>BSBK01002071.1:0-656438 GCA_027943335.1 Chamaecyparis obtusa
ACCTCATAAACAATACTACATAAGGGTTTCCATTAAGTTCATATAAAGGAAGAAGAAACTCAAATGAATAAATGTTAAGCTAAAGAAATTCCTTGGTCTAAATCCACTAATAATGCTTTATAATCTAACAGATACTGATAAATCAAATGCTCCATTGAGTAAAGTTTATCCAAAGCAAGGAAACTAAGTTTAGAGTTCTTCCTTTACCGTAATACTCTTATGCTTTTCTTGATTTTTTATTTCTACTATAATCTTTCTATCCATAGAAGGGCACCAACAGACTTTCACAAACTTACTTAGAATTCATATTCATTAATTGATCATATATATGTATTTAAGAGAAAAAGATGATTCATACACGAGTCCCCACATTCAAAGAAGAAAGTTTATGAATCACAAAGCATTCTAACAATATTCATCAAGATTAAATCTTTCTTCAATTCTTACCTGGCTGGCCCCTAGAGCTCCATTCCTACCAGACTTAAGACAAAAAAAGTATTATACTATATGCCTTTATAGGATTTAAGTATTTTACTTAAGAAGGATCTAAGAGGTCTGTTCTGGCTAGAAGTATAATTAGTTTACAAAACATAGAAGTGCTTCTAATAGGGTTCATAGAGATTTTTCTATGCTGACTTCTAGATTACTCTATCCTAAATTAAACATAGCACTTCTTACTTCATCCTTTTGAAAATTATTAATGCTTTGTCCTCCTCCTCGCGAGATTTCCAGCTTCAAGAATTCTTTTTAACAGTAGAAGTTATGAAGCAGATCTCACAAGTATTGTCTTCTTTATACTCTTCAGGAATGCTATAACCTTCCTCCATCCAGTATTCTTTCACCCAATTGGTAGGCATAGGGAACTGTAATATGGATTTCATCAAGAAGTCCAAGTTTCTTTCATTGTAGGCTAGAAGGTTTCAAAAATTGTCGGCTCCCTAAGAACTAAAATTGGGCGTTTTAGTGAGGAAGAGATGGTGGGAAGTTGGTTCAAGTTTTCTCTCATGTAAACTTCTAGGAAGGGGATGCGATTGTCCGCTCCTATGCATTCCACATCAACTTCTAACCCTTCCAGTATATCCTCATTGAAGATCAATTTAGTGGAGGCAATGATATCTTCTTTCGAGTATCTTGCCTCTAAAGCCAGTGAAATAAACAAACCTACAACATGTCCATTTACTCTTACTGTGTATTCATAGTCAAAGTAGACTTCACCTAGGCTTTTTTCCAGTGCCTGTCGGCATTCATTGGGAATCTCCTTAAGGATCGTATTCCACTGTTCTGGTAAAATAGGTCCCTAAAAAGCCATCTGCCTCTTCCCGTAAGTGAAAGTAATGACATTCATCTCCATGTTAATTGGGAGGGATTTTTGTAGAAAGAGGAAGCTTAGAGATGAATTTAAAGATTTTAGTAGCGAAGAGTCTAGAAAAATACATGCAAAAGGAATGAAATAATAAAAGACCAGCCAATTGTGTCATGTTTCTTAATGATTGTACAAAATTATCAAAGGGTAATGAGGCTATGTGTCTCCTTTGCTCATAATGATGGCAGTTCGGACAACTAGGCTGGTGTAATAAATCTCAATTTTTGGTTACTCATAGATTTGAGTACGTTGGAATCATAGAACTTTGACGTAGTATAAATTTGATAGTGAAGGTTGCGTGTTTAAATCACTAATCCTAGCCATCTTCCCCCTAAATTATTACTAGAACTTTGACATTTAAATTATTAGATTCGAACTATTACTAGGAATGTAACATTAAATTTTTAAATTTCATAAGATAATGAAACATATTATAAACTTAATTTTGAGAAAGGAATTATATCTTGAAGCAGCGTGATATGGTCTTCAAGGATATAGGATGAAAACTATTCTATATATATATTTGTAGTTCGCTTCTGAATATCAGTTTCTCTAACAAGTTACAATACAATTGATACTTATAATTTTGTTTTTATTTTTTATTTTTTATTTTTTATTTTTTAAAATATAATATCTTGGAAAACTTTAATAAGAAACTTAAGTCTAGAGAATAATTTAAAATTATGATCTTATTCCAAGAGAGGTTTGTGAAAGAGACATGATAATCTGAATTTAAACAAAGCTTGAAATATTTCCCTCTTTTGAAGCCTTCCTTGCTTAGAAAAATGAATACATTATTTCCTCTGGGCTTAACTTCCTACAGCCTTGACAGAAGAACATGATGATGATGATGAGTATTTATCTTCTCTCGCCAATCTAAGCCCAATACCGTCTTCCCTAATAAAACCGTTCATCCATTTTTCTTCAGTAGGAGAGCGCAAGTGAGTGAAGAAAAATAGAAAGTCTAGATTCCTTCTTATTGAGGGAGTTTCCTCAATGTATCTATCCCAATCCTCCAACTCTAGAATGGGAAAGGTGGATACATATTTATTATTGACAACACTTCTTTCATAGTCTTTAGGTTTCGGAACAGATAAGTCTATTCAGATGCTTTTAAGAACTTTATCTAGATCTCTTAAATATTTTCTTTTAAAGAGTCTCCTACATAGGCTTCCGATAGTCTCAATATCAGGATCCACTTGGAGGGCCGAGGCTAAGAACATTGTTGGGATATCTATATTAACTCGATGCTTGTTGGAGTTTTCCTTTAATTCACTTCCCAGGACCACTGAGACGGCTCTAACTACAATACTATATTTGATCATGATAATTTTTTTGATCCCGCTTGGAGAAATAACCTCATCGAAGGCTATTTGCCTATGGAAGCTTCTTAATTTGATTGGGGTCAACATTACTACTGGGCTAATTAGAGAAGAAGTAGGATAGTTACTATATTAACCAAGTTCTCTTTATAAATATTTCTCAAAGGAGTTTAAGGGAAGGGATTCCCAAGCAATAGCTATTCCCAAGGGATGCCAAAAAAGACCCTTTTTGTTCTTACTCCACCTATCAAATAGCTATGAGATTAACTCTACTAAAACTTGTTGAATATGAGAAAGGTATGTCATAGCTTGTGTAACATTTGTGGAGGGAATGGTTCTTAGAATCTATATTCATGAATAACTAGATGTGGTAAGAGAAAAGGACAATACCAACTTGAAAATTAAAGAGAAGAAATTAAACCATTTTTTGGGTGATGTTAATAATGTGAGTGTATAATTTTGGAAATTAACAAATGAGCACGCTATCCTTTTAGCTATCCTTTATTAATATTTTGAAAGTCTAAATTTATCCATCTAACTACCACCTAGAGACATCAAAGGTGATTCCCCATCCTTGGCTACCATATCATCCTTCTTATACATGTAAAGCTATTATAGAGGGAGAGACTATTCCATCATATTATCTCCTTATATTACAACATTAAGTGAATTTTAATTTAGCTCTGATTAGGGACTTATTGATGTAAGGCAATGTTCCTAAGCCTTCAGGTGGATTATATGACCATAGGTTGCTACCTAAGATTAAAGTGTTGACTCATGTTAGAGTTATCCCATCTGCCCCTAGGTTAGCTAATTCATCTACTCTCTTATTTCCTTCCCTATAAATGTGATTAATAGATACTTCTTGAAAGGATTCACATAAGGTTAATTCTTGGGATAGAAGGGAGTTTAACCTCCAATTAGGTGTAGCTTTTTTCCTTAGTGCATTAATGATAATTACTGAATCTCCTTCTATTTCTAAATGTTTTAATCCCAAGGATACACTCTTTTGAAGACCCTTGATTAAAGCATAGAGTTCCGCCCAATTATCTATTTCCTCACCAATAGGAGCCACTATTGCTGCAATTTCCTTGCCTTCTTGATTACAAATGCTACATCTGATGCCTGCAATTCCAAGGTTTCCTCTAGAAGCACCATCAAAGTTAAGCTTATGCCAGTTATTTTTCAGAGGTCTCCATATGCATTCATCTCTTTTTGACAGTTTATTTTGACAATTTGAACCTAAATAGGGTGGTAAGACTAAACCTACCCATTTCCCACACATACTACCATCCCACTGACTCATTCTGAGATCTATTTTTAGGTTTTTGATTGTATTGCAATTCATAATTTCTATGATGGACGCCTCAATTTTGTTGCATAATTGCTTCCACTCTAATTTTTCTTCTTTGAAAATTCTTCTATTACATTCTTTCCAAATTTTCCAAATTAAAATAGATGGGGATATTGTCCATAAGTTTACAAAGATACTCTTTTTTTTAATGATTGGCTAAGCTTGTAACATAGCTTTAAGGGTTTGGGGAAAGGTTGAGGGCCATCCTAAGTTCACTTGCAACCACTGCCAACAAAGATTTGTAAAAGGGCAATGCAAGAATAAGTGATCCACATCTTCTTCATTATTTTCACATAGTGGGCATCTACTTGGGCCGGAGAAACCCCATTTCTTAAAATGATCAATAGTTAAAAGTATGTAATTCATTGCTAGCCATGTGCAAAAACTTTCTTTTGGTAAGCACTCCTTGCCTTAGCATAGGTGAATTGGTAAAGTGGTTTTAGGTCTTTTGTAGTTTTGGGAGATAAGCTCATATCCTTCCTTAGTGTTGTATTCACCTGACTTGGATCCATCCCGGACTAGTTTATCTCTAGAGTTGTTTAACAAAATCTTTCAATTTTTGAGGATATCCATTATTGCCTTCTCCTCAGAGGATGAAATTCCATATTCTTTTAAGGGTTTCCAAACCCAATTTCCCTCTTTAAGAATGATGTAGTCTTTGAGAAAGAGACCTATCTTATCCTTCAGTAAATTAATAAATGAAGGGTTGTTTAATTCCCTAGATATTACCTCATAACCTCCCCAAGAGTCATCCTAGAACAAAGCCTCTTCCCCCGACCCTGGGCTCCAAGTTAATTTCTCCAAAATAATAAATCTGCATTTCATCATAAAATCCCAAATCCTCGATCCTTTTGGGGGATTTGATTCTCTAAAGATGTTAATGGGGGAATTATCTTTCAGATATTTGTGAATAAGTATTTTTGCCCATTTCACATCAGGGTTTCTAAAGAGTCTCCATAGTAGTTTAGCCCCTAGGGCACTTCCCTAATCCCCTAGATTTTTGAGGCCTGCTCCTCCTTCATTTTTAGGTCTACATATGTTTTCCCATGATATTAGAGGAGTTTTCTTATTTTCATTGCTTCCTTGCCAAAAAAACATCCTTAAATGCTTTGTGATTTCTGATCTTTTGTTTGTAGGGAGGTGCATGTATGATAAACGATATGTTGGCATAGCAGTCAAGACTGACCTAACCATGGTAGTTCTACCTGCCGAGGACAACCATCTTCTCTTCCAAGAGCTCATTTTGATTTTAATCTTGTCTATAATGGGATCCCATATATTTGTTGCTCTATTGTCCTTGATTAAGGGAAGGCCTAGGTATTTGCATGGAAGCTTGCCTTCCTTAAAATTGAGGATTCTACAGATATCTTTAATAGTTCCTTTATCAGTGTGAAAAAAGAATATTTCTGATTTATTCAGATTGATTTCTTGTCTTGAAGCCTTTGAATATGTCTCCAAAATCCTCCTAAAGGCTCTAGCCTCTCTTCTTTTTCTGGCTCTGTATAAAAGAGTATCGTCAACAAAATGTTGATGAGTAGTAGGCTCCAGATTACTGGTAATGGAGATTCCCTCAATAGCCACATTATTCCTTTCTCTTGATATGGCCCTACCTAATGCTTCAGCCATGATTATAAATAGAAATGGAGAGATAGGATCTTCCTGTCTAAAACCCCTAGATATGCCAAAAAATCCCTCTATAGTTCCATTTACTAAGACCGAAATCATTGGAGTGGATAAACATTCAAAAATTAAGTTAATCCAACTTTTAGCAAAGCCAAAGGCTTCCATGCATTTGCAAAGAAATCTCCAGTCAACTTTGTCATATGCTTTTTTAATGTCCAATTTGATAAGCATGCTTGGGTTCTTATTTTTTAGGATGGATTGGATAGCTTCTTGAGCTATGATTACCCCATCAAAGATGGATCTTCCTGGAATAAACCCTGTCTGTTCTTCATTGATTAATATAGGGAGAAGTTTTTGAAGTCTAAGAGACATAGTTTTGGTAAGCAGTTTGTATAAAGTGTTGCATAGAGCAATTGGTCTAAAATCATTAAAGCTAGAAGGTTTCTCTTTTTTGGGTATGAGAGCTATGAAGGTGTTGTTTACTTCTTTAAGAATTTTACCTAAATTTCTTACCCCTTCTAATGCTTCCGTGACCTCCTCCCCAATAAAGTGCCAACACTTTTGAAAGAAAATGGCTAAGAAGCCATCAGGTCCCAGGGATTTGTCTGGATTCATTTGCATCAAGCCATTATGTATTTCGGTCATAGAAAATTTACCATTTAGCATTTGGTTATGTTGTTTAGTTATGACTTTAGGAATATTCTGTAGAAGGTCTATCTGACATCCTAGATTCGAGGAGTCCCTATTATTCAAAATATTATCAAAGTAGTTCAATGATTCGTTAGCTATTTCTTTGGGGTCCTCTATAGTTTTACCCTCATTATTGATGATACTTGAAATCCTATTAGCAATTCTTCTCTGTTTGGTACTATTATGAATTTTTTTTTGTATTTTTATCTCCTACGTCCAGCCAAGTTTCTCTTGATTTTTGTTTCCAAAAAATTTCTTCTCTAGCTAAAATTTCTTCATAATCCTTTAGTAAAACCTTCTCCTTGTGATATAGGTCATCATTCATTCCTTCGTTAATAACCTGAGAATTAACTATATCCAGTTCAAATTCGAGTTCTAATTTCCTATTGAAGATATTTCCAAATTTTGACGAGTTCCATTCAAGTAATTTTTTTCTAATCCATTTGAGTTTGTTTACTAATCTATACATTTTAGAGCCCTCAATCTGAGGTTCTAACCACCGGGTTTCAATGAGTTTTAGGATTTCAGGGTCCCTTAACCATACTTGTTCAAATTTAAAGGCACATTTTTTTGGCCTAGTTTGTGTTAAGATGCTGAGGTTAATTGGATAGTGGTATGATCTAGATAATGAGAGGATATTTGCTGAAAGTGAAATATCATAGTTGGATAAGCTCCCTTTAAGGAAGAATTTGTCTAATTTCTCTGCAATGTTGCAAAAGCCTAGTCTTCTATTATTCCATGTGAATGATTTGTCTTCTGTTGGGATTTCGAGGAGGGAAATACTATCCCTCCATTATATAAAGTCTTTGGCTACTGATGGGAAGGAATTTTCCCCTCCCCTTTTATCAGACATCTTCATTATAACATTGAAGTCACCTCCTAGAGAGAAGAGTGTATCCTTTGTTTGATTGAGATAGGACCCTATCTCATTCCAAACTATAAGTTTATCTTTATTTTGAATAGGGCCATAAACATTAACTAAATTCAAAGTTAGATTAAGTCTAAAATTTTTGACTGTTCTACTCATCCAGTATTGTCTTCTCTCTGTTATTTTTATAGAAATATTTCGAGGATCCCAAATAATTGCCAAACCCCCTGATGCACCTCTTGCCGACATGGATTCTATTTCCCTTATCCCTAATTTATTTTTGAAATTCCCTACTTCTATGTCAGTAAGCTTAGTTTCTTGAATTAACATTATCTCTGGATTGTGAATTTTGATGCAACATTTAATTAAACGTTGCTTGTTAGGGGCGTTCATGCCCCTGACATTCTATGATAGGACATTCATGGTGCCTTGGGAAGGCTCTTCCCCTTCCTAGCATTTAGTATAGAAGTTATTTTAATCTGTCCTACAACTTCCCCTGCTAAGCCCCTCAGTTCTGCATTAGGCCTTCTACCCCTTTTCCTAGGTCTTTTTGCACAATCCGGAGAGGTCTTACTTTCAGTGGGTTGAGCTATACCTAGAGAAACCTACTCCTTCATTTCTTTTTCTTCCAAATTTATTAACAGCTCTTCTATATAAACTTATGAGTTGTCTTTGTTAAAATTGATATCCCCATTGAGGAGTTTCCTATGGTTCTCAAGTTCTTCTGGATCCCAAATCTCATCCATCAATTCTTCCAACAGTTCCTCTGGTAATGTTTCTTTTATATAATTTGTTATTATATTGACTTCTTCTTCAATTCTCTCTTTCTCAGAATTTGAGTTTTCTGAATTTTCTAACGGATCTTCTTTGGGGATGCTCCTAGTATCTGGAGAGGAGCTCTCGTTAACCTCGTTCCTACTCCTAGAGGGACTAGTAGTGGGATTTTCCTCCGATTCCTTATTTCTTGTATCAAAGGTTTGGAGGAACTTTCTCTCCAAGTTCCCAGGGTTCATGTTTGTAGTTTCCTTCTGCCTCACTGAATTATCTAGGTTAAAACCCAAAAAATCATTGATTTCATCTACCTCCTCAAAATTGATGCATTCTTGGCACTTATTCCTAAACTCCCCTGAGTTTGGTTTTATTAAATCTAAGGGTAATGGATTGAGAATCATGTCCCCATGTTTGTTGGACCATGTCTTATTGGTTACATAATTTTCTGGATAGTAGATATCCTTCCTTTTGTTCCGCACAATTAAGGACAGGCTAGTCTCTACATCACATCTCTTTTTTGGGGATATTGTTGCTTTTTCTATGATGTCAGTCAATGATAAGGATGAATCTACTTTCATAATTTCTTCAATTAGTCTTCTCTTCCTCTTGTTGGTTTCTTCATAATCGATGGTCTCATCATCGGTTGAGAGTGAGAAATCAATATTTTCGTAGACCATATTAGAGCTTGATTTCCTTTGATTATGGTTATTTGTTGAAAGATTCAAATTTCTAGTTGAGGGTGCAATAGCTTTTGAGTGACATCCTAAAGTTCTTACTTTTGAGCCTTTTTTGATTTTGGATTCCCTACCTTTGACTTGTTCTGCTTCACAAGAAGTACTTCCTTCTAATATCAGCTCTTTAAAATCTGCCTTATTGCACCTTGATAGATCATCTTTCCTCCCTTGTGTTAATTTTTCATTATTTTCTATTTGTACTATCCTAAGTTCTTAGATACTTGCATCCTCCAAATATATTTTGTTTTCAATGACTTGTGTTCTAACTTCTGAGCTAGGGGAGTAGGGGACTTGCTAGGACTAAGTTCTACACTCTGGCTCACATTCTGATCACCCTCGAGGATTCTCATTGATTGATTAGCTAATTGGGATGAGGATATTTTTCTCGAGTTGGGAGCTGTAGTCCCTATATTGCTCAAAGGGTTCCTAGGAATGGGATCTTGAGGTGTAATGTCCTCAATCCTTCCATAATTTTGTTCAATTACAAACCCTCCCTTGTTCTCAAGGAAAGTAACCTTAATCTCCTGATTACTTAGATTAAGGGATGGGGGAGACTGATGCTCTAAAGGACTGGTAGTATTAACAGGAATATTCTCTTTAACCTCTTCAATATCTAAGGAATTCTCAACTATAGTGGGCTTGATGACCACTGAATTTGATTTACAACAAATTTGGATATGTGGAATTGTCTTCCTGAGAAGGTTCATTTTGACTATAATAATCTTTTCTGCATAATTTTGCTCTATTTCAACCAACCCTATGTATTTGCCTATATAATTTCCTATTTTTCCAAGAGTTTCCTCCTAGGTAAATTCCAGAGGAAGGCTTTTTAGGATAACAACTTTATCCACCATAAAGTCAGTCAACTTTTCAAGGTTAAAAAAGGGAGTCCACTCCATAACGGTAAATTCTATATTTTTGTATTTAGGGCATCCTTCTGATAAAACCTATTTTTTAAGTACTTTGCTACTGAAATCTAGATAAATGAAGTTTTCAATAAGAATTGACACTGCTACCTTTTATTGCCATTTTGATTTCAGCCAAGACACTATGTCCCTAATAGATGCTCCGAAACTGTTCCACCTGCATATAATTCCAAAGCTTGCACACACACTCTAGATCCTTTCTTTACATCCATTTTTTAATTCTAAATCTAGGGTTTCCATATTTGAGCCAGTTTGATTAGAACATAAAGATAAATTATTACACGGGATGTTGAATTTATTACTCTGATTATGGATCCCTACCGAATCATATCTCTTATGTGGAGGGTAATAGACATAATCATTCTTAATTAATGTATTATGAAAGTATTGTTTATGTCTTTCTGTGCCTATGGAGTCCACATGCCTATTTTTTTTTCTTCAACAATGCTAATGTTTGAATCAAATAGGTTGCCTTTATACATACCTCTATTACAACGATGTGGGGGTGGATATGTACTTGCATCCATCTGAAGTTGTTGCCCAGTAGAGGGTAACCTTATGTTTTTAGGGTTATATCCATCATTCATTCTTTCTAGGTTTGACCAGAGCGTATTAGGATTTAGATATGAGATTTTGTTCCCCCGACTAGAGCTCAAACTAGGCTTATGGGGCAGAGAGAAGTAGTGATTTTTCAGTGATCCAAGATGTCCATAATTGTTGTAGAGGGGGATATAAAAAGGCGTCTAAAGAAAAGAGCATTGGTGTGATCGAAGATTCGTCGCATGCTACTTGGACCTCCTCGAGTTCTGTTTATGAGCCGATAACCACAGATTGTCCTAGGCACGAGGAAGCATCTCCCTTGGTGGAGCCCTAGAAGAATTTCTAGGGGAAGAATGTTGAATCACCTTCGAAGATTTATCCTGAGCAGTGACGAGACCTCTTCCTTTTGAAGCAGCATATTTGGTGCTTGCGAAAAAATGCAATTGATAGTCCAGAGATACTGTCGTGAAGATGCAAGAATTCGCATAAAAAGGCAGAGCCATTGTTAAAAAATATAGATTTTATTATTAATAATAAATTTTTTAATTGTTTGCTTTCTATGTTAGCTAAAAATCATAAATTACACATCTTCAACAAGTTTCGTAACACCCACAATATTAATGCCTTACAGAATAATAATGTATTTTTCTTCCTTTTGTGTTTCTTCTACTTGGTGCTTGAAGAATCACTTTGATTGCAACATAAAAACAACCTTCACATTGTAAAACAAAAAGTAGTAAGATTAATTTTTTGAATAACTTAGAGAATGCCAAATCTTCATCTAGATGCTTACGAAGAATCAAAATCGAGGTAGTGTGCACTGGTAGTGAGTTAAGAATCCCAATACTTTTAAGGGTGTGTATTATAAAAGCAAATATACATGTTTTCTTGCACTAGGGAAAGGAAGATTTGAGACCAAAGTACACTAACATTCAAGCAAAGATCCCACGCTTAAAGACAAATGTAGGGTAAAAATTTGATAATAAACAAATTTCCATATATGCGTTATTAATGACTACATGTACGTTGTTGTAGGGAAGTGTAGCACCAAGTCCAAGTCTTGCAGAATCAACATTGTATGGAGGGATCAACATTTGATACATATTAGACCTTCATTAAAAGTTTTTAACTCCAAAACCTATACTTCTAACAACACTATGACAAATGTTCATCTACATTAAGCTTTAAGTTAGCACTATCACGTCATGTCAAGAGATCAAAATTTTGTAATAGTAACTTGGCCCTTCCCAACATTAAAAGAGAACCTTGCCTAAAGCAGTAACTTGGACCTTTCGTAATCAATTGAATAGGAAGTTGAACTTTACATACATGTAAAGAATGTTATACAAAAGAAAAAAAAAGAAAAATTCATAGGCCAAAAATCATCAAGGACCCAATCCCTATTCTTGGAACAAGAAACATACATTCAACATTGAGGAAGCTGCCCAACCACCCACTAGTAACAATTTAATGGTAACAAAGAGGATCCAAACCCAATCCACAAGCTGAAAGTAGAATAAAATACACACCTTGCATAAAATTTGTTCCATATTAAGAGTACTAACATTGTCCAAAATCTGAATTTGATTTATATCCTCGAATAGGGCAATGAGGCCTCACTACTAGAAAAATAATTTTGCATGGTTTCCCTAGGTAGAGTTACTGAAAATAATTCTTAAGATTAGTACTTAATGACAATTTCCTAATACATACAAATATTATAATAGTCATTTTTAGGCAGTTATATATTCTCTAAAGTAAGAAGCCACCTGAGCTTCTTCTTACTGGTTATTTATTTCTTCAAATTTAATGAATTTGTATTATATGATTTTAAGGGAATATTTTAGGCACAAATCAATTATTTGGAAATTTCAATTCAAGAAAATTTAATGCAATCTACTAGATTGCTTTGAGCAAATCATACGATTAAAATAATGCATTTAAAAAAAAACCTTGGACCCATATCTACAAAGATGTCGACATGGGTTTTTAATGCAGCTCGATGCTATTATACTATTCTCAGTGCAGGTATTAATTAAAGTTTGTTTTCCTTCGTGTCAAGCATTTTTAGCTAACATCATTTATATTTGATGAATGAATATTTCTTTGTCAATCAATGATTTTTTGTTTAAGTGATGAAACAAGTTGATCTTTGGATACAATTTTCTACCTCTAACAATGAGAGCCTTTGACATTAGGTTTTCATGATCATCTAGATTTGATTTAGTGTATTGCTATAGCTATTTGTGGTTGGGAATCATGATGTATTATAATGTTTTAAGAAAAACATTCTAAACTCTTCTAGTCCCTTATTTTATAGAAAATATTTAGAACAAGATTAAGGGAGAACCACCACGAATATCAACTATTCATTTATGAACAAGATTGGACAAAGAACATGAATTTTTCGGTGTCCAATTTGTCAAAAATATTTTTTTTAAAAAAATTGAAAAATATTAGAGACAAATTCTTACCATTAACCATGACTGATAAGAGCAAAAAGAAGAACTAGAGAAAATTTAGACAAAAGAGTTCAATTAAAATAACGCATTCCATCTAAAAATGGCTAAAACCCAATATGGTCCCACATCCCATGCGCTTTCTCACCATTTAAGCTTTGAATTTGATAATTAAAAAAAAAAATTTGAAAGATAAATCCGAAAAGATTGTATCTCATGAAACATTGAGAGAGAAAAGTTGGGGGAAAAAGTGATTTTGTTTTGTATACCTGTTTTGTTTTATGTGAGGGGCACACTTTCTTTGGTTGAACTTCTTCTGTATCTTAGTTGAAAGTGCATACCAAGATTTATTTGTTTGAATTACATTTATCTTCCCTCAATGTTTACTCATATCTTTTATTAATATCACGTACAATTTGTCAATATCTTTGAACTGTTCCTACTACAAAAATAGACCTTGGTTGTTGTTTATTATCTTTGCTCTAGGTTACAGTTTGCATCTAAATAATATGTAAAAGCTCTTGAAATGTTGAGCTTGAGCCTTGCCACAATTTTTGTTTATGTTTGTGATGAATCCTCACAGGAGGAGAAAGTGCTTGCAAATGGTCCATGCAAGTTGAAGTTATTGTAAATTCTTTACATATTTAAAGACAACAAAAAAAATATCATCCGAAGGGCAAGATTTTTTGCAATTTGAGAGATAGGAGCCAAATCTTCAGAAAATGTCTAATAAAAAAGCACCAATCTCTAAATTTGAAGTGACAGAGGAGCAAAATCATTAAAGAAGGTAAAATTGTGACGAAGAAAGAAAAGAATACTGCAACCATAGAGGGGTCTGAGCAAAATTTATTGCAACATGGAGGCTTTTGTGGCGTCCACACTATTGTTAATTATCAAAACCATTAATTACCTTTTTTTGTATTCTACATTGAAGCTTACTACCAGTGATCTCACACGATGTGTTTCTGCCCTACACCAACTGCAAGTCACTGCTAGAGACCTCACAATATATGTGTTCTTTTGTCTTGCGAGTTACATTTTTTCTCTTAGACAAATTATTGCCACAACCTTAGCCCAATGAAATCATTCAAAAATATTTTTCATACCTTTTTTGATTAAACATTACATTAAAACATGTACTAACAAACATGTGAATGTTAATTGGCTAGAAGAATTAAAGAATGATGAATGTTTAAAACCATCTTCCTCTCTATAGATCCATACATGACATAAACTAAAAAAAAAACCAATTGATATAAAATAATTGATGAATATAATGATATATTCTAAGTTTTTTCCATCTATCAAAAATTCTAAGCTTTATAGTAGAAACAATTAAAAATATGCGAAGTTGTGAAATGTAAAATTCATTGAAGAAATCCTGATACATATATTACACAGTTATTGGTGCATGTTGTGTCACAGTCTCGTATGGAACTAATAACATCCTCAAAAGGGAGGAAAAACATCATTCTCGCTCTCCTAACGTATAATTGGAATCATTCACGCATAATGTAATACACAGTTTTTTGAAAGCATTTCTCCCTCCCCCCTCTTGCTTCTCTCCCTCCACGCTGCAAAGAAAACTTTTTGTCTTCTGTGTCAATCCTTCAAGCAGATAATTTAAGGCCGCCATAATCGTTGGCAGAACCATGTGTTGATGATGTTAATCTGAACGATGCAATGGATTCTCCCTGAACGTGCGCGACAGTGCTAAAAAATCTGAATGAAACGCTTGAAACAATGTTAACAACTCGAAAACTCCTGCGTTGGGGTCGTAAAATCTCATCATCCTGTACTAAATCCCTGACATCACCGCATAAGCCAGCCCCTATCAGAGAGTTCGATTCAATTTCCCAGTTCAAGGAAAACCCACTTGCTAACAATGGTTTCTACCGCTTCTCCCCGGCATTTATAGGGAAAATACCATTCAGGTTTTGCAGCAGCGCTCCTGATACTGAGATGTTAGAGTGGAGCAAGAAGTGGCCTTCTGTGGATGCATACGATGAGTCCAGCATTGAAGCACAGTATAAAAACCAAGGAACTTATATTACAGTCAAGGCATACTTGCTGGGCACGAGGTTTGTGCTTGTGTTCCTCTTTGGGGGATTCTATCTTACTACTTTGCTTTGAGGCTATTGTTTCCTAGATTCTTAATTTGAAGGTTTCTTTTTAAGGGTTTTATATGCTGTGTATTTCGTATCTACAGTGTGGATTTGAAAGGTTTACAAATGGATCCTCTGTTCGAAGTTGTTCCCCCCAGTTCTCGTAGCGCCAACAATGTTGTGCTGAGAGTCCCGTCCAGTAACATGCTTGAATATTCCTCTACAAAAAATGTAAGTGAATTGGTTTTGTACAGTTCATTAAGGCCAGGGCTTTATTAAGCAAGAACGTTTTCCAGTCATCAATAGTTTAAACATATATATAGTTTAATTTGCTAAATTCCCCTTCGCCTAACATGGCACGATCAATTCACCTAGAACTTCTCCACAACCTTGTCGATTGTGGCATGCCACACCTATTGAGTTGGATGCTGTATTTTATCCAGTTTTAGCACTTTATCATGTCTCATGGAGCCCCTCTTTGGAAGCCCAAATATTTCTACTACTAGAACTTATATTTGATTGTTCGAATTTTCAATTATTGTGTATTCTAAAAAGTCTTGTAGTTGCTGAAATATTCTCATGCATGTAAATTTGCACAGGTAGTTAGGCTTAACCAATGACAATCTAGTACTGTGATTGACTGCTAATAAACGCTGTATCCAAAATGAATTGTGGTTCCACTGTTAAATAGAATATGGTACTGGATAGTAATTTTTTTCTATTTGGATGCTATTTTTAGCTGAAATGTTTGAGAAAGATATTGGGAAGATGTGGTACTAAATTTTTTAACTGTGCAAAGTTAACATAAAAACGTTTCATTTTTGCTCTTTAATGTGGCGCTAATCTGTATGGGTTTTAAGCTAAGTTACCGGTTCGGGTTCGGGGACGGGTTTGGGTACGAGAATCCAGTTCGTGAATTCATGAAAAAAAAAATTCCATTATGATTCGTCTGGGTTCGTGTGTCTATATATATATATATATATATATATATATACAAAAAAATAGAAATATACATAATTGTAAAACTAATTCATTTCATAGTATGAATCTATGATGCTTGATCATTGATCAATGCCAAATGTCAAAGATAAACATTAAAAATTTAAATACTTGATCATTGATCTATGTTCACGATTCTAAAGAAAATCATCACTTGTTTGGAGAAAAAAAAATAATAAAAAAATCATTTTTAACTTGTTTTGGACTGTGGGTCTGCGCGGGATTCTCTGGGGTCCGCACTGGATCCCCCCGGGTCCGTGCTGGATCCGGACAGGGTCTGCGTTCGGACCTGTGGGTCCATCCCGATACACTGCAGATCCGGACGGACCCACAGGTCCAAACACGGACACTGTCCAGATCCACCACGGACCCGGTCCACGAATCAGGACCCAGATCGAACCCGGACCTGGTTCGAGGGTCCAGGGTCTGAATCCGGTAACGGGCATTAAAACTAAAAGCAGTGCCAATACCATTTTAAGAAAAGTTTTGTAGGTCATTGAGCAATTCATCAAAATTCTCAAACTAGCTATTACAAAATTTATGCATTTTTTTTCCTCATACAAACACTATTTGCATTTTATAATGGACTTCAAAATTACTAGTAACGCCTGAACACCAAGGGAAAACATGCTATACACATGGGAATATCTCAGTGGTTGAGAATTATAAAGAATACAATAAAAACAAAGTTAATCTGTTTAGTTAGGAAATCAATTCAGTTAATAAGGCAAATTGATACAATTAGAATGTCAACTCTGGTCAGTCATTATGAGAGTTTACATTAACTGGAATGCTGGTTCTATTTAAAAATTGAATTCTATTTGGATAGAATTAGTTTTGTTAGAAAGAAAAATGCCAGAGGGAAGGAACGGAAGAAATCATTTATTAGACAATACAAAGGTGAAGTTTGGGATAGTTGGGAAACTGATCTCCTTGTTGTAAAGTTTGCCAACATTATGTTTTTTCCATATTAATGAGATAAGAAGTTTACCCATGTAGTGCTGAATTTGAATTAATTTGCGAAGGATGCATCACAGGTATGTTTCGTAATCTACTTGCATGATTACACTTAAAACCTTAGTTGCCGATTCGGGTTCGGGGACGGATTCGGGTTCGCGAATCCGGTTCGTGGATTCGTGAAATTTTTTTTTCCCGTTTTGGATTCGTGAGTGTATATATATATATATATATATATATATATATGCATTATATATCAAAAAATATAAGAGAAATATACATAATTCTAAAACTAAATCATTTCATACTATGAATCTATGATGCTTGATCATTAAAACTTCAAATAGCATACTTGATCATTGATCTATGATTCTATGTTGACAATTCTAAAGAAAATCAGCACATTGAATTATATTACTGAATTACAAAATGACATTTCAAAATATTGTTCATTAAAGTTTGAGACATGATTCAATGTTCAATGGTTCATCAATCAAATGGATTATCAAAAAAATCTGGATCAATGGGGTCTCTAGTAGCTGCAAGTGTTTGATCAAAATCATCATTAATGGAACCCAAAGTTCCACTAGCACTAGAGGGTGCTGTCTCATCATCATCATCATCACCATCATAATCCACATCAGCCAAAGTGCTTCTAGCAAGATCCTGAATGGTCATATCTAGGTCAGCAGATTCGGGTGCTACATCCCAAAGCTTCGTTGGCCCCTTCTTGTACTTTGGATCCTTCCGTGACAGGAGACGCAAGTTGTTGTGAACATACACCAAATCTTCTGCTTTTTTTGCAGCCAACCGGTTACGCTTGATTGAGTGGATAAAGGAGTAAGTACTCCAATTCCGCTCAGCAGCAGAAGAGCTCGCAACCTAGAGAGAAAACCAACAAAATTAAAAAAATACAAGATAAATTGAAGAGCGTTAAGTATTAAATTCTACAATGCAAGTGAAAAAACAAAAAGAAAAAAAAAGTTAAAACTTAAAAACTTACTTGTGATAGAACCTTAATCGCAAGAGGTTGGAGGTATAGATAATCTTGCCCATGAAGATACCACCATGTAACAGCATCCATTTTGCTTTGGTCATTGATAGCAGTAGGGTGGAGATCTCTTCCTGAGATAAATGATCCAAATTCTCTCCTAACACTTACCCCAATATCTGGATCGCGGAAGATTTTATCAAATGCCTTCTTATGCCCACTGGCAACCTCAGCATCCCTATATGGTGCCACTCTACTTGGAATACCAAGTACTTGTGCGCTATAGTACCTAGGAGAAAGAGCATATGCTAGGAGGTGCAATGGTGTGGTCATCTTGTTCCAACGATGAAGAACCATTGCTTCCACCTTTTTGTATAAGGTGTCCTCAGGATCATTCTCTCTCCTATGTATGACCTGGGATATCAAATGAAGTTCATGTAAGTTATCATTATGTCAATTTTGAATTTAAATAACTCTCAATAAACAAAGATAAAGGAATGTATTAAATTTATAACTTACCATTTTTATCTTCTCCAACATTGTGTCCATGCTATCATAGATATCCCCCAAGCATGGTAAATCAGTGTCGGCAAATCGAAGCATAGACATGATGGGATCAATGAATTCCAAGACATACTCCACACGAGTCCACCAATCATCATCTAATATCAATGCCTTCACCTTTTGGGCCCTGACTGTACTGGACTACTTCCAGATGCTCCATTGGTTACTAATAACCATTTGTGATAAGGCCTCCTTCACCTTGACAAGCCGTCTCAACACAATTGTGTGAGAGGCAAACCAGGTTTCAGCCACCTAAAACATGTTAGTAGAAAGTTAAAACATGACATAAAAATTATAAAATGATAAATGAAACTAAATAAGTTATAAATTAAATTTTAAAATTTACCTTCAACAATTCCAATTTTGAGTAAGTTCTGAAAATTGCTTGTGACATATGGTGATTTGTCACAAACATTTGAATCTCCTCACCCTCCTCATACACTTGTTTCACTCAGTCTATTTCGGTGCCAATTGCCTTCATCACTAGATTGAGAGAATGGACAGTGCACAGTGTCCAAAAGATGTCATCATATCTAGCCTCTATCAAGCACCTGCAGCCTTGCAAACTTTTGCATTGTCCATAATTACTTGGACAACATTGTGATGACCCACGGACTCTATGGATTCAATGAGAATCTGGGCAATGAACTCTGCATTTTTAAGTTCGCCTTCACAGTCAACCGCCTTCAAAAACATTGACCCCTTGGAGGATACAGCAATTACATTAATTAAAGGACGGTTTTTACAATCTTTCCATCCATCTGAAACAATAGACACACCTGATTGAATCCAAGAATCTCTTATTGGTTGTAGTAGGTGCTCTATATTTTTTCTCTCATTTTGTAATATGGTGGTGCGCAACTTTTCATACTTAGGGCCGCGGTAACCAGAAGGTGCTTCATTTATTCCTTCACACATGTCACTAAAATAAGGTGATCTCACAAAGTTGAATGGAATACCATTTGCAAAGAGGCAACGTCCAACTTTGGCATCAGCAATTTCTTTTAATTCAATTTGAAATGCCCTATCTAATGCACCTCTCTTGCGGGGGGTGTTGTGTGGTTGATCTACATCTTCATCCCTAGAAGGCATAGGCAAGAATGGATGTGATCTAGATTGCATTTGAGTGGGTGGCTGCATTGTTTTCTATTTACTGGTATAAGAAACTTGTTTCCCTTTTGCACATATTCTGTCAGCTTCTTCTTGTTCTTTTACCAAAGCTGCTATTTGCGCAGTTGGCAATCCCTTCTTATCTTCCCCCTCACACATGTTAATCCCTTGACCCGCAGGGCCTAAAAGATGATATTTTACCTGGGAGTAAGAGCTTCTATATTGTGTTTTGCAAAAATTACATTTCCATACATACCCCCCACCTCCAACACATTGAGAAATTCTTGTGGTGTGTCTCCATAAAGGAGACCCTTTATCAATTTTAAATCTTTGAGATCCCTCCCCACCCACTGAACCTTGACTACTCATTGTTGCAATCTATAACAAAAATGAAAAAAGAAAACTTCAAAACTTATACAAAATGAAAAACTTATACTTCAAGAATCAAAACTTATCAAAAAAAACTTGAGAATATGGTTCAAATGCATACCTTAGTCACTCAAATAGACTGAATAGTGCTTCTTGGAAGGTGTTTGCCACTCCACAATCGAGCTCCTTCGAATTCAATCACCTCACTTCAAGCTTGCATGAATGAGAGAGCAAAATGAGAGAGAATAATAGAGAGCACAATGAGAAATAAAATGTGTTTGGAGACTCATAAAAGGGGTCGTTTTAGGGTTAGAAGTAAAAAAAATAATATAAAAATGTCTTTTTGAAGTCATTGTTTGACTTTTCAAGTTGCAAAAGCCGCGGGTCCTTGAGGATTCGCGCGGATCCGCTCGAGATCCTCTTGGATCCGCTCGGATCCTCCTGGGTCCGTGACGGATCCGGGCAGGGTCCGGACCAAACCCTGTGGATCTGTCCGGATCCGCGGCTCGCGGATCCGGACGGATCCACAGGGTTTGGTCCGGACCCTGCTCGGATCCGACACGAATCCGGACCCGGATCGGACCCGGACCCGGATCCGGCCTTACCAGGGCGAATCCGGCAACTAAGCAAACTGCTGCTAGAAAGATAGAAAATCATAAACTTGGATTTGCCATCAACTACAAAAACCTCCAAACACAGACCAACAAAAATATCCAATCAGCATGATACAAGGGAAAACAATACAAGTATCCTTGCACAAGGCACTTTTTTGTGTGTGCCATTCCTTTCAAGGGAATCAACTTGCATTTCCTTATGACAATGAAAATGCTACAAAACATGTTTAAACTTCTATACTACAAAAATGTGAACATTATGGATATAGTTAATGGGAGATGCAGGAGCAATATAATCACATGTTTGACCCTAACCAATCACTCGTGGCAAAAATAAAAGTGCGGCATGATGAGAGATGGATGGTTGAAACTTGATATACCAAACTAGGACCTTTAATAATTTCTTAGCATATTGCCAAAAATATGCAGTCATTACTGGAAGAAGCAGCAAACACTTTGAACCTTTTTTTCAGTCTCAGGAAGCAATCAAAATAGAATGAGGTGGAGTGTAGTGAGCAACAGATTCATGTTTCAAGCAAATACGACCTTGATAAGTATCTGTATATTGTAAAGAAAATATGATATCATTAAAAGTCAGTATGTAATGCTTGAATTTGAATATTCTTAGTTTGATTTCCAGTATAGGAACAATTAACAAATATTGCTTCTGGATTATTTTTTACAAAACATGGATGATCCCTTGACAGAGTTAAGAATTTTATCCCTGGGTTATATGGCCATGTAATCATGGTTGTGTATACTTCCTTTCATCTTGATTGTACTTAAACTAGGATGCTACTCTGTTGCTATCTTTTCTTCACTATCAATTTGTAAATATAAATGCAGAAAGTTGGGATCTAGTCTGCCAAAATCAGAAGTCAGGCTTTCATTTTAAAATATATCACAGGCTGCTAGTTTCAGGTGCAAAAACCTTTAAGTTGCAATGCTGCAAGCTGTGTGTTCTTTTAAACAGCTTAAATACCTTTACATGGCCTTGGGCTGAGTTTCTGAGGGTTTTTCTTGATTCTGAAGAAATTGAAAATTGTTTTCCAATAGTTGCAGAAATCTTTAAAATATTGCGATGTAATCTGATTATTCTGCACTTGACCTTGCTGCTTATTTTTTCGCCCAAAATCTTTTCTTTTTTAAAATTAAGCGATTAACCTAATTTTTTGGTCAACAAACTGTGATTAATTGGTTAAATTTTTATTTTTTCAAGAATCATAAGTTTTCATGAATTTCAAAAAATCATGATTTTTTAAATATCATTGCATTTTAACAATCTTCCACATTTCACACCATTTTTTGGTTTTTTAACAGCGATTTGGACAAATAAAAAAATTAGTAGACCACCTAACCCTAACCTGAATTTTCTTGAATAAATCCTGCTCAAGTGGAAAAATTTTATCTTTTGGTTTGCTATGTTGCTTCTGAGAAAGATTTTTGCTAAACTATTTTCATAACTGGTGGCTATGGTTTCTCATTGTAAGAATAACTCATTGGCAGTTTTTTTAATTTGTAAAGATACCAAGTTTTGTACTTTTTTATTACTGGTGCACAAGATAATTTTATTATCATCATAAGGAAAATTGACAAGTCAATGCTGAAAATATCATTGCATTCTTGTTTCCTATGTTGTCTACTCTGTTCGAAAGCAAAATTGCTTGTTGTGGCATTTTGTCTGTCAGTAATGCTGTATTTAGTTGCAGGAAGGAATAGAGGAATGGCTCAGCTATTTATAATGATGATGGACCTGTTTGAGGATAGACTCATCCCAGAAAGATCATTTCAATCCTGCAGCAATGAAATTGAGTGATTGGGAGTTAAACACTGACAAACAATCATTTGAATCCTTCAGCAATGGAATTGAGAGATTGGGAGTTAAACACTGACAAACAGCACTAAATTGTGAAACTGGCATATGTTAAGTGGCAAAGATGATAAGTTCCCGTGATCAGAAATCTCTTGCCAACAAACACATTGAAATCCTGTGTGTATGATAATTTTAAACAGCCAAAGACTTTAAATTGCGTGATTGGGAAAAGGTGGATGGCAGAGTTGAGGAAATAGCACAATAGAGGCATTCATGTTGACAACCAAGGTGAAATTCATAAGATCAAAGGAACAATGTCAAAGAATGCATTTTCAAATGATTAAGCCATTCATGACTACAATCAGTGGCAAAGTTGCATGATCATGAGGATATTGCTAGAAAAGTGAAGTAAATTGTGTGACTGAGGCATTTTGGGAACAAAACATATGGTTACATCATGTGATCAACAGGTCTGGGATGACAGGTACCTCAAAAGTTGCATGCCAATCTTAGTTTGAACTATCGAGGACCACAAAATTGCACAATCAGGGTTTATGCAGCAGCGAGCGGCTGAAAATTGCACCCATTCATCATACCTGTTGGCTGTTAATATAAAAGCGCACCCAGGGTTTCTGTTTTTCTAATGCAGATTTGTCAATAGAACTGCAGGATTTTTTATGCACCCATTCATCATACATGTTGGCTGTTAATATAAAATTGCACCTAGGGTTTCTGTTTTTCTAATGCAGATTTGTCAATAGAACTGCTGGATTTTTTAAGTGTGGATTTGTAAATGAATTTCTAATTTGAGGGTTTCAAATTTGACAGTTGTCATATCTTTGCTGAAAATTTAATTACAGTTTTCAACCTTGACAAAGCCCAAAGTAATGGTAGTTGCCGTTTGCTGATCTTAACAAACAGCTAAGGTTTCTAATAATTTCTTGGGGTTCAACTTTTGTCTCATAAAGGTTTTTGATCAGTGATGGAGGACCTAATATTTAGAACTTCACATTCTCTTTGCTTTCATGAAGGAGATCAGAATCAAGTATCCAAGTCATCAGGATTGGATTGGTGAGGTCTCATGGTTGGGGTTTATGTATTCTTCAGAGGGCATGTCAGTTTTAGAGCAAGAGTTTCTCTCACAATCACATTATCCATTCATGTGATAAATTGCTATTTTAGCAATGGCTATTTCTGGCAGAGCCTACTTTTGGTCATGCTCTATTTTTGTCATAGAGTGGAAAGCCTATTTTAAGCTGCTTTATTTTATTATTTTGTTTCAGAATAGTTTTACTTTCAAGTATCTTTCTCTCCTGTTTATTGATAGCTTTTAGAGGTTGCTTTAAAACTTCGATTTTTGGGACTAGTAATTATTATTCTAAATCCCTAAAATCAGGCATTCTTTATAACTTATGTTTTTGACATACAAGAGATGGTTAATAATGGTTGAAGTTATGCTTATGCTGTAGAAATTGCAATTCAAGCAACAAATCTGAATTTTGTGTCTAATGTTGTTGGATTTGTCAATTGAATTAAAAGTGAAGAACAATTTTAGGCTTATATTAATACTGTGATTCATTTCAGCGATAACTTTGTGTGCATCTAAGTTATTCTGTTTCTGAGATTTTTACTGTGGATGCGTGTTAGAAGTGGTTAATTTATGCTTTTTGTGTGAATGTTAACCAGCTGGTCTCTGATTACAACCAGTAAGAAAGCGTATGTTAATTTAAGTTTAGTTGTTGTTTCATCTATTTGCAAGTCTTTTAGAACATAAAACCTCGTTGTTAGAAAAGAAATTTTCAGATGTTGTGCTCATTTTTGAGATAAAAACAATAGGGTGAAATTTCATTTCAGTTATTTCTTTTTTGCAAACCCCCCAAAGAGAAAAGTTTATAGTGCTGGTAACTTTATATGTTCATTGCTTAGAACCTAGGTTAATTTAACTTTCTAGGGAGCTTACTTGCAGAATTTGAAGAGAGGTTATATTCGCATTCTATTCCATTTTGTGTTGTCTCATGAGAGACAAATTAAACTGTTAACAGGTCCTTTGGTTGGGTTCACATTATTATTTTTAGATGTCATTTCTTTCTTTATTACTGCAATTTGAGCTTGAAAAGGGGGCTAAAATAAAGTCTTTAGATGCTCTCCTTATGACTTCCTTAGTGTCTAAGTTGTGTTTTGAAGTTCTTTTTGGAGCCTAGCATTTTCAATTTGCAACTTATTCTAAGAAGTTCAACTCTCAGAAAGCTTTTCTTGCTTTTAATTAAATCTTTTCTCTCACAGTTTCGCCTTTATTTTTAACTGAAGTATACTTTTCTTTGTCATGTTTGCTTAAAAATGTGATCAGATAACATAACAAAAAACTGAAATCTACTTTGCTGCCAAGTGATTCTTCAATAGTGTCGTAGGAAAAATCCCAACTTTTATCATAAAACCTAAGTTACCGATTCGGGTGCAGATGCGAGAATCGGGTGCGCGGATGTGCAAAATTTTTTCTTGGGGGGTGCGGATGCATTTATATATATATATATATATACACACACACACAAAGAAATGAAAGAAATATACAAAATTAAAACATTTGATAGTATGATACTTCACCAATACATATTCAAATTGAAATTCAAATAAGTTATAACTAATAACTGAATAATGATTAAATGTTAGTTGATAGTTGTCATCACCAAATCCATCGCCAACAATTCAATCATAAAACTATTAGGGCCAATAATCTATGATATGAGATAAAATCATAAAACTATAAACAATTCAAGACTGTATGAACCTAAACAGACAATAATTAAACTTGACAACATTAAGAAACTTTTGCGTAAAATAGTGTTTAGGTGCAATGAGTTTGGCATCTCACAGATCCTTACAGGTTGGCCAGATAATTTACAAGCAACATTCCTTGCCAAGATCTCAACTTCTAAACTTGACGCTACATGCAGATCAGAGACAGAGAATTTACACAAACTTTCAAACTTGCATGTTGTTCTGTAATGATTCTTGCCTTCACCCTATAAATTTCAAGCACTTCCAGCCAAAGAAATTATTATTGTAAAGAATTGAACCCTAATTTATGGCCTCGAAAAATAATTATATTGAGATTTAATAATAATACTAATCCATAACCTTCTTTTTATCCGGATGCCTGGGATTTGCTTCCGGCAGGCACCCACAGGGCATCCACCTCCGGATCCGGGCTATAACGGGGCGCATCGGTATCTTAGCATAATACCAATAACAGAGAATGCCTGGCCTGGATAACAAGTGAGAAAGCCCACTATGATTTGATGAGTTCTGCTGCAGTTTTTATAATGAAAGTTTTGAAAAACACACAATATTGAGAGGGGGAGGGGGTGAATCAGTATTTAACACAGACTTTTCTTAAAATAAGAAGCAAAATTCAAAGAGCACACAGCAAAGAAGACAAGACACGCAAAATTATCTCGTGGAAACCCAAGACGGGAAAAACCACGGCATCACTAGTCCGATGGGCAACTACCCGTTTACATCTGAGAGCTCCAACTCTCCTTATCTCTTGGCGAATCAGGCTACAACCCGACCTTGAAGGCTACAACCTTCACTTTAGATAATGTTTACAAATTTAGACCAAAGATATTACATAGTCCTCACTGCTGCATGAAGACTCTTTGATTTGAGATAACCTTCGTACAAATAACCGTTGCCAGATTGAATAGATGATCAGATTTAATACTCAGTGAATCAAAATACTAATCCAGTCTTCAATTTATGTACGGGTCATTCCCAGCTTGCATCATATCAGTAGGCATACACTCACTGTTCATCCAAATCTGTATTCACCAAAAACAAAGACACTCGAACTCACTGCTATGTGTTCACTCCTCTATGAAACGGCTTTATTCCTTATGATTGAATAACACGGGCATTGTATATCTCTTCTGCTTAATCACAGGCACCTTAGTTTTTATATATTAGAGCCCGTCAAGCTGTATTGTCCATTCACGTTAACTTTTTCTCATCGACTAACTGTGTCTGAATTAGTCCTCTCACTCAAACTGACTGTGACCTTTTTAACACACACACCAGAGACGGTTTTGTGTGGACAGTCCCACTCTGCTATTCCTCTATCTCGCCCTCTCCCAGAAATCTACTCATGTCTCCATACGGAAGTTCGTACTCCACGGGTGTTCAGACACACCAAAAATTTGTATCGGCAGTGATAGTTTCGTTTTTTTTTGAGTTACGTATAACTCTGCCAATTCTTATTTTCTTGCACTGCAGTGTATGCATGCATTCAGAACCATTTGTGCATGCCCGCTTACCTACAACCCGACACACTGTATTTTTCAAACTCTTTTCCTCACTGTTACGTTCACACCTTGCTATCGCATGTGTATTTTTTTATTTCATAATAGACACAGAGTCCGCAAGACCATGCATGCCATGAATTTTCCACACTTATCAATCATACTCGACTTTCGTTTTTTGTTATTACGTTACAACACTGCCTTTAGCGTTCAGACGGTGGTCACGTTTTTGACACCTTACAACAGACGTCTCTCCCACACCCGCAACTGTTTTGAGCATGTCCTTTAAAAGGGATATCCGATGATTGCATTTAGAAAACTGTTACATTGCGCATTGCTTTTTAAATTTATGTTGTTTCCTTTTGTGCTCATCTCCACTAATTCTGGAGTCGTCTTTGATATGAAAATGAGAACGGATATTAGTTCTAATGCAGAGCCGTTTAAAAAAATTTCATAACTTCTGACAGGGCCAATGAAGGTACACACACGGCACGATATTTTTATATTCCAAAACAATTCTCGGTATTTTATAGCCCGCACGGTACCACCATTTGTTACGATGTGGTTGATGCCCTGTTTTTATTATCACTTACGCGTGTGTGGTCGCAAGGTTATATATGAAACTGTTACTTCCCCTTTTTAAAAGATTAATGGGACTTGCTGCTTGGCTTGTGTTTCCTCTCGTAACACCTATTCATATTTTTTGGACTGTAGTTCCTAAATTTCACCACATTCAACCACCTCACATAAAAACGGTAATAGTAACAGCAGCTGCCAATTTAATAATGAATTACATAGTGAATGATGTGATGCAGCAAGGCACTTGGCAAATGTCAAAGAAGCTTACAAAAAGAACATTGTCAGTGTGAATGAGCCTCGAGTCAAACACTTAAAAAATTACAACACTTGTCACAACACAGACTCATCCACAAAGAGCAGCGACAACATACATAGTCCATCAATGACAGAAAACCAACAATCTCTCCCTTTTTGTCATTGATGGCAAACCAGAAACAACTCGAACAATTGAACCAAATCTGAACCATTGCCAAGTCTGAAACAATTCTGAAACAACTCCCCTACAAAACTGAGCCAACTGAAAACAACTTTACCGAATCTGAAACGAACTCCCCCATAAGATCTACTCCCCCATTGTCATCAATGACTATGAAAGTGGAACACAACAATACTTTGAAAGATATAGCAATGAAGTGTTGGAGACTAACCTTTCATTGAGGTGAAATAACACCAAGCTTGCTTCGAAGATACTTGAAGTGATCTCGGGGTAGAGGTTTAGTAAACACATCTGCTATTTGCTCCTGAGAACAAACATAATTCAGCTTAACAACATTATTTGCAACCTGGTCCTTCAAATAGTGATACTTAATTGGAATGTGCTTGGTTCGAGAGTGCATCACTAGATTCTTCGAAATGTCAATGGCGCTAGTGTTGTCATAGAAAATGCAAATAGCATCAGTAATCTCAAGCTTATAATCACATAGAGTATTCTTCATCCAAATTACCTGAGTACAACATGAAACTGTTGCAACGTATTCAGCCTTAGCGGTGGATAGTGAAGTGCAAGACTGTTTCTTGCTTAGCCATGAAACCAAACAACCACCTAAAAAGAAAGCACACCCACTAGTGCTTTTTTTATCATCCACGGAACCTCCTCAATCTGTATTTGTATAGGCTGTAAGAAGAAAATCAGAACTTTTTGGAAACCAAAGACCAAAATCAACTGTACCTTTCAGATATTTAAAAATTCTCTTAACAGCTGAAACATGTGTTTGTTTTGGAGAAGCTTGAAATCTGGCAACATAACCTACAGCCTGCATGATATCCAGTCTAGTGGCTGTCACAAACAGCAGACTCCCTACCATAGATTTGTAAAAAGACTGATCAATTGAACGAGACACATCCTCCTTACTTAGTTTGCATCCAGTTTCCATAGGAGTGCTAACCGGATTGCAATCTTCCATCTTAAATCTTTTGAGCAACTCCCTAACATACTTGGCTTGGGAAATAAAAATACCTTTAGAAGACTGATTAATTTGCAGCCCAAGAAAATATGTTAACTCACCCATCATAGACATCTCGAACTCATTTTTATACACACAGCAAATGTCTTGGACATATTAACACAGTCACTCCCAAAAATCAGATCATCAACGTAAACAACAACAATAAGAATGCTGTTACCTTCTTCTTTAACATACAAGTTGCTGTCCACATATCCCTTTTTGAAGCTCTGCTGCTGCAAATAGTTATCCAACCTGTCATACCAAGCTCTCGGAGCTTGTTTGAGTCCATATAATGCCTTTTTCAGCTTGCATACATAGTCTACATTTTCAGAATTCAGACCTTCCGGTTGTTCAACATAAATTTCTTCAACTAAATCTCCATTTAAGAAAATAGATTTTACATCAATTTGAAAAACTTTGAACCCTTTGAAAGAAGCAAATGCAAGAAAAATTCTGATTGCTTCTAACCTTGCAACCGGTGCAAAAGTTTCATTAAAATCCACATCTTCAATCTGAGAATAACCTTTGCAAACTAAATGTGCCTTATTTCGAATAATCTTATCATCTTCATTTACCTTGTTCCGGTATACCCATTTTGTACCTATCACGTTCTTGTTGATAGGTCTTGGAACAAGCTCCCAAGTATTGCTCTTTTTGATTTGATCCAACTCCTCTTTCATGGCAGCCACCCAATGTTTATCTACAGCTGCTTCTTCAAAACACTTAGGCTCAATCATAGAGATAAGTGAGAAATCATCATCCTCAAAGTAGTTGACATTTTTCTTAGCATTTCTAGTCTTTCTTTCACCTATGACCTGATCAATAGGATGATTCTTTTGCACAAGCTTTGAAGGAGTTTTGAATTTAGAAACATCATGTTCATCTTGAGAGTCATTTCCAGAATTATCATGTAGATTTTCAGCATCAATAAAAATAGGGACCGATTCTTGATGAGCAGATTGCACTTTACCTTGGTCATTCTCACCACTCTTGCTAGCTGATCCAACTTGAACACGTGGAGGAGAAGAGGGTACAACAGTGCTGGATTTAATTTTAGAAGCTACCACAGTGCTGGTTTGAGTTTTACTTTCTTCGGGGCTGTCATCATTCTTATCAAATTGATTAGTAACTTCATGAACCTTGACATTAGCACTCTCTACTAATTTATGCAGCATTTTATTGTAACATTTGAATGCCTTACTCTTAGAAGAATACCCAAGAAAAATACCTTCATCAGCTCTAGATTCAAACTTACCCAAATTATCTTCATCTCTCCTAATGTAGCATGGACTCACAAAAATTTTAAAGTATTTGACAGTGGCTGGTTTACCTTTCCAAAGTTCATAAGGAGTCTTCTTGAGCTTTGGCCTCAACAATGTTTTATTCTGAATATAAACTGCCGTGTGGACAGCCTCTCTCCAAAATACATCTTTTACATTTCTCTCATTCATCATGCAATGTGCCATCTCTTGAACTGTTCTATTTTTCCTTTCCACAACACCATTTTGTTGTGGTGTTCTTGGAGCTGAAACTTGTTTTTTAATACCATGTAGCTCACAAAATTTGACAAACTCATTAGAAGTGAATTCTCCCCCATTATCAGAACGCAAGCATTTGATCTTCATGTCCATTTCATTTTCAACAAGACTTTTAAAAATCTTAAACTTTTCTAAAGCCTCTGTTTTTTCTTTTAGGAATGTAACCGATGTCATGCGAGTAAAGTCATCAATTAGAAGCATAAAATATTTCTCACCTTGAAGACTTGCTGCCCTTGTTGGTCCACAAAGATCCGTATGGATGAGCTCAAGTGGCCTACTGCTGAATTCATCTTTTGGTTTGAAGGAAGCTCTAGTTTGTTTGCCTTCTTGACAATTTTTGCAAACAACATCTGCTGGTTTTTCTAGCATTGGCAAGTCTCTAACAGCCTCCTGTTTGCTGATCTTAATAAGATTATCAAAGTTAACGTGTCCAAACCGCTTGTGCCAAAGCCAAACATCCTCTACCTTGCTCACACAACATGTCTCATCATTAGAATCATTAAAAATGTAAATATTATTTGCTGCTCTAGTAGCTTTCACTATGACATCAATTCCCTTTTTAATAGAGCAAGCATTAGAGTTAAAACTGAGATCGTAACCTTGATCACAAGCTGGCTTACACTTAACAAATTATGTTTCGGCCCTTCTACATAAAGAACATTCTCAACAATAGTTTCATCATTATTAATTAGGACTGTACCTATACCAGCAACCTTTGCAGAAGAGCTACCACCAAATCTAACTTTACCACCTTTCATTTTCTTGAGAGAATGAAACTTACTCAAGTCACCTGTCATATGTCGAGAGCAGCCGCTATCAACATACCATATGTCCTTCTCACTGCTAGCTAGAAAGACTGTTTGAACAACAAGAGCTTTAAGAGGAGTCTCTTGAACTTTTCTCCTCCAAACCTTAGTCACTTTGGCTATTCTTTGAGGCTCAACATTATAAAACGAATCTGCATTGTAGCTCTTACAAAATCTAGATGTATGTCCAAACTTATTGCAGCTGTAGCAAATCAGATTGTACTTCCTAAACGCATCTCTTCCATGCTGATAATAATTCTTGTATGGAATAGCTCTACAATCAGTAGCTCTATGACCAAAGTAATTATATGCAAAACAATAGCCATAGAAAAAAGGTTTGTTTACCTTGATGGGAGTAGGCTGATTATTTTCCGGTGATGAAGAGTTTGGATCAGATTGCAAGCCGACTCCTCTTCTATCTTTGGTGGGTCTTTGAGAGCCAAGAACATCATCCAATGTGACTTTGCCACTACTGAAAGATAGCTCTTCACTAGAGAGCATAGAAGTTTTACCAATGTTCCTCATAGCAACAATTTCAGTTTCCAACTTGGCAATGTTTTCTTTAATTGAATCTGATTTTCTAAATCTTCATGAATCTTTTTGGCCTCCTCATTCAGAATTTTAATATCTACAAGCTTAGTTTCAGCCTCCTTAAGAGATGTAGCAATCTTTAATTTTTCAGCACTCTCAACTTGAAGAAGATCCATAAGATTCAGATTTTTCTTTTTCAATTTTTTAATCTCTGATAGAGTTGAAATCAACTCAAGCTCAAGGTCTACTTCATCATCTTCATCATCTCCAATATCTTCAGAACTAGCATCATCAATAGCCACATCATCAATAGCCATGAACATGACTTCACTTATCTTTGAATCGCTCTCGCTGCTTGAAGAATCATCGCTGTCATTTTTTGAAAACAACACCTTTTTACCCTTTTCGGACTTTCAATTTTTCTTGGTAAACCTCCTAGATTTTCGGTGCTTGAATTCTTTTTCATCATTGCTGTCCTCATCTTTATCAAATGGACACTTAAAGGCAAAATGACCAAGCTTACCACAGTTGAAACATTTCAGACCATACTTGCCTCTGTTTTTGTTAAAGCCCTTTTTCAACCTTCTAATGAGGTAAGCTAATTCCTCATTTGAGTCCTCATCCGAGCCTTCACTTAGATTGGTCTCTTTGTCCTTGCTTCTTTTAGAAGCCTTAAATGTAGATTCAGTTTTAGAAGATCCTTCAACCGTAGTTCTCATTTCATATGCAGTCAAGATGCCATGTAGCTTATCAACTGTTAGAGTGTCTAAATCAGACATTTCTTCAACTGCAGAGACTTTAGCATCAAGTCTTATGGGAAGAGATCGAAGAATCTTCTGAACTACAGTCTTCTCTTCAACATCTTCACCTAGACCTCTTAAAGCGTTGACAACTTCATCAACACGCATAAAATATGCAGCAATGTTTTCGCTGTCCTTCATTCGAAGACCTTCAAAAACAGCCCTGTGAGTTTGAACCTTGGCTTTCCTGACTTTGTCATCACCTTGATATGCATTGTGCAATTTATCCCAGATTCCTTTAGCTGTGTCGTAGTGCATGACCTTTACAAACTCAGCTTCAGTTAGACCACACAAGATTGCATTCGTGGCTTTGGCATTGTTCTCAAATTCTTTCTTATCATCAGCATCTACAGGAGGAGTAGTAGGGATTTTATAGCCATTTACGAGACTGAGGTACACATCACAGCCAAGAGACATGATGTAGGTTTTCATACGAACACTCCAGAAAGCAAAGTTGTTTCCATCAAAGAGAGGGGCATGGTTTGTAGCTAGACCTTCTAAGGCACTCATGATTACACAAGGATCGAACTCCCAAGCTTTTAAGCACAGGAAGAGAGTGACCGGCTCTGATACCAATTGAAAAATGCACAATACTGAGAGGGGGAGGGGGTGAATCAGTATTTAACATAGACTTTTCTTAAAATAAGAAGCAAAATTCAAAGAGCACATAGCAAAGAAGACAAGACATGCAAAATTATCTCGTGGAAACCCAAGATGGGAAAAACCACTACATCACTCGTCTGATGGGCAACTACCCGTTTACATCTGAGAGCTCCAACTCTCCTTATTTCTTGGCGAATCAGGCTGCAACCCGACCTTGAAGGCTACAACCTTCACTTTAGAGAATGTTTACAAATTTAGACCAAAGATATTACATAGTCCTCACTGCTGCATGAAGACTCTTTGATTTGAGATAACCTCCGTACAAATAACCGTTGCCAGATTGAATAGATGATCAGATTTAATACTCAGTGAATCAAAATACTAATCCAGTCTTCAATTTATGTACAGGTCATTCCCAGCTTGCATCATATCAGTAGGCATACACTCACTGTTCATCCAAATCTGTATTCACCAAAAACAAAGACACTCGAACTCACTGCTATGTGTTCACTCCTCTATGAAACGGCTTTATTCCTTATGATTGAATAACACGGGCATTGTATATCTCTTCTGCTTAATCACAGGCACCTTAGTTTTTATATATTAGAGCCCGTCAAGCTGTATTGTCCATTCACGTTAACTTTTTCTCATCGACTAACTGTGTCTGAATTAGTCCTCTCACTCAAACTGACTGTGACCTTTTTAACACACACACCAGAGACGGTTTTGTGTGGACAGTCCCACTCTGCTATTCCTCTATCTCGCCCTCTCCCAGAAATCTACTCATGTCTCCATACGGAAGTTCGTACTCCACAGGTGTTCAGACACACCAAAAGTTTGTATCGGCAGTGATAGTTTCGTTTTTTTTTTTGAGTTACATATAACTCTGCCAATTCTTATTTTCTTGCACTGCAGTGTATGCATGCATTCAGAACCATTTGTGCATACCCGCTTACCTACAGCCCGAAACACTGTATTTTTCAAACTCTTTTCCTCGCTGTTACGTTCACACTCTGCTATCGCATATGTGTATTTTTTTATTTCATAATAGACACAGAGCCTGCAAGACCATGCATGCCATGAATTTTCCACACTTACCGATCATACTCGACTTCCATTTTTTGTTATTACGTTACAACACTGCCTTTAGCATTCAGACGGTGGTCACGTTTTTGACACCTTACAGCAGACTTCTCTCCCACACCCGCAACTGTTCTGAGCATGTCCTTTAAAAGGGATATCCGATGATTGCATTTAGAAAACTGTTACATTGCGCATTGCTTTTTAAATTTATGTTGTTTCCTTTTGCGCTCATCTCCACTAATTCTATAGTGGTCTTTGATATGAAAATGAGAACGGATATCAGTTCTAATGCAGAGCCGTTTAAAAAAACTTCATAACTTCTGACAGGGCCAATGAAGGTACACACACACGGCACGATATTTTTATATTCAAAAACAATTCTCAGTATTTTATAGCCCGCACGATACCACCATCTGTTACGATGTGGTTGATGCCCTGTTTTTATTATCACTTATGCGTGTGTGGTCGCAAGGTTATATATGAAACTGTTACTTCCCCTTTTTAAAAGATTAATGGGACCTGTTGCCTGGCTTGTGTTTCCTCTCGTAACACCTATTCATATTTTTTGGACTGCAGTTCCTAAATTTCACCGCATTCAACCACCTCACATAAAAACGGTAATAGTAACAGCAGCTGTCAATTTAATAATGAATTACACAGTGAATGATGTGATGCAGCAAGGCACTTGGCAAATGTCAAAGAAGCTTACAAAAAGAACATTGTCAGTGCGAATGAGCCTTGAGTCAAACACTTCAAAAATTACAACACTTGTCACAACACAAACTCATCCACAAAGAGCAGCGACAGCATACACAGTCCATCAATGACAGAAAACCAACAAGTTTGATGCACAACCTTAAAGATTTATTACATTAAACACCTTGAAATAACTATCTCTGATTTTGCTTTCAAATTAAGTATTTGTAATTTGACTCTGAAATAGACTTTACAGACTTTCGTTTAACATCTCACTGCTTTAGATCTGTATAATAATCACATTGCGGGAAGATTTTTTTTTCTGAAGTAGTGTAATCTAGTTGTATTGCAGAAGTCTATCTTCAGAACATATTTTCTAGCAACAATTTTCTGATATTGAATGTGATTAAGAATATTGTGAAATCTCTAATAAAAAAAATATTATTCTGAAATCTGAACTCTGAATCAATGTGTTGTCTGCAAATTCGTACGTCAAATCTGAAACAGTACATAATTAATGATGTTTTCACAAATTCACTGTGACTTGAAACAAAATTCTAATCATTCAGACCTGAAAAATGAAGATTGCAAATGTACAACAGACTTCTTAGGGAAATTTCTGTTTTTAGAAACAAATGTTGAATACAAATTCATAACAACAGCTTCAGTCTGAACATCATTCAGAGCTTATGAAGATCGATCACATGCATTACATCTCGATGTGGATACATATGTAAAGACGCATGAATATTTAAAAGAATAAGAAACATCGATCAAAGTTGCATGGACACGGATACAGATACAAATATGGATACAGTATCAGATATGGACACGGCCATTTTTTAAGACCCCCAATATGGATACGGCTGGATACGACATTAATAAAGAACACATACACATATATTTAACACAATTTTCTAAGTTATTAGAGGAGATTTACATTACTTCAAAAGCAATATAGACACATAAATGCTACATAATTGTAAGTTAATTTAACACTTTACAATATGCAAAAATGGTAGAGTTGCATTGGAAGATAACTTAAAAAAATGGGTTGCTGAAATAGAAAAACATTTCATTTGTCTTTCTCATTTGATGTAGGTTTTATTTGTTACAAAAAAAATTTAAAAAATTGCATGAATGAAGTTTTTTTAATATATTTGGGAAGTTTCACGTCAATTTTTTTTTAAAATCAAATCACATAGCATTTGGCAGGGTTGGAAAATTAAGGTTTCTTGGGCACACATGGGTACAATATTCGACATGTTTCTGGGCTGTATTGTATACGTATCCAAATCGGATATGGGGATATGCGTGCCCAAGGAGGGACAGAGGAGTTTCCAGCTACTATGACATCGATTAATGAGATGATAAGAATCTTTAAGACTAAGCCGTAATGGATTAAGTATAACAAGAACGATAAAAAATAAATGATTAGATCCCTGAACATTAACAGATCCAAGACTAATCATCCAATTTGATCAGCCAGTAACCCTTTTTAATGGTTAGTCATTCAAATGATTGGTCTGATAAATAATCCATGTCGGTTAAAGATCAGAAGAATGATCACCGATTAGTGAAGAGCCATGATTAGGAAGATTCACAATATTATACAAGGAGGATAATGAAATCATTAATCATTGTCTATAAAATGAGTAGCGAAGAGAAACATCTCTTCATGTTCAAGGGATACACCGTTTGGTTGGCAAGGTATAAAGGGGAGATCAATTTCATTCTCTCCAGGATCATCATCGAATAAGAGTTTACGCTCAGATTCAGTGAACAGCAGATAATAGAAAGAACATCTCTGAACAAAATATTAATTCTGTAATTATCATATAGTAATCAGAACCATTTCTCAACATTCTTGATTTAGTCTTGATAATTGCACAGATTGAGTCAGAAATAACACATCTCTCAAGGTCAGTATACATTTGTTTTAATATAAATGATAGACATGTATATAAGGATATGATGGATATATAGAAAGAATAGTGTATCCATAAGGCCTGGGAAGAGATGAGGCGTAATGAGGTGGTGAACATAATGGCTTGTAAGGGGCCGTTGTAGGATGATCACAAAGGCGGCTAGAACCCTAGGAGGTCCTTACCTTGAGGAGCCAAGAAATCGGTTACGATCTCTTCCCAAGGAATAGGAGGGAAGTGAGAATGGGGAGGAGTCATGAGCTGCCAAGTTGCATTAGAGAGTTGCGCAGAGTAACTTCTGTGGGACTTGGTGTAGAAATGGCTCAAGACTAGGCCTCCCTTTCTCTTACCCTTATTATGTGAAAGAAGCTAGATACTCTTATATTATTTTATGTATTTATATGTGTTTTTGTATGGAAATTTCTAACTCATGTGCAGGTTCACCCATCAAGGATCATTGTAAAGCAAGGTAATACTTGGCAAGAGAGAAGGGGACATTACAAACTGTTTATACATGTAATTAATAAGATTATATTTTATTCTAATTTTTTTACATGTAAACAGTTTTTGTTAGCATTACTTCACTGATATAACCTGTATTATGCTTGGCTTTTGTCATTTTAATTAACATTGTTGGAACTCTAAATTTTCTACTCCAATAGACTTGACATGGATGAGCAGCACAACTGTTTTACTTTTTTATTTTGACATAATGTTCTTAGGACAGAAGTGTTGTTATTTAGGGTCACCTAGATCTGGTATAAATTCCATGCTATTTTTATTAAAGAATAACAAAGCCTACTTACATACTTTTTTTATTATCTAAGGACCCTTGATGAGGTATACTAAAATCTTTCTGGTATTTTGTTTATGAAATATAAACTGGATTTATGTTATAATAGAAGCAAGTGTTATTCTAGGGTGCAAGTTAAAACACATTTCAGTATATGCTATATATATTATAGATCCTGTGCAAGACTTCATTTGTAAATACTTTGATTTTGGACATAGAAGGTTCCTTTTAAGGATTTTATTGTGTTGAAGCAATTGATTCATATGTTAGTTATTTACTTTATATCTTGAAAAATGAATATTACAACGCTACATTTTTCATGGAGAATGATGTTTGCTGCTGCTGTCTATCTTTCTAGCTTAATAAATAATGTAGGCTCATCAAGGCGCCTGACTTCATTATTATATTTGACCAAATTTTATAGAAAATATGTAACATGATTTTTTTTTATATATATATATGTAGTATGAAAAATGATTTTGAATATATCATAATGAGCTTCATTTTGGAACTAAAAGATATATTTATGACCCGTGTTAACACTGACGATTAATTGAATTGTTTTGCAAATTGGAGTACAGCAGGGCTTAGAATCTAGGAATGAATCTTGGAGCAACCATCGCCATATGGTAGTTTTCCAATATGGCTCTGTTGTACTATTCAACTTTGCAGAGCAGGAAGAAGAAGGATATTTACAAATTGTGAGAAAATATGCTTCTGAATTGCTTACAGAGACAAGAAAAGATGGTATGCACAAACTAACCTGCCTTTCTCAAGAAGATGTTCATATGCCCTTTTTCCTTGCATACCCTCTTTGAGGTGGCATTGTTTGTGGCATCGCATATATTTATGCACTATTATGAGGAAGAGACATAAACATTGACTACTTTGAATTTTCTTGTGATGTACATGAGGAATAGGTGGTGTGATTACATACATTTTTAAGGACTTCACTACAATTCTCTGGTGTTTTCTTAGCTTTGATATTGCCTTTGAGTTATGGAGAAGTGCTTAGAGGTCTGTGATTCCACTTTCTATGACATTTGCAAATCACCAAGTTTCTGAAACAACATGGTAGTGTCCATTTTGGATCTGGAAGTTCATCACGTAGGTAGTTTGATGTATTTTCTAAGCCCTAATGTCAAATTATCAATTGCTATTATTTACAGATTATTCAGTGGTATCATAATTAGTCAAGACTTGATTTTGTAAACGGTGTTTAAAGCAACATTTTTTAACATAATTTATATTTTTGGACATAAAAATATACAGTATTCCTCTTTTGTTTCGTCTGCAAGAAATGCGGGCTTCTTGTGGCTGTAATATCTTTGAATTTTTGTAGTCTTGAAGTCTACAGCCATGCCAATGAGTTGAACATTATAGCCTTCCTGTGGCAATGCATCGATTTGTATCTTTCTTAGAGGTTGTGTTGGTCAAGAAATCTGTTCTTTTTAGATAGGAACTATCAAAACAATGGTGTCCAGAAGAAGAAAGAGATGATTGAAAGAAATTTATGTGGGTAAGTCCTACAGAGTCCTTGTGTTCTGAAGCAGTATATAAAAATTGTCAACATACTGGATTGCTTAGGGCTGTTAAATTGGTAAAAGCTTTGAGTGCCAACATATAGAGTTCTGGTCTTCCTAAAAAGTGCATTTCGGGATATAAGTTTTGGTTTTCAGGAAGTGGACAAATTTCAGTTTTTGTGAGCAGGCCAGATTGATGGATTCCCCAATTTGTAGTAAACTATCCTTTGAGATTTGTTTTTTGATTTTGGATCGGATCCTTGTCGATAGTTGTGATCCTCCTTAGATCCTCCTAATCCTCTTTCCTCCTATTATACAATGCAAGGGTGATGGAGCAAGGATTAATCTCGTGTACCTTATCACATCTGTCCGAATTGTGTTGCAACTCAAATTAGAGCTTATACAAAATCCAGAAAACTGATTTAGACAAACTTTTGAAATTAGACTGAGGTTGTTCTACAAAATTTTTGAAGGTTTATCATAACATACCCATGAAGCCTGTTCAACATAAACAAAACAGAGGCATGCCAAATCTATCTCAAAGTACCATAACTGTGAGACTTTTTGAAACTATGCATTGTTCTTATGTCAAAAGTGGAGCATGAAATTGCGGTCAAAATCAATTCATTTTAATTGTAATTTCATCTTCCACAGACCCTTCAAGCTCAAACAGAAAGCCATACACCATGTCATAATGCAATCCATTTATTCTGGCAATGCTTAGCAGTTATTTTAAGCTTGTATGCCATTTTCTAATGATCCTATTATGTGTATCATTGGAGAGCTTGCTACAAACCCACAATTGCTACACTTCCATACTTTGATACCATTCTCTGATCACACTGGATTTTTTAATGAGAATGGGAATCAGAACATGTCATGACAATTGCAGCCCAAAAGAAAATTTAAAAATGTTCATGGCAGTAGTTTCTTGTTTCATCAAACTAATGGGAATGAGTTCCCATTCATTACTAAAAAATATATCAAATCAAATAAGCAAAGAAGAAACAAGGAGACATAGACACATAAGATGGAGAATTTCATGTATCAGACACAAACTATTAAAATGTAGTAACTAACATATAGCATTTAATTTAAGTGCACCTTGCCCTACATTGTATTAAAAAAAGACACTTATTCTTTAGTGAATGGCAAATCATAGACTGGGTAATGAATACTGTTTCACAGCAATGCAACAATAGCCCTCAGTACTGGAAAAACAATAAAATCTATTCGAGTTTAATGACAGCCACCTAGCAAGCTATATAGGGAGAAGAAAAATTAAAAAATGAGAAGGCCGAAAACAATACGCTATTATTGGAGAAATAGTGATGAGCATTAAATGAATGTAAAACAAATATGAAAGGAGTACAAGCAAGGATGAAATAATATGAAGATCAAATATAATATTTCATAATCATTTTCAATTGGGAACAATACATCCCTAATAACAACACTCAATAATTCCTTATCCACTAGGAGAAGCACCTTTTTCTTTTGTAGACCATTAGTACACCTAGAAAGTAAATGAGGTAGCTTAAAAATTAAAATTACTATTTGATTGATAAGGATCTACAAGTGCTTAATTTCATCAGTATGAAGATGTCCAAAAATGATCAGTGGCAGAAATCACATGGTTTTGTCTACAGGATGAAACTGCCATTTGTGACGGGGCATTTATGAAAGGAAATTGCTTTGGTGAATTTGAAATTGTTGCAGCAAAAGTGGAACCGCTGTGGTGGAAGCAATATCACACCTGATGACAAGTGATGGTTTCATCATGATAAAAAGAATCTAAAATTGAAGCAAACAATCTGACTCTGCCACTACAATTTCACTACTGGACCTGCGTACATGTGGGATATAGTTGTGGGTCAGGTTGCCTCAATGGAGGTTTCTGCAAGGATTAGGAGAAATTCAGCTGATTGTAGTCATTTGGAGAGCTTGACAGTGAATATAGGATCAATGTCTATTTGTATGTACACTTTGTACTTGTTTTGGTGATCAATAACTTGAAGTAGACTTGCAAATGCTGCTACCATACGTGAATAAAGATATATTTTACTCCTGTATCTGGTATGTATAGTCATCTTTATTATTAATTCATTGATTTAATTTATCAGATATAGCAGTAAACATAAGTTCCAACCAAGTTATCAAATTAATTTAATAAACCAAGCAGTATTGTTTGAAATAAGAGAGAAGACAGATTGAATTTTTTTTGATGAAATGTGTTATGATTTTTTGGGAAGTGTTCTATGAAATTTAAACGTTTTATGATGCGAGAGCATCTTAGGAATTGGGAAATGAGCATCAACCAATTTTATTTTTCTTTTCTTATTTTTGTGTTCTTAATCTAGTTGGTAAATAATTAAATGTAACTCTCTATAGGAAGTATGGATGTACACTAGGCCTATATTTTTTTTCTTTCATGGAAGCGACCCCTTATGAAGTTGGAGACTTTAGTTGGACACTTAATCTTGGACTTCATACCACTATGAGTACTGATAAAGGAAGCAACAAATTGTGTTTGAGAGTGTGTTTGGTTGGCTAGTGTGTCAAAATACCCCTTGATTGGAAAGAGGGCAGGTCTATTCTACAAGTGTATGTGAAAAGTAAGAAGTAGAATCTTTGGAGGAAGAAAGAATGTTTCTTTTAGCTATTTCTTAGATTGGAAAAGGGATAAAGATGGAAGTTCCAAGCTTTACCAAGAATTTGAAACCAAAAGGACTAGTATATTGGATAACTCAAATAGAGGAATATTTTGATTTTGAGGGGATCAAAGTTCTAGAGAGTGAAGAAGACACAAACTAAGCTAAGGGTTTTGCTTCACTTTTGTAGGAGTTGCAGATTGGAATAAGTTGGAAAGGAGAGTCACAAATCACTAATTGGGACAATATGGTGTCTACAATGAAGGGAAAATTTGTTCCGATGGATTACAAGTTGTCTCTATTGAAGAAGTTGTAGAACCTAAAGGGAGATGTCAATTAAAGAATATGCTAAAGAATTTTATAATTTGACTATCAGATATGGGTTGAGTATTCAAGAGGAGTTAAATGTGTTGAGGGTATATACTTTGGAAGGCATATCAATTTGTCTTGATGGTGGAAGAGAAGCTAAGGAGAAGATACACACGGAAAGAAGAAAGCACAAGAACAGACTTATTTAGAGGAAGGCGAAGAGTTTTATACTTAAAGAACCCAAAGGAATTGCTTTAAATGTGGTATGTATGGCCGCAGAGGCTTTGAATGTAATCAAGGGAAGACATAATCTAGCTATAGAAATAGAAATCCCAAAACAAGAGAATCTTGTTACTATACTACACTAAATGAAGAAGAAGATGATGGGCTAGATTGCTCAAAAGGATTTATTGCCACCCAAGAATCAAAGAGGGACTAGTTTTTGAAGAAGAGTTTCTTGAAGATCACTAGGAAGTAAGAGGAGCCATTATCGAAACATCAAATTTCCAAGATTAGAAGCAAGTTACAAGGTAAGCATTATAGTATTATTGTAGATAGTGCTAGTGTTAGTTGAGGTCATAAGGAAACTAAATCTAAGACGTGTGCTACATAAAAGTGCCTACCACATGTCTTTGTTAGTAGAGGTTTGCAAGTTGAAGTAAAGGACTAGCGTGAGATTGATGTGAAGATTGGCAGTCATAGTGATAGAGTATTATGTGATGTTGTATTCGTGTTAGCCTTTATACAATTGTATGGGCCAACTTGAGGTTGACATAGAGATTCCATGCAAGTATTATTTATAAGTACTAAGGATAGATATATGAAACAAACAAAGCTTAAAATTGCCTCAAGAGGCCTACCACAAATTGCACCGTGGCTGATTGGATTGGGTTGCTTTGGTTAGTCTTACTACTTTGAATTAGTCATTTGACTTCCTATTTTGACTTTGTTATCGTTGAAAGCTTTTCTTGTGGTAATTTTAAGCATAGATGGAAAACTCAGACACGACAAAAACTTGCCAAGCCCCCCAAAAAAATCAGCTTAAGTTCGGCCAGTTTTTGAAAAAACTCAGGAACTTAAAAAACTGCTTAAATTTAATTAGAAATGCATTTATTTTGCCAAACTCAATGAGAAGATGCATCCAATGAGTTAATTAATGAGAACAAAAAAGAAACAAGCTGAGTTTATATATATATATATAAACGCAAAGTGGGTACAAAATCGCATTCTCATGCAGAATGCTGATGGCTGGAAGCAAAATAGTAAATAGTTTCTAGAAAACTAAAAGTAAATACATCATTACAATTACATCTTCCTCTTCCCAGCTCTACTAACAAATAAGGGAGAGGAACTACGAGGTCTAGTCTTAGAAGTAGAACGTTGCGCTGGGCGTGACTGTGCCTCCACTCGAATCCGCCTCCAATACTTTGCAATCACCTAGCAAGGGCTTGGAAGCCTCTTTTTCTCCTCCACTGACAAACCAAATGGCTGCAAACAAAAAACAATGACCAAAAATGCCATTTTTTGCATGTTAACACAAGAGGACAGGTGCAGGAGAGTTATTTTAAAAAAATCGCTGAGTTTTTCGCCCAGTTGAAAAACTCGGCAAAAATTCGGGACTTGGCGATTAGTCCAACTATGATTTTAAGTGTCTTGTAATTGTACATCACACTTTTTAATCTTTGACAAGTCACTACGTATGGCAAATGTAGCTAATACTTTTGATATGAACGTGACATTCAATAGCAACTCAACATTTTCCATTTACTTAGTCATCATATAAAACTGTTTTTTCATCTATTTATTCATATGCACATATGCACATATGCACTTACACACATACACACACCTTGTGATCTCCTATTCAACAAAAATACCTAAATCGTCTTAAATTGCACTTGTGAATTAATGTCTTATAGGATAATGCTATGCCAGATTTCTAGGACAGACTATCCTTTTAGTGCATTCTAATGAAATCCCACATGCGTATAGCTAACTTGAAATGTACCACTTCTAATTCTATTATATGTGGGGTATTTGGTCAAAACTTCGTTTTGGTGTCAGGTAAAGAAGTTGAATTGTAATCCTCTATTACATTTGTTGAAGAGGATAATAACATGCTATATTTGTTAGGAATGACAATAATTTAGTGCATCTTATGAACTAAATGTTCAAACTAACAACATGAGATGCATTTTTTAGTATATTATATAAAAGAGCATGGTTATGAAGAAACATGTATGGGTGCTCACACCATTCAAATCTGGTATGTGATAAATTGGACAAAGTGTACAACTATAATATATAAATATAGTCACCAAAAGATGTGGAGTTTGTGATGCATGAACATCTTGGGTTCATAGCAATCTTGCATCAACCAAAAACAGTTCTTTGTTATTTTGTTCTTCTTTACTGGTTGGAGAGATTATGCTAACCGATTGTCATTTGTTTGAGATAGCATGTGCGATCGTGAAGTCCTATTCCAGACCCATCTAGGATCATCTTCCTATGACCGCACCTCCTGTTGTTCGTGGCTGTTCGAGATTTGATCCTTTTTCTATCCTTGGGTAATGTGTTCATTGCTTGCTTGGACCTATTTAGAGATTCGATGTGCGGTCGCTGATCTTTGGCTTTCGACCGTTGCAATCGTAGCGTGTGGTTCGTGGACTTCCCACGGATCGTTCCCTATGATCGCACATCTTGTTGTTTCCTTTCTTGGATCTTTGATTCATTTTGGTCGGACCTATTTGTTTGTACACGTTTCCTTCTTGGGGAATGTAATTCTTTCTTGGCCGGCCTATAGAGGCACTGCCTATATGTAATAACTGGATGTATCTTGAGTGGTAGTGGTGGTTGGTTCATGGAACCTAGATCAGAGACTTTGCCATATCGGAATTAGGATTTGAGTTTCATTTCATTGTATATGGCCGTAACTGGGAAGGCCTAACAACCTGACATGTATGTTGTTTCATCTTTGAATAAATATATTGGATCGTGCATTCTCTCTCTACTTTTGTGTTGTTGCTTCCCTGTGTTACTCTTAGCTGCGAGGTTGGGCATCTCCTTTGGGGATTCTCCCTCCTTGGCACTGCACCAGTTTGGGATGTGGCACTTGTCCCTAGATTGGATTTTCTTGTTGACTATATAGAGGTAGTTGGCTAGTAAATTTGTTCTAGAGATAGTTTGTGGATTTGTTGAGTACTTGCAAGGATTTGTGAAAAACATTCTTGCATCTAGACTTGTGGTGTATACTCACTATGAGTACTCGACCAATCTACCATGTTGGCTCATTGAATGCAAGATGACAATTTTAAGTAGGAAAAATGTGGAAATTTTTTGAAAATCCTTTTTGATCTTTGTAAGCAACTTTGCCCATGCCGTTCGCTCACACAACATTTACAACTTTGCTTAGATGAATTCAAGTAATTTTGAAGTTGATTTGAGTAGCAAATTTTTGTAATTTTGGGATTCTAGGACAACATTGTTGCAAGTTTGTTTAGATGAATTCAAATAATTTTGAAGTTAATTTGAGGAGCAAATTTTTGCAATTCTAGGATTCTAGGACAACATTGTTTTATTTATTTATTTCCCAGCATCGCAAGAATGTAATTTCTTTACAAAATATTAGATTTAGATTTTTAAGCATGTTTTGAAAGCATTGAATTCAATTTTCATAAGCTGTATTATTGATTTAGTTTTTTGTTCTTAATTAGATTATTGAGGGTTGGTAATGGAGCCCTCATTGTTGGAGTAATTATGGTAATCACCTAATTAATTATCTAATCGTCCTTTATTCACTTAAGTTAAATTTAAGAATGCTTTTTCTTTTATTAGATTTAACTTTATTTAGCACGTCTCATTCATTATAATGTGGACACTTGTCAAGCTCTCTTTTAATTCTTCTCCAAGGTTTTATCTATATGCTTTTATAAGCATTCATTGTATCCATTATAATCTAAGTTACTGATTCGGGTGTGGATTCGGATGCGGATGCGCAAAATTTTTTTTTAGGGGATGTGGATGCGTTTGGATACGTGTGTGTGTGTATATATATATATATATATATATATATATATATATATATATATATATATATAATATATGATATATCAATATGCAAAGAAGTGCAAGAATTATACAAAACTAAATCATTTGATAGTATGAATTTCAAAATTAGAATAATGATACTTCACCAATCAGCATTTATCAAGATTCAGGATATTTCATATTAGTTCAACAACTTCAACTTAAAATTTCATAGACACAAATATTCAAATTGAAACTTGCTAGTATCGTTCAATGTTTATCAATCAAGGATTCAAGAGTCAAGACACAAGATGCACTAATCAGATTGAGAGTCAAGGATTCTCAAGAAAATCCAGATTCTCATCATCTCCAACTGCTGCAAGTTCAAGATCATTTGAACCAAGAACGGTTCCACTTGTGCTAGATGCACCATGTGTCATGGTATCATCACCATCATTTGTGATTGCCATGAGATCATGAAGCGTTGCATCCAAGTTTGCACACTTAGGGGTTACATCCCAAAGCTTGGTTGACCCTTGTATTCATTTTGGTTACGTGACAAAAGACACAAGTTGGTATGAATGTAAACCAAGTCCTCAGCTTTCTTTGAGCCCAACCGGTTGCGCTTCACTGAATGGATATAGGAGTATGTACTCCAATTCCATTCAGCAGTAGAAGAACTTGCAACCTGGATAGTGTTCACAAAATTAAACATACAAATGAAAAACAATTTAAAGAATGTTAAACACTAAATTGTAGAATACAAGTGGTAAACAAAAAACAAAAAAAACTTACTTGTGACAGGATCTTGATTGCAAGAGGTTGTAGATGCTTGTATGGTTGACCATACATGTACCACCAAGTGATAGCTCCCATTTTATATTGGTCCTTTATTGCAAATGGAGACATTTTTACACCCGAAGCAAATAAGCCAAATTCTAGCCTCACTGTGTCATGCATTTCCTCATCTGAGAAGAGTCTTGCAAAAGCTTTGTAGCACCCATTGGCAACTTCTTCATCCGCATATGGTGCAACTCTATCTGGCATAGCAAGTACTTTCTCACTATAGTACATCGGAGATAAGGCATATGCAAGGAGGTGCAATGGGGTAGTTGTCTTCTCCCAGCTATGATGAATGATTTCTTCCACCTTATTGCATAAGGCTTCACATTCTGTGGGGTCATTCTCATGTTGTTGTATGAAAACTTTTACCTTCTCAACCATGGTGTCCATGCCATCATACACATCGCCCAAGCAAGGTGTATATGTATCGACAAAGCGGAGCATAGTCATAATAGGCTCCGTAAAATCCAATACAAATTGCACACGAGCCCACCAACTGTCATCCAAGACCAAAGCCTTGACCTTTTGGGCTCTTTCTGAATTTGAAGCCTTCCATATACCCCACTAGGTAGAAATAACCATTTGGCTTAATGCCACTTGCACTTTGACAAGTCTTCTCATAACAACAGTATGAGACGCAAAACGGGTCTCAGAAACCTAAGCAAGTTAACAATATGTCAAAGTTATATACAATTTGATAATTGAACATGAACATAAAATTTATTAAAAATCAATAAATAAATGAAAATTTTAATTTACTAATTACAATGAATTTACCTTCAGCAGGTCCAATTTGGAGAATGATCTAAATATGGATTGCGACATGTGGTGGTTTGTCACAAACATTTGTATCTTCTCCCCCTCTTGGTAAATCTGCTTCACCCAATCTATTTGAGTGCCAATTTGTTGCATGATCAAGTTTAGGGAGTGTACAGTGCATGGTGTCCAAAAGATATTGTCATACCGACCCTCAACCAAAGCACCTGCACCCCTACAATTTTTGGCATTGTCTGTAACCACCTGGACCACATTCTCACTACCCACCATCTCTATGGCCTCAATGAGAATTCTAGAAATGAATTGTGAATCCTTCACCTGCCCTTCACAATCAACAGCTCTCAAAAACATTGCCCCTTTGGGGGACATTGCAATCACATTAATCGATGGTCGATTTCTTGCATCTTTCCTCCATCAGACACAATAGTTATACTAGAAGTTTTCCAAGCATGTTTCATTGGTTGAAGAGCTCTCTCTATACAAGTCCTCTCTTTTTGCAATAGAGTGGTACGCACCTTTTCATACCCGAGACTTACATAATCAGCTGGAGCTCTAAGTATGGCTTGCACCATTTCCTTCCAATATGGTGATCTTACCAAGTTGAAAGGAAGACCATTGGCATAGAGGCAACGTGCAATGGCTTCATCGGCAAGCTCTCTTGCCTCCATTTTAAATGCGCCGTCCAAAGGGCCTCTTTTGCGGGTGGTAACCTCTACTTCTTCCTCTTCCTCTCCTGGTACAGGTACTTGCAAGAATGGATGTTTGGAGGATGCAATTGGTTCAGTGGGTAATTGCATTTTGTTCTTTCCTGATGGAGGTTGATAAAAACATTTTTTTGATTTTTTCACCAAATTATCAGCCTCTTCTTGTTCTCTTACAAATGAAGCTATTTGTGCATCAAACATCCCCTTCCCAGTTGTGCCTTTGCACATTGCAAATCCTTTACTAGCAGGGCCCATAAAATGAAGTTTGACTCGGGAATATGAGCTATTGAATGCTTTTCCTTTGTTACTTTGACAATAATTACACTTCCAAAGATACGAGCCACCTCTTGAAACTTGTGATACTCTTTTCGTATGTCTCTATAAAGGAGTTCCAACATCAATATTAAAATTATTGGTTCCTTGCCCTCCAACTGAACTTTGACTACCGGTGGTGGCCATTCTTGCACAATACAGTCTAGTTTCTTGCTATAATAAGAAAATAAATAAATTTAATTTAGAAAAAAAACTACGAACATCAAGCATACAAGTGCAAAAAAATGATACAAATAGATAGCTAAACTTGTTTGTTTATTTCTTTTAAAAAAATAAAATTGAAAAAAACTTCAAAAATTTCTTCACAAACTTGAAAAAATTTAAAAAATCATCAAAATCTCAAAGAAATTCATTAAACAACTTGAGAATGGGACCAAATGCTTACCTGGAATGTTTAAAAATGCTTTGTGGAAGCTCTCCCTTGCTCTACAATCGTTCCTCTTCGAAAATAACCAGCTTGCCTTCAAAATCCAAAAAATGGAGAGCAAATGAGAAAATATCCAGCCTGCAAACAAAATGGGATAAAGCATGGTCGAATGGCCTCTTTTAGGGCCGTTTTAGTGTTTAGGGCAAAAAAAAGAAGTTTAAAAAGGCTTATTTGCACATGTCTTAATTTTTTTAAAGTGAAAATTGCTTTAAAATTTTGGTTTTTCCCTGCAGGCATCCCGCGGATGCTCCCGGATGCCTTGTGGGTGCCACCCGAATGCCACCACAGGCGCCCGGATGCGGGTTGATGCCTGGTGCCACCCGGATGCCACCACAGGCGCCTAGATGCGGGTGGATGCCTGCGACAGGCATCCACCCGCATCCGGGCGCTTGTGGTGGAATGGGGGTGGCACCCACAAGGTATCCACACCAGTATCGGCACCCGCTCGCATCCGCTTCCGCATCCGAGTTCCTGCAGGACGCATCGGTATCCTAGATTATAATCTATTCAAGTCATTTATAGGTTAATCTTAGTCTTAGATTCCTCTTTGGATCAAGCTCTCTCAAGGTTGCATAACATTAATCATGACTTTTTCTCTTCAAATGTGATAGGCATTTTGGTTGTAGGTGATTCTGGGAGTTTTGGGGTTAGTTTTTAACTCCAACATGGTATTAGAGCACCAAATCTGTAACTTCTTGTTTGTTTTCTAAGAGATCTAGCCTTGTGGAGGAAAATTGGATCCTCTTGGAGAAAAACAATTTCCGGGTTTTGTTAACCACAAAAAACCAATATGAGTGGGTGTTAATTTGCCAATATATGTCAAATCTTTAGAGAACAGCAAAACAAAAAAGACAGAAAGCAAAAAATCACAAAATTTCCCTATAACTTTTGTTCAGTGAATTTTGAAGAAAAAATATTTTTAGGTTTTGTTCATAGCTCTAAAATAACAATTGGGTATTTGTTAGATTTGCATCCAATGAGTAATTTTTGCAGAAATTAGATAAAAAAGGTCATGTTTGTGGGTTATCGACTAGCTCAATTCAGCTCATTTTGCTCTAGCAGTTAGTCATAGTTAGTTGTTTAGTTTTGAAGTAGTTTGGTAGCGTTTCAAGTCATGAAGGTTTTAGATGTCCAGGTCTTAGGATGGATTGAGGTGAAAATCACCTTGAGTCAACGTTTTATGAGAAGTGGAGGATGTTCGAGTGCAAGTCAAGTACCCAACCCTTAGACAAATCCCCCACCAACTTGATAGAAGAGCTTAAGTAGATCACAATGTTCACTCGACTTGCAAAACTCTCAAACATGGGGCTTTTGTATGAAATATTGATCAAGATGAACAAAGAAGACATGGGATGAGTGAAAGTTGGAGGAGAAACAAGTCAAGCTCAACACTTAATCAAATTGTAGGAATGAGTTAACGTGCAAACCCAAGGGCTTGTTAATTTCTGATTCGCATTACCATACATCGAGACCCTGCAAGTGAACACTTTCTGCTCCAAGCATTGCTTGGAGCCCTAAGTCAAGATCATTTCTACTCCTAGGTGTGTTGACCGAGTCCAAGGCATGGGCATTCTCTGTCCTTGGTTCATAAAGGAGCACCAAACTAAGTCAATTGTTGAATGGCAAGGACAAAGTGTATTGCGCCCCACACATGGGCAATTTCCTCTCAATCCCAATGAAGTCAATCCCAACAAGTGGGCAATTTCCGCCCCAAATGAAGGCGAGCCCAAGAAGAGAGTGATTTCCGCTCCAAGTCAAGATCAAATTTCAGGCCCAACACATGGGCGATTTCCGAAAATGTTAGAGCTAGGCGCTCAACAAGTATACATATTCCGTTAAACCTATGGGTATGTGCGACCAACGCTTGAACAAAACCCGCTTAGCCTCCTTGCATTGAGCCTAACACTTAAGCATTTTTCAAACATACCTTAAGATCAAGCCCAACACCTAGTCATTTTCCACCCACCTCATGAAGATAAGCACCCAAAAGATGAACATTAGTTGCGAATGCAAGAAAACGAGCCCAATGCATAGTCAATTTTCGAAAATGCTCAACTATGGAGCCCAACAAGCAATTTTTTTTGAAGGGGGTGATTTGTGATTGAAGTTTGTTGAAAAGGGCTTGATCAAGTTGACCCTTATAGATGTTATGTTTTTAGGCTAAGTGCCTATATAAATGGAGTCAAATCTTGCGATATCTCAATCATTTCAGAAAAACAAATCGATCAGTGATGAGTAGAGAAAAGAGTAGTAAAGTCAAAAAATTAAGGAGTTGATTGAATTCCTTTTGTAGGAGTAAGACAAAGCAAGGTGGAGGTCAAAGGACTTCCTTAATGTTGGGCTTGCAAAATTTGAAGTAAGTGCAAAATTGTTTTGTAGCTTCCATTAGGCATAAAAGATATGGAATTTGCAATGTGGAAATCATGCATTCAAAAGATTCATCAATATTCTTCAAAAGAAATCGAGTGTTGGATTCAAGTTGTTTTAAAATTAAAATAACCTTCAACAAGTTAGTGATCAGGTTAGAGGGTAGAATTGAGTATGTAATTTGGATATGATATGGATAAATCAAAATGTAATTTTAGAATTAGAAAGATTTTAAAATCATTGATTGGAATGTCAAATAACTTGTCTTAGGGACTTGGAGTTTAAGTCTAAGTGTTTAAATTAGAGGATGTATGACTTTATTTTGTAAGTTGATCATGTAAAAGATATATTTTTGACAAAATGATGTTTTTCAAGGTGAAATGGGGTTGAGTGTGGAAGGCGAGGTTCAAGCTTGAAGGTCAAAGTGAAGATGCAAACCCAAGGCCAAGGATCAAGGTGATAGTTGCAAGTCCAAGTTCAAGTTTTCAAAATGGAATTTGAAGAGCAAGTGCAACATCATGATCACGTCTACCAATGAAGGAGATCATCACAAACTTGAATTTCCTTTGGAAATCCAATTTCAATTAGAAGGATCCAACTACATGCAACACCCCATCAATTCTACAAGGGCAAGATCAAGGTGAAATACCAATACTAACAAGTTTAAAGTCATATGAATGAGAAGGTTTCAAGGTAAAGAACTTCGAAGGATGGAAGATTGCATGAAGATGAAGCAATTTGGGAATATGAGCCAGTCAACTAGAGGCTTGAAATGTTGAGTATCAAGAGATATTTTTTCATCTCCAAGGAATTGATTAAATCGACAAGATAAGCATGCTGAGGTGGCACCCACTCATCTTCAACCAATCAGAAGATTCCAGTTCCACATATCCAAGATCAATCAATCAAATTATTCCAAGTGTACATGTGGAGGGCATCTGATGTCTCTACCTAACCAATTTTCTCATTGGAACATAAAAGCTATTTAATTTTCTTATTGGCCCACAAGGTGGTGTTTTTATGTAATTGGATAAGCATTTAATTCTTGTAGCTGGTAGTTACATTAGGGTTGTGTTGGCTTAATCTTGGCCATTGATTCCAAATCAATTAGAGCCATTCATTGTAATTGAACTCCCTATAAAAGGTAAGGACTTATCATTTGTCAAGGGATATTTGGAGAAATTGTTGCCTAAATGCTACCAAGATAATGACAAGCTCATTGTTGGTTTCAAGTGGATTGCTTAAGCTGTTTTGGAGTGTTGCATGGTTTCTTGATTCCTCATTTAGTTTAAATTTGCTTAAGTTGCTTAGAAGTTTAAAATAGTTGGAGTTAGATAGTTGGATAGTTTAATGGAAGATGTTGTTGGCATCATGGTGAAATTAGTGTCCATACCTTTTGGTGTTTGTTGATTGCAAGCAACAATGTAATGTTAGTTTGGGCGTCATTGCAATCACTCTACTTCAACTACTTAATGTTAATTGACTCGCATTGTATATGGTTTTGATGATCACAAGTGGTTTGAAAATCATAATTGCACCCTCCCATGCATAGTTGACTTGGCGAAGCAGGGACTGGTTTGGTCTCACCACAACATCAACATCAACATTGTCTTGCATTAGTAGGAGTAGAAGTAGCCTACATCTCTAAACCCTTATTCTAGTTGCACTTTATTTCAAGCCATTGATACAAGTAGTTTCAAGGGCCCAATTGATATATCATTCACATTCGAGAAGTTGATAGATCCTCCACAGAAAAGCTAGTGTAAGTCCCCAAGTCATTACCAATGAATCACATCACAAAACTGAGTTAAGTCCAACATTAGAAGGAACCTTGGGGTTGTCTTAGTTGATCACACATCGTCATATGTTTAGCATCTAAGCTTCCTTATTCAAGAGAGGATTCAATATTTGGTGTTTTGTCCTAGAATACTGAGTGTTACATCTTGCATGTTAGCATAGTCACAAAAATCACAACAACAAGAGTCATACTTGAACCAAACACATTAGGGGGCAGATCAGCTTGAGGTATTATCGTAGACCATGTTGTAGGATTGATTTGTTCTAGTGTGGATTGTGACACTATGTGTGTTATATCAAACCTTGAGTATCCTCACACACTTTGGATTCAACTTAAGGAGATCCATGGAGACCCTTCATATCTCTCCATTCCTAGTGGATCTTGCAGCAAATTGTCTTATTCCCCTCGCACATGCAGATTGTATACTCCTTGATGATGACACTTTAGAGGAGGTTGAGTTTATCACGTCTTGCATGTTTTGATGGATCATAGGCTTGTCTTCATGTTCCTACTCTCATATTGAGAGCACATTTCATTTTTTTTATTATTTGTTTTTCTTGATCAACTTGGCATTGACACATGTATGCCCCCCTTTGATTTAGTGCAATAAGACATCTATCATCTTCCAAACATGGCTACTTGGGGTTTGTATCTTGAAGACACATCATCCTTGTTTGTAGAGTCTTAGATCGTAGGTTTAGAAGATTATCTTGAGCACATTCATCTCCTCTTTGTTGATAGCCACATCAGTGTTGTTAGCTCATTTTCATCGTCCATGGATCTTGTTTTACATTAGTCCTAAAAAAGGTTCAAGATTGACATTATCTCTTTCCAACATGGGGCATTTGAGTTGTTTTTAGAGGCACATATCATTTGGATTTGAATTCCTTATTCTTCTAGTTAATAAAATTGGCTTCTCCTATCTCCAATGGATTTGTTTCTTCCCGAGGGGAGAAACTTTTTTTGCAGTCAATGGATCATGTTTTGTCTTCAGGCTTTCATCATTGGCATATGAGTTACTTCTTCGTGGGGGGGATTCCTATCCTCATTTTCTCTCTCATATCGGGGCACATCTATTGCAATTGTGTTGCAACAACGGTTATATTGGGTTCTCCTATCCTTCTCTCACTGGTGCAGTTATTTTATTTTCTCTCTTTTGGAGAAAAGTTTTTTCCCATGTGGATTTCTCCTATTCTCCGGTCATGAGAGATTGCATTTGATTGTACATGGGTACCTCATGAAGCCTTGTAGGTGAGATCCATCCATGCATTCATCATTAGAGTTTTAGCTTCTCCCTAAGTTAATCTTAAGGGGTGTGTTGAGGTAATCAGGATAATCACCTAATTAATTATCTAATTAGGTCCTTTATTGCTTTATTCACTTAAGCTAAAGTTAGGAGTGCTTTTTCTTTTATTAGATTGAGCTTTATTTAGCACATGTCTCATTCATTATGATGCGGACGCTTGTCAAACTTTCTTTTAATTTTTCTTCAAGGTTTTAGATCTAGGGTTTTATCTTTATGCTTTTATAAGCATTCATTGTAATCTATCTAATTCATTTACAAGTCAATCCCAATCTCAAATTCCTCTTTGGATCAATCTCTCAAGGTTGCATAACATTGATCATGGCTTTTCCTCTTCATATGTGATAGGCATTTTGGTTGCAAGCGATTTCTGGGAGCTGTGGGGTTAGCTATCAACTCCAACACTCACCCCTTGCATTAGTGGTGATACCACTTTGCTCCACAACACTAGTGATGATTTCACTCTCTAACAATTATATTTAGGATATTACTTCATCTCCCTATTGCCTTCCTACATGCGTCTCTGGCTTGAGTGCTCCTATTTCCCACTTTGTATCTCCTCTTATAGGGCATCCACTTAACCTTCTCTCTACCATCTCCCTCCTATATTCCTGTAGCATACTCCTCTACTGTGAATGTATCACCTTCTTTCTCCCTCTTATGTTCCTCTAGTGTGCTCCTCCAACTTGCACACTTAACTTTCTACCTCCTATTTCCTTCTACAAAGCTTCCATCACTCCTCTTCATACCCTTTTTCTATGTTCCTCTCGTAGACACCTAAAATCTGCTTGCGCATTTCAGCCTAAAATTGTCATGCTTCTATCCCCATCATTAGTCTTAGTCACATCTTCAATTTTTAATTAGGCCATCTTTTCTCTAATTTTTAACTAAACAAATCATATATATGTCATTAATTATCATAATCTTCCTCCATGACTAATTGATTTCCCACTTAAAATTAAATAAAAAATCTTTCACCACTAAAATCCAAAAATCAACCCCTTTGCATATTGACTAATTACTCACATTCTTCTCAGGGCAATACTTGCATCTCCTTTCCACATGCAAACATAAGAATGTCTCAATTCTTCATCCACTTGCTCTAATCCTATCCTTCCACTTGCATCCTTCTCATCTCGTTCACATGCAATCAAAATCTATCTATCCAATCTAAAATATGGTCATCCATATCAAGAGCTAAAAATCTATATAAATCCCCATTTTGAAGAGACTTTACATATGTGGAGTTGCTTCAAAGATCATAGGTACATGTTGCCAAATTAGGATCTCTCATGAGCAATATACATTTCATATCGAGCCATCCTTTGTCCACATAAAAGAACACATCCAAAGGGAAGTAATAATGCTGGTGTCTATTGCTGCATCTTCTCATTGTTTATGCTTTCACTTGCTTTATTGGAGGTGCAATTTAGTTTGGGTTGGATGTTTTTGTTTTAATGCATTTCTCCTTGTTTTGGCCTGAATTTCACTAACACACCTCCAATGTCCTCTACTAGTATCACTTGTGGGGCTATTGCATGCCTACCAACTAAAGAGAGACTACCACTTTAGCATGTCTACAAATGCTAAGATGTCACCAAGGGAGATTTGAACCTTGGTCTCGAATATAAGAACCATGTGGCTCAACCACATGATCACAACCCCTTTGACAACTTTGATTTAAGTTTTTCTTTATGTACACAAATATTGAGTTTCAAGTTGGTTAAGGCTTTAGGGTATACAAATTATTAATGTGTAAATTATTTTAATGCTATATATTCAAAATATATTTCAGGTAAATTTTATTATATGCTTTAGGTTCAAATAACTATTTTAAAATTTTATAATTTTTTGTGCTTATTTATGTTGTATTAACATTTATCTGTATAATTTCATAAATGTTAGGTTAGCATACAATGTTATTGACATTAGAAAGTGGAAGTCGACCCATTGTTGAAGGTTGTAGCCACAAAGATGCTACTTAGAAACATGCATACTAGTACCAAACATGGGGTATAACCATTGTGGAAAGAGGGTTTTTGGAGACATCAAGAACAGCCTCGCATGTATTCCTTGTTGTGACATCAAAGCATGTTTCAATGCCATAGATGAGGTAGAATGAGAGATGTAGGCAATCGTTGCATATTTGGATCAGAAGAAATTAGAGAACGAGGAAAAATGTAGTGATAGTAATTCTTGTTAATCCTCATTTATTGTGGGTGCGAGTATGAGTTGTCACATTCTTATCACATCCACCTTGTCTAACTCAACACAAGAAAAGCCTAGTCATTGGTTTTTTTGGTACCTTGAAACACACTTCGAGCGCACAATTTTCTACAAGGTACATAGTGGAATAAGAAATGCATGAGGAAACATATAAGGCTTGTGTTGATTTTTGGTATTACAATAACCTTCCAAGGAACATGGCGAAGAGTCCATACTAGGAGTACTTGGTCGTAGTGCAATACTAATTTTAGAAGAACAAGGGAAATATTGGTGCAAGTTTTGATGTACCACACTTTCAAGTGGGTAGACAGATGGAATGATTCACAACCTCATCAAATTTCTAGTGGTTTCAAAGGTTTTCTTGAAGACCATAAATGTTTTTAATAATTAAAGAATACAAAAAGTTCGAGTCTAATGTTTGATTGTGTAAGAGGTAGGCTTCAAAAATGTTTTGCAAGTGGAAATTGATAATGCAATGACATATTTTGGTGGTAGTAAATTGCTTTAGGAGAGGCATCCATCATTCTTTGGACCCCTTGAGAAACCCATTGCCTCGACCATCTTTTGGAGGGCATGGGCGAAATTGATTGGGATTGGGTTAGACCAATTGTGAAAGAAGCTAGGAATGCCACAAAATACGTCATACTCACCCATGGGTTATTAGCTTGATGAGTGATCACACCAAGGGGAAAAAGATTGTGCGAGTAGGTGTCATAGCAGCAAAAATCATTTGGGGGAAAAATTGGCAAACCAGAAGTATAAGATTTTTTGAAAAAAACAGGAAAAATCAGGAAAAATTTGGATTTTAAAAAAAGTAAAATATTGTAGAAAAAAATAAATTTTTTTTTTGAAATTGAAGAGCATTTTCATAGCAGAGAGATATAGAGAGCAAATTAAATAGAGAGTTAACCCATGAATTGTAGAAAATAGGATTTTGTTGTTTATATTCATATCATTGATTACATTGCATTGCATAAAGCATACTTTGTAGTGCATAAATAATAACTAGATGGTTATAGTTGACAAAATTTTATTTACAATACTGTTCGTACAAAGTAAATTTATAAATTAGTTACAAAGTTTTAAAAACTCAAATGTATCCAATGACTCTTGCTACTACAAATAGCGCCATGCTAGAGGGCTGCAAGTTCCAATGATGAAGCTCCTAGTTCAGATCCTCTCCTAATTCATTTAACCTCATGAGTACCAAGTTGGCTTCTAGAATCTCAAAATCCTCAGGTCCAAGAAATTCATTGAAATGATAGTTTTCCTTTATTGAGCAGACATCATGAATTAGAAAATAGGAATCGACTAGTTCAAATTTGTGATTTAATGGTACTTGTAATTTCTAGAACAATGTGAAAGAGAACTATATCAAGAGTGTGAAAGGGAAATTATATGACAAAGGAAGCAATTGTAAAGTTCAACTTAATAGGTTTTGAATAAAATAACTCAGGATAGAGTAATAGAAAATGCTTTTGAAAACAAAATATTACATCTCAAAAGACTGTAAATGATATGAAATGTTCTCATTGATAACTATTTTAGCAGATTTATAAAATGATAAAGGGAGTGTTAAATATTCCTCCATTAGATGATAACAACCTACTAGTACAAAAGAAGTAAGAAACTATTAGAGCCACAATTTTAAGCTATTATTATTGAAGTAAATTTTTCTTATTTTGCGTAGAAGTGGATAAGTGAGTCAAAAACGTTGATTGACTTTGAGTTGAGAATTTGATAGATTATAGGTACAAGAGTAAATGAAAAATCAAAGCACAAGGAACATTCTCTTTCAATGGGACAAATGCAACTGAACTCTATCTAGATCATTAAAGAGAAAATATATGAAGCCTACTTTGAGAGGGATTAAGATAAGCCCACAAGATGATTGCACAACTTCTTTCAAGGCATGTATTAGTTTGCTTGATACCTATTCAACATGCATGGAATGCTACACTAGATGTGTAAAGCATTCATGTACTGCTATTGTACTCCTTGTAGGCCTTCACGACCTCCTTGTATATGATGAGCCCAAATGGAATGTAGTTCCCTAACAATTGGAAGGTATGCATTTATGTAGTGAGTTTTACCAATAAACAAAGCATTAAGCTTGTAGAATTTATAGGAAATTTAAATATAACCAAAGAAATCCTTCATTTTGATATAAAACATTTCTATAGTTAATTTTTTCAGCACTGCAAGCTCATTTTGATAGGAACCATTGTACTTACGGTTCTACAATGTCTATTTACTGTTATGTATATACTTTTGCTTCCCACTTGATTATCCAATTGTCGCTACCCTACCCGCTTGTCATTAAAATGAACCTCCAAATTATCACACTTTGTTAGCATCTGAAAGGGAAATTTGTCCCAACATAACCTTGATAATCTAATAAGTAATAAACTACCTTGGTATTATTGATGACAATTGAAATGTTAAAACTCTTTTGAATAGTTAGGATTACAAGAATTCCAAGAAAACAAACCTCTTTAGGTTGATCTCAAGCCAATAGAGTTTCGTTTCAATTTTTTTTTACCTTTCTATATTTACTTTTGATAAGCACTCTTAGAATGTTCAAATATGTTAAAAAAAACAGATAGAAGTCTTACTTAGTATTTATGATATTGTCTACTATTTCCCACTAAATTGTGCTGTTGGATTTATATACATGGAAAGCATTACTACGATCCTAAGGAAAATGATAGTAGTGTGGAATATTGAGAAAGAAACAACACATCTCTTAGCCATTCCATGTTAATGTCCTTAACATCATATGTAGAAGTATATCAAAGAACGTGCCTCAGTTTAATGTCCTTACTATCTATTAGAAATATACGTCCATTCAACATCGCCTACCTAGGATTTGCCTTAGCAACCACTTTGATGGTGAATGGTGTCCTAGTGGCTAGTGCTTAGTTCTGTAATAAAAGTCAACTAGAAAACCCGATTAAATAGTGATTTCACGCATTTAGGGTATAACGACAGGTTGTTGGATAGTAAATGCATTTCTTGGGTGATGTTATCATAATTTTTTTCATGATTTAAAGCTTTAAAAGTCATTGAACATGGTTGAAAATCACGGCTGATTAAGTTGAGATTTTTTGGGGAAAAAATCATTTTGGTTGGGGATTTTTTAAAAATTGTGGAAATTGAATTTTTTTGAAGGTTTATGTTTCTATGGGTTTAAAAAGGTTTGCAACTTATTTCGAATGTTGCAAAGCATTTGTAGTTTGTTGACATCTTTTTAAGTAGATGTTGTTAAGCATGGTTAGATTCATTGCTTTCAAGGAAAGGTGATGGAGAGGTGGCAAAGACAATTTTTAATAATGCCTTTGCAAAGAGAGCTAGAAAGATCATCAAGACATTTTTAAACCAATTGAAATTTTAAATTGAATCCCTTTATTTCAAATCTTTTAAATATTTAGTTTACTTGTAACTTTAATTAGGTTGTAGGTGTCACAACTTTTGTGAGAGTTATGTGCTTAGTTGATAGGAAGCAAAAATTGATGGAATACATTTGAGAGGCCATGGATAGAGCCAACAAGGCCAGCCAAAACTACTACAAGGGAGATAGAGACATTTGAATCTTTTTGGGAGATCATTGATTAGAGGTGGTGATTTCAACTCCACCAATCCATTCATGTTGTGGGGTACTTCCTCAATCCCAATTTCTCCTTTGTTATAGGGGGCCTCTTAACATGCATTGAAGGGATGACACCTAAGGCTGAGGTGAGGGACTTGACTATTTAGGAGTTGTAGAAGACAAGTACGGTAGGGGGAGGCACTTTTCTTCACCATTAGCTATTCGAGGGAGGTCCACCCAAACAGTAGGCAACAAAAACTTGGAGTCTTCATTTATATCTTATAGTTATTGCTTACAAATTACAATTGTTGCTTATGTACAAACTTTTGAATATCATATTTGTAGGTTTTTGGTGGTAAGATTGGGGTGCAAATATTTGCCCTTGTTAAAAGCTTAATATGTTGCCCTTGTGCCATTGTTATTTATGTTCACTTATGTAAGCTTTGAGAGATAGTACCTCTAAATAACACCAAAGGAGCATTAAATATAAGATGAAAAGCTAAGCCTAAATTATTAAAAGAGAGACTTAGTCCTATAATCTAAAGAGGTGCTGAAGTTAAAAGAGGCAAAAGATGAAAGAATATTTCTCTTCAAAGAAAGGAATTAGAATATTCCATTGTGAATGAAAAGGTAAGGGCAATGATCAAAACATAAAAATAAAGTTTGACTGTTTCATGGCCTACATGCCTTTCAGCGAAGGTATTTTGCAAGCAAATGTGAGATGTTTATGAGGAGGACGATGCAGATATATTTTTCTCTTTTCATTTTTCAACAGCCCAGATTTGTTATGATATACATTGTATACAAGTAAGCAAAGCATCTTGTCTTTACACAAGGTTGCTTCTGTTGTGAAATTTTTTGACCGAAGAATAACTGTTCTATTTTTGTATTCAGAAGCTTCTGACTTTTAGAGTTCTGTGTTACTATGTATTTTTAGAAGTATTTTCTAAGAGATTTTTTGACATTTTTTCATTCTGACCTCAATATTGAGTTTTATGTGGATAGTTAGCCTTATTAGTTTGTTAAATTTCTTACCTATAGCATGAGTAATTTATCGTCTATTTAATTGTTGAAAGTCTGGATTTTCAGATCTTTTGTGTTTCTCTTGTTCCTTTGGGAGTAATCACACACCATTCAATAACATTGCCCTTTTTTTAATTCTTGCATTTATTCTTCTTTTTTCACTCCCCTTTAACCTCCTAACATATTAGATATTGTTAGAATAGGGGGTCTGAATTTGGAGGTTGCTTGAGCTTGAGGGAACTATGCTCAAGCTTCTCACTTGTATGCTTTGATTATGGGTGCAACTCTAATGCGACAATCATAAGCGTCAACAATAATGATGTTTGATTTTAAAAATATTATGTTAAATAGTAAAGCATAGTGCTAAAAAGTCTTAGAAATCTAAAATCAAACAAGAATGTACTAGATATAGGAGACAAAGATACATAATAATATCACATTACCTTTTTCTTACAATATGGGGTCATTTATTGTAAGCAAATACTTATGTGTTATATGTTTCTTTGCAGATTATGCTATAGTGGAGAAACCATCATTGGAGACTTGGATGCAAGAGGGTCATGACTATATAGTACTAAGGAGGTTTGATATTGACTGCATTCGTACCATTGGAATTGTGCTTGGACAAAGCATCGCCCTTGATCACTTTGTTCGACAGGTATCTTTTTTCTTAAGTTGGTATTGTCATTGTACAAAACTTGTCCATGTAGATAATGAAGCATGTGTAGATACCAGAAGCGGTTAGATTGACTCTTTTTCAGGTAGATGGTATGGTGACAGAATTTATCGATTTGAACAAAGGAATGGAGAAGACAGGAACATTTACAATGAATCGCAAAAAACTTTTTCAACTTGTTGGACAAACAAATACCAATCTTGCAAATGTGATTTTTAAGCTTGGGCTTTTTGAAAGGTGATTTTCGCCACCATAAATTTTTTTGTTTTGTTAATATTGTGCAGAAGATATACATGTGTTGGCTTCCTTTCAATATCTGAAAAGTATTTTTCTGATAGCCTGATACAAAGTGAGTTAATGTTATTGTTGGCTGTAAAAGATTAGTAGCGAAGGAGAAAATACAAAATTATATCAGGGCATCTGTTATTGAGGTTATATTTAGGTTTATCTTTTAGTGATAAACTCATTATCTAAGTTCGTGCATTTTGGGCCTTATTCCTATGGTTTCAAATTTTCAATGATTTTTTCTGGCTTTGTCAGTGGCTATCCTCCTTTGGAAGAGTGAAAGTAATGTGTGCTCAAATAACTTTATGGTTGAAATCTTATGGATGATCTTCGAGCATGTGATCTTCTAGTAAAAAAACATGGATTACATTTGTGAAAACCATAAAGCTCTACTGCAAAATATTAAAATTCAAAACAATGTTTCCACACTACAATTCCCTTGGAACTTGAAAAGCATGTGTGACATAGTAGAATCTTAGTCTAACGTGATTCAACTTATTCTAATTTAATAATACTAATTACTTTGCCGAAACAAACATCGGGTTTTTCACTATTAGTATTATTTAGTTGCTTTTCATTTGCAAATAGATTAACAATAATATTTCCAATGGTTGTAATCATAGTTGAAAAACTTGGACTCGGCAATAACTTGGCAAGCCCCAAAAATTAAAAAACTCAGGACTGGACAAAATCTTGGGGAAAAACTTGGTAGTAAGTGTAACCTGGGGATGCATCCCTGCCCCTAAATCCAGGCGTTCTTGGAACAGGAATGTCCCTAGGCCTTGGGGACGCCGTTCCCAAGTTTCCTCAGCATCACCCGCTATGTGAAGAGCCCAGTTGGCTCTCTATTACAAATTGGCTCTTTACTGAATTTAATTTGCACTTCTAAATTTCTTTCAATAGATTTAATAATTAATGAATAGTAGATATGAATTTACCATGATACTTTCCAGATCTTGAACCACTTGATAATATATCCAAAACATTAATTCACCATCAAATTACTTACAGGAAAAATCAGAATTGAATAAGTGATATCATTTAATTCTTATATCAAACATTATTAACAAATTAGCACCTTGTCTGATATGTGGCTGCTGTAGAAGGATAACAGCTGGAGTATTGGAATGTGCGAGCATCAACACGACTACTTCAAGCTGTGAAGAAGACAGCTCTCAAACACGTGCCAGCCTTGGATCAAATTGCAGGCCCTAGCATTCATGCACAACACTGACAATTTACTACTGCCTGTAGCTGAACGCAGCCTCTTATATTTGCATCAAAGTCTCTCCAAAACACAATGCATCTCTCCAAACAGCCCCCAAAAACATAAATGCAACCCTCTTTATGAAACTCGCAGCCATCATAACACCCAGCAGTCCATTAATGCACAGCCCAGTCAAAATGCATTCACTAGAACAGGCTGCGAAATTCTAACTATAAGCCGTACGGTCTACACTGAGCCTACAAACTTTAATATGAAACAATTTCAAATATTGGCATAAAGATATCCTCACCAAGAAGACAAATCGAACCCTAGAAGAATAAATCGATTTGCTTGCAGATTAACTTCTCATAAATCCAGTATACATCAGCATTGGATTATAATCTCAGATACAGTTGCAAAATTCACCATCAATCTGTAATGGCTCAAATTGCCAGAAGAGGAATCAGTCCTCAAAACTCTAGCCAGGTAGTCTCTCTCACAAACTTCAAAAAATCATAATTCAACAATGGATAAATGAAAGTGCTTTTTCGAGTTGTACTTATAGCTTTTTCGGAAAAAGCACAATTTCACTTTTTTCAATAAAAAAGCTTTTAAATGATAATTTCACTTTATAACAATAAAGTTATGAAGTACTTAAGTTATTAAATTAAAATACTTTAATTTAATAACAATAACTTTAAAAACAAAGCCTCTGAATTCTGCCAACTAAAGCAAACCTATTTCCGACACCATAACCCAAATGCCAACTGCCCTGTCAGAAATAACCCACTGCCAAAATTAGCCTGTAAGTCTCTCAAACTGGAGATTCCTTGAAGCTCGATCTTGAAACATCTGACACTCCGTGTAGACACCCTGCTAATCTTGGCCATACCCAAAATACCACTTACTAAAAATAGTAAGTCGACCGAATTGACCAGAATGAAGAGCAGACCTGATAAACTGAATCCCCAGAATGGAATCCCAACACTGGCTCTGACATCTGACCCCCTCTGATCACCCGATTAGCTTGCGAGGGTTGCCAAACCAAGCTAATCCCAAAGGCCTGAAAAACGGGGACATTACAGTCCTCCCTTCCCAAGATTGCTTGTCCTCAAGTAATTAGGAAAAACAAGCAACATCACCATCCACCCGGATCCCAAGGATGGTCATGAATAATGTCCCGATCAACCTCATACTCCTGTGAAGAAGCCAACAACATCAACAGTACTAACATTAGTAACTGGAAATCTGCACTCAACACCCGAACTGATGATGCTGCAATAGGATCACCTCGTGGGAGAAACTCAATCGAGAGTAACTCACACGAGAGTAACTCAACCAACAGATTGGACTTACTCCCAGTCTTCGAACTAACCAAATCATCATACCAGTCGTCAAAAGAATGCATTGAAGAACTGTGTGACTGATAGATATCCTGAACGTGAGGATCGAATGTAAAGCCATAAGCACTCCTCACTGCGTACACCTCGGTAAACTGTCCAGATAGGCCTGGCTGGCCTCCTGTGTAATTTGCCTGATGATTAGGTGTACAAATCGGATCCCAAACGTCATCATCATCATCGTACAACACCTGTAAGGGATCATCACTAAGCTCAAATAGCAGGTTGTCATAAGTCATAACAACATCCGCCTCAAATAAAGGATTGTTCACAAAATGAACAACACCCATCTCCTGATCTGAGCCATAATACGGTGAAATCTGAGAGACATGATGTGTAATCTGCTCTATCTGAATTGACTCATGCCTCTGTAAATCCTCCCTATCTACAATAAGTCCCTATAAATTATGATCTTGGGACCTATTATCAACCAATAACAACTCTAAGTCATCTCCTAAAGTTAGATATGACAAACCAGACTCATCACAACATGCATCGTCCTCATAAATATCATCAGTAGTGTTCACATAACCAATGCCAATCTCATCAACCTGTAAAACCTCTGATATCTCATGCTGCTGCCAACATGACTCACTGCTGTCATAGAAATCAGAACTTGTATTGTTAGTAATTTCATTGCTACCAGTTGATGTAGGGCTGCCATCATTGGTGGCTATCATGACATCAGCATTCTCCTGATCACGAGCTCCTGTCTCATGGATATAATGAGACTCAATGCAACTGTCCTCAAGCAAGTCTGTCATAGCCACATCCTCTTGAAGAACCTTTGGAATGCTCTCTCTTTTGTATCAAGTACCTGTCAAAATTCAAATTCCTATTAATTGCTTCTGGAAGAGCATCCCACTCTGCAAACTGTGCCACCATGTCATCAACGAATGGTGTCGGCTCCGTCTCTATACTAACTGCATCTAGCTCAAGGCTCAAGAAAGTAGGATGAAGAGGCCTATCATAAATACCTGTACGGTCAGCTGTATAATCACCCCTGTTATCTGCTCGTGACCTGTGTGATCTAACTGAAACACTCCTCGCACCTCTGTCTCTAGCATGATCACCTGGAAATGCGATGCGCTGTAGAGTGTCTGAAAGCTGTTGCAATACATTTGCAACATGATGCTGACCAACTGCAATATTCTTCAAGGCATCTTTGGCCTCCCTGCCAACATCATTTCCGATATTATTTCTATTTCTATCTCCTGCCTGTTCATTCTGTGGGCCCTGTTCATTACCTTCAGGAGGTGGTAAATTTCTCCCCTTGCGGGTATAGTGCACACCCAGTACAAATCTATCTGCCATTATTTATTTTCATACCCTTACAGGATGGCAAGATCTTTGCTCTGATACCACTGTGAAGAGCCCAGTTGGCTCTCTATTACTCTTTACTGAATTTAATCTGCACTTCTAAATTTCTTTCAATAGATTTAATAATTAATGAATAGTAGATATGAATTTACCATGATACTTTCCAGATCTTGAACCACTTGATAATATATCCAAAACATTAATTCACCATCAAATTACTTACAGGAAAAATCAGAATTGAATAAGTGATATCATTTAATTCTTATATCAAACATTATTAACAAATTAGCACCTTGTCTGATATGTGGCTGCTGTAGAAGGATAACAGCTGGAGTATTGGAATGTGCGAGCATCAACACGACTACTTCAAGCTGCGAAGAAGACAGCTCTTAAACACGTGCCAACCTTGGATCAAATTGCAGGCCCTAGCATTCATGCACAACATTGACAATTTACTACTGTCTGTAGCTGAACGCAGCCTCTTATATTTGCATCAAAGTCTCTCCAAAACACAACGCATCTCTCCAAACAGCCCCCAAAAACATAAACGCAACCCTCTGTATGAAACTCGCAGCCATCATAACACCCAGCAGTCCATTAAATGCACAGCCCAGTCAAAATGCATTCACTAGAACAGGCTGCGAAATTCTAACTATAAGCCGTACGGTCTACACTGAGCCTACAAACTTTAATATGAAACAATTTCAAATATTGGCATAAAGATATCCTCACCAAGAAGACAAATCGAACCCCAGAAGAATAAATCGATTTGCCTGCAGATTAACTTCTCATAAATCCAGTATACATCAGCACTGGATTATAATCTCAGATACAGCTGCAAAATTCACCATCAATCTGTAATGGCTCAAATTGCCAGAAGAGGAATCAGTCCTCAAAACCCTAGCCAGGTAGTCTCTCTCACAAACTTCAAAAAATCATAATTCAACAATGGATAAATGAAAGTGCTTTTTCGAGTTGTACTTATAGCTTTTTCGGAAAAAGCACAATTTCACTTTTTTCAATAAAAAGGCTTTTAAATGATAATTTCACTTTATAACAGTAAAGTTATGAAGTACTTAAGTTATTAAATTAAAATACTTTAATTTAATAACAATAACTTTAAAAATAAAGCCTCTGAATTCTGCCAACTGAAGCAAACCTATTTCCGACACCAGAACCCAAACGCCAACTGCCCTGTTAGAAATAACCCATTGCCAAAATTAGCCAGCTGCTAAAAATAGACTTACTATAGATAGTAAGTTTCTCAAACTGGAGATTCCCTGAAGCTCGATCTTGAAACATCTGACACTCCGTGCGGACACCCTGCTAATCCTGGCCATACTCAAAATACCACTTACTAAAAATAGTAAGTCGACCGAATTGACCCGAACGAAGAGTAGACTAGATAAACTGAATCCCCAGAATGGAATCCCAACATTGGCTCTGACATCTGACCCCCTCTGATCACCCGATTAGCTTGCGAGGGTCACCAAACCAAGCTAATCCCAAAAGCTTGAAAAACGGGGACATTACACGCTAGCCACCAAATATCTGCCGGAACGCAGGGATGTCTCAGCATCCTCGGAACGTCGAGGGGGATGCTCAGGCATCCTTTGACCGTTCTGGGGATGCCTGGGTGTCCCCCGACTGTGGACGATTTTTGCCATGAGTTTTTTTTAAAAATAACATATTTTTTAATTACTTTTTGGGTTCTATTCAAACCCTAAGTGGATGTAGGTCCATCTAAGTCCTTCCAAGCCTACGAAAGGCCCTCCGCTTCATTTTTATTCACATTTTCATTTCTAATTGTTTGCTACAGCAAGAAGAAGAGTGAAGAGCTGAGAAAAGAGTGATTGGAGGAGTGAAAAGAGTGTTTGCAAGTGAAAGAGGAGTGACACGGAGCAAGAAGAAGAGGATGAAGATTTTTTACCCTGTTGAAGAGATTTTTCAAGAAAAAGGTAGGGTTTTTAATTGATTTATTGATTTTCATTTGTAAATTCAAATTTTAATTGTTTTTGTTCAATGCTGTTTCAAATTTCAATATTTTTTATTTTTTGTTGTTTCATTTTGTAAATCATGCTTTATGTGAATCTTGAGGGCAAAATGAAGAATCATTATGATTCTTCATTTTGCCCTCAAGAGTCGAGATCAAAAAATTAATTTAAATTTTGTTTTACAATTTAAAATTTGTTAAAAAATTTGAAATTTAGAGTTTTAATTTTTTTAATTTTAAAATTTTAAAGCAAGTTGAAACTAGGTGCTTATTGAATGTTTTTTCATTTTGTGAAATGCAGTGTCACAATTAGCTCCTATAGTCATGATATGAGTGAGGATGAGATGGAAATTCATTTTCATGGTGCAAGTCAATTAGAATATAAACTTGAGCATGAGGATGAGGGGGATGAACATGGGCCAAATTTGGAAGGCCAAACTAGTTCCATGGCTTATGCACCAGTTGCTATTGATTTCCCCTCCCGACTTTTGGCAGAGGTTTTTGCTATGGTTCCTTATGATCCCAAATCTCCTCTCAGACAGTTTGCAACAAGAATAACAAAACCAACGCCAACAGGGGGTGGCATGAGAAAATGGAAATGCAACATTTGTGGTATAGAATGGTTTGGGAGCATCACTAGAGTTAATGCACACTTCCTCTTTTGGCCAGGAAAAGGTGTAGGCGCATGTGAATTTTTGAAGGAGGCTAAAAATCTGCACTACAGAATTGAGCTCTACAAGCTTTGAGGTGTTCCATATGACATTCGACTTGCAATGCCTACTACATTGTTTGGTAGGCAATAGATTCAAAATATTCAACAGATGTAGGGGCAGCCACATATTTCTACTCATACATTGCATCAAAGAGTAGGAATGATGTCAGGGTCAGCCTTAGGACCTTCATCCACTTGTGGTGCTGTGGCTGAATCACAATAGGGCAAGGGGAAAAACAAGATGCAAAGTAACCCCATAGCTGATTTTTCAATGTGCCCTTGAGGGAATAGATAGATGATGCGATTGGCAAGTTCTTTTCCAATGGCATCCCATTTCATGTCCATCATATGTGCCACCAGGTGATCACAAAATGAGGACCACGATCTTGGATAACAACTATGCCAAGATTAATGCATCGATGAAGACAATGAGGGCATGTTGGGAGGAGTCTAGATGCATCATAGTTATGGATTGTCCACTCATCAACATCATGGTTACATGCTCCGAGGGCTCTTTCTAAGGACGGTTGATTGTCAAGGCATCGAAAAGATGCTGATTTTCAGATTGACATCCTTCAAACAACTATTGAGGAGGTTGGGCCACAAAATGTGGTCCAAGTAGTGACAGATGCAACACATGTATGCAAAGTGGCAGGGAAGCTTAATGAGGCAGCCTACAGACATATTTGGTTGACTCCGTGTGTGCATGCCATGAACAATGCACTCAAGGATATGAGGAAGATTGACTGGATTAGAAGAGTGGTCATCGATGCTAGAGATGTGCAGATGTTTATCTGCAACCACCATACTTTACATTCACTCTTCAGGAGCTTTGTGAAGGAGTTCTTGAAACCAGTTGAGACTAGATATGCATCCTATTTCATTCTCTTGGAGAGAACGCTTGAGTTGCAAGAGCCACAACAACTCATGGTTATGACGCAAGAATGAAATCGATGGGATGAGGCTAGGATAGAGCAGGGGAGGAGGGTGAAGGAGACAGTGAAGAGTGATGCATTTTGGAGTAATGCAAAATACATAGTCTCTCTCATTACTCCAGCTTTCCAGGTCATCAGATATGGAGATGGGGATGCACTTACCCTTGGAGACGTGTATGATTGTATCAATTCTATGCTTGACCAGATGATGGCAGTTGTGCAAGAGGACCCCACTTTAGCATTCTACAATGAGCACATTCAGCCAATTATTTAGCGCAGATGAGACAACTTGAACACTCCCCTGCACATGGATTCTTATGCATTGAATCTAAAGTGGTACATGCCTAGGCCTAGTAGAGTTACACCGCTTCAAGATGATGAGGTGAAGGAAGGGTTCTTTAGGTGCATTAATAGGGTTGTATGATGCTGAAACTGTTGGCAAGATTCACACTGAGTGGATGAGATTTGCCACTCTTAGGGGTTATAAAGTTGTGGCAAAGGTGGATATTAAAACTATGGCACACGAGGACTCAATTTTGTGGAGGAACTGTTATGGACAGAAATCATTTGTCTGCTATCTTATGTTTCTAGTTCTTCAGCTTTACAGAGGAACTGGTCTACTTATAGCTTCATCCACTCTCTAAAGAGGAACAAACTTACCTCTAGGAGAGCAAAGAAGCTAGCGGCTGTACTTAGTGTCTTATGTATCACTGATTGCAAGACACGTCTACAAGGAGAGGCCAGCAACACGATGGGATGTAGAGCTAGAGGATCCATCACAAATTGGTGAGGATGAGGATGCAACGACTTCAAATGTAGGGCTGGTTGGTGTTCCTTTGGCCGATCCTGAGCATGAGGAGTCTAGTAGTTCTAGTGATGAGGAGTTTGCCTTGAAGCCCGACCTTCTGAGGGGTGATTAGAGGCCTCTCTTCTCTACATTTTGACATTTTGTACTTGTTTTTGTATCGTGCTACTCATTGTAATCATCTTTGTGATATTTTTGATATAATAGAAATCTTCTATTTGCCGATTTGACAATTTAAAATTTAATTTAGTATTGGCTCATTGAGTATTCTAATTTCTAATTAGTAATTTTATATTCATAACTTCAATGTTCAAGTATTTACTGTTTACTTTAAGTATTTGGCATTTGCAATTTTATTTCTTAATAGTCTTATACATCTTTTCATAACTATCATTTTAAGTACACACTCCCCCTTCCCGCTGTCCCCCCACCGTCCACAAATTGAGGCCCCTTGGTCTCGGAAACCCGTCCCCCTGTCCTGCCATCCCTGATGGGTGGGGTTATGGTAGTAACTCAACAATTTTATTCAAACATTTTAAAATACATAACTTTATAAACTATTCCTCAAAAACACATATTTCTAAATTTGTAGAGTATATTAAGGATTTTCATCATATATAAATCAAAATTAGAGTTTAATACATATAGACCAAAAAACAAGTTCAACCTCTAAATGAGTTACATTGCCACTTCCACTAGCTATGTCTAATGTAGAAGTTGCCTCATTTAAAGAGATATTTGGCAAGTTGTGCAACGATAATGTCTAAGTTAGCACACTAAGGAGCTATATTCCAATTCCTTGTCACCCTCTCATTGTAATCATGTTTCTAATTTGACAAGAGATCCCAGTAACTAATGGAATTTTGGGAGTGGAGATCCCAATGAGATTGAGGGGTAGTTGACCTAATGGGGGTCTAGGGGCAACCCCAACAATGATGTCAAGGGCTAGTGCCCCTTGTGGGCTTTGGGAGCAACGCCCACAATGGGGTTGAGGGGAAACGCCTCTCGTGAGGTCTAGGGGCAGCACCCTAGGCATGCTCCCTATCACAATATAGGGCAGGGTCGAGGGACAAAGTCTTTGCTCCCAAGCCCAAATAAGGCCTTGAAAACATACAAACTGTCATTGCCAATCCTCGTGTTGCTTCCTGCCTAAGTCACCAATCGGGTGTAAAAATGAAGTGAAACTAAATATCACTTCTTTGTATTAGATGAAACTAAAAATCTTATAGGGAATCAAACAATGTAACTGGAAACTTTTTCTCATCTAGATTATGGGGAAAGAGAATTGTCCATCTAGGGTACAACTACTGTTCAAATTCAAAATTTTCATGTAGAGCACTTCAACGGCATGATTCAACATCAATTTCTAGCATATGAGAAAACATGTGCATAATTACAACACAAATTTCTAAAAGTTTGGTGTATGTCCTTAATATAGACTGTTTAGAAGTCGAGATATATTTTCAAATATCCTCATAATGCAAGCATACCGATCTTTGAAAATACTGTGTGTGGTCTACATGATGTTTTTGTGTTCTTCCCATCAGAGGATGTCTGAAAATTTTCTAGGGCACACACGTCTTAAGACTTAAGCAATGTCCATACATAATGCAAAGTGATGTATATTTACTAGTTTCCTTGCAAATGAAAATTAAAGATGTGAAAAAAAGGCTGATATTTAACAAAAGTCTGAAACAGAGATGTTGACTTTAGATGTGAGCAGTTGTCTTTATCGGTCATGATAATGAATAAATTAGCATTTTCAAACCCAAGGTTCCAATGTCAAAATGATTTCCTTAACCATCTGCAATCATGATCTAATTGGAGAAGTTGGTGGCCATGTGTACTGCCTTGCTGCCTCAAGATTGACACACTTCAGCTGCATTTTGGGATGTTGATCCTCAAGATGCCACATAGGTTGATGAGGAGGCACATTAGAGATAGGTTGGGATTCCATTGGATGAGGCAGCCCTTTTGTAATGCCAGTGACTTATATTTAGACTCTGATTTTGGTGCAGTGTTAGTAGATGCTGTTTACTGGCAGCAGCATATTTTCTGTGGCTTTGCAATTGTGTAGTTCAAATGCAAACTTGCAGTTTTTGGGCATTTGCTGTAATTTTTAAGTATATGCACATTGACAATGAAAGCAATAAATTTTTGCTAATTTGTTTGTTGACTCTCATGTGAAATCTAAATTTGTCTCTAATGTTATGTACTAAGGTTCTGTAATGTATAATGTGTATAATGAATGCCTTATCAATGTTATCATATGAATATTTAAAATTCTAAAAAAAGACCTCCCAAAGAATTTGTCTTGGAAATGTGTCCCATCCTCTCCCATCTACGTCCAATCCCCATCCCAGGAATTTGGTGTAACATAGCATATCATGGTTGAAGTGTTTCTAGTCTCCATGTTTGTGCTTTGATTTTTGGCTTCTTGAGAATTTAGTCCTTGTGGGAAAATCTATAGAAAATATGTTCTATATTGGTTGTTCCAGCGGAGCAATAAAAAGGCAGTATTGTTCCTCACTCCTCAGAATAAGCAAATTTCCCTCGAGCAAATTAGATGCCAGAAACATTCCTCATATTAAACAAATTAATTATTTTTCAAAGCTGACACAAGCAGTGACATGATGCTCTTGCTGTGGTCACAAAACAGTCCTTTCTCAGTTTTGGATTAAGTGGCAAGGATATTACTGACCAATCACTAACATCATTTAAATTGAAGAGCTTGAAACTGTCATAAATGGAACAAGAAGTCACTCCTTACGGTATGAGCTTGACCAGGAATAGCCGAAGCAAAAGTACCCTTAAGAAATGGTGCTTGCAAGCTGTCTCCACACTGTTGAGAACCAACATCATGTTGATGATGTTTGATATGAGAGACAAAACTTGCACGAATTGTGGTTGTTACATCTTATCATTCTTCACTTCTTATTTGAGATTGACTATTTCTATGATAAATTATAAGGGTTTTGTACCCCTCTTCACCCGTTTTTTTGGTTAATGAACACAGACAAAAAAAGAAGTTTCTTTACGCTATTGATTTTTCTCAAGTTTTGCCACTCAGTAGTTGTTTGACAGTAAGAGTGATTTTATTGTACATCAACTTGTTTTTGTGTGCATACATCAATGACTTTTTGTGCGTATAATTATACCATAATCATGATATTCCTGTACACATTAGCTTTAATGTGTTTGGGAAGCAATCTGTACAACTTTCTTGACCACAGTCCTTACTCTCTATTGTGGGTGTCAGTAGATGAAAAGAATGCAATGTTTAAAATCTAGAATAATCTATCAGATTGGATAATTGGACACTATGTATGTATTGGTACTTTTGATTGGTGACTCATATTCAATTGTTGGCCAAGAAAGAAAAAGGGATAGGTGTTTCAATAGTTAATTGTTTGGAGACAATTTCCCATAGTAATGTTCTGACATTGCTTGGTGTACATTTTCACCTTAAGCAAATAGCATGCTAAATTTGATTTGAAGGTTGATTTTGAATTTTCAACAGTTCTGTTGCTAAGGGTAGTTTCTAGTGTGCTTCAAGTCATTTCTATTTAATAATTTTCAGGTCAGATGTTGCTTGGAAAAATGCAAAATATGCACAAATTTGGGAGTATCTTCGAGATGAATATGAATTACAACAGCGATTTGGGAGTCTCGATTACAAACTGAAGTTTGTAGAGGTGCATTTTGCTTAAGAAATTTTTCTTGCTATATAGACTCTTCTTGCTTTGTGTGTCTTGTGGAAGAGATCAAAATTTCAAGGCAATAATGTCCTTATATGGTCCTACTGTGCAGCATAATGTCCGCTTCTTTTTGGAGATACTGCAGAATAGGAAATCTGATGCTTTGGAGTGGCTTATCATAATTTTGATAAGTACAGAGATATTGATTGGCCTCTATGATATCATTCGAAACACGGGGATAAATCATTTCACTAATTTTTAGAAACAGAATAGCTCACTTGAAGGTGGAAAAGCACACAGTAGTTGGAATATGAATGACCTTTCCCGGGTGATATTTCTCAAACTACTCAATTATTTTTTTGTTACTTTATAGTTTATTCACTTTGTTTTGGCAAAGTTCAATGTAAATACTGTTCTAGAAAAATTCTATACTTATCTTTTTTTTCTTTTCCCCAAAATTTTGACAATACGGAGTCTATTTTCCAGTTACAATAATCTCTGGTGGAATTTTGAGCATTTCACAAATCTAGTTTCTTAAACCTTAGGTCAACTTTTACCGCAATTCTAAGACCTTAAGTTCTTTTGGTTGTACAAAGTAACTATTTCTTGCAATTTTCGAAAGATTATTTTTACCAAAAGATGAGTATCTCTTGTGGTTTGTCATGAGATAATCAAATACCTAGAATTTGAAGTCAAAGAGTATATAACTTTTCTTTGCTATTAGATTTGAGGCTTTTTGGCATCATGCTTGCACCAATTTAAATATCATTATTATTTACTTTCCTCTCTCAAACTGAGATTGCAAAATGAATATTGGAAAACCAAATTCTTTTTAAAGAATATCTTTTAGCTACTGGAATTGTTGTCGGCGGGATTTTAGACATCTTATATTACACATCACACTAAAATGTAAATTATATTTACCAAGGAAGCTGCTGTTGCCTATTACTAACTGAGAGCACATAGGGCATCATGCATGAAAACCACTAGAGTGGATTCGAAAGAACGTTGTTGTCACCACAATACTAAGTTAACATTGAAGTATGCTTGAGTGTGAAAAATGCAAATGTCTAATTATGGAGCAACAAACAAAATCAAATGTATTTTGAAATAGATTTTTCAGAAATATGCATATCACTAGTTCTAGGGAAGTTATCATGTGCTTTTGGTTGATGTTTTTACACAAAGCTTTCATTTTACAGCAGTGTGAATATCGATAGCACATTAAGCTCTGTGTTTTAGTGCAATGTGGATGTTCAACTGATTGGTAGCCATCTTCTATTGTTTGAATGCAATTTTCATTCATGTTGTTGAAAATTGAAGCAACACGTCCGCACTTCATTAATAGAATTCACATGATGTAACATTAATATGCGTAATGCATAATTGGGCGAATCATTTTTTATTTATGATTCTTGTTCAAACATATTATCTGTGGAAAGGACACGCAGCTGATATCACGTTACCTCAAGTAGATAGATGCTTTTCAAAACATATTGACATTTACAGATTGTGATGATGGCTATTACTCATTAACAGACCCTTTGTTCTCCCTTTTGCCTCTAAAATAAGTACACTGGATTATGACCCTGATATACCTTAAATATGAATTATTCTTGATTAAAAAAAATAAAATCGAGCAGATTAAAAGTGAAATTGAATATCAACGAACAACAGATAAAACAGAGAGCACAAAATAAAATGACACATTACGTGGTCTGCCAATTTGGCTACATCCATAGGAAAGGTGGGCACACTATCTTTACGGTGAACAGCAGCAAAAGATAACAGTGTTCTTCATCAAGAAGCTCATAATAATCAACCCCCAAAATATATATAAGGCTTTTGGTGGCAGTGTAAAGCAAACAAACCAATTGTAGAATGTGAAGGGGCAGTCAATAAGCTCGCTGGAGTTCACATTACACAACAATCTTCCCACTTGATGTCCCATAACATGCTGCAGCTCTGAGATGCACCTGCCTTTCCAAGCTTATCGTCACAACTTTACCAAACCAAGACTCTGTAGAAATCCAGCTTCTCTTTGGAAACAACCTTGGTAAGTGCATCAGTAGGATTGATGTTGGTATGCATCTTCTCCAACTTCAACTTGCCTTGTTCAAGAACACTTTGGAAAAAGTGATACTTCAGCTCTATGTGCTTTGTTTGATTATGAAATGCTACATTTTTGCCCAAATGTATGATGCAATTGCTGCCACTGTACAAAGTGAATTCTTTATGTTTTCTTCAGGTAACAACCAGTGAAAACACATCATCTCCTGAGCTCCTTTTGGTGAGAGCAATGTATTATGCTTCTGTGGGGGTAAGAGCTTATGCTTTTTGCATTCTAGAAACCCAACTGATCGCTGCCCTTACAAAAGTGAGTACATACCCAGTGGCTGATTGCCATTTGTCCAATTCACCAGCCATGTCGAAGTCAACAAAACCTTGCAGCTGTGCATCTTTTCCTCCAAATCTAAAGAAATTATTTCAAAATCAATTTTACAGCTTGCCAATGATTTTTACCCAGATTGTTCATGGACCTATTGATCACATCCATTGCATGAGCAATGTCAAGTCTTGTGCAGACAATTGCATACATGAGACTCCCAACAGCAAAGGAACATGGCTCTTGTTCCATAAGTTCTTTTTCTTCTTGTCTCTTAGGATACTTCTTGGCTGAAAGCTTGAACTGATCAGCAAGAGGTGTGCTAATGGGCTTAGCATTCTTCATGCCAAATTTGTCCAAAACCTTTCAATATATTTTCCTTGTTTCTTGGCAACCCCTAAATCTATCAGAGAAAATTTGTTAAGCAATCGCTATTTCAAATTGTTAACAACTGCAATGGTAGTTCCAGTCGCTAGCATATCATTAACATACACCAATAACAAAACAGATTCACCATTATAAACACAAGGATCAGCTTCACATCTAGTGAAATTTTGCTCAACCATAAGAGTCAAGATTAGAACACCATTGTTGGGGATCAAGCCATATAAAGTATAAACTGTGATTGAATTTGCAAACTAGATCCTCGTCACCTCTTTTTATCAAAGCCTTCATGCTGTTGCATGTACAACTCATCCAAATCACCATGGAGAAACATTGTCTTGACGTCAAGCTGCTCCAATTCAAGTCATACACAACAGCTAATCCCAGCACTGTTGAAAGGAAGTCATTTTCATTACTGGTGAAAAACCTTTTGAGAAATCTATACCCTTCTACTGATCATAATCTTTCACCACCAATCTGGCCCTGTACCTCTTCTTAACACTATCTTCTTCCTTTAACCTGTAAACCCTCCTATTTTTCAAAGCTTCCCAGTGAGGTGGAAGAGGGACCAAATCCCATGTGCGGTTCGCCATCAAACAACCCATCTCATCTTTCATAGCTTCCATCCGGTGTCTGCAATCTTTGTCATTACACACTTCTTCAAATGTGGTAGGTTCAGCTTGTCCTGAAATTCATAATTGTTGAATAAAATCTTTATTTTTTGATGGAGGTTTTTTCCACCGTAGTAGACATCCAAACCTGAGGAATTTCTTCCTGGTAGATGCCTTGCTGAGAGTTACCAACTTGATGTTGAGGCAAGGTTTGAGAAAGATATGGCAAACTCATAGTAATACCCTTCGCATAAGTTGAGGGCAGGTTTGAAATTTCATTTGACACCTGCATAGGGGGCAGCAGATCATGTATTATTTGCTATGTAGGAGATGAAGATTCCGATGGGAGCGGTGGCCCATGAACATGATGTTGTTTCGTACCAATTTCTGCTTCAAGATACTGCAAGCTAGGTATATGAGGCTGCATGCGAGTTTCTACTTGGGGTTGCATTAAAATTTGCATAGGCAGTATGTTATGTTGGATATGGGGTTGCATAAGCATGGATGGATCTGCACTTCCAAAGGTCACGTTAGATTTCTTGGGAAGGGTGGTGCACTTTGAGAGTTTGACACAGGCGGCTGATGCAAAATGTATGGTGCCACACCTTGTGTATGAGGCTGCAGATTTTTCTGTTGGTTTTAAACATATCACTGCCACTTGAGATGTCTTCTACAGGCACATATTCCTTAGCAGATATCCCTTGTTCTACAACATGGTAATATTTTTTCGATAAAAATTACATCCCTGCTGCGAGTGACTTGTTTTGCTGTGAGATGCCATAGCTGGTAACCATTTGTATCATTGTCATATTCAACAAAAATACAATGCATGGTTTGATGAGGAATGTAAAATGGCTAGGAGAAATTTAAGAGAGTCAAATAAAGAAAACCTTGACATTAAATCTTACAAGCAGATTTTAAAGAAGAAAAAAGCTGATTATATGATCACAAGGTTCCCGGAAGAGCTAATTTTTTTTGGTAAAAATAACCCCAAGTTATTTTAGAAGGAACTTCAACCAAGAAAGAAGCAAACTGAAAATAATATTACGGCTACTTAGTGGTTTGTCTATGCAAGACAGCTTTATGAGCAAGATTGTGAGGTGGACATGCCACCCTTGGTCAACAATACAACAAATCTTTTGATTGTGTAGGAGGTTGCAATGGGTATTAAGAAGTTGGGCGGTGGTAAAGCAAAAAACTTAGTTGAGCTTCAAGTAGAGTATCTGTAATATCTCGGATGGATATTTTTCTCAAAAACTTCTCAAATATATCTCAGAAATACAAACGAACACTTGCATGCAATATAATATTGATTTAACAAAAATAACCAAAAATACATTCCATTTAAATACTCCAGAAAATGTTATTGTATTATACAACAATACAATAACAATGAAACTACAAATTATTCCAATCTGAAATACAGGATACAAGTTTGGATAACCAAGAACCTGTAAGTACAATGGTGAACTTTGTTGTGAATCCACCCTGAAGATGAACTGGGTTTACGTTCAATCCACCGAGAAAGCCTGAAGGTTTCCGTCCTCAGGTTTCAGAACCGAAAGCTGAAGCTTCTTGGATTTTCTAAGAGAAATAAATTCATAAACTAAGCCTGTGCAAATGAGACTCCAATCTTTCTTTTAAAGCTACATCTGACTCTTCAGTTTGCCTTCTCTATCTCTTCATATTCCCACTTTAAGTCACTTTTAAATAAATATAGCTGTTAAGTCATGAAGTGACATAATAATAAAGTACGCAATCTTCTAACATTAAAACGGAGGACCAAACGAACTTGGAAGATGACGTGTGATAGCTTGCTGGAAAGCTCTCGACGAGATGCTCCAAGTCCAATACTAAAATGCAAAGAAAACTGAACTCTACCGACTTACTAAAAATAGTAAGTACCTTGGAAACCCTGCGAAAACTGCTCTGATTGTCTTGAAATTGAAATCACCTAGGCCAAATACCATATGGATCCCCAAAAAGCCTCGGTTAGCCCATCGGACCATGATGAAATGGCTAATGACGTTGCGTGAAATAATGTGCTTGAAAAAGGGCACATTACAAATCATCCCTTCCCAAAGATTGCTTGCCCTCAAGCAATTGGTAACTGCATGCTGTGATCAAAATACTTGGATCCCATACCAACCTCAAGGAAGCTACTCCACCAATCAGTCATGAAAAACTGAAACGAACAATGTCTCGTCTTGTGAAGCCATTCACACAGCAATAATGCATTATACATTCTAATGCCGGGATCCCAAATCACCCCATGTACCTGATCAGTCGAATCAGCCTGCCTTGTGTTGCCATCATCTGCGAGAAAATCCTCAACCCAACTGAGAACCTCAGTCCAACTGAGATCACAAGCACCACTCAGGTCAAATGAAGGGGAGAACCTACACCATACCAATTAGCTCCTTGAATAAATACCAACCGTGGGAATGTCCCTCCTAGATCCCATAAACAAAAGGGCCATCCAACTCCCTAGCTGACTGAAATATCCTGTCGTTCCATGCCCATAATGAGTGAATCGCCTAAAATGTCCAATTGCCATAACACTACCCCTCTAACATGAAGCCCGAACCGGAAAGTGCGCCGACTAGGCAAACTACCAAGACTGCAGGATATGGCTTCCTCCTCCAAGAAAGGAAGCGTACCAAACCAATCACCCATCCCACACCTAGGCAATAATCAGAAAAGAAAGTCCTTCGTAGGTGGGCTGAATGGAAAACAAAATGCATCCCACACTAGTAAATTTGACTTCAAATTTCTACGAAAATTGGTCAAAATTTCGACAGTAATTGGTCGAATTTACGACCAAAACTGTTGTCGTTCTTTTTTCCTCGAATTTTCGACGCGTCTACTATTTGTCAAAATTTCGACCTGTGTTTTGGTCAAAATTTCGACGATATCCCAGGCTCAAAAATCGCCGTCGTTTTTTCTAATGGTCAAAATTTCGACCACTGATTGCCCCAACGATTGGTCGAAATTACGACCAATGGACCAAACCATAGATGACGAATCCATACTTTCCACCAATCAAATGGTCAAAATTTCAACCATTGGATTGGTCGAAAGTACGGATTCGTCGTCGATTTTTTGGTCCATTGGTCGAACTTTCGACCAATCATTGGTCAAAATTGGTTTTAGCGTTGGTCGAAATTTCGACCAATGTGAATTTTTTTTTTAAAAAAAAAAATGTTATAGACCGAGTTCTTTTCATTGACCTGTGATTCATGAGTAGTGGTTTACATGAACCCATCTCTCATGAGAATGAATGGAACACTTAGCACTCATTGGCTCTAGGTGATGCTTACGGAGGTGAAGCACCGGGACTTCCCGGGAGGTCATCCATCCTAGTACCACTCCAGCTCGAGCACGCTTAACTACGAAGTTTCCTCCATGGTTAAACCCACTCTGCTTGCATCCTCATTTGCAAAACCTTCACCTAGTGTTGTGCCTTATGAACCATTCATTAGAAAGCCCCTTAAGCTCGTCAATTAATAAGTAGGAGATATTTTCCACAGCAAGTCAAATTGTGATATTTCTATCAAGATTCAACTGTGTAGTTTTTTGAGTCAAACTCATTGACCCGTGATTCATGAGTAGTGGTTCACACGAACCCATCTCTCATGAGAATGAATGGAACACTTAGCACTCATTGGCTCTAGGTGATGCTCACAGAGGTGAAGCACCAGGACTTCTCGAGAGGTCACCCATCTCAGTACTACTCCAACTCGAGCGCACTTAACTACGGAGTTTCCTCCATGGTTAAACCCACTCTGGATGCAAGCAGAGTGCGTTTAATGAGGATGCAAGCAGAGTGGGTTTAACCATGGAGGAAACTCCGTAGTTAAGTGCGCTCGAGTTGGAGTAGTACTGGGATGGGTGACCTCTCAGGAAGTCCCGGTGCTTCACCTCTGTGAGCATCACCTAGAGCCAATGAGTGCTAAGTGTTCCATTCATTCTCATGAGAGATGGGTTCGTGTGAACCACTACTCATGAATCACGGGTCAATGAGTTTGACTCAAAAAACTACATAGTTGAATCTTGATAGCAATATCACAATTTGACTTGCTGTGGAAAATATCTCCTACTTATTAATTGACGAGCTTAAGGGGCTTTCTAATGAATGGTTCATAAGGCACAACACTCGGTGAAGGTTTTGCAAATGAGGATGCAAGCAGAGTGCGTTTAACCATGGAGGAAACTCCGTAGTTAAGCGTGCTCGAGCTAGAGTGGTACTGGGATGGATGACCTCTCGGGAAGTCCCAGTGCTTCACCTCCGTAAGCATCACCTAGAGCCAATGAGTGCTAAGTGTTCCATTCATTCTCATGAGAGATGGGTTCATGTAAACCACTACTCATGAATCACAGGTCAATGAGTTTGACTCAAAAAACTACACAGTTGAATCCTGATAGCAATATCACAATTTGGCTTGCTATGGAAAATATCTCTTACTTATCACATGAATCTTGTATTATTTCTTAACACCAAACCCCATCTACAGATTTCCAATTTAGGGTTCTTGGAGCAACAACATTAGGGTCTGTAAGCACACAAATATTAATGATAAAAATCATCTGTTAAAGAAAAAACCATGTTTTAAATGACTGGCAATGGTGCCCTAACCTTGTGCAAAATATCTAGATTTGAAGACTCTAGTGGTGACTCGGGAAGTATAAACCAGATATGTTGCAGGGACAAAATGCCCTGAACAGGTTAAAAATGAGGCTTCCATGGATAGGCCAATAATAGACTCATCCCAACCAAGAAGAAAGACTTTTTTAAAGCATATTTGATGCAGGGGCATCTAGAAGAGCATCTGAGCAAAGGAGGACTCCAGTAACTAAGAAGGAGAAGATGGTATCAAGACAAGTTGATTGGCAAGTTTTGAAGCCTATAATGGCTTATGATAGTGTTGGATTCAATAAACTATGTAAAAGTCATGATAGAGGTCTAAGGACCAATACAATGTAATAAGTGATCAAAGCAATGTAATAGGTGAAAGAGTCCAATAGGATTAGATTTGAGTAGTTTTCATGTTTAGAAGCATTCAATAAATACATTGGACCATGTGTAGGTCAATGGAGTAAGTTGGGAAGTCAGAATAGTCATAAAATGCATAAAATAAAGTTTATTAATTTAAATTTGAATGTAAACGGTCATATTACCTTTTTGGAGGGAAATTAGTTTTAACAGGTTTTAGGATTAATTAAACCTCCCAACTGTCTAAATTTGGTTGAGGCAGGTAGATAGGGGTCATTAAATGTCTAAAGGATCCATTGTATGGAGGGGGACAGGGAGAAAAAAAGCCTGTTGTACGGACTGTTGTGAAAGCAAGCAATAAAATTTCATTTTGGTGCTGTTCCATTCAATGTATTGAACTTCTTTTTGTTTGGGACTATCAAATACATGAATTAGAAGGGTATTTAAACACATTTCACTCATTATTGAATGAATAACACTTTGTTTTGAAGCAGCATATACGATTGTTGGTTCATTTCAGGCTGTTTTCTTGAGTTTTTCCTGTGACAGACAAAAGTTTTCTTTAAATAGATGAACCTCCCATGAATTCAAGGGCCCAGACTTCATGGGAGGCATGTTACTAACATGTACAATAGAAATCTAACAAGTTTTGATGTAGCACTAGTGCGAAGACAGCAAGTTTGTAGAAAATAAGGGAAATGTCCCATGGTGGATTGGTGGGAATAGTATGACAGCAGCATATTGAGCTGTACAAGAAGGTTATCTAATGATTTGAGATGTCCTAAGGCATCAAAGAGAAGGTGTATGAACCATTATTTGGTCTCCAAGGTTAGTGGAGATAGGTGTTTGGTGAAACCCTATGCAACAAGGGTTTGAAGGCATTGAATGAGTGTTTTGGGCGTTCCTTGTGGAATAGGACTAAAATCTCTTGGATTTAGTCATATTTTGCCATATTATAACTATGATGAAAGTCTGGAGTGATGAGGATAAGAGAATGATATAGTTGCTTTGTTATTTGCTTGATTTTGATGCCATTAGGAGGGTACCTTGTGAAGGAAGTTAAGACTGGTCTAAAGGAGTCACCATTGAAGTTTACATATGTTAAATAACCCTGAAAAGGGTGTTTGAAACTGTAATTTGTTTCTCAAGTTGTTTGGAAAAAGTCAGAGAAAAAGGGAGAAAACTGGTCCAGCAGGGCTAATTGGGGCTCATAGGGCTAGAAGGTAGATTTGAAGGTTGTGGTCAATAAGTGTTGTAAAGGCTATAAAAAATGATTGATTCTTGTTGAAACCACCTTGTTTACACCATTTTGGTCCATCTTAGGTGTTTGGAGACATAGTTGATTCAATTGTGGGTATGTAGCCTTTGGTGAGCCTGAAGGGCTAGTGGGGTTCCCGAGTCATAAAAATTTGACAATCATGGGTTCTTTTAACTGTTGTAAAAAATTTCATACAGGACTCACACAGTCCTCAGTCATCAAACTCAAGTTGAACGGTTCTAATTTCCATAGGTGCTAATTCCACAATAAATTCTTCATTCATTATTTTGTTTCTCGTAGATGGCTCATGCATATCATTCTCTTCACCTTCAATTCGCCAGTCCAATGATGTCATTTCTGACTTTTCCTGAACCGCAGAAAGATTGAGCTCGACAACTTCTTCAATCTACAAAATCATGCAAAACAAATATTTCAACAATTAGAGCAAATTACCATTTAATCTTTGACTCTACCATCTAAACTCATTAAAGGGACCACAGCTTCCTACTGTTCTTCATATTTCGACTCAAAGAAAATGTGAACGTGTACATGCAATTTTTTTAATCCCCTGATGTATATATAAATGATTCAATACATAGGGTCAATCACCCATGAGAAGGGAATGAGCGATGGGAGAGTAAAGATCATGCAAGGACCTAAAAGGCAAATATTAAATTAAATAAAGCCATAATGATATGTTCAATTGTATTTTTTATAATAACTGCCCATTAAAGATTTCTCTGGAAGAAAAATACCAGCAATAAAGGGTAATCGTATGTTATGCATGGCTTGTTGTCTACAACATTTTAAATAGTTATGATTATATTTTCAAGACCTTATTCCATCCTTCAAGGAAAGTGTGTTTATTTTCTCAATGGTTATCATAGGAAATGAAAAGTAAAAATTGACCAAAATAGCACAGCGATGAAGATTGGAGATAATATGGTTATATCAAACACATGATAACATATTTAATCAAACACATGATATTGGGATGGTATAACCTAGAAACGTTAAATTGGGATGGTTTTTGTACATTGAAAATCATAGCAGTAAATTGTTTAATGTAGTGAGCTAATGTGAAAAAGCATAAAGGAATTCGTATGGACAAGCTGGGTCAAACTATTTAAGAGATACAATAACACAATGAAACTAGGTCAAATAATATGACATCCATCTTGCTGACGTGACATGTTCCAACAGACAAAGCAGGGTGCAAGTCCCCTCAGTTCACATGCCTCAATAATATAAGTTTACATATTTGAACTTCAAATTTTTTAAAAGGCATTAATTAATAACATCAAAAAGAAAATAACAAAATAATATTGAGAAATCAACTGCAAGTACCCAGAGTGTTCACTTGCTGTTTCATTTATCTATTTCAATAACATTTATTTCTGGTTTGCCACCAAGATGTATATGACCGACTTCAATATTCCTCTTCAGAAATCACCAATAAATGTCAACAACCATCAAGGACTGAACTTTAGAACAATATATACTCAACAATTGAGGTTTTGCTAAATAGGACAAATAGAAAGCCTTTATTTATCATTCTCATTTATTGCATTTGTTAAGCCTACCAAAATTGTTGGAGATCAACTCACGATTCCATGATCAATACTAGTCATATCTTCATTGAACTAAGTTCTCCAGTGTTTGTAATTTGTATTGACTTGAAAAAATATTAATAATTTGAAAAGACATCCTTCTCAAAAAGTTTCCAATTATTGTCCTCAGGCTTTCTAGTTGTTTTATAATATCTAAAGACCATTTTAAATTTCAACATTAAAAGGTTAATCTTTTTTGACCCGGCAGAGCTTTTGTATAATCCATGTACCATATGGCGATGACAAAAACAACATATCTTTCAATATTAGATAACAGAAACAAAGTTCCCTTATCACTTTTGAATTGAAAATATTGATTCTGAGGAGGTAGAAAGAACCAAAGGAAACTAATTTTGACTGATTTCCTGTGATGCCCCTGTAAGAAGTGTACTTACAAAGCAAAATAAAAAAATATACAGTAGAATTCAGTTTTGGAAATTGCATCAGTGACCAATTTAATGATTACGTATAATACTATCCTTGAAAGTTGAAAAACAAACTTCTATTGTTATACCTATAACTAAGGCTTCTATAGGCTTCTATTGTTATGCATATTGAATTCATTAAAATGACAACAATGTCTTATAATTATGAATTTAGAAAATGCTTTTAACTTGATCCTATCATGCTAACATACAAATGTGTTTGTTAAATTTTCTTGTGACTGCTTACCTTTGATTTATAACAATTGAAAAACAACTTAATGAAGAACTAAATCACCAACATAATATGTTGTGGAATCTTAAGAATGTAGAAATAAAATCAAACAAAATGGCAGATCAGATTTTCAAATATCCAAGTGTTCAACAATGAAATAGAGATAGATGGTTCTTGTTTGGCAGACTCTACTACAAAACATTTTTTGCTTCACCAATTGAACAATTGTTTGCAAATTTGTCAAATGTTTTTTCTAGTATCAAGTTATATGGGCTTCTTTGTGCCTGAACATAATAGTTAAAAGATGAGAGTATACAAATCAATAAAGAAGGTAATGTCAAAGAGGACTGAAAGAGTGATGATCTATAATAACCACTTTAATGAGTTTTTAGTAGACACATGTTGCCAAAGTAGATTTATCCTTAAATATGAAAAATTGCATTTATGACATGCATAAATATGATTTTTTGGTTGTACGAAGGCAGCGCATTGGAATAAATGTCATGGGATAATCAATCCAAAACTTGTTATGAATAGGTAAATGCATATTACAATATAAAAAATAATTATTTAACGTACCTGGAATTTGAGGACATTTTATAGGCATCGATTCATTATTGTCAATCAATAATGATGTCTGCGTAGCTCCTGTGCTAGTAACACGGGAAGATCCAGGAAATGGTGGTGAATTATCACCAATGCATGTAGATTGATCAGTATCTGGTGTACCAAGTGGTGCCACCGAGGTATCTCCTGCTCCAAAAAAAATAATCCACTATGTGATGCACCCAAGATTAAAGTACAAATTATGAAATAATAATTAGCACAAAACCAAATATAGTAAAACAATGATTAACCAGTTGCCATAGCCCTTGAAGGCGTTGATGTTTGCATGGCCCTTGTGGCCGACATTGCACTCGACAATCTTCTATGGACAACCTGGCTAGGAGTCGTCTCCTGCAATTGATGACCTGAACAATACATTGTTAGCAAAGACATTTTGAAATAATAAAAGTAAGAGTTAACTTGATAAGTTTTTGAATGTTCCAAAAAAAAAAATCCTTGTAACTTGTCAACTAAAAGATTATTTTACCTGAGGCGGCCGGAGGTCTACTAGTACCGGCCTCATCTGCACATTGTCCTTGACCAGGTATTAGAGATTCCATAAAATCCTGTAACAAGAACACATATTACATATATTTTACTTCACAACATAAAAGAGTATAAAATATTAACCTTTATTGAAATTTTGTTATAACTAAAGATTCATTACTGCTTACTTGATACCAACGTGCGAGTGCTTTCAATTCAGTTAGCCTCATGAGCATCTCCTCAGTTGGATTTGTTTTATACAAAATATTAATTATATCTTTATTGATTTGTTTCATTTTTTTCTTCAACATGATTATAACATTAGGCGAATCTGCAAAAAGATCATCATCCTCGGGGGTAGCTATTGCCTCTACTGTCGAGGGTGTTTTTCCCTTATCTTGAACATCAAATTGTGACAGGAATATCAGTAAAACTATCATAAAAACTCCAAAACCATAAATAAAATAACGTAATAATATAACATTTTTCAACTATCTAATTTGTACAATTTTAATAAAGTTTACCTTTGCTGAAGAACAGGTGGGATGAGCCTCCTCGTGGCCTCTATCATGTGCGAGATCCATATCATCCTGTGACAAAGATTAAATATAAAAACTTTAGCGAACTAAAAGCAATAGACTTAGCAAAAAAAAACTTATTAATAAAATGGTATATAATACTTACCACCCTCATGATAGTAACTTTGTTTGTATCTATGCGATTTAAATGATAATATATTAGCAATTCTTCCCCTGCACTTATTGATTTTATTGCACATACAAAAACTTGATTCCCCTCACGCGCCTCAAATATGCAATTGGGTTGCTTATTAGTTGACGAAGGTTGTGTACTATTTATAAAACCCGCAATATTACCTGTTGCTTTTGGTCTCCCATCAATGTACATTGCAAATCTTTTACTTTGATCATTTTCTTTCCTTTGTATATAATTAGCTGATAGTGCATACCTACGCATACTTTTTTTATATTGAACAATCCACATCCAATCATTGTAATTGTAACACGGACCGACATACTTGAACAATTCAACAACTCTGTTGTAATATACCTTTATCCCATCCATGGAAAATAGGCCCAAACCATGTAATGAGGATGGAGCAATGCGATATATCCTCTCATTAACACAAAAATCAGTATTAATTGGAGGTAGCTCATTGGGTACCCATTCTTTCTCAATGTGTGTGTACCGAAAGGGCACCTTGATGTCGCCTTTGGTCTCATCATCATAAGAACATGACCCCCCATTAGCAAGGAAATATTCCATGCGTTTATCAAATTTTTTTCTAATATTTTGACCTCTAGTTGATCTCCCTATTTTAGCCGTACTACATGTAGAACTTTCATCTAGCATTCCCTCATTTCCCTCATTCGATGTAGATAGATTTGACAAGTACCTATTTGGTGGGTGCTACAATCCATCAAATGAGATATTGCCATGTCAACATATATAGAATAATCAAGTCGTGACCCATACGTACGGTTCTTCTTTGTCTATATATACATTATATGATTATATAATATGTCTATTTATAACATACGTGCTCAGTGATAAACAAGAAGAATATAAGAAAATTATGTCTATTTATTGACTTATACCTACCGATCCATGTCACTGTGCATGATCCACGCCAAAGGGGTCAAATTTCCTGCATATGTTAATCATTTATCTTAAGTTAGCTAAATATTACATGATACGTATGCTACAAATAACTTAGAAGATAACATAAACAATATGCAACATCGTAAACATGAACAAATTTACCTTATGTATGGAATGCAAGATCGTCAACAGAAGGCCGGGGTGACAATGTCTGTAGTCAATTGCCTGTTTGCAAAAAGGGTGATAATCAAACACAAATATACATGTATCAACAACAATTAATTGAGCATCGTAAACAAAAAATTAGTAATTATAAATCACATATGTCGTAATCATTAGAATTGAACACAATAAATATGTAACCATTTCAATTATGTCATTGATCATCATCATCATCATCATCGCCATCATCGCCATCATCACCATCATCAACAGCATCACCATCATCATCATTGCCATGATCACCATCACCATCGTCATCACCATCACCATCATCATCATCATCATCATCATCACCATCACCATCACCATCATCATCATCATCATCATCATCATCATCATCTGCTTCTTCATCATCTTCGGTATCTTCTTCTTCCATAACATTATACTTTATCGGCCTTCCTCTTGGATCATGTCTAACAACAAATGACCAACCTTGTTTATGTGGAACCTCTAAGTAAAACATTTGCTCACACTGGCTTAGAAGAACATAGGGTTCATCTCCAACTGGCTCAAATGACCTTGTATTAATCATTATAAATCCATTATCATGTTGAATAATAGTTCTATCTGGATCATTTTGATTCAGTCGTAGCCTGTACCATTTGACGATAAATAGAACTACTTTGAAAAAGTTAAAAGTCGCACTCAATTATATCATCTAAGATGCCATAGTATTGATTTTGAGATTGTTGAGGATGTATGTCATTTCTAGATGATATATTGGTGACCTCAAAAACTGCACTTATCCCAGAATCACAAGTTTTCTTTGTGTCATCCAACTTTTTTATGCGAAATTTGTGGCCATGATAGTACATAGCTTTGTGGTGCTTGACCTGCAATTTTTCAAGTGTGTAAATTATTTGCATCATGAGTTGATATGAAACATACGAGTCATGATCATTAATAAATTTGTACGTACCTGTCCACCTCTTAAACCATGTGCTAGATCAATTACCATTGGAGTAACATTGGAATCTCCATTACGATGAGCTTCTCTAACCAATGAAGCAACACCTTCCCATGTTAATGAGCAACCATTTTGTTGACATCGTTCAATCCATACCGTCATCTAATCAAGATTGTTTGCAATATACAAATGTATTGCATCCCACTCTCGACCAGCTTTATAAGAATTAATTAACTACAATAACATCTTAGATTTACCTCTCACTTTTCTCAATTTACCTTTGCCCATCAAGTACTCCCCTTCAAATTTGTTAATGGAGTTGGGATCCCAAATACGATCTACATGGATCTTTGCTGCAAACTTAGGAAGATATTCACTAATGTACACCATGGTCTGGTATACCATATATCCCTCCACCATAGAACCCTCAGGATGTGCTCTCTGTCGAACCAAGCCTTTCAAAAATTTCAAGTGCCTCTCAACCATCCATATTGACCTAGTTGGTACAGGTCCACACAATTCAATCTCCTCAACTTGATGTATGAGGTAATGTTCTTGTGCATTGAAAAAAGTTGAAGGTAGACACTTTTGCATTTCACACATAAGAAGAGAAATTTTTCTCTTCCAGTATTTTATATCTTCTTTATTGATTTCTTTAGATGACAACCACCTCATGTATTTTCCAAGATCATATATAACTTGTTTGACACCGTTGGCAAAGTGGTGTGGGAGAGATAGAGGTAAAACGTACTGCAATATTTGTAAAATGATCTTGTCAATATTTTATAAAAGAATGCAATAAAAATCACATGCAGTATACAAATATATAGTGAATACAAAATAATATGAATTACCTTAATAAATATATGCCAATCGTGTGTTTTCATCCCTGGCCCAAATTCACTTTTCTTTGATATGAGATCATTTATGTTCGTAGCAAATCTTGTGGGAAATCGTATTTTTTTTTATAATTTTTTTTATAGCATTGCTCTGCTGCTCCGACAATAACCATGGAAGGGCACTTGTATCAATCTGGTCTCCATTGTTATTTGATCGAATAAAATTTTTCATTGCATGGTTGGATTCTTCAATGTCACTACAAATTTTGATAATTTGGTCTTTGTCATGCCTTCCATCCAATATTTTCCATAATGTCTCTGTTACATTCTTTCCAATATGCATAGGATCAAATAAATGCACGATTGGAAGTTGCTCGTAGTACGACAACCTATTAAATTGCATAGGATAACTTTTTAGTCCTTTTGGAAGTTGGTCATTGATGCCTTGATGACCTTCACAAGCATCAAGTACATCATCAGTAAACAAAACACAATATCAAAATATAAATTTGAAACAAAACCCATCAGATGGAATGACATTACCTCGACGATTTATTTTATTGTATGCCAACTTCCATAGGCGAGGTGTCATTCTTGTGGCTTTGATGTAGTCTCTTCTTTCCCATTGAAAAGATATTTTTCAGTAATTCGGTACTTATGATTTTTGTGGAGAAAGTGTTTATTCTCATCAAACACTTGCTTTCTCAAACTTTTTGAATGACGAGATTTTATCTTTGGACCACAAACTGGACATGCAAATTTTCCCTTTGTCTGAAGACCTACAAGATCATGTATAATTGGATTAAATGTGTTAACTTTGTGTTAGCACTATAACATACCAAAAAAGAGGCGTTAAGAAGAGAACATACCACAAAAATGTGTTAGCCCAGGGGCATCATGTATTGTCCATACAAGCATTGCATGAAATTGAAATTGTCTTTGTCCTATTGGTCTAGAGATGTCATACATAGTGACCCCATTCCATAACACCATCAACTCGTCGATAAGGGGCTCAATATATACATTGATATCTTTAACTTGGTACTTACCTAGTTGAATGAACAAAAACATTACATAATTATTATGACCATTTTGATGGATTATTAATAATAAATTAATTTAGATGACCATTAAATCAAAAAATATCTGGAACAATCAGTGACAACATTATGTGCTCCCTCTTTATGGACAACCAAGGAGGAATGTTATTGTTGATAATAAAAACAGGCCACACCGAGTAAGTAGATCTCATCTCTCCAAACAGATTGACACCGTCCGCTGCCAATGAAAGCTTGAGATTACGAGGTTCTTCTTTAAAGTGTGGCCATTTTTCTTCTATTTTCTTAAATGCCGAGCCATCTGCAGACATTCGCATAATGCCATCCCGACTTCTATTGCGTGCATGGTAATCCATAAATTGTGTCAAGCTATTGCACTTGAATAATCATTGCAAACGTGGAATAATGTGAATATGTCGAAGAACCTTGCGAGGCACCTTTTTAGTTATTCGATCTTATTGATATCTACTAATATGACAAATAGGGCATTCTGTTGCAAATTCATGCTGTTTATAATATATAATATGATCATTCGGACATGCATGTATTGTTTGATATTCCATTCCAATATCTTTCATAATGGCAGATAATTCTCGGTATGAGCGAGGTAGAATGTTTGATGGTGGTAACAAACACTCACCTATCAACCTACAACCAAAAATATAATTTGTTAATTTAAAGAATATTAATTGCTACATGATTCACCCAATATTAATTGTAAGAAAATTATGACTAAAATAATGAAAAAAGATGACATACCTTAACATACGTGTCATTGCTATGTTGGATAAACCATTCATAACCTTCAAGTTCACCAACAACAATACAGCGGCAAGAAGAGTTGTTTCGGAGCCTTCATATAGGGGCTCGTGTGCCTTCTCAAGTATAGGTACATTAAGCTCTGCATCAGCATCATCATCATCATCTTGATCATTGTGATCATCTTGATCTTCTTCATCATTGTGGTCTTCTTCCATGATATCATTACCTTCTACTTCTATATTCACACCTCCATGTTCCCTCATTTGGAAATCCACATTCTCCAGATTGTCATGGTCCATAACATGAAACTAAGGGACATTGACCTATATGAAAATGATGACCTTATATTAACCATGAACATGTTGTCATCATCAAATCATGTCTTATGTATTTTATAAAATATTAAAATACATACCAATGGACGAAATTCGTTTCCCCCTTCAATGTGACCATGTTGCCTACAATGTTCCTCAGCTGTTTTGATTAGATATCTTCGAGTCTTTAAGCCCTTACAAAGTTTGCAAGGACAATAACATTTTTCATCACCCTTTCTTTTTAAGTTAGACCATAGTCTAGCAATTGTCTCCCTATTTTTTTGTGTGTTGATATCGTCAGACAATGTCTTTCTTGAATGGAATGACTCGTTGGTGGAAGAAGGATGATTTGTTTGCAACCTGCAGATAAACATGAACAAGTCTCTTGTTACCAAAGGGAAGCCCTTAGTACCCATAAATGGAACACAAGGGAATAACTAAATTGCCTTATACATAACCAAAATGTAGACACTAGGAAACATACTAAAGCATCAACCAAGCAAGATAACTCAAAACCTAGAATACCATGAGAAATAGAGCAATGACATGTGTGAGAACATAGCAGTGACCGAAATAAATAGCTCTCATCAATACAAATGCCTTCAATACCAACATACACCAAGGATAGAACAAAGGGTCACATCAAAATATAACAAACCAATGATTAAGAGACAACTACCATTGGGAATGACAAGTTGATACTCTTTAAAGTAATCAAGGTGACTTATCATCCAGTAGAATGCTTCTTAACAAAGTTCATGATTCTACATCATCATTGAAGAAAAAAGAGATGGTCTTGGAGAATGCTTCTTGAAGAAAAAAGAGATGGTCTTGTTAGAATGCTTCCTAACAAAGTTCATGATTCCACATCATCATCATCATTGATTCCACATCATTCATGGAGGAAAGAAGCATTATAACATATTGACTGCACTGAACATTTCACAAAATATGATGTAGCTTCCAAAAATTGTTTCAAGTTGGATTGGGGAAGACTTGTTTTCGTTTGGTAAGAATACTTAGACTATCTACATAATTTAAGGATAACAAAATGTTTGATACATGGTCTCACTAATTGTAATGTCCCCTTTCTGAAATAGGATTTAATATTAAATAATAATAATAACAAAATTAAAATACAAAAAATAAAAATAAAATTTAACATAAATTTAATTAAAATTAAGTTAATTAATGGTCAAAAGGCATGAGAGGAAAAGTTGTGACTCCCTCAAACTATGAGGTATAAAAGGGAGAAGGCAGCTTCATTTGAAAGGGGGCAATTTTTTTATCAAGAATGAGAAATGAGAAGTGCAGATCTAATCAACAAGACAGCAATGACGAGATATGACCCCTTTAAATGGGTGCATCTTTCCAAAGAGATGTGTCTCCTCAAAATATGCAAGCACAAATAGGTGTTGAATGGAAGAGGAATACAAGGGAAAATGCATTCTCAAGTTAGAGCGGGTCCACAACACAATTATGGTAGAAATAAAAGTAGATAAAATAAGAATTATAATATTTGAGACGAAATCAGATGTGGAAATAGGGTAATAGCGGAAAAAGGAGATTTACTTTGAATTATCAGGCAATAAGAATATGACACAATACTTAATTCAGAGAGGGATCCATATTTATGGAGAAGAGGGAATGGAGGATATAAATCAAGAGAGGATTAATGAAAGAAGAAAGAAATAAAAAGAAGAAAGCTTGTGACCTTCTCAAAAAATGAAAATTATGAAGGGTTGTGTTGTTTCAAAAAGTGGTAATTGTGAAGGGTTGTGACTCTTAATAGACATGAGGAAGAGGAGTAACTTCTCCTTCGTATTGGATGTTATAAAGGGGAGAAGGTTCCATTTGAAGAAGATGTCAATCATAGAAAAACCCATAACTATGTGTGAAGCAGCTCACGTGCTTGGTTTTTCTCTTCATTTTTGTACATATTGAGAAAGGCACATACAACTATAACCTTTGTTAAAAATCCCCTTAGTGTTCTTTGGTGGAAATAAAGCATTAGTTCATGCAGATGCTACCGATATTCTCAAGGCTCATTCTTCTTAACTGAACAATGCATTAGAAAATTTTTCAAGGAATTTGTGAAAGTGATTGTAGCATCCAGGATTTATAGAGAAAAATTGAGACATCTCTCAAAGAGAAAGAGTCTATGTAGATTGTGATTTGGTTCTTCAATGCGGAGGTAATTTCTTCTAGTGGACTGGAGAGATGTTCATGAATGTTCTTGGCTTTTATGGTACAATTTGACATCATTCTTTGGAACAACTAACAGTTTAGACTCGAGTGCATCTTTGGAGAGATTTCCAGGAAATATAAAGTGTCTCCATTAGAATTAACATAAAGAGATAAGTACTTTATAAAGTTCATGAATTTCATTCATAGTCATTAATTCATGAAATTATATTGATTAAAAAAAAAAGGTATACTTCTAGTATTGATATTTCTCTTTGAGATAAGTTAATTCTATGAACTATGAGTAGTATCTTTCTGAAATGCTCTCGGGACAAATTAAGAAACATGAGACCACATTTCATTGAGGTAATTTTTCAAACAGTTCACTGCCCGTCTATATTACCACATTTTTCATGCATGTCTACAAAAGCCTAAAATGGGTTCTTTTGAAAAAGATAAGGTTTCTAGGAAAATATATATTGAAGCATTAATAGAAAGCAATAGAATATACAAGGAATATAACTATTTGATAAGTTTTCACCAATAAAAGATGAGGCAATCCTAATTACAAATGATATAAATAAATAACATAGACAAGGCAATGAACTGTCCGAATTACAGAATTCCATGATGATCTAGGGAGTCTATGACTGCAATTCACAATAAGTTTTAGAAATTTCAGAGGTATAGGCACTGTAGCCTACCCAAACCTATAATGCTCAAGAGCCTGACTTCTCAAGGCAATCTCAAAGGGTCCCTAAAAGATGGAATTGAGTTTATTGTCTTCACTTTGCTTGGTTACAATATCCCAACACAACCTATGATCCCACTTCACAAAGTTTTCACAAATTGGACCCCAAAGCCCAATACCTTGCCTATTGGCCATGCTGCAAATTTGTAATGAAAATAACTCTTTCTTTTCTCAAAGCACTTAATGAGATAACCACATTTATAGTTACCTTTTACAAGACTCTACAACATACCAAAAGCTTCTATATTGTTATTTTGGACAAACACTGGTAAGTATGACTGATACCCTATTTTTAACACATGAAAATGCTCAAATAACAAAGGAAGTGCAAACTAATGACCTCTTATACACCTCAACTCCTAGATAGTGCCTATTTATGTCCTAAATTTCCCAAATCCCGAAGCAATTAGATTCCAGTGCTCTGCAGATACCAAACCCCCAAATTGGGACCCCAAACCCTTGAAACTTAGGGCTTTATCAATCTTTGTGTCCTCGTCGACACTTCTGTGTCAAATTGGTCATTGGAACACCATCGACTCAACATATTAGAATGTTTCCCAGCATAAAATATATGACTTATGTGGTCGGTTCACCCACTGTTATACCGAGCCACCATTAACACTACCTTTCTACCACTGCTCTTCACTGTGATCACAACGTTTTCCCATAATTTGCATAAACCATTTGATTCATTCAATGGTTTGAACCGTGTTCTATAAATTACTGATTCACCCACCCATTTGGTTCATTCAATGCTAGCCGAAGGTTCTATAAATCGCTCTAGAACTATATAGTTCTAGCGCGATTTATAGAACCTTCGGCTAGCATCATCGATAATCTCCTGGTGAAGCCTAGGGATGGCTAAAGAAAAGGTTAGAAGGGCCATCACTAGTGGCAACACGAACTGCTAATTTTTCACAAAGCAAAACGAAACACCAAAGGTTACTGTTATCTAGTTGACAAAGCAAAATGAAACACCAGTGGCAACATGAACTGCTAATGTTTCACAATGTGGAGATCACTGTCATTACAATTCACAGGAAAACAAAAAGCAGAGAACATACTCGGAATTGTTGATAGTGAAGAGCAGTGGTAGAAAGGTAGTAAATTGCAATCTTCCCTCCTAGCTTCACTCCGTTTGTATATGATCTTCGCGCGCGCACAACATAAAATGAAATGGAGATGCATTTTCTTTTTTAAAAACTTTTATGCCCATGTTGGTCGAAATTTCGACCAACCAACAGTTGGTCGAAATTTCGACCAACACGGGCATAAAAGTAAAAAAAATAATAATTTATCCTTTATAATGCTACCAAGTAAAACCATTTTGCACTTTGGTCAAAAATTTTGGTCAAAATTTGTGGTCAAATGCACTAGTGCCATACAATGTGGCCATAATGTGATGCACTAACCAACTCCATTGGAAATCCTGAATCAACATTAGGATTCCATAGTTGTCTCTCTACACCCGGAGTCATACAATGCACACCATTGTGTGAAAAATTCATACCATCAAGCCAAATCATCATACCAAGCTCAATAATCCAGTACTGAAGAAACTCTACTCAATCGTCATCATCATGCCCAAAATCTATGGTGATAGAGTTACCAAAGGCACTGGATGAATCTGTACGGTAATGCAGTGGGGTACCAGCTATGTGAAGCGGGGAATAAATCAAGGGATACTCACCAACACTAGACATCTCTCCATCATTAAGAGACAATGCAAGGAAACATATGTCCCCCATTATGCAATAAGACATAACTACCCATCCTGAACTGCTGATGTAGAAACCAAACTTCTAAACAACTGAGCTCACCCCGCTACTCCAATCTGGGTACCAAGGCTCATCTCGAGTAACTAAACTTGGGTCCCAAATCCTGCAACCAATCTCATCCTCATCATGGAAGTAGGAAATATCTTCCTCATCTAGCTCAAAAAGGGGATTATCAAATGTTAAATCAACACCCATCTCAAATAAGGAATTGTCAACCGCTTGAAAGTGGTCTAACTAATAAAGAAACTCTGGGTGACCCAAAGATCTTTTGGGACAACTATCCAAGTCATAAGTCTGTTGTATGCTATCAAACTCCTGAATCACCTCCTGAAAGAATTCAGACCTTTCCTTGTCATTCTGTTCCTTGTATTGGCTAGAGGCAACAATTTGATTTCTTGCTTCTTGAAGAGCAATACATGTGTGTTCCAAAGTACCTTGAGTAACACTGAGCTCTCTATTGAGTTTATTAATCTCATCCTCCTTTTCCCTCAATTGCTCAGCATATTTCCCAGCAACCTGTAGCAGGTAGTCGCGATTTGAAAGTAAACACAGATATTCTGATTTCCAATCCTCAAATGCTGTTTTGACCCTCTGTAAATCTGCAACATAGGATCCAATCCCTATACCATCTTGTCCTTTATCCCTTTGAGCTTTCCTGTATAGATCATCAATAACCTGGTGAGTGTTGTCATTGGTGTACAAGAGCTACAATAATGGCATTGTCGCTGACTCTTCAAGGCATGCTTCTCATCATTGTTATTTTGGGATGTACTACCAAAAGGGTCATCCATATCAACATTATGCATAAGTGAGGTGCTGCTAAAGAAGTCACACGATTCCTCATTACATGAATCGCTAAAGGCTTCCAACTGATTACCGCAACCTTTAACCATAATTTTGTCAAACTCAGCCACTAAGTCACCGAAGTAGAGCTGTGAGCACTCTTCACCTAAGATGGTTGTTCCTTCCTCCATATTAATCATCTTGGCTAATTGTAAACTCTTTTCCTGATTAATACCACAAACATGTTCCTGTGACCAGCCCTCTTGGCATATAAAACAAAGATACCCTGTTCTCACTTGGTCCTTGTCCATTACTGGAGATCCTACAACCTGTAAGCCTAATGATATTTGTTCATTTTCAGTCAATAAATTCTTGAATCTTTCAGCTTGAAGCCTAATCAATTCAACTGAGAGCTCACATGCCACAGTTGAGGACTTTAGTTCTCCTCTCCAGATTGCCAACACATCTAATTGCAATTGTTTACATATGTCGATATCCTCATCTAAAATCAAGGACATGATAGTCTTTATGCACGTCTTCACCTCATCTGGATGACGCTTCTTGAAACTACTTAGGAGGCACTGAAATAATTGTTGAACCATCTTATCACAACCGAGATTCAACATGTGATTGAAAATTCTAGTCCTTGCCATTAATTCTAAGATTTTTACCTGCTTACCAAAGGTAGGATCTCTGTCATTTTCAATCCACCTAAATTGTCCACATTCAGTTGTAATACCTACCTCCAAATGTGATCGGTATAAGGAGTAATAAGAGCTGTAATCCGAGTCATCTCACTAAGACATGAGGCAACTGCAAGCCTAACGTCTTTATGTGGATGATTCATAAACCTACGTTGGACCAAAGCAACTATTGAGGGGTGCATAGCCCAATTGAAGAGTCGACAATCATAATGATCCACCCTAGACAGATATGAATTTATCTCATCTAATTTGGCCAACATACCTCCCATAAATTTCTGATCCTCCAATTGCCATCCAAGGCAACATGACTCATTTCCGATTTCAATTTCCTTCCGTATATCCCTTAGCTGCTCACCGTAAAACATGTCATTGAATTCTTTCGAGAACACGTGACTTTCCAAGGTCTCCATTATTCAATTTCCTCTAAGCTTCCTGCAATAGACTGAATCAACCTCTGTAACTAAGAAATGCTGTCATCACAATAATATTTTTGATTAACACTGATTGTTGTATTCCTTGAAGTTTACTGATCTTGGTTTATTCATTATTTCAAGATGCACATAATTCTTCCCTAGTATGAAACAACACGGGTTTAATGACTTGTGCTTCAAGAATACCGCTGCTAGTTATGTGTTGGATTATTTAAAATGTAAATTCTCCAAGCATTCATGCCACAAGATCTTTAAATTTCCAAACGCGAAGAGATAAATTTCTAGTAGCAAACAACTCAACATCATATATAAATCAAAGCAACTTATTCCTCCAATGCTTAAAACAATGCCATTGATTCAATACACTCCTTGATAAATTCAAAAGCTAGCCCCCACAAGCAACTATTGTCTTCTAAACAATGCAGGGAAAAGAAGGAGATACGATGGCCAACCTGGCTCGATGGCTGTGTATCTCGTTGTTTACAGTAACATTTGTATTGGGAAGCTTGCTGAATACATCACAGATAATAAGCCTTGGATTTTGATTCTTCGGTGCCTTGGATCATCACAGTAGGATATGAATCTCTTCTTGTGCATAATTTCCAACCATTCTCGTGCTTTATGGCTCCAGCTATAGACCCCGATATTAATATCAACTGGTTGCCGCTACCAATGTTTGACACAACAGAATGGCCTCTCTTCAATCATCAACTACATATAGTGATATTACTGTAATATCCCGATTGCCTGATTATTGATGCCAGTGAAGTGTATATAGATTCACTAGAAGCGCCTGATGTTAATGCTAACTCCCTATGTACAACCTGGGTGCACGGTAAAGACTTCAATAGTGGTGGCGTGAGCTCAAGTTGCTTCGTCACCCATCCGATGCCAACTCGAGCTGGTGTTGGACTTGGTACCAGGGCCCGGTTGCATTACCTTGTGTGACTGGGTGCTTCTTAGCTAACTCGTGATGGCTGTTGTATTTGCGCGTGACTTCAGCCTTGATAGGAACTGCCTTTCCTTGCGCGCATATGACCGCAACAGACTCCAAGGCGTGTATAAAAGCTAGCGCGAGATAGCTGCAGGGGTATACCAGATGTCACAGACTTAGAACAGTCAAGAATTGACTGCTGGTGCATGAGCTGAAAGGAGAGTCGGGGGTCCCTTGCCTCGCGTGGAGTCCAGAACGAATAGTTGTCTACCGTCTAGTCCTAGCGGCTATCGTTTCTCAAATGCAAATGACATTCCCTTAATCACTTTGAATGCTAAGCTCATCTCGGTGTCCTGGCTGTGTTCACACTAACACGGGAATACACATGAGAGCCCCAGTCACGTCCACAATCCCTTTACTATTATGTCGGGCCTCCTATACTTCTGCTAGTCTATGAGAATGTAAATGCCTGCGTGCGTAGTTTGAGATGACTGCAGATGTGTTTGGGGAGGTGCTGGTGTAGTCTCCCGTGATCAACAGTCCCAAAACGGGAGAAGGGGACGATATGTATTCAGTCTCCCTCAGTTCTTGGTGTCTAATGTTAACTTCATGCCTAGGTTCAAGGAGGCTGTGCGTATTAAGGGCCAACACTCAATGCGATACCATTTCGCCTGGCTGTGCGACTTAGGAATTACAACAATGATCACTAGTAAGAGAGCCGCCAACACACACAAATCTTGTTCGACTTCTCTATATCTGTTCGTAGTGTTGAAATATATCCAGCTCGATATCAACATAAATTGATTTAATGCCAAAATGTGAGCTTCCTACCTGGACTCTTCCCAGGTGGGTTTATTTTTATTTATAATGCTAAATGTGCAGGCTGGCTGTTTGCTAGCTCTATAAAATCTGATGTTTTTCAATATGTAAAGCCACTATTGGAAATGATAGTCACTTCGTAAAACCCTTCTGTAAATATATTTCTGCAAATCTGTTTCTAAAGAAAAACCTCACAGGCTGGCAAAATTTTTGGCTCTGATACCACTGTAATATCCTAGATAGATATTTTTCCCGAAAAGTTCTCAAATATATCTCAGAAATACAAACGAACACTTGCATGCAATATAATATTGATTTAACAGAAATAACTAGTAATACATTCAATTTAAATACCTCAAAAAATGTTATCGTATTATACAACAACAATACAATAACAATGAAACTACAAATTATTCCAATTTGAAATACAAAATACAACGACAAGATTGGATAAGCAAGAACTTGCAAGTCTAATGGTGAACTCTGGTGTGAATCCACCTTGGAGATGAACTGGGTTTCCGTCCAATCCACCAAGAAAGCCTGAAGGTTTCCATCCTTAGGTTTCAGAACCGAAAGCTAAAGCTTCCTAGATTCTCCAAGAGAAATAAATTCATAAATTAAGCCTGTGCAAATGAGACTCCAATCCTTCTTTTAAAGCTGCAGTTGTGACTCTTCAGTTTCCCTTCTCTATCTATTCATATTCCCACTTTAAGTCACTTTTCAATAAATATAACCGTTAAGTCATAAAGTGACATAATAATAAAGTACAATATCTTCTAGCATTAAAACAGAGGACCAAACGAACTCGGAAGATGACGTGTGATAGCTAGCTCTCGTCGAGACGCTCCAAGTCCAATACTGAAATGCTAAGAATATTGAACTCTGCCGACTTACTAAAAATAGTAAGTACCCTGAAAACCTTGCAGAAACTGCTCTTATTGGCCTAAAATTGAAATCACCTAGGCCAAATACCATATGGATCCCCAAAAAGCCTCGGTTAGCCCACCGAACCATGATGGAATGGCTAACGACGCTGCACAAAATAATGTGCCCGAAAAGGGGACATTATAGTATCTCAAGTGGGGCATGAAAATGCTTACACAACATATTACGAAAATCTTCTATAATATCAGCCAACAAGGGTTCCTAAAGATTGGACAACTAGTTTAGCAATACCCCTTTTAAGAGCCATGATGTCAATAACCCCTCCAATTACATGATAATGATTAACTCTTTGTTTGTAAAACTATTTGGCAGCATGATAGAAAGTAGAATTATTAAATGGGTAGATGGAAAACATAAACGGATAAAAGGACAAGCTGGTTTTAGACCTAAGCATTCAACAATTGGTCATTCTATTACTCTGAGACACATTATTGAAAAAGGGTGGGAGAAAAAGGATGAAGTCTTTAGCTGCTTTGTTGACTTTAAGAAGGCTTTTGACATGGTCCCTAGGGACAAGCTTTGACATAGAATGGAAGAACTTGGGATTCCTATGCATTTTAGAGTTTCTATTCATCGAATGAATGAAAAGGTCAAAGTCAATCAAAACTTCAGCCAACATTTTAAAACGTTTTAGGAGTGATATTGGGGTCAAACAAGGTTGTCCCTTTTAACCTACCTTGTTTGGCTTATATATTGACAAACTTGAAGAGTGGTTAAACATGCAAAACGATGAAGGTATTCAGTTGGGAGAATTTTTAATAAGGCTGCTCTTTTATGCAGATGATCTCATTTTGATTGCTAAATCTGCTCGTGGTTTGCAAGAACATTTACTTACCCTTGAGCATTTTTGTAGTATGGTGGGGACACAAGTTAATATCAACAAGACTAAACTCGTGATTTTCTCTAATAGCAAAAAATAGAATCAACATAAGTTTTATTTTGAGGCAGTATTGTTGAGGAATTTACAGAGCACAAATATCTCGACATTGACTTCAACAAGAATCTATGATGGGAAGGTTGCAGAAAGAAAAGAATTGGAGGTTGGAAGGCATTTTATGCTCTTCAAAACAAATGTAGAGAGGCAGAGGTTTGGGATTGGAAGACTGCTCAAACTCTTTTCGGTCTTTTAGTTTTGTTGGTTGTTCTTTATAGTCGTGAGGTGTGGGCCAACAACACCTTCGTCTCACAATGGAAGCAAATAGAGGGAATCCAAAAACGTTTGATCACAAGCAAGTTCAAAATCAAAAGCATTGTTCCATATGATATCATGTTAAGCAAAACAAGAGCTAACCCTATTGAAGCAATAACTATGGTGTGCCTTATAAGCTACCTTAAAAAAACCGAACTGTTAATGTTTTGTAGCTTCAGTCGTATGATCACTTAGAATACATATAACACACACACACACACACACACACACATATATATGTTATATTATTATTAATATATATTATTCTAATATATGATTGATTAATGAAACATTATAATATGAATAGACATGTCCCATGAAGGGATATGTCTCTCATAGCCTCATTTCCAATATAAATAAGAGAATTTGTTGCATTTGGAAAACATATACCAAAAACAATCAAGGCAGTGCTATTACATTTGCGGTGATTTGGAAAACTCAATATGGTATTAGAGCTAGGTTGCAAATGTAGAGAAAGGAATGAAATAATCAATAATGAAATGGCTAATCTCGGGAAGCTTGTGTGGAGATTAAAACAAATTAGAATATGACTTGTATGAAGAACATAATCATAAGAGGAAATCTGGAATGGTAACGAGGATCACATTCACAGTTGCCATAAATATGGGAGATGGGGGGTGTCATTGAATCGAGTCATCCCTGAAGCTCATATTCGCCGGTGCATTGAATATCAAAGACGGTCTTGTTTGCGAGATTATATTATTTCCCAAGTATCGAACAAGAGGCGGAGGTAGGGTTACGATCATTCAAGGACTACGCACACCCACAAACATATTTGTGCATACTGGGAAATCCAACAACTACTCCATAACATACTGGTTCGATATTATGGTGGGCATTCGGGGGTAATTCTGAAAGATCAAATACAGATTGTGGGTACCATATCCAAAGGGGATAATATTGCCTGCTCTCTAACCACATTGTGGACGAACAATTTCTACTTAGAGGAGATCATTACGAGTCCTGCCTCTTCCAACCACCTCAGTTGTATGTCCGGGAAAGTATAAACCAACTTGTACCGTTCCCAGTTGTTGAAGAAGATAGCTATATCTAAGAAGGCCTCTTTATAAGGCTCTTCCAATTTGTGAAATAAAAAGTCAGCTATCTTACAACAGATATGAGATTCTGCCTGTGGGAACCCATTTATAGATTGGAGCAAATTGTTACAGACTGAGACATGATCACTATTTTGGCGCAAATGAGAGGTAGCTATTCGAAGAGCCAGTGGGATGCCATTACACATGCTCGTCAATCCGTCCATATTCACCTTTGGGTTAAAGCTTACCTCGACACTGCCTAAAACTTCTTTGCACAAGATATTCTTTTGTTCTACGGCGTGAAGACCCGCCATTTCATACTGACGCTCTTCTATGTTTTCAGATATTCTGGAAGGAAATCGCTGCGCACTTGTTATAAGGATTCTGCTACGAATCGGAAGCCACTCCCTCTTTGCTGGTAGAAAGTTCTCTATTTCAGTACTGTCTCCTTGAACGTTGTCAATGAAAATAAAGACAGGCCCGCTCGCTTCTCTGAAGGCATTTGAAAGACGTGCTCTACCCTCCACACAACTTTTCAAAACAATTTTTTCGCCGAACAAGTCGCCTAGAAGCTGCTGCTGGAGGATCTTAATATCATGGTCAGAACATTTGTGGTTTACTTCAAGTCTGGAGACTTCGTGCTCTCTCAGGACAAGTTGGACGTGGTCGAAGACTGCATTAGCTATGGTGGTCTTTCCAATCCCATCTTGGCCATAAATAACTAAGGCTATTCTCGATCCATTCTCGTTGTCGAGACCCAAAAGCTGAATGACTTCTTCTTGTGCTTTCTCTATACTGATTTTAAGATGAAAAACAAAACAAAACAAAACGAAAAAGAAAGACAGCCAGTGAATAACAAGCCTTACTCTAAAGAATGTAAAGCTTACAAAGCTTGTACATGCTCTTCAAGTATGGAGAATACAAAGCCTACTGCAAGGCAATTAAGAGTTCGAGATGCGAGCAGAAAGAGTACTAGATATACCATATCTCCTATGATATCACTTAGAATATATATATATATATATATATATATATATATATATATATATATATATTATTATTAATATATATTATTTTAATATATGATTGATTAATGAAACATTATAATATGAATAGACATGTCCTATGAAGGGACATGTCTCTCATAGCCTCATTTCCAATATAAATAAGAGAGATTGTTGCATGTGGAAAACATATACCAAAAACAATCAAGGCAGTGCTATTACATTTGCGGCGATCTGGAAAACTCAATACGAACAAATGGAAGAAGGTAGATGACCTAAGGTTGTATTTAATGATATATTGTGCAAAAGGGAGAAGACGTAGATGCAACAAAACATCAAGTGGATGAATAAATGGAATATTCATTTCAATATGTGCCCCACGAATAACAAAGAAATAAAGGTTCTTGTTATGGATAAGTTTTACAAGAGAAATTGGGGTATTGGGATATGAAGGAAGAAAAAATACTTTATCAGCATGTTTAATCCCACTTGCGATCAACTTCAAAAAGCTTACATATGGGCCAATATTTTATGGAGAACAAAAATTCTTATTGCTCAACTTAGAACTAACTTGCATCAACTTCGTTGTGAGACCGAGGGTTGGAAAAGGCCAAAAGAGGCGTGAGAAGAGAGAGTTTGTTCTTTTTGCAATTTTGGGAATGTGGACACTGAACAACATTTTATTTTGAGTGTGTTGCTTACAAGGACAACAATGACAAATTTATGAATATTTTAACTGCTAGCTCTTGGCATAACTTGTTTAGCGAGGAGTACATTGAGAAGTTGGGAGCATTCATCATCAACTTGCATCGGAAAATAATTGATTTACTAAATTCGACAGGCTGTCCCATAGGCTATGTTTAACCTCGTAGATGTTAAAATTAACTTCTTCTCATTCTCCTTTTCCTCCTCCTCCTTCTTCTACACCTTTTTGTCTTTCACCTACTCCTTGATAATTTCAAAATCCAACCAAATAAACTAAATGATTTCTAGAAAGGAAAATATGAACATCAAAGTTCATATGTACCGTGACAAAAAGATAAATGGGTAAGAAGTTTCATTGAGCTTAAATATAAAAGGTCAATGAACAAAAAGTATGGAAGACATAGGTAAAACTTAATTTAGAGATGTTTTCTTTCAATGAAAATTGTGTAGTGATTGAAATTATTTAACATTCAAAATTACTATTAAATATGTATATAAATTTCAAATTTTTAGATTTTTTATATATATTTAAAGACATACAAGTCAAATATACGTAAACATTATTGTGTAAAAATCCATATAAAGACTTTTAAACATCTATGTTTGTTCTCAAGACGATTGTAGTCAATTGTAACTTGATATTATTTTTAAGTATATAACCTTCTTAACTCACCTTAAAAACCAATCCATTACATATAAACATGAAGATCTTATTAAAGACCTTAAATATGTAGGACAATAAGGAAGGGTAAAATACTTTCTATTTTTTAGCTTGATGTGAATTACTAAACTAAATTGTGTAAAACTATGCTAATCTTGATGTTTTAATTTAGAATTAATTAATCTATTTTAAATTTTTTTATATTGAATTGAAAAAATAATATTTATCATAGTAAAATATCAATATAATATGGTAGGGATTACATGATTTAAATTTTAATAACTTCGATCAAAGGATAAGTTCAAGTTAATAACAAATTCTTACAAATTTTTAATGTGAATTATTAGACTAATTTTTGAGTAGTGAGATGAAGATAGGATATATCAATAGTCTAATAGTTGTTTATAAATAATAAAAATAGATTTATAAAGATATTAAAGAATTAATTTTTGTTTATGAAATACTTCAAATTTGAAATGTAACTGAAAGCAAATAAAAATGTAAACTTTCTTTCAAACTAAGCAAAACTATTAGACATAGCTCAACAAAAGAAAATCTAACAAAGCATAACATAAACAATAAAATCAAATGTTACTAAAATCTCTATTGTTGAAAGATTAATTCCAATGATAAGATGTTATGTGGATGCTCCTCCTTTGCTTCAAGACTTCAAGATTTGATAGCATGTACTTAGCATAAATGACGATGGATTCAAATGAGAGAGGATGTGGATCAATTTATAGACTTTGGGAAGGATGAATGGTTGGTCAAGATTTAAAGATAAAATCAATTGTGAAGAATTCTTAAGAGGATTTCCCTACGATCAAGTAGGGAATTGAGGGATGAAACAAAGATAGTTGAAGGCAAATGGCTAATATCGACTTACCAAATTTAGTAAGTTATTTTGATCATGAGAGGAATAAGGAACATGTGCATCTAGTGTGGCTAGAAGTTTAGGCCTTTTGAAGGAAATAGTGAAATCATAGGGGTTCCTAGGTTCACTTTAATCTCGGATTGTGTTGATATAATATAGGCTCTAGTTAAATAATAATGTGATTTAATTATTTTTGTCACATGTGTGAGGTGGATAATAGGTGGAATATAATAATTATTTATTTATTAATTTATTTTGAGGAGGTGGAAAATGAGGTTAATTAAATAATGCAAATTGTTTAATTTAGTGTGAATCTTAGGCAAAGGAGAGTTAGACTAAGTGATGGAATGAACTAAGTGACAAAATAAACTAGGGGATGGCAATGGATTGGGTTAGGCCTAAGGAAATATTTAGGTGTCTACATTTTGTCACTCATTGATATAATGCAATTAAGTGGTGTTATGTCAAAGAAGATTAAAAAGTAAAGTAAGATGTAGTGAAGCTTCACTAGCAAGTTGCCCCAATCGCTTAGGGATGGTGGTGGAAGCTGTTAGGGCTTGTGCAAAAATAAGGGTTTAGGCCTATCTCTTTCCTTGTAAAGTTTTAAAACCCTAAACCTTGTCATTGTTGGATCCATGTTCTATTTTTAAGTTGACCTATTGCACCTGATTACCAGTCACTTTAGTTAGGACTTGTGCTTTTTACATTATTCCATAACTAGCTCCACACATCGGAATATCTTTCTATTTCCAATCAGTTTTTAATATTTTAACTAATTTTGAAATCTTATGTCATGATGGAAATTTTACGTTGAAAGAAGCTTGTCACTAGAACTTGGTGCCTCAATGAAACAAGTAAATTTTTTTAGTGATTTAGCAATAGCTATCTAAAGTGTCATTTGAAAAGTCTAATAGTGCTACCCTTGCAAAAGGAACATTTGAATGCCAACGACAATCATTGGTATTTGTAATATGTTTCCCTTTTTCTGTTTGTTATTTTTTCTAAAATCTCGAAGATAGAGTAGTAGAGTTGGCTTGGGTCATGGGTTTGGTCCCCATTGGTCTTGAGTTTGACTTTACTCTCAGATTAAAGAGGTGAGACGACTTGTAGGCAGAGGATCTCACCCGTAGAGGGATTAGTCTCTCCCTAGCTTGCACAGGTACCAAGATATGAGTTGTTGGGCATTGGGCTAGGTCACAGGGATACCTCCTACATAAACAAAAAAAAAAAGAATAGAATAGAAGGCAAGTTTCTATTGTAAATTAAGAATGAAAATAATATGTTGACAACTTTTTCACTCAAAATTTGATACAAATATGAAATTGAAGTAATATTGAAAACTATGGATACCTAGATGATTAAAGTAGATTACAAGCACAAATTCAACATACCTATTTGCTGGAAATGAATATGATTATTTGCAACAATTATAATCAACAAATACAAAGGGTTTCAAACCTTACCTTGCATCGACACATCAACAAAATGCCACAACTAGATCTGTTATGTAGCAACAACAATAAATATAGCAATGAATACACTTGCTAACTCCTAAACTTCCCACAACAATCGTTATATATCAAATTTGCTATATTCACCATTGAAGATTGAAGTAATAACTCCCAATAAAATTCATTGCGACTCCTGTAGTGAAGCCATTGTCAATCCTTCAAATTGTATCTCTCAACAACATGGAGAATGTCGCTTGCAAGGGTTTCTGTCCTCACAAACTAGGAAGAAGAAGCACCATCTCGTTCAAGAACCAAATCATAAGCAATAATATTCAACCAAGAATGAGAGATAAGCCACATAAAATTGCTTTTATATTACTACCAAGAAGTTTGATCCTCTTCACCGATGAATGTAAGACTAAATTTATCACTTTTTCCCTATCACCTTTTAAAGTTGTTTTTGTCAAAAAAGCACCCTTTTTTTTAGATTATTTTCCCCTATTTTGTCACAAATGCTTCCCCCTAATTTTGGAAATGCTTTTACCCTATTTTTTTTTTAGAATTCTTTTTTCCTATTTTTTCGCAAATTCTTTTCTGCTATTTTTTCATGAATTTTTTTTCGTGAATGATTTTTCACAATTTTTTTGCAAATTCTTTTTTTGCTATTTTTTCATGAATTCATTTTTGCTATTTTTCTGTGAATACTTTTTCATTTTATATTCCCCTCATGTTACTTTTAAATAAAAGATCACTTTTGTTTTTTCAAATAAGTTCTACCAAAGGGGTTAGATCCCTTTATTGATTCACCCTCTCAATTTTAGAGGTCGAAAGGTGGTCGTTGTAAAGACATATAGAGCTGTCAAAGGTTGTATTGTTGTATCTCTCTAGCCCTTCATGAGACAATTTCAATGCTTCACATAGAATTTTCTTTTTTACTACTGCGTCAACATCAAAAACACCAACAATGTATCCATCTTTGGATTTGCATTTAACTTAATGACCTCTGCTCTGACACTTTTTGAATTCGGGCTTAATCAATTTTTCGGCATACATCATAACCTGTTACTTGCACTATATTTGTGAAGAAATTATCCAGCAGTACCATGTCATGAGTGTGGCCTTGTGAAGAATACTCAGACCCAATAACTTTTTGAATGGACGATAGCATGTAGTCTTCCTAAATGATGAAAATACTTCTGACATGATCTTCGACCATCTCCTGTAGGAAACTACATTGCATTCCAAAGTGCTTTATCCTCATCATATCTACTATGTTACGTATTTATTCTTGTGGAATAGCGCCTGTGAAGCTTCTAGACCATTGTTGTAGTCTTTTCAATGATTGATTTCAAATCTTTGTTGGATATGTTCTGCACTTCCACTGCCTACGACATTTGCCTATAGATCACATACAACAAATTCCCAATCACCTTAGGCTTCTTAATCTTATCACTTAGGGTCTGTTTAGTTGCTGGAATTAAGTAATGTTGGAATTGTCAAATTCCAGTATTTGACAATTCTGGAAGTTTTAAATCCGAAAAATGATTTTTGGAATATGGCTGGAACTGTTTGGTTCACCTGGAATTCATAATGAGAAGATGGAAAATGTTGTTTGCATATAGATTTCAAAATATTATAAATTTTTCTTTACCCCAATTTCCATTTAAGTGGAATTGGAATTGATTTTCCAATTCCACCTATTTAGATGGAAGATTCAAATGTTGGTTTTGGGGGTAAATGAGATTTAAGGAATCCCTATTCCAGTTTCATGTTTTGAACACAAACATTAAAAATGTCAATTCTGAAATTTGACAATCCCAATTCCAATCTAAAACCAACCAACAAACAAACCCTTAAAAATCTCCTTTAATTACTATTTTTTTTGGTTTAAAACCAACTTGTATCTATTTCCAAATCCTTCTGGGAATCTGTCTGGGATATCCCACAGTGTACTTGGGGCCTCATATTGCTTGATTAGGTTGCCTACCTATCCCACACCTGCTTTGTCTTGGTATCTGGAGAATCATCCTCTATAATCATCTAGAAGTTTGCCCACCTATTAATGTTGACAATTATCCCTTTTTTCTTCTTCTTGAGCTAACTCCAACATTCACCAAGAAGTCGAATGCTTTATTGGCTTCACAATACACGTGATATACAATAATCTGAGATATGTCTAAGATACCCTGATATTTTTGATTTTCCTCCCAATTTTCCAATTTGTGCTACCTTCATTTTTTACTACATTGATAATGGTTTGTGAATCACCCTCCACATCTAATGAGCATAAGCCTTTATCCACACAACATTTTAATCCCCTTTCAAGTGCCATTACTTTCGACTCATTGTTGGAGGTTATTCCTAGGTACCCATACACACCAAATATCATTTTTCATGTATTGTCTTTGATTGTACATTCATATCCAACCTCACTAGGGTTTCCTTTTGTAGCCACATCAAAACTGAGATTAAGTCTACCTTCATGTGGTGGTTTCCAAATTACCTCCTTCTTACATGATATTAATGTTAAGGGGTTTGAGGACTTCCCATCTTAGTTGAATTCTTTTATACCCATTCATTTATGTATTCAATTTTTCTCGTATAGACTTTGATGTTTGCAATTTCGCATATTCCATCTTTTATTTTATCAGTCACCTTTTCTTGACTAATCTCTTTCTCCTCAAATATTCGTCTATTTCATTCTTTCCAGATTTTCCATAGTAGCATCGATAGTGAAATTAGCCAGATTCCTCTATATATTGAGTTTTTATTGAGAATCGATCATCCCCTTAATAACTTATCCAGTGTCTCTTCTCTAGCTATTGACCATTTGAGTGCTTCACATAGTCAATTCCAACAGTAAGTAGCATAGGGGCAGTCATATACGATATTATTGGTAGTCTCTTCATTTTGCTTACAGAGTATACAAATGCTTGGGCCTATGATCCCATATGTTTTAAATGTTCTGTTAATATTTCACCATGTGGCACTATCCATAAGAACGCTCCTACTCTAGGAGCCACCAATTTTTCCCAGCACAATTTGGTAGGCCAATCTATTTTCTCTTGTTGAATTGTTTGGATATTGTATCCTAATCTAGCAGTATAATCTAGTTCTTGATGTACATCAAATTACCTCATCATCACCGTTCATGAGAGAAATTTTCCTTGCAAGTAGTATTCTTCCAAGTTCTTGTGCTATGGGTGGTATATTTAACTTGGGAGTTCGAATCCATTCAAATATTTCACTACTCAGTTGGGTCTCCCTTAAGTAATCAACCACATACACACCATGCAATCATTCTACCTTTGATATCCAATTCTAATATTCAAAAAAATTATAGATGCTATCTTTCCTGTCTTAAGAATCCCTCCAAAATTTAGCCTTCTTTCCATTCCCAAATTTCCATGTTAAATGCTCTGTGATTACATGCCAACACTCCCCCCCTTGCGTGTCTGCAATTGTCAGTATTATGGCCAGGTCTTCACAATCCAAATATTTATTATGCATTATTCTACACCATTATTTTTTTGGTGTTTTGTACATCTTCCAGGCAAGTTTTTCCCCAAGTGCCATGTTTTGTAACTCCATTTTTTTAGCCTTGGCCCTCCATCACATTTTTCTCTACACTCTGTATCCCAATTTAATAAAGGGATTGTAATGTCCTGCTAAGGAACCCTTGAAACATAGGATTAAATTATGCACACAACATTTTTTTTGAAAGTAAAGATATACATCATGTACATAAGTGCATTCATAACCATAATGCATAAACAAAGATGCAACCATAAGATGTAAATCACGATCGTGCACAAGAGGAAGACTCAAACCTACTTCCAAGACAACCCCAATCACCTAGCAAGAACGAACAAACATGTTCAAGACATCACATGAGAGTCTGAACAACATCTATAAACCTCACAGGATAATACTAGACCATCATCAATTGTCACCAATTGAGGAGACAAGTTCATCCTTAGTGTGATCCAATAACAAGGTTCATTCTAAGCCCAAATAGAAAATTGATCATAATTACAACATACTAAATCAGAAAATAGAAAGTAAATACTTGAAAACCATCCCAAGATACTCGGTATCCGAATCTAAAACTACTTTTCTGGACAAACCCTCGGGAAGTAGCCTCTTTCACAAATGTGCTAAAACACATGCAGTAGAATCGAGTGTATATGCACCACACTGTTCTACATATGCACAACACTATTATGCATATGCACCACTCTGTTATGTATATGTGCTCAAAGAAGTGGTAAATGCATTAAAAGAACTAATAAATGCACTAGAAGATTAATGGATGGGCCACAGTGCTCGAAAAATACAAAAATAAACTAGAAACCTTCCTAAACAAGGTTCTCCCAGTCCGATAACAAGGTAGGCTTGCCAACACCAACCTACAACTTAAATATAGGGCTTTCTCCACATCGGGAAGTACCAGAGACACATAATTTGGGGTCATACACACCCGATACAATGAATGACATAAAAAAGAAAGCTACTATAATGAGCATATACATGTGCAATAATAATACACTGAAATGAATGGCTAAGGATATAATGAGCACATCATTCTTTGCACTCTATCTCTGGAAGAAGTCCACCATTTGTACACTGCTCACCAACAGTGGTAAAGTGCAATCCCACCCTACAATGTGAAACCCCTAGGTCCACCCCACCATGCTCATGGAGATAGTCACCCATGTTGACATATTTAAGTTGTCATTGGTTAAGTTCGATGCAAACATCAATCCCATCGGAGCACCGATAAACAAATCTATCACCGATACTCTTTAGTATGAATCGATAGACCAAACAGAGTATTTCCAACCGATCTTATTAGACATTAAGTTCAATACCAGTTGACTGCATGATAACCCGAACTAGATTATGAGGAGTTGTTTCAGTTAAAACTGGATTATATGGAGCATTCACAGTTGGAACTAGAGTTAGCTTTATTTCTACGCAAATGTTTCAAGGTAAACTCAAGATCATTTTGCAAGCTTTTTGCATGCATGATTTATGGGTGAGTTTACAACTTGGCGGAACTATGAGAAAGTATTTTAATAAGAGTAATGTCTTATAAATACATGATATAGCATACGCAAGATGTGTTGTTGAATGTTGAGAGCGTGCAAAGCAGAGGAAGGAGAGTCTTCTGAGAAGTGAAAGACAAAGAAGGGTTCAATAGCCAAGTAGAGAAAAAGGATAACATGTATGATCCAATTTGACAAGAAGTCTCATAATAGATCATTGCTTTGAATTGTAAGCGCAGAATCAAATCCCTCAAGTAGGGTGAACCCTAACAGGTTCTTGTAAAAATCCCTTCACTGGGTGACATCTTAATTGGTGTTAAAAGTCCTTTCACAAGGAAACTCCTAACAGGGTCAAGATCTTAACATGTTTTCTACAAAATCCCTTTATCGGGTAGCACTCTTACAAGTGCTTTGTAAGCCTTTAACATGACATCTTTATTACTGCTGTAGTAAAGTTATGGGTTCTGTCCCACCGTAGTTTTCTCTTTCTAACTGAGGATTTTCACGTATATATGCTGTGTTGACCCGTGTATTTCTATTTCTATTTATGAGTGATCACTACAATATTTGGGGTCGAATTTCAACGCCAATTTGCGACAGCACTACCATTTGTGTGTGATTTTTGTATTTTTTTTTTGCAAATGCCCCCGATGTTATCGTAATAGCGACAGTGCCGTTATAATTTCGACACACACATGATTATAAACAAAAAAAAAGAAAAAGAAAGGCTCATTTCTAATTTTTGTGATTGAGCTGCGTGCGCGAAGAGATGACCCTAACTGTGGTAGATCGAGCTGCGTGCGCGAAGAAGGCTCTTCTGTTGTGAAACTTGAGCTCAATTTGGAAGCTTGGCATATGGCATCCATGACTTGAGGTAGGCATTCGAGCTTTGTCTTCTCATTAACTCAATTTTAGTTTGATGGCATTTGATGATTTAATGGCACAATATGAATGTTAATAATGACATTGTTTACATCTTTTCATTTGGAATGCTTAATGACCCACGAGTTTTGAGAGCTAGGGCATCTTTGCTATTACCTTCAAGACATTGTGTGAAGTGTTTGATCTCTCTTTATTTTTTTTACTATTGATATTCACCATGTGGTACTCCCTGTTTATGATAATTTCATGAGGAAATGTCTTGATGGCTCGCGAGCTGCATGCTAGGGCATCATGCATTGTTTATGAGCTCACTATTTAATACTGACATTGTTTACATCTTTGCATTTGGAATGCTCAATGACCCGTGAGCTTTGAGAGCTAGGGAATCATTGCTATTATCTTCAAGGCATTGTGTGAAGTGTTTGATCTCTTTTTATTTGTTTTGTTGTTTATATTCACTATGCGGTACTCTCCGTTTATGATCATTTCATGAGGAAATGCCTTGATGGCTCGTGGGCTGCAAGCTAGGGCATCATGCATTATTTACAAGCTCACTGTTTAATACTGGCATTGTTTACATCTTTGCATTTGGAATGCTTGATGACCTGCGAGCTTTGAGAGCTAGGGCATCGTTGCTATTATCTTCAAGGCATTGTGTGAAGTGTTTGATCTCTCTTTATTTTTTTTGCTGTTGATATTCACTATGTGGTACTCCCCATTTATGATCATTTCAGGAGGAAATATCTTGATGGCTCACGGGCTGCAAGCTAGGGCATCATGCATTGTTTATGAGCTCTCACTGTTTAATACTGGCATTGTTTACATCTTTGCATTTGGAATGCTTAATGACCCGCGAGCGTTGAGAGCTAGGGCATCATTGCTATTATCTTCAAGGCATTGTGTAAAGTGTTTGATCTCTCTTTATTTGTTTTGTTGTTGATATTCACTATGTGGTACTCCCCATTTATGATCATTTCATGAGGAAATGTCTTGATGGCTTGCGGGCTACAAGCTAGGGCATCATGCATTGTTTATGAGCTCACTATTTGAGCACCTCATGACCCTGCTACTGTCATGGCACCGTGTGGAGTATTTAGGCAATTGATTTATGCTGATATTGATGCTCATTGATTTTGCCATGCCTGTGAGCTGTTTGCATCCTTGATTCAAATTACAAAATGAATAAGATGGTTGAGATGCCTATGGTTGAGTCTATGCATAGTGATCAATTTTTGGGTAGGAGAAGAGGGTTTCTTTCTCCTTTTGGTTCTTTGTCTTCCTTGTTGGTGAAATAATGGGAAATAGGATCCAAGCCTGAAGATATAAAATAGGATCCAAATCAATATCATTCATTAGAGGAAATAGCCAAAAATATCCAACTCTAGTTCCAAAGAAGACTTGAACATTATGTATGATTATTTCCCCAGTTTGTGTTTGATTAGAGTTAATGTGAATGTGGAATGAATACATAAAATGATGCAAGATTCACAATATTTAGCATAAATAGATAAATACAGAATATAGAAATCTATAATAGAAGTATTGATCTAGAAATGAATGTGTTATGAACATATAGAGTTGAAATTATTTGTCAAGTATGCTAGGATGTGTTACTAAAATATAGAGATGAAATTATTGGTCCACTACAACAATGATGACGAAAAAGAGAGATTACCCTTAGTAGGAAAGAGGATAAATTTGAAATGAAATGTTCAATTGAAATGATATTATATTAAGATTGACAATGGAAGTGACACAATGATCTTTAGACAAGTCTTCCAAGTGTTCATAAATAGAACATTTCTCTTAGCACCACTACGTAGAAAACTCGATAACATTTGCAACAATCAGTCACTAATGACAACAAAACCATGTTTATATCAATGGAAACATCAATACCTCAACCAAAATACTCATTCTATTCAAACCTTAAACACTTTGATGTTGAAAGACCATTTTAACCAAGTTGTAGGTGATAAGATCAATAGTTTTGAGCATCACTTTGATTGGTAGTCCCATGATATGATTCAGGGATTTGTTTAGCATGATCATTAGGGCCTCTCTTATGATCCACTGCAAGAAAATATACATCAAAATTAATATGTATTTTTACCCATTCAGAGTCCAAACTCTATATAAAATTTAGGATCATGTTTTACGACTAATATTGATGAGCTTGAAAATCTACGTCTTTTGAAGTATTTTGAGTTAGTTTTATGTTGTTTTATAAGATTTTATTAAGACTAAATATATGATGTAAACTCATAATGATACTTGATATATATAATACAATGGTATGTAGTATAATCTATACATTTGTGAGATGTGATTAATTCCAGTTATATGATGTTTTGGGATTAAATTGGTGTGTTTGTATACTTTCTCCATTTTAAACTAACCTATGACTTCAAAGAAGGAATTATGAAATATAGTTGTAGGTAGTTGTCTGTTCTATAATGATGAAGGAGTCAAAGGTAATGATCAATGAGGTTGTTGCTATTAGATCATACATTAATAAACTTACTGTTTTGAATTTGAGATCGGGCATCATGCAATGTTATTGTTGTCATTGCATGCTTGCTGATGTTGTGCACCATATATTGTTTTATACATTGTTTATTTCATTGAGACTGTGAGCTTGACATTTTTAATGTATTTGCTGTTATTGGATCAATTTTGCCATGTTGTTAAGGTTGTAGATGCATTGAATCACCACTGCCATTCTATTTTGATAGCATGCTAGCTTGAAGATCTTGTGAGGTTTGATCCTTTGGATCTAACCCCATCTTTTCCTTCCTTGCAAGTTCTAGAGCATACAGGAGTGTGTACTAGGATTTAGTACCTTTATAGGGTTAGTATCATCAATAACTGACAATAAAAATTAAATTACCACAAATGCAATTCAATTAAGCAAAATTAAAGATGATTGAGCACTTTGGCTCTCTAATTAGGGATGCTAATGATGAGCTCTCAAGAATCTCTCACTCGTGACAGTCCTAATATGAGAAAGAAATGATAAACAAGCTAAAACAAGTAAATTCCAATTGAAAATACAACTAATTAGCTCTAAATTTGCCTTTCTAGCTTAAAATTGCAAGAGGTTTGATGCTTCTCAAAAATTGTGGATGATTATTGCTTGAATTATGCCTTGCTTTTATAGATTTTGGCAAGGGTAGGGGGTGTAGTTGATTTGATCATGGTTTGATGAGGGTTGAGTCCATGGTTCCACCTTTGGAGACCATTTAAATGGTTTGTCCTCAAAGCTTGGGACAAGAGGAAAAAATGGGTGGACAAGATGCTTTCTCACTATGGGTGGTGGAGATTCGATGTGAGCTTGATCCATGTGAGTTTGATTCTCAATTCTTATTGGTTGATGAATTTTCCTCCCATTTGGTAGTTGAGGGAAAATATAATTTAATTAATATCCTTAGCCATGTGTACCCCTTGAATGGGTTGATTTGATTTAATTGAACTATGCAATTAATTAGATTAATTGCACAATTAATTGATTTATCACGATTCATTTGATTTTAATTGATTTTATGGCTTTTGATTTTTAATTAAATTGGATTAAGGCTTGATTGCAATTTATCGTTGATTTAATTGCATTGATTTTTGCCTTGGTTGCTCATTTGATTGATCTTCTCCATTTTCAGGTGATTACAAATGCCCCTCTTTGAATCGGTGCACGAAGCTTATCGGTTCAAAGAATGTCCTGATGGTTTTTGATGTGAAGTACCGATCAACTGATGTCTGATTTGATGTGATAGAAGATACAGATCCTGATGATGAAATTGATGCAGTTCTGATTGATTTGAAGGTTCTTGATGGTCTATTTGATGATAGGTTGTCAGATATGGTACTTGATTTGATATGATTCGATGTTTGATGCCCCTTTCAATTGATAAATGAAAAGTTTTATGATAAAATTATGCTTTGATTTGATGGTTGTGCCCCCAATTCACTGATTATGATGCTAGTCCTGATTATCCAAGTGTATGCCCCCTTGGAAATGAAATGAAATTTGATTGTTGTTGAATAATATGACGTTTTAGGTCAAGTTTGCGTGAATTAGGTCAATTTGTAATGAATTTTGATTTCATTTCCGATAATGTATTTGTGATAGTTTGATGACAAATACCCCTGATTTGGCAGAATGGGTGTAAAATTTGGGTCCCTGGTCATTTTCTAGTCAAAGATGCCCTTTTTAGGTCAAAATGGGCTATATATAGGGCTAAAAGTCATTTTTACTATTCATTTTCACCTTCACTTTTGACTTTTTCACTATGACCCCTTGAAGCTATTTTATGATGGTGATTCCGATTCGAGAGCATAGATTCGAGCGAGGCCGTCGATACATGGGGCCACTTGGCTACGGACCTCTAGTATGTACTCCGATAACTCACTTTGTCATTTAAATGCATTTAAATTAAAAAAAATGGATTTTTACTAGGAAAACCCAATTTTTTTATTTTTCTGATTTAAACATCGCATTTAATATTTTTAATGGCGCATACACAATTTCTCCACCACTTCCGTAGTTTTCCGCAACACATCCGCTATTTTTAATAGCGCGTACAAACGGTAGAACTAGGGCATACAACACATTCACCCTTTTCTATTGCACGTACAAATTAGGTTGCACATATTAATAATTTAGCAGCGCGTACATGCAATTCCTATAGTGTGTACTAATTTCTACAGTGCATACACTTTAAAATAGCACTTTTAATTAATTCTCTAGCGCATTCACCATTTTTAACTACACTTTTATCTTTTAGCGCTTTTAAACAATTAAATAGCGCGTATACCCTGTTTGGTTTAAAATGCAAACTTTTGAGTCAGTTTTCTGAACCGTCTGGTGTCGCAATCAGTCGATTGGCTTAGGTAACAAGTCTGATTTGATAGCAAGTCATATGATGTCAGTTCAAGTCATGTTGTATTGAATGTTTGATTATCAATCTTGATTTTGATGGTGGATGATGATAAATTTTCCATCCTCTCTGAATAGAATCAGGAAAATTGATTGTGGTTTGATTTAAATTTGATTGACTTGAAATGATTCAATATGTGATGATGTTGATTTCTGATGTGTTTAAACTTTCTTTTTGTAGGCCGAGCTTAAATCGCTTAGATTTTGAGGCTTGTACCCATTGCCATTTAGTATGATTGATGATTTGACCGATCCTGAGTGCCGAGTCATTGGTCGATGCGGTCTTTCTTTCCTTTTGTCTCTCCCTTTATTCTGCGTGAATCAAGGTTTACTCACAATTATGGCAGAGCGATGGCACTCTGACCATAACACCTTCGACTTGCCGATGGGAGAGATGAGGATCACTCCTGAGGACGTGTATCGGTTGCTGCAGATCCCTACTCATGTGGAGCTAATATACTATGACCAGGTTTATGTTGGGACTGCCTATAGGCGAGTCTTTGGTGATCTGACCATTGGTGATGATTCATTTTAGTGGGCCCACTTCCCTTCCTTCCTTGCTCTTCCTACTATTCTGGGAGCATTGGTTGGTGGTTTCCTCGTTCTTGATTGGTGAGGTCATGGCTTTGTAGTTGGTTGGGGCCGTATCCTAGAGGATATGATCGCACAACCACAAAGATTTGACTGGGGTACCTGTGTGCTAGCGCAACTATATCATGAGCTGTATTCTATTGTTTACTGTCTCAGGGTGACTCTTTCTACATGGGTTATTCTATTATAGCTATGGACATGGGAGCACATCCCTGTCACCCGACCCATATTTGTTTGACACCGTGATCCAGGCTGGCCCTTTTCTTGGATGTACAAGGGGATGGTTGTGCAGGCCCACTTGGGCAAGTTGGACTATTGGAGACGTATCATAGATGATATAGATCAGGTCGTGTGGTGGCCATATATTGAATGTGAGGCATGGCCAAAGGATGTGGTGGAGTTATCTTTTATGTGTATGCCCCGGTGGATGAGAGGGCATACACCACTGATCATTGAGCGGTTTTTCTTTCAGAGAGTTCTACGACAGTATGGTTGGGTTTAGGGCATGCCTCAAGGTTTAGCATTGTATGCCTGTGTACAGGTAGAGAGGTCACTTTGGGGTCCTCAGATAGATTTTAGGATAGCTTGTCAGGAGTTGTTACAACTGCCCCACCTTGTGTGGGATATACGTGATCACATTGTTGATGCTGGTATGACCAATGACTATGCCGAGTGGTTTGCTCGGAACCCTTTTCTGAGATTCATTGATCCTGCCAAGAGAGTTTTAGGCATTAAGGAGTCAGATGATGATGATGGAGATGATGATGGTGGGGGATGAGGTCAGAGATGAGGTCATCGGGGATGATGGGGTAGGCAAGTGGATAGAGGGGGTAGGGTTGTCATCCCGATGATTACTGCTACATCGATTCCTCCTAAAGGTGGTGTCTGGATGAGGGGTGGTCGGGTTAGAGTCTGAGGTGGTGTGGACAAAGCTCTGTATCAAGTGGGTGTAGATAGATTGGCCAGATGGGGCCAACACAGGTTGAGAGTTTTTCGGTAGGTGGATGCTTAGGTTGTGGCTGACATGGATGCTCAGGCCACACATATATTATTAGATCAGGCACATGGTCTACCCGTACCACCACAGGCTCCTCCACAGGATCCTCCAGTACAAGATCCCGCTTCTTCTTCTATGCCATCTTCTTCCATTCTTCCATCTTCATCCATTCTTGCATCTTCTTCTGCTTTCATTCTATCTTTGTCTCCTTCCATTCCATCTTCTTCTATGGCACCTCCTCAGACTCCACCTGCTCAGGCTCCACCTCAGGCTTCACCCACACAGGTACCTGCACAGAAACCTACAACTGCCTTAGCCTTAGATGTTAGATCATTGCAGTTTGAGATGTTACAGATGAGACAACAGGTTACTTAGTTGAGTTTGATGATGCAGACCTTCATGAATGCTATGAGTCAGCATGGTTTACAAGTTAGCTCTAGTAGAGCTCCAGATGTTGATCGTGTTCCTGATGGTGTCAGTGATTCTGGCAGCTCTAACCTATTTTTGATATGAGATACTTTATTCTTTGATGTATATGATGATTCATTTTTGATCTCTAGACATTGGACTCACATTATTCTTTGATTATTTGATGCTACTTATGTTTTGATACTTGTTGATATCTTTGATATACTTTGATTTCCAGATACTGTAGTTTTGATGATACTATGGAATTTGATACTCAGTAGATAGATTTACTTTATATTATTTCATCATGCGTTCGACTTCATTTTTTAGGTTCTTTATATGATATACAGATCTATATGATTCTATCTTTACATGCTTTATTTTTACGCTTTTTCTCAAATGCAGTTTATGATATGAATGCATATGTCTAATCTATCTATTGATGCAAATGTTTGTCTTATTTATGACATAGAGTAGGTGGATGTATACGATACATGTGATATGATGATGTAATGGTTTAATGATTAATGCAATGTAATGGTACTTATGGATGTATGTATTTGATGATATGTATAATAAATGTAATGGATATATGGTATATAAATGTGATGCAAATTGTGATGGATGCAATTATGAAATTGGATAGGTTGGATGTAATGATTAATGATATGAATGAAATCAATGATGATCTTATTTGTAAATGGAAATGACCTAAATGTGAATATACTGTAATGTTTTAAATGAATGAATTTGGATGAATGCACCTAAATGAACAATGCAATGTACTAATGATATGATCTTGAAAATGCAATTACGTAGAAAGAATGTAATGCAATGTTTGTAATGTTTTAACGATGAATTAAATGCTATTTAATGTTAAAGATTAATCAATGAATGCAACTAATGTGATGAACTTTAATGACCTAATGAAGATTTAATATGAATGCAACCTAATAAAAGATAATGTTTAAACTAAATTAGGTGTATGCAATGACCTTAATGAAATGCAATGAGATGTAATGACATGCTATGAATAATGAAATGCGATGACCTATTAAAAATGATTATGAATGAATTTAAAGATGAATGCAAACTAAAGCAAATGAGTTTAATGGAGATGACCTAGAATGGTAATGAAAGAGTCATTTGAAAATAAATGTGGCTAAAATGAATGCAAGCTAAAATGAATGCAAACTAATGCACTTTCATTTAAATGAACTTAGGTTAATGTTTTAAATGGATGAAAATTTATCATGATTTAAAATGAATCTAACACATGCCTTTAATCTAATGCAAAGCACCTTTTAATTTTGATTTTTGATTTTGATGTCCAACACACTCTATCATATATGTAGTTTTTGATGTGCGTTTTGATTTTTGATCTACTCCACCCCCTTTTGTTTTATGTTTTCCAATTGATATTTTCAAACTAAGAAAGACAAATTACTTAAATGCATTTAATCTAGGATGGATGCAGCTAACTGTCACTATGCACAAATTAGGAGCTTATATTCATCATTGAGCAATTTTTGGAATCTTGAAATTAGTGTAACCATCATTAGTTCAACTATGATGATATGAATACTTCGTTCCTTTTTACATGGTGCTTTCCCATCTTTGGCACGACTGTCATTGATTGAGACCAATCATGAGAGTATGAATACTGATTTTGTCAAATTCTTTGTTGCAAGTGGATTTTGGTATTATGATATTTATCATCAAAATATCCAAGGTATCCTTTTGCATAAACAAACAAAGATCTCAATTTTTCCATATGTACATGTCCTCGATGATTCTTTGATGATCATGTCCTTAGACAAATAATACATATTTCAAAACTTTGACCTTAAGACACTCATTCAAAAATCAATAAAATATCATGCTTTCATCATAGCTTTTCTAGTTTAAAAACTTTCATTGATTTGCTAAAAAGACATGATTTCATCAATCAAGTCAACACTTTGAACTTTTCACATCATTTTTAAAATCCATATTTCAAGTATAGTTCTATCCATTTCATACTTTTAATCCTGATAAAGATAAGTGTTCTTGTGAGATATTGGATCAAGATTTTGCGTTTGATTGAAATTGGATTAGGATTAGGATTTGATTGAGCGTTTCACTTGTGTTTTGATGATATGATTTAGTATCTGATTAATGTTTGTGTTGATGAATCCTTTCTCCTTGAGAATAGATTTTGCCCCCAATTTGATGTGATTACGTTTGTGGGACTTGGGACAATTTGCTGATTGGATTGGTGATAAAACCTTTAGGTACTTGCAAATGCAATTGTGGAATTTTATTATGCAATATATACAAATGCTGGTGAATGCAATATTTACAAGGATGATTTACTAGGCATGAGACTGACTTGGACTTTCAATGGCACCTGTTTACCAGGTTTTCACTGATTGAATGGATTTTCTCTCTTTTTCTATTTTTAAAGCTTTTTCCTTTTTTTGCTACCAAGGTGCCTATTTGCTAGGTTTTCACCAAGGTACTTTTTCTTTTTCTTTTTGATTTTTTTGTATTTTCTCTTTTTTAATTTTTTTTTTTCCATATCATCCAGATGCCTATTTGCTAGGTTTTCACCAAGGCAACCTCTTTTTTGAGGATCATTTCTGAATGTTTTTGGCTTTTTTCATGCTCAATTTTCCACTATTTTTGATCTTTTCTGCATTTTTGATTTGTTTTCTCTTTTTTTCTTTTCAATGTTTTTGGTATTTTCAAGATCTCTTTTGACTATATACAATAAATAGGATGCTTGCTCATCTGATATTTCTGATACCCCTTTTCTCTATCCCTCTTTAATTGTTTTATGTGTAGAACCTTTTTAATTGTATATTGTTTATTGGCTCTTGCAACTCCTCTCCTTCACAATCAACTATTTTGTAAATGCTAGTGCCAAAAGATGAAGTGATCACAAAGGGTCCTAACTAGTTTGCTTCCCATTTTCCTTTCTTCTTTGTTTCAACTTGATTCTTGGGATTTTCTCTCAACACTAAGTCACCTTTTTGGAATGCCCTTGGTTTGATATGCTTGTTATAGTTTCTAGTCATTCGATTCTGATACACTTTTAATTGATCAAAAGCCTATTGTTGTCTTTCATCTAGCAACTCTAGTTCATGTAACCTAGAAACTCTATAGTCTTCTTCACTTAGTAACCCATGTAATGAGACCCTTAAGTTTCTACCTCCAAAGGTAAAACTACTTCTGCTCCATAGACTAGGGAAAATGGTGTAGCTCCCATTGGCGTTCTAATGCTTGTTCTATAAGTCCATAGAGTAGGGTTTATTTGAATGTGCCAATCTCTACTTGAATTATCCACAGTTCTCTTCAATATTTTCAAAATGTTCTTGTTTGTAGCTTTTGCTTGCCCATTACCTTGTGGGTAATATATTGAAGATGAGTGGTGTACCATATGAAATTTTGTACATAATTTCTTCAAATCCTTATTTTTGAAATGTTTTGCATTTTTCGTTATGATGGCATGAGGAACAACATATCTAAAAATTATGTGATTTAATATGAACAAGGATATCTTCTTTCCTATGGTAGTGGATAAGGGTAAAACTTCCACCCATTCGGTAAAATACTCTGTTGCAATAATGATAAATTTATGACCATTTGAAGATGGTGGATAAATCATCCCTATCAAATACAAACCCCATTGATAGAAGGGCCAAGGTGTTTTCATAGGATGAAGCTCTTGTGCTAGTATGTGGATCAAGTTCCCATGATATTGACATTTACAACAAGTTTTTGCAAAATGAAAAGCGTCCTTTTCCATTAAAGGCCAAAAATATCCTATCCTAAGAAGTTTCTTAGCTAGGGTTAAACCATTCAAATGTGACCCACAAATCCCCTCGTGAATTTATTGTAAGGCTATGGTTGATTCCTCTTTCTCTAGACATCTTAGAAGCATTCCATCTAGACTCTTGCAATACAACGTGTCGAATATCAAGGTATAGCGAGAAGCTTAGAGTATAAAGCTTTTCTTTTAATTTTTGGTTTGGTTTAAGGGTAAGGTTTGGTCTTTCAAGTATGTGTAAATGGCTCCATACCAAGGTGGTTCATATCCTATTAGTAAATAGATGGTATGAGCATGGGAAGGGTCAAATGTGGTTTGCTCAAATTCTTCTACCAGGAATTCATATCTAGCACTTTGATCTGGTATTTGGAGAAGTGATGCCAAAGTAGCCATTGCATCTACTGCTTTATTCTTACCTCTTGACACTTTCTCAAATGTGATTAGAGTGAAGTATTTCTTAATATTCTCAATCATATTCTTGTATGGTATCAACTTATCATCTTTAGTTTGATACTCGTCATTAATTTGATTAATAACTAGTTGGGAATCTCCATAGATTTGTAGCTTTGTTACTTTCCATTCTAATGCCAACTTTATGCCAATGACCAATACTTCATACTCAACTATGTTATTTGTGCATGGGAATATAAATTTGTATGATTTTAGAATCGTAGACCCTTGAGGAGTAATCAAAAGGATCCCTGCTCCTGATCCATGTTGTGTATAAGAGCCATCAAAATACAATTGCCATGTCTTTGCTTCAACATTAACAATTTTAGAATTTGGAAATTCCACTTGGATTGGATGTTCATCTTGTAATGGTGATTCTACTAATTGATCAACTATTACTTGGCCTTTAATAGAATTTCGTCCCACATATTCTATGTCAAATTCACTTAGAACCATGACCCATTTCACCAACCTTCCATTCAATGTTCTTTTGCTGAGAAGATATTTTAGGGGATCAATCTTTGCAATGAGTCTAATCTTGTGGGATAACATATAATTGCATAATTTTTGGGAAGAAAAAACTATGGCCAAACATTCTCTTTCAATGAAGGTGTAGTTCAACTCATACTTCACCAATGTTCTGCTTATGTAGTATATGGCCTTCTCCTTTCCAGCTTCGTCCTCTTGAGCCAAGAGTGCCCCTAATGCATGTTCTGTTGCTGAGATATATAATATTAAGGGCTTGCCTCTGATTGGTGGCATTAATGTTGGAGGATTCATTAGATAATTCTTCAATAAGGTAAATGCTTCTTCACATTTCTCATCCCACTTGAAAATTGTGTCCTTGTGAAGGAGTTGAGTGAAATTGTGGCACTTTTCTGCTAAATGAGAGATGAACCTTCAGATGGATTGAATCCTTCCTTGAAGAGATCTCATTTGATTGATATTTTGAGGTGCCCCCATTTCCATAATTGCCTTTACTTTGGTTGGGTCTACCTCTACTCCTTTTGTTGAAACTATGTATCCTAATAGTTTTCCTGATTGTACACCAAATGCACATTTCTTTGGATTGAGCCTAACTTTGAATTGCTCATCTTATAAATATATTTTCTAAAATGGGTAGATGTTCTTCCCTTGAGTGGGACTTAGAAAGTATATCATCTACATAATCCTCCATGAACTTGTGCATCATGTCATGAAATATAGTCATCATAGCTCTTTGATATGTCGCTCTGGCATTTTTGAGACCAAAGGGCATAACATTCTAGTAGAATGTCCCCCATGTGGATGTGAATAATATCTTGTCTTTATCTTTAGGTTCTATCTTTATTTGATTATAGCCACTAAACCCATCCATAAGTGAGAACATTGAATGTCCCGTTGTTAGATCTACGATAACATCTATGCTTGGTAGTGGAAAATCATCTTTAGGACATGCAAGATTAAGATCTCTAAAGTCCATGAAAATTATGATAGATTTGTTTTCTATGGAAACAAGAAATTTTTTTGAAATCCACTCAGCATAATCAATGGCTCTTATAAACCCCACTTTCAACAATTTTTCCAACCCTACTTTTACAAGCAAAGCTATGTGTGGATGCATCTTTCTTAGTTTCTGCTTCACCAATCTTACTCCTTTTTTATTCAAATCATGCATGATCAAATTTGGATCTAATCCAGGCATATCATCATACGACCATGCAAAATTTATTTGTTTTTCTTGAAAAATATGACGAAATCCTTTCTTTCCTCACTAGATAGAGACGCTGCAAAGTGTATGATTCTTGGCTCTGATTCTAACCCAATATTCACTTTCTCTGTTGGTTCAATTAAGATAGGTGATCTTTCTTCATAGTGCTTGGGAAAAGAATCCAAAATTTCTTCCTTAGGTGCCTCTGTTGGGTTTTCACCTTCGGGAACATTCTTTATTTCTTTTTCTTTTTGATTTAATGTTGCCACAATGTGGTTTTCAACATTAGATTCTTTCCATTTTTTATTTTATTTATTTATTCACCTTTTTTTTGAATTGAAAGGTTGAATACTCCTCTTTGTCACTTCTTCCTGATATTCTGTGATAGAAGAAGGCTCAACTGCATTAAGGTATTGGGACACCAAGTTATCATTCAAGAATGTAGGGAGGATGGTAGGTTCAATGGAATCCCATTCGATTAGTTTGAGATAGATAAGGGTCAAATGATCAATGCTTTGGTTTGGTTCAATAGGGTTTAGGGACATGACTTCATTTGAAGGTTCAAACATTGTATCATTTAAGTCTATGATATGTGCTTCTTCAAGATGTTCTAGAGAACTAGGGTCAAAATCTTCCTCACTAGAATCCTCTAAGATTTATGTTGGGTAAAAATCTCTTGGATTAAACCTAGCATTAGATTCTTCTATAGGAGGTCTCCATGATGGTACGCAAGGTTCTCCTACCCATTGATTTCTTTCAATTTCTTGACTTGGTACATTATCTAAGACCACTTGACTAGAACTTGGAGCTTGATTTTGACATTTGTTCTTTTCCCTTGCTAGAAGTATAGGTATGGATGAAATCAACTTCTTTATCTTGGCATGACTCACTTGAAAATGAATCCCATTCCTAATTTTTCTAATCTTCATCACTTTGGGAACCTAGTTGTAAGATTTGGTCGTAAACCAAAGGATACTTCTTTTGAGTGTACCCTTGTTCTAGGTACCCTAATCTAGTTTTCTCCTTACTATCTCTCCATGACATTTCAATAGGTTCTATTAATCCTTCATTTCTTGTCCCTAAAGGTCCTTGTCCTTTATACCCCATCTTTTGCATTATTTGAAATCCTTTTCCCTATTGATGAGTAGGAATGCTTATATTTTGAATGCGCTTTTCATGTGCACTTGATTCTACATCTTTATATAGCCAATTTAGGATTTCATTATCTTCCTCATCCATGGATGAAGAAGTGCTTGACCTCAAAAAGTGATCATTATACTTATGAGGTAGATTAGATGGTCTTCCATATGATTTTGGAGATAAGGGTAGATCCATCATTGATAAGGAGTATTCACCTACACCCTTTTGTTTGATTTGACATTGCTTTTCAAAGTTCTTCATCATATGATCCATTTTTTGATAATGGGCATCTTTGGTGTATATTTGGATGAATCTTTCTTGGTCTTCTTTTTGTTTCTTAGGGGAACTTTCCTCACTAACCTTCTCTTTTTCTTTTGTCTATGTAGTTAGGTTAGTAGGACTTTGATTACTTTCAACAACAATTTCTTTTTAATCTTTTTCCTTTCCTTTCAAAGATGGAAGATCTTTTGAACTTTGTCCTTGCTCTATTCTTTGGGAAATAGACCATTCTGCATTATGTGGGACTAAGGAATCATTAATAGGCTTCATGTTATTACAATATTGAAAGGGGTTAGAATCCCTGCTTACCATGACTTGTCCTATATAGGGAAATTTGAGACATTGATGGTAGGTTGAAGGTACAACCTACATTTCATAGATCCATGGCCTTCCTAATAGAATATTGTAAGTCAAATTAAGGTCAAGGACTTGGAAAATGGTCTCCTTTTGCATCGGGCCAACTCTAATAGGAAGTATTATGAAACCTTTGGAAGTTATTTCTTCATCATCGTAGGATTTATGGTTATCTTTTTCTTTGGGTCAATAGCCTCCTTAGAAAATCCTAAGGCTTTAACCAAGTTTAAGGTACAAATATTCAAGCCAAATCCTCCATCAATAAGGACTCTTTTCACTCTATGCTTATGGATTAGGACCTCTATATGCAAGGGCATATTTTGCGGGTGGTTTAGAGACATATCATCTTGTTCTAAAAATGATAGACAATGGGGTACAACAAGATGTCCTATCATGTTTTGAAATTTATCTGCATGTAAATTTAGAGGCACATTAGTCTCCACTAAGGCTTTTTCTACAATCTCCTTATGAGTTGGTGAAAGCTTGAGAAACTCTAGAATAGATATCTGAGCAGGGGTTCTTTGCAATTGGTCTACCAAATTATATTTTTTCAAAGATGAAGACAAAGTTTGATTTTGTAATACAATCCTTGGGGCATTTCCTGGTAAGGTAATCTTTGATGCTTGCCCCCTAGTTACAACATTATATGTTGCTTCCCTTGGCTTCTCTTTCACCACAATCACATTGTTTTCATCACCCCTTAGAGTATTGATGGTATTATCATAAGTATAAGCAAAGTTAACCTTCTCATTACCTCTTTTTTTGTTAGGGTTGGTGTTTGATGATTCCCATTTTTCATGATTGAAGAAAGGGTTCTTAAAATCCATATGGTCTTCGTTATTTTGAGGCCCTTCCACTTTTATTGTTCCATCATCAATTAGGTCTTGCACAAGTTGTTTCAATTTCATGCATTCATTCATTTTATGTCCTTTGTTACGATGGTATTCACAATGATGAGAATCATTCCACCAATTGGGCTTGACTTGAGGTTCATATGGCCTTGATTCGGGTAAGGTAATGATTTTTTTAGCCACCAAAGTCCTTAACGCAATTTCCAATGGTTCACCTAAAAAGGTGAATTTTCTCTTTTGATATGTGGAAAAGAAAGGTTTAGGTTTAGCAAAATTGGAGTTATTAAAGGTATTGTTGTTGTTGTTGTTGGGATTGTTATTATTGAAAGTAGCTTTGTTTGTTTGATTCACGTTATATGTTGAATTTTCCCCAGTTGATAAATTAAAGGGGGTAGCCTTTAAGTTGTGTGCTTTGACAACTCCATCATTCATAAGATTTTTATTATTGTTTTTCAACCATAGTCTAGGTTTATCATTGTGATTGTTGGCTCCTTTATTATTGTTATAATTAGATACATTATAATTGTTAGTAGTGTTGGTATAGGGTTTATTATCTTTGAATAATTTTATTTCTCCTCTTTTAACTAGCACATCTTCAATTTTGATCCCATTCTCGATAAGTTTTTCAAAAGTAGGGGGACATTGAAGTTGGAGCCTATAGTTCATCTCCACATTTAGGTTATTCATAAATATTTCCATTTTCTCCTTTTTAGGTATGCTTCGTGGATATCTTGCGAAAATTGTTCTCCACCTTTGAAGAAACCCTAAGAAAGACTCACCATCTCATTGTTTAGTATCACATAGATTGAGCATGGTGATCTTGTGTTCAATGTTGTAAGAATAATGAGTTATGAATTTAGAGGCTAATTCATCAAATGTCTTAATCCCTTGCGGAAGTTTTGAGAACCATCACATGGCTTGACCTCCTAAACTGCTTGGAAAAATTCTCATTAGATAAGTTGTATCATGCATAGAATTGATACTTAGAGCGCAAAATTCTCTAAGGTGGTCTTGTGGGTTTGATTTTACCATGTATTTATCATACTTAGGAAAGACCACATTTATCGAAAAAGGTGCCATAACCAAGCTTTTGTCAAAAGGAAATGGGCACAAGGCCTCGATAGAAAATGGATTAGGTTCAACTACCTTCTTCATTAGGTTGATTTGTGCTTGGAACATTTTCAATTGTTTACTCATCACACCCATCAGATTATCATCTTCCTTGTCTTTCTTAAGTTGATCAACGTCATAATCATGTGGAAGTTTCGCCCCTGCTTGGGCTAAGTTTAGGAAATATTTTTCCCTATCTCTTTCTATTAGTTTGTCCATGACTTCAAGAAATTAAATGTCTTGAGCCACCCTATTAGCTTTATCTTCAAGTGTTTCTTTAGGTCCTTGATTGGCATTATTAATATTATCATTGTTTCCTCTATGGAGATAATCATGAAATGTGGAGTTCCTATCCATTGGATCAGTTCTCTTTTCAAAAACATTTGGGAGACTATCCCCTTGGTTGTGATTTATGAAAGAGCATTGAGATTCAAATTCGGGGACCTCTTTTGCAATGCAGGTGTCATCTTCTTGTAAAGATAGTTTGAGTCTATGAGAGCGTGTAGAAACTGGCATTCAACAAGGTTTAATTTTGAATTATTTCCCCCAAACTTGGTAATTATTTTCTTTTATGAAGAGATTAAAAATATAAGATGAATTTTCAAATGGATATCTCTTACTTGTTCTATGTATTTTTCAAACAAAGCAATCACAAATACACTTGTTCTTTTTAACCCTTCTACACAAAAAGTGTTTGAAATTGTAAGGACGTTATCACGGGTTTTTCATGAAAAAGCACTTCAAGCAATCTACCTAGTTCACCATTTGGTTCGTAAACATGGATCTACAAGGTAGGATTTTCTATTTTAACAAGGTATTTAATCAAGATTTCGTTCAAAATGGATATGAAGTTTTTATCCTCCAAAAATTAGGAGGCTTCCCACCACCGGTATGTTGGAGTTTTGCGCAATCCTGAAGGACTACTCGAGGAAGTTTGAAAGCTTAACACCCTTTTGTCACACACCCCATTAAGGATGCATGCATTTCATTTTATAGTGGGTCAGATTTTTGTGGAAAAGGCAAATGTATCCCACTTTGGGCTGTCCCTCTCACCGGCCTTGTTAAGGTAAATCTCGAGAGGTGAGCCTGCTAAAGATCTAGCATGTTCATATTGAAAGCAATAAAATGGAATTAAGAGATAGGTTTTGGGAGTTTGATTCACCAAAAGGTGAAGAGCATATCCCTATCTATTTCTTGATTCCCAAATACTTTTAAGAAGGTTCAATTTCCAAAACCCACCAACTAATGGGAATCGAGTATTTCTACTCTTTTCCAAAAACAAGGGGTTGTTTGATTAAGTGCTTGATTTTATCATTTATGCTATTTAATTACTAGATTTGAACAAAAATCACAAGCCCTCAATTTAAAGAAAAATTGACCAAGTTTAGGCTTACCTTTAATCGAAGCTAGCAAAGGCTAGGGGCATTTTTGATGATTTTTCCATTATTTATGCATACCTAGTGGCGATCGTTCGTTCCTTTTCACTTATCCTCCAACAAATTAGTCAACACCAACAAGCACCATGAAGAAAAATAAGAACAAAATTGGAAATCTAACCTTATTTATCAAATTTGAGACAAATCAATTAAGGTAAGTAAATCCAATTTAATGAAGCAAATTTAGATTTATAGGCTTCTACAATTTTCAAATAATGTTCATATACCTTTGTTTCTTGTTGTGAATCCTCCAAAACTAGCTTGATATTTCCTATGTTATCCTCCTTGATCCTTTTGGCCAACGCTTTTCCTTCACAATTGAATCTAGTCTCTGGCTTTTTGACTCTTTTATGAGCAGTCATCCTGCAGACATATAAAAATCATTTTCCGAATGTTAGATTCTAGAAATTAGTAGTTTAATTGAATGCTCAACATAATCTATTAAATGCACTGTTAAAATGATTGAAAATGCTGTTAAAATGAGTAAATGTGCTACAGAAAAATATTGAAGGCACATGAACATAATTTAAATGTGTTGTTTAATTGAGCAAAGGCGTATAGAGAAATCCTTGAACATGCTGGAGAATAAATTGAAAGCACTATAGAGTCAGGGCACACACATTGAAAGAAATAAGACAAGAAATTAGAAAGATTGAAAGCACCAAAACTCTATGCAAAGGTGCACAAATTTTCCATGGATGCACTATTTCAGACCTTGTACATGTTGGAGAAAGTGTTGTATGCACTAGAGAAACCTGCAAAAGTGCCAAAAAACCTGCAAAATAGAGAACAGTAGATGGATTTGCAAGAAAAAAATTACTTCTCTCAATTAAAAAAATTAGTGAAGCCTAATGCCCCACGGTGGGTGCCATTTTGTGTACTAGGATTTAGTACCTTCATAGGGTTAGTATCATCAATAACTCAAAATAACAATTAAATTACCACAAATGCAATTCAATTAAGCAAAATTAAAGATGATTGAGCACTCTATGGCTCTCTAATTAGGGATGCTAATTATGAGCTCTCAACAATCTCTCACTAGTGACAGTCCTAATATGAGAAAGAAATGATAAACAAGCTAAAACAAGTAAATTCCAATTGAAAATACAACTAATTAGCTCTAAATTTTCCTTTCTAGCTTACAATTGCAAGAGGTTTGATGCTTCTCAAAAATTGTGGATGAATATTGCTTGAATTATGCCTTGCTTTTATAGATTTTTGCAAGGGTAGGGGGTGTAGTTGATTTGATCATGGTTTGATGAGGGTTGAGTCCATGGTTCCACCTTTGGAGACCATTTAAATATTTTGTCCTCAAAGCTTGGGACAAGAGGACAAAATGGGCAGACAAGATGCTTTCTCCCTATGGGTGGTGGAGATTCTATGTGAGCTTGATTCTCAAATCCTATTGGTTGATGAATTTTCCTCCCATTTGGTGGTTGAGGGAAAATATAATTTAATTAATATCCTTAGCCATGTGTACCCCTTGAATGGGTTAATTTGATTTAATTGAACTATGCAATTAATTAGATTAATTGCATAATTAATTGATTTATCACGATTCATTTGATTTTATAGCTTTTGATTTTTAATTAAATTGGATTATGGCTTGATTTAAATTTATCTTTGATTCTAGCTTGATTTGATTTAATTGCATTGATTTTTGCCTTGGTTGCTCATTTGATTGATCTTGTCCATTTTTAGGTGATTACAAGGAGCATACTGGATTCAACCCCAGGTCAACACTTCATTACTTCAGGAAATGTCTGGTATCTTCATTATTTATGTTCATCCACTTATGTATGTTTTCATTCATTCATATTCTTCTGAAAGTTGGCTATTAGTGACCATATATGACCATTCTTGATGTTTTTGGGTCATTTGATGAAAAGATGTAAAAGTTTCTTAAAAGTTGTCATGTTGTCATGACAACATTTTCATTTGTAATGAATTTTTTTAAAAAATTGGTTGCAAGTTGGTTTTGGTCATTTTGGAGGTTGAGGAATGATTATACATCCATAAATTTCCCTATGTAGAAGACTTCAATTGACAACAAATTGGAAGAAATCACCTTATAGAACACAAAAAAAGGTTGATCCATTTTATGTGTGGTGGTAGAGGGATTTGCAGGGTCTTTAAGAGTCCAAATCAATTTATTGGAAGCCATTTTAGTTAGGGTCATTAATTATTTTTTTGACTATCCTAAAAGGAAAAATTGTAATAGTCCTAACTCGCAAAGATTTTGTATTCAAAGATGATGTCTTGATGGGATGTTTGGGTGATAAATCCTTAGTAGACAAGTCATAGTTTTTGGGAATATTCCTCATGTCCTTAGTAACTTAATTTTCTAGTTGTACTTTTTCCATATTTTCCAATTGTAGGTGCATTTACTGCAACTAATTTCCCTCCTAGATCCTAAACTTTCTTTTGTCGTTGTCTGCTTTCCTTGCTATTCTGAATATGTTTGAAAAATTTCATTATGGCATCGAACCTTTTTATTAACTTTACTTCTCTTCACCTCTTGATATGTTGCTGCTCTCCTCAATCTTCCACATTTCCATACTGTACTTTGCAATACTCCACTTTCCCTACCAATGTATTCTCTTGAGATTAATTGATTTCTATGTTGGATTGTCTTCTTCACTTTAGTATGTCTCCTATTCAGAAATTTGTTCATCAGTATACATAACTTCTCAATCTCATTACCTAGCATACTCAATCTGCTACCAATCTTCTTCAGTTGCCTTCAAGGTGTCACTAACAATACTTATGTAGTGACTGGACCTTGGATGTTAGGTGCCACCGACCATGACTCCAAATATAATTGAAATATTTTTTATTTCAAGTTTTAAAATCATAAAATGAATAAAATTTAAAGATTACAAATTAAGATAATCTTTGTCTTCACTTATAAAAAAAACATAAAGCTCATAAAGCATGGTAAAAGAGGGCCCTTACTGTGGTAAAATGGGAAAGTTGCCACTTTTCACTGCTCTTCTGTTGTGAAGCTCAAGCTCGATTTGGAAGCTTGGAGCCTTTTGATCTTCATATGGCAGCTGCTAAGGAACTATGTTATAAAATTTCAAGACATGCAATTTTATACTTTTTGACATCATACTTTTTGCTCCTTAGCATTGAGTTTACAATGTGGGGGAGTCAAAGAAAATATATGTACAATTATAAAATTTCTTGCCTTGAAATTTTATAACATAGTTCCTTAGCATTTGATCTTCATATGGCAGCCATGACTTGAGGTAGGCATTCGAGCTTTGTCTTCTCATTAACTCAATTTTATTTTGATGGCATTTATTGATTTAATGGTACAATATGAATGTTAATACTGACATTGTTTACATCTTTGCATTTAGAATGCTTGATGACCCGTGAGATTTGAGAGCCAGGGCATCATTGCTATTACCTTCAAGGGATTGTGTGAAGTGTTTGATCTCTCTTTATTTGTTTTGTTGTTGATATTCACTATGTGGTACTCCCTGTTTATGATCATTTCATGAGGAAATGTCTTGATGGCTCGCGGGCTACAAGCCAGGGCATCATGCATTGTTTATGACCTCACTATTTAATACTAGCATTGTTTACATCTTTTCATTTTAAATGCTTGATGATCCGGGAGCTTTGAAAGCTAGGGCATCATTGATATTACCTTCAAGGCATTGTGTGAAATGTTTGATCTCTCTTTATTTGTTTTTCTATTGATATTCACTATGTGGTATTCCCCGTTTATGATCATTTCATGAGGAAATATCTTGATGGCCCGCGGGCTGCAAGCTAGGGCATCATGCATTGTTTATGAGCTCACTATTTGAGCACCTCATGACCCTGCTAATGTCATGGCACCATGTTTAGTATTTAGGCATTTGATTTATGTTGATATTGATGCTCACTGATTTTTCCATGCCCGTGAGCTGTCTGCATCATTGATTAGCATTATTTTATTACTAATGTCCCTATTTGATTGGTTAGTGCTCTGTTTGTTATATTGTTGCTATTAGATCATACATTAATACACTTACTATTTTGAATATGAGCTTGGGCATCATGCAATGTTATTGTTGTCATTGCATGCTTGCTGTTGTTGTGCACCATATATTGTTTTATACACTATTTATTTCATTGAGACCATGAGCTTGACATTTGTAATGTATTTGCTGTTATTGGATCAATGTTTCCATGTTGTTGAGGTTGTAGATGCATTGAATCACCACTACCATTCTATTTTGATAGCAACAATATAACAAATAGAGCACCGGCCAATCAAGTAGAAAATATGGTTCAAGACACACATGTGCTAATAAAAATTCTTCTTTATTGAAGGGTCAAATGATGAAGAAGAAAAAGATGTAATATGAGATGAAAATAATGGGATAGATAAGGAATTGAGAGATACCCATGAGATATCCAATTGATCAACCAACCATTACTTATCACACACTTTCTAAAATTAACACTACACAAAATATTAAGAAAGTGGATTTTATATTTGCATATAATTTTTTTTAATTTCTATATTATAGCATAATCTTTGCATCTCACCAATTGACATCATAGATTGATAATGAACCTTTGATGTTAAATCATTGCATTAGATATTGAAATTTTCCAACATATTAAAGCCATTTTAAGGTAAGATCCCTTGTACTTTTAAGAAGGTTTTTTGTATTTTCTTTCCTTAAAATTTTGGAGGCTTGAAGGCCACAACTGATGTTTTGTGATTACAAATTATTGTGTAGATGCATGATATTGGAATCCATGATGTGTAACTCTTGGATGGGTTTTTGTAAATTTTATCCATGTTGGGCTCTTCAAGCTCATGGTTTCCAATACTTATTTTTATGAAGTTGGTTATGTGTTTATTTCTTGCATGGTGTTGATCTAGATATCCTATCTTATAATGTGTGAGTTCCTTTTTCATGGTGGCTGCATTTTTGTATCTAGTGTTCATTTTTATTGAAAAAGTTGTCTATTTGGTGACTGCATCTTGTGACTCCGTGGGATTGATGCTCCATTGTTTTTGTGATGCTCACCTTTTGAGTATGGCTCCTCTTTAATACATTATTACTTCATCATGATGATAAAATTTTTATTGGCTCAAAGCACATAGAATGTGGGTAGCTTCATTACTTCATTAGATCTGTACCTTTGTTAATTTCACTAGCATCATGCAACTTTCTTACTTATCCTTTAAATGCAGATTCAAATATACTCCATGCCATAGCATTAATTTATAGATGATGCAGATTTGTGTACCTCTTTGTTTTCATCTAGCTTACTCACTGCATGCAATGGGGCCTCCTTGGGGCTGCCAACCATGTTGTGATGTTATGATCTTCACTTGAAATCCATGATGTACTCCTCCCTTAATATGCAGATTTTATGCTTTTCTCTTCTGATTTGATGATGATGTATGCCCCTTCCATTGCTTACTCATGCTTGCTCATGAATACCTTGTGTTGATGGGCATGGTGTGTGACTGTTGTGGGTGCATCAATTGGAAATGATGTCACAGCAACACCAGATGAAACAATAAAATCTAGTGTTGCTGTTGCACTAATTGAATGATGCAGTCACAATAGTGACTCACTAGGTGTGCATGTAGACATAAATGCAACCATTTACTTCTTCTTCCAGTGTTGATCTCTTCTATGCACTTCCATGCTTTCTGTCTTGTTCTTTTTTCATGATTTGAATGTCCCATGGATACTGCTCTTTTGATTGTTTACACTTTTAGACCAGTGCTCCTCCCTGAGACTGCCAGGGTTACTAAAAATTCTATGGAAATGGAGCTTCTAATAACCCTTACAGGTTCAATGTAGGGTACTAGGAGGCCTAACATTGATCATGGGTGCTCTTGGCCTATGATGTGGTCTCTATCAAGGAAATTTGAGGTTTTTCCTAACAGAGCCCACATTACAGGGAAACATCATTCATTTGGATTCCATCACCTTATACACTGCTATTGTCCAGGCAATAGAGAGCCTTGAGGATGTCCCTCTTTTTAGGGAGGGCCATCCTCTCAGGATTTCTATTATCTGGTTAAGGACAAGCAAAAATGTCAAAGATTCTTCTGTATCTGCACATGGAACAAACAAGTTAGTAAAAAACATGGTATCTTCTTTCCTTTCTACAACATTCTTCTAAGTGCACATGTCTTGTAGCATGGTTTTTCTTTTAGAAGTGTATGGATTGACTATGCACATGCATAATTGTAGATGAGGATAACTAATAGGATGCCATTCATTGCTTAAATCTTTTTGATCTAACCCCCATCTCTCTTTTCTTTGCAGGTTCTGGATCACACAGGTGCATACTGGATTCATACCCGGGTCAAAAATTCATCACTTCAGGCAATGTCTGGTACCCTTATTATTTATGTTCATCCTCTTATGTATGCCTGTACTCTTGCATATTCTTCTGAAAGTTGGTTATGCTGACGACCTGTGTGAGCCCAGATAATTTTATCTTTCGGTTCCTTTCCTTGTATAGTATATACAAGTTATTTGGCATATATATACATTACAAATGCATTACAAATACATTACAAATGCCAAGCTCATGGTCTCAATGAAATAAATAGTGTATAAAACAATATATGGTGCACAATAGAAGAAAGAATGCAATGACAACAATAACATTGCATGCTTTCCAAGCTCAAATTCAAAACACTAAGTGTATTAATGTATGATCTAATATCAACAATATAACAAAAAGAGCACCAACCAATCAAATAGGGACATCTCACAGGCATGGAAAAATAAGTGAGCATAAATATCAACATAAATCAAATGCCTAAATAATCCACATGGTGCCATGACAGTAGCAAGGTCATGAGGTGCTCAAACAATGAGCTCATAAACAATGCATGATGCCCTATCTTGCAACCTGCGAGCCATCAAGACATTTCCTCATGAAATGATCATAAATGGGGAGTACCACATAGTGAATATCAACAAAAAATAAATAAATAGAGATCAAACACTTCAAATAATTCTTTGATTGTAATAGAAAGGATGCCCTAGCTCTCAAAGATCACAGGTCATCAAGCATTCCAAATGCAAAGATGTAAACAATGCCAGTATTAAACAGTGAGCTCATAAACAATGCATGAGCTCACTACAAGTTATTTGGCATATATATACATTATAAATGCATTAAAAATACATTAAAAATACTTCAATAAAGAAGAACTTTTAGTGGCACATGTATGTGTTGAACCATATTTTCTACTTCATTGGCCGGTGCTCTATTTTTTATATTGCTGCTGTCAAAATAGAATGACAGTGGTGATTCAATGCATCTAAAACCTCAACAACATGGAAACATTGATCCAATAACAACAAATACATTACAAATTCCAAGCTCACGGTCTCAATCCCATTATTTTCATCTCATATTACATCTTTTTCTTCTTCATCATTTGACCCTTCAATAAAGAAGAATTTTTATTAGCACATGTATGTCTTGAACCATATTTTCTACTTGATTAGCCGATGCTCTGTTTGTTATATTGCTTCTATCAAAATAGAATGACAGTGTTGATTCAATGCATCTACAACCTCAACAACATGGAAACATTGATCCAATAACAACAAATACATTACAAATACCAAGCTCACAGTCTCAATGAAATAAATAGTGTATAAAACAATATATGGTGCACAACAACAGCACGCATGCAATGACAACAATAAAATTGCATGATGCCCAAGCTCACATTCAAAATAGTAAGTGTATTAATGTATGATTTAATAGAAAAAATATAAAAAATAGAGCCTTGAAGGTAATAGCAAGGATGCCCTATCTCTCAAAGCTCACGGGTCATCAAGCATTCCAAATGCAAATATGTAAATAATGCCAGTATTAAACAGTGAGCTCATAAACAATGCATGAGCTCACTACAAGTTATTTGGAATATATATACATTACAAGTTATTTGGCATATATAATGCATTACAAATACATTACAAATGCCAAGTTCATGGTCTCAATGAAATAAACAATGTATAAAACAATATACGGTGCACAACAACAACAAGCATGCAATGAAAGCAATAACATTTCATGATGCCCGAGCTCAAATTCAAAATAGTAAGTTTATTATTTTATTATTGATGTCCCTATTTGATTGGCCGGTGCTATGTTTTTTATATTGGTACTATTAAAATATAACAAATAGAGCACCAACCAATCAAATAGGGGCATTGGTAATAAAATAATGCCAATCAATGATGTAGATAGCTGATAGGCATGGAAAAATCAATGAGCATCAATATCAGCATACATCAAATGCCTAAATACTCCACACGGTTCCATGACAGTAGAAGGGCCATGTGGTGCTCAAACAATGAGCTCATAAACAATGCATGATGCCCTAGCTTGCAGCCCACAAGTCATCAAGATATTTCCTCATGAAATGATCATAAATGGGGAGTACCACAGAGTGAAAATCAATAGAAAAACAAATAAATAGAGATCAAACACTTCATACAATGCCTTGAAGGTAATAGCAATGATGCCCTATCTATCAAAGTTCGCGGGTCATAAAAAATTACAAATGCAAAGATGTAAACAATGCCAGTATTAACATTTATATTGTGCCATTAAATCAACAAATGCCATCAAAATAAAATTGAGTTAATGAGAAGAAAAAGCTCAAATGCCTACCTCAAGTCATGGATACCATATGAAGATCAAATGCTAAGGAACTATGTTATAAAATTTCAAGGCATGAAATTTGACCTCTGATTTGACCTTGATAATGTCCCCTCCATTTCTTATGCTTGATCATGAATACCTTGTGTTGATGGGCATGGTGGGTTACTGTTGTGGATGCATCATTTGGAAATGATGCCATAGCAACACCAAATGGAACAACAACATCTTGTGTTGCTATTGCACTATTTGGATGATGCAGTCACAAAAGTGATTCAATAGGTGTTCATAGAGACATAAATACAACCACTTACTTCTTCTTTCAGTGTTGATCTCCTTTCTATGCTTCCATGCTTTCTATCTTTTCTATTCTGTCTTCATGGTATGAATGCTCCATGGACACTGCTTCTTCACCAAGCTTACACTTCTTAGACCAGTGCTCCTCCTTGAGGCCGTAAGGGTAGACAAAAAATCTATGAGAATAGGGCTTCTAATAACCCTGACAGGTTCAATGTAGAGCTTCATTTGGATTCCAACACCTATACACTGCACATGTTCCTGAGTGTATTTTCCTAAGTGCACATGTTCTGTAGCATAGTTCCTTTTAGAAGTGTATGGCTTGAATATGCACATGCATAATTGTAGATGAGGATCAGTAATAGTGTACGAGGAATTACTTAGATATTTTGGATCTAACCCCATCTTTTCCTTCCTTGTAGGTTCTGGATCATACGAGAGCATACTGGATTGAACCCCAGGTCTACACTTCATTACTTCAGGAAAAGTCTGGTACCTTTATTATTTATGTTCATCCACTTATGTATGTTTGCATTCATTCATATTCTTCTAAAAATTGGCTATACTCATATTCTTCTTATGTCTAAGTCTTCCAACTATGATCAATTTAATGTTGTAAATCTTGACATAGAATTCTAGAGAAATACATTAATTTTATAGTAAATTCATGATCTATAGCTCAGTTGTAGTAGTTCAATGTGTTTGAACTCAAGAATATCCCTTTCTTTGTTTCCTACAAATAATTTGGTAAAATCTATCCGAAAATTAAAATTTTGGTCGAAGTAAGTGTATACATGAAGGATGAAACACATAGGAAGCTATGAGAAGTTATGAGAATGTGACATGAAGCTAATGAAAGGAGGCATCTCTAACAATAATTTCCCTTTTGAGAGTATATGATTACAATGTGGGGGAGTCGAAGAAAATATATGTACAGTTATAAAACTTAAAGTTAAATTTATAAAGTAACATATCATTTATAAAACCTGTCGTAACATGTCATTTTTTGTTTGAAATTATTTGTCAAACTAAAGAGTTCTCACCACGAGCAAATAGAGTGACCATTTTCTATCAAAACCATATGTGTAGATATAAACATCAAGTACAACATGTGAATTTTTTTTTTGCAAATATACACATTAAGGATCATGTCAGATAATACAAGGGAATTTGATCAAAATAGGGACAATCACTAGATTGTTGTCTAACTTTCAAAGAGAAGGCGATGAAAAATGTTATTGTCCATGCAAGAGTTGTAATGGCTTAAAGACAAGAAGAATCAAAATCCAAAAAACAAAGAGACATTGTAGGGAGAATGGTCACATTGAAGGGGGGTTTGATCATCATCTAGTGGTAAGTTGTATGTTATTGTAAGATATAAAATATGGATGAGGTCTAGAACAATAGGAGTTTTGCCCATAAAAGAGACCCCAAAACTGATATTTTACACATACACAAAATTATAATGATATGGGAAGTAAATGTGGAAGACTAATATTGAAATGAAGAAATAAAGGTACTTACCTCTAAAAAAGAATCTGTCGGAAACCTTATCAGACGGTTTAAAAAACTGTTGATTTCTATAATATTAAACCAAAACTGCGAGATCTACAAAACTCAAAAATCTTTTTCTTTTCTGAGCCCGGTTGACCTTGACCCAGACATAAGGGTAAGATCTTACCTTGGGGCACATCTTACCCCTTTATATCTGACCTTGACTTGCACTACTTCGACGGAAATTCTGTTCACAGATCCTGAAAGTTTGACGAAAAGGGTATCTAGATCTGCACTGATATTCACTGTCCCACACCTGTACCTACAATAAAAATGGTTTTTTTTGTTGGGTGGGAGGGGTTTGCCTTAGTAAAACCTCAATTTATGAATTAACCTTGAAATGTAATTGAAATTGTAGAGATAAACAAACTAAATGGAACAATTCACCTTGCTTATGTTGAAAACCCTTGTGGAGGATTCAAATCCTTGAATCCACACATATGGATGCTCCAAATGAATGTAGAATTGGATGTAGTATGTATCAAATCAATTGTCTTAGATATTCAATAGAAATATTTAATGGAGCTTGGAATAGGAAGTGGCTTGGATGAATGTGGATGGAAAAATCTTCAACAAGAGGGCTCCATAGAGATTGAATCCTTCAATGGCTAACAATGGATCTCCTTGATGAATTGGATCTTGAATACTTGAATGCTTGAGGATGAATGAATGCTTGAATTATTTCTTTCTCCTTCTTTCTTTCTTCTTGATTTCTTGATTTCACTAAATGGAAAACTTGATAAGAGATTATGAAAAGAGATGGATTGAAATGAGAGAGGAAGGCCTCCTTTTATAGTGATCTAGGGCACAAACTTCTAGAGAGGTATACATAGGAGAATTAAATTCCTATTTAAACCTTTACCCCTAGAAATGGACCTAAATTAAATATAATTTAAGAGTTTACCATTCTAAAATTTGAAACAACCGACCCGGAAGCAGGAAATAAAACTTTTCGAAGCCCGACATCCCGAAACCTCTGGAATTTAAAATTTGGACCCAAGGTCAGGGTTGAGGTCAACTCGGACCTAGGTCAAGGTTGAGGTCAACCTTGACCTAGGTTAGGGTCAAGGTCAACCTTGACCCTAAAGGTCAACCTTGACCCTGAGGTCAAGAATCTCAGATCCTTAAGGATAAGGTGCCAGAAAAAGGCTGGAAACAGGTGGGGAGAGAAGTAGAATAGGGGGAAAAAGCTAGATCTAGTCAAAGGCCCATTCAAGGCACTTGACATGACCCCATACCACTTACTCAAAGGGCTAAACCAGTCCTAAATGGAAGTGCTTCCATTTTTTGATGATACAGTTATGTTGTTTTCACAATTAATATACATATGAACCATGGAAGGAGGTTTGATTATCACATTGAAGGGGGTTTGATTATCATCATTTTTATATAGGTTGATCTCCCCAGTGTGAATATAGAGGAACATGGAGGTGTGAGTATTGAAGCTGGAGATCATGATCCCATGAAAGATGATGATCATGTGCCAGAAAACACATTTGAAGATGATGGTATGAATGCATTGATCGTTGACACATTTGGTACTGGTGCTACTGGTGCTAGTGCTGCTAATGATGATGATTATGATGAGGATGAAATTGACATCATCCATGATATACCTCTACTTGAGAAGGAAAACATGACCTTTTACGAAGGCTCCCAATCTACTCTTCTCTCTGTTGTATTGTTGTTGGTGAATTTGAAGGTTATGAATGGTTTATCCAACATAGCAATGTCATGTATGCTAAAGTTTGTCATATACGTCATTATAGTCTATAAAAGATGAAACATATACCATTAAGATTGTTTATAGTAAAAACTTATATTTTTTTCTGTATATTGATAGGTGAGTTTCTGTTACCACCATCAAATGTTCTCCCTCGCTCATACCAAGAATTATGTGCCACTATGAAACATATTGGAATAGAGTATCAAGCAATAGATGCTTGTCCTAAAGATCATATTATTTATCATAAAGAACATGAAAATGAAATAGAATGCCCTGAATGCCATACAAGAAGATATCAAGATGATCAAATGAAAAAAAAGGTGTCTCGCAAGGTTCTTCTTTACATCCCCATTATTCCACGTCTGAAATGATTATTCAGGTGCAATAGCTTGGCACAATTTATGGATTACCATGCATGTGGTAGGAGTCTAGATGACATTATTCAAATGCCTGTGGATGGTTCATCATTTATGGACATAGAGGAAAAGTGGGCACACTTTAAAGAAGAATCTCAAAATCTCTGACTTTCTCTGGCAGTAGACGGTGTCAATCCATATGGAGAGATGAGATCTGTTTACTCAGTGTGGCCTATTTTTATTATCAACAATAACCTTCCTCCATGGATGTCAATAAAGAGGGAGAACATTGGGTTGGAAATGATTGTTCTAGGTATTTTATTATTTTATAGTTATCTACATGTAATTATAAGTCTTGGAGTGAAATGACCATAATAATTATCTGATGTTGTTGTTAATTCAACTAGGTAAGTACCAAGTGAAAGATATGAATGTATATATTGCACCTCTTATCGACGAGTTGTTGGTGTTATGGAATGGTTTCAATATGTATGACATCTCTAGACCATTTGGACAAAGACAATTTCAATTCCATGCAATGTCTGTGTGGACAATTCATGATGCTCTAGGGTTGACACATTTCTGTGGTATGTTATGGTGAATTATAGTTGTACGCGATAATTCTAATTTTAAAAATCTACATATTTAATCCAATTGTATTGTTGTCTTGTAGGTCTTCAAACAAAGAGAAAATTTGCATGTCCAATGTGTGGTCCAAAGATGAAATTTCATAATTCCAAAAGTTTAAGAAAATAGGTGTTTGATGAGTATAGGCACTTCCTCCCCAGAGATCATAAGTATCAAAGTGCGGAAAAATATATTTTCAATGGGAAAGAAGAGACTAAATCAAAACCTTGAAGAATGACACGTCACCTATGGCAGTTGGAATATAATAGAATTTGAGGTAATATCATTCCACCTAATGGTTGATGTTTGAAAATTATATATTTTGATTGTGTTTTGTTGGCTAATTATGTAGTTGATGATCTTGAAGGTCATGAAGGCATTAGTGGACAGCTTCCAAAAGGACTAAAATGTTATCCCAAAAAAATTAGTAGGCTGCCCTAGTATGAGCAGCTACAAATTGTGCATTTGTTTGATACTATGCATATTGGAAAGAATGCAACCGAGACATTGTGGAAAATATTGGATGGAAGACATGACAAAGAAAAACTTGGCAAAATTTGTAGTGACATTCATGATTCCAATCATGCAATGAAAAATATCATTGAATCAAATAGCAATGGAGACTAGATTAATGCAAGTGTCCTTCCTTAGTTATTAATAGAGCAACAAAGTAATGCCATAAAAGAAGTCATACAAAAAATTCAATTTCTTGCAAGATTTGTTGCAAATATAAGAAATCTCGTATTAAAGAAAAATAATTTTGGGTTAGGGATGAAAATGCATGATTGGCATACCTTCATCAAGGTAAGTCACAGTCTTTTGTATTTACAATATATTTGTCTAACTGCATTCAATTTTTATTGTATGAAATGATCAGTTGACAATTTTTTCAATATTTTCTACCCCTATCACTCCCAGAGAGCTTCGACAATAATATCAAACAAGTGATATATGATCTTGGAAAATACATGAGGTAAGAAGTGATATTTGTTCAATATATCAAACAATAATATCAAATAAGTAATATATTGTAAAGTCTCATATTTATATATTTTTATGTTTTGAATCCCTTGTAGGTGGTTTTCATCTAAGGAAATTCATAAAGAAGATATAAAATATTGGAAGAAAATAATTTGTCGACTAATGTGTGAAATGAAAAAGTGTTTACCTTTAACTTTTTTCAATGCACAAGAACACTAACTCATACACCAAGTTGAGGAGATTGAATTGTGTGGACTTGTACATGCTAGGTCAATGTGGATGGTTGAGAGACACTTGAAATTTTTGAAGGGTTTAGTATGAAAAAGAGCACGCCCTAAGGGTTCTATGGTTAAGGGATATATGGTATACCAGATGATGGTGTACATTGCTCAATATCTTCCTAATCTTTCAACAAAGACCTATATAGATTGCATTTAGGATCTTGACTCCATTAAAAAATTTTAAGGGGAGTACTTGGTGGGGTACCGAGGAATAGGAATAGGTGGAAGATGATGTAGATGATGATCACGATTGAGAGTTAGTCAAAGAAGAATATGAAGAAGAAGACGATGATGCTGTTGCTACTGATGAAGATGATGATGAGGATGATGATGATGACGATGACAATGAAGATGATAGTGGTGGTGATGATGTCATCAATGATGATGATCTTGATGATGAGATGGATGAAGAAGAATATCAATGACATGAATGAAATGTACAATTATTTCAAATGTTTGGTAGGTTTTAACGATTGTTTTGGGTTGAAATCTACACTTTTTCCACAAATATGCTTAGGGTTTCATATTAATGGCATTTTTGGTTTTAGCGAGAATATCTAACTACTCTTATTCACCTTGTTTTATATGTCCTACTTATATCTTTGATCTTTTGTTAAGAGAAATTTCATTCTAAAAGGTGTATTCAATCTCTATATGCTTAAACAACCCCACTAGTTTAGACTATTCTCATTTCTAGTGGGCATGACAAGAATCAAATCACTTGAAAGACACCAGTATTTAGACATGCACAAATTAGTGACATGATTAAGAAAATTACCTTTCTTTATCATTTTTTGGGGTGTTTTTTTTATATCAATACATTTAATCTAGATACTATCTTATCGATTTGCTTCTGATAATTTTCTATTTCCTTGCACATTAATGATGTTAAATCACAGGGGATTCTCTTTGTTCCCTGCAATGGAGTGAGCTAATTCTAAAAGTATAAATAGATAATTTTAACAATGTATAGTGTCCTTCACAAGATGTAATAAAAACACTGGCAAGGCATGAGAACTGTTTGACGAAATGCCACAATAGTGGTGTCTCATGCAATCCTGAGATGTCCAGTTATATGAAATGCTGAGATATTCAAAATATTGTAGGATAAATAGATAATTTTAAGAATATATAATGTCCTTCACAAGATGTAATAAAAACTATGGAGTGAACTATGTTTGTCTAATTATATAACTATTATCTTTTGTCAGGTATCCCACATAGTCTCATTGATTGTCAGGTATAAGTCAATACACCCCATAGAGATTAATGTCTTTTATCATTTGTAAAATATCTATCTCATTGCCACCTATCTCTCTCATTTCATGAAGTATAGGTACCAATGAATATGTATTTGTTATATTTTTCTTCCTCGAGCGAGGAAAATGTAGGAATGGAAGAAGAAAGTAAGACATTTAGTATGTCTAAATCAAGGAGATCGACTCAAGGTCAAAAGATCAAAAAGAAATTCAATAAACACATAGAATTTTTCCTTGCTCAAGGGGGGTCATGTTCTTATGATGATGAGAGAAAAGGTGACTCTGAGGTGCCCTTTAGGTACAAATATCTACAGAAAAAATGGGTCCCCAATGAACTTCCTTCAATAAACACTGATTTTTGTGTTAGAGAGAGGATATATCGCATAGCACCATCTTCATTACTTGGTTTGGGCCTATTTTCCATGGATGGAATAAAGGTCTCTTACAACAAAGTTGTCAAATTGATGGAGTATGTCAAACCTTGTTATGATTATAGTAGTTGGATGCAAATTGTTAAATATAAAAAAGTATGTGTAGGTATGCACTCGTGACACATTATATACAACAAAAAGTCAGTGAAAAAGTAAAAAAATAGCTATATACATTGATGGAAGGCCAAAAACATCAGGGCATATTATAGGTTTTATAAACAGTACATGACCTGCGTCAACTAAGAAGCAACCCAATTGCATATTTGAGGTGCGCGAGGGAAATCACGTATTTGTATGTGTGATAAAATCAATACATGGAGGCGAAGAGTTGCTTATCAATTATAATTTGAATCACATAGATACAAAAAAACTCATGACTATCATGGATGAGGTGGTATGCATTCTGATAATTGTCTATTATTCAACATAACTTAGAATAAGAACACATGTGTTTTAACATGTCTCAATGATTTATTTTTGAAATACAGGGCTATAGTATGGATCAACAGCCACACGATACACACAACGATGATGGTTCTCATGGGACTTCTTCTTCCCAATAGGGAAAAATCATTGTTGCTGTACAAATGCACATACAAGAAAAATTTTAATGCGTATTTTTTGTTATGTTTTATTCTTCACTACTATTTTGGATTTCTTTTAAATAAAGTGCTAATAATATTGTTCTCACAAACTAGTGTTGATCAAAAAAAGGAAAGGAACAAGTAGTCCATGAGGAGCCACAAGATGAGCAGGATCCATTCATTATTGATTTTGCATTAGACGTTGATCCCGTGGTTGCACTGCAAAAGGTCCTTCATGCACTATCAAGAGAGTTAAATTGATTGGCGGGGATTCGACCTCAAACTCCTCAAATATAGATGAGAGAGGAAGAGTTGATTCACCTGGTTCGGACTTATACAATAAGTATTAAAGTAGTTTTTAATTATAACAAAAGTTCAATAATGGTTTTTATAGTATACTCTTTTATTTGTCATTAACTAAAATACATATGTGTTATTTTTATAGAGGATGCAAAAACAATTAAAGGCCCATGCCCCAGATGCAAATACTTCAGGTGGTTCAAGTACATTGCATGTTCTATCCTCCACCTTGTCCATGGTTGTCCATATTTTTTTATGCTCTAAAAATCTTATTTTTTAGCACCTACTATTGATCCTATGTTGAATACGCTGCCTGCTACGAGGATCATAACTACATAGGTACTGCTGCCTGCAATGTCAGCAACATGTAGCATGGCCAAAGATGTGAAGGAAATGCCTATTGGTAAGTAGATTCCTCTTTTTCTCTCTCATTTATCATGTGTTTATTTCACTTGAACTATTCTTTCTTAGGGGGCATTTTGTAATATTGGATTCATTTTATGTAGGAGGCGATGAAGAAATTCTTGGATGTACTCGTGTTAGATGAACATGAACAATAGAGAATTATGATCAATTACTCATGAACAATGAAGATGGACTTCCCTTGAGAGTAGCCTAGCTTCTAGGTACTTTAAAGATTGATCCTCTCTCTTACTATACAATCTTATACTCATAATGTAATGCACTAACCCCATGTGTAGTCCCTTGCAATAACTAATAATCCCATTATTATTTTGCAGGGAATAATCTATTTTATGAAAAAATTAATGATGAATGTTTGCGCTTTTTTGGGCTGACCATACACACATGGTATCATATTTTGATTTCATTACTAGATAAGATTTCCTTTCATCCCTTTCTTCAAGTATATTAAAAGGTAGATTCACTTTATTTATGAATATAACAATTTTTTTCCTTAAAAGGTGGCAATTACAAGATAAAGAGTTAACGGATAAACTCATTGACTCTATGAAAAATCTTTTTGGACCCAACGTCTTTCAAAGACTTAGGCTCCTTGAGAAAGAGGGCCAAGCTTTGAAGTATATTAGGGACAACTACATGTCCCAAATAGAATGCAACCCTTATTATGAGTGGCCCCCTTATGTTCCCATTAATGAGTGAGAGAATCTTAAAAATGATGCATTTGAGAGAAGCACAAGACATGGTGGACAAATACTATCACCTGAGGAAAGAAGGTACGTGATAATCTTAATAATAAAATTATTTACTATTTACTCTTTTTACTTATGTGATCTAACATATTTCAAACATGACATAGGTTGATTGACACATCAAAGACAACATAAGCAAGAAAATAAAATCACAAGCAACACAAGCTCAGCTTGGGTGGATATGCAAAATTTGATGCACGAGTTGTAAGTATTAGTAAATGAAAAACCATATGCAAATATTTATAAATTGCAATCAATTTAGTTTTGATGAAATTCACTACAATAAAAATTCATGATACCAAGAAAAAATGTAGGCCTTGGAGCTCAAAAAAAAAATTACAGAAGAGGACAAGAAAATAGGCTACAAACAAGGCTATATAGTCGTGGCTGAATGATTTCGATCAATGAGTGTACAAGGTTCTTTTGGTGGATCTGTCGATCTGGTAAATAAGGCAATTGATTTTTATTTCAAGTTGAATACTTTACCAATTACTGTATTTGATGTTAAGTTCCAACATAAAGTGAATATATCTGTTTTAAGTAAGGAAACAATGATTATATATTTGTTTAAAACTTTAAAGTGAATATGTTTATATGTATTAAACTGAATGATTAACATTTCTCAGTATTTGTCTTGTATTTATATGTATATATTGTTGATAAATGCACTAATTATTTACATTGGAATGCAGCCTATCGAGCCTGATACACCATCCGAGCATGATGGAGGCATCAATTCGAATGTGAATTGTAGTACTCAAGGTATACATTTTCTATTCAAATTTTGATTATTGAATATTTAATACAAGAAAACATTTTAAATTGAATTTGGCGTAGTGATAAAAGTTTAATTATAATGTGTTGGGATTAATAAAACATTTTGTATTGCAGTTGCAGGGGATGTAGAGGTTGTTCCCGATGAGCGTGTTGAGGTTCAAGCCACCGAGAAAGATGATGTGGTTGGACAAGGTAAAGAGCGTCAAGTTTATGTTTTTTAAAGTACTGAAATGCTTGTAACAATAATTATAATATGTTTTTAAATTAACCCCAATTATGATAATATGTTTTTAATTTAAGCCTTTTATTTGTTATTGCAGAGGACCCACCTTTGCAAAGGACAATGAGATCACATGCACGACTGAGAAGAAATGATGATGTTGACATGGATATGCCTCTGCAAATATTTAGGGAAGCAGAAAAAAAGAAAAAGTCAAAAAAGAAACGATTCTCATTTATGCAACTTATTTGTTAATGACTGATGTTTATGTCTCAATGTTTTAATCTTATGTGTTAATGAATGTTTTGATTACGTAAAAATAGGTTTTGAAAGGACCCAAAACCTTGTACAAAAGGAGAACATAATAGACATTTAAGCACCAGTAGTACAAGTGCAACAACACCAAAAAAAAACACCAGACAAACTAGTCTTTAAACAAAAAGAACAACCAAAAGACAAAGGACAACAAAAGGAAAGCAAGACAGCAAGATGCTATCTAAACACATTTCATTAGTTCTGCTACCTGATCAGCAAGAATCTGCATGTTTGCAGAAGACAACTTTAGATCATCCATGTCATTCTTGTTGCCATCCTCCATCTTCTTGAACTTGGACCTCGTACGCCTGCTAGGGCCCTGATCATCTTTAGTGTCTGTAACCTCATGGTTTCCTTTCCCATTATCGAGCTTGTCCACCAGGATCTTCACATGCTCATTTGATGCTTTTAGGATAGCATAGCTCTGCTCAGCAATATTCCCCATGGTCTTCTCTAGCTTGTCAATTCTCTTTTCCATAATTTCAATTTTCCTTGTCATACCATTACTGTTTTCAAATTTGACCTCCATGGAAATAATTTTGTCATTGAAAATAGCAAGACCCTCAGCCCTAGTGACAGTGTCAGTGAGCTCATCAATTGTCTGGCCCATCATTTTCTCCCCCAAGTGCATCCTTTTAAGAACCTCCATCTCTTTTTGCAACTGGTGAATATGGGTCTTCATCACAGTGATGTCATTCTTCATAATACTGAGGGTAGTCAGAAAAGCCAAACATCCCAGATTTTCAAAATCCATATTCCCTCTCGTATTCTTAGAACCCTTATTCCCTTCCTCCATTTTCTCCTTAGATCTCTCCACATTCTCCTTCTCCATGTTAACCTTATCCTTCTCATACCCATATTTCCCAATGTTATTCACAGCCTGAGTGACCTCATGCAATATATTCTCCTCCACCCACACATTTTTTTCAATTTCCACACTCTCCTCCATAGCAGGGTTGGTGTCCACTCAGTCATCCTGATTACTCTTTTCTTGAGAGGAAGAGCCCTCATCAAAGGATAAAACAACCCTTTTCACAATTTTCTTCTCTTTTTTAGCTTTGGTATGTTTGCTGATGGGCTCCATTCTTTTTTTCCCCTATTTCTTAGAACTTTCCTCCCTGATCGCATCATCCTCAACATCCATATCTATGGTCAACTCCTCCACCTTCCTTTTCTTTTTATTTCTCTTTGGGAAAGACTCTAGAAAATCCTCAGAGTCCCCCTCTTCCTCTTCCATGTCCTCCATAAAAGGCTCGTCAGAATCCTTCCCATCAATGTCATAATCTTCAAGGGCTTTTCTATTAAGCTAGGGTCTTTCCACCTTCTTTGATTTCAACACCTCAAAGATGAGGACCATGAGCCCTTCATGGAAGGCATGATCACCCTCCGGGTCCCTTTGCTAGTGGAGGATAGAGGCCTTCAAAGAGCTCAACAAGTAAAAAGGAAAGTTTATTTTTACCCCATGCCTAAAGTGGTTCAGAAGGATAAGATGATGTGTTAATGAATGCTAATTAATGAGTCTTATGAATGCTAATGAATGTGTGTTAATGAATGCTATTTAATAAGATAAATACTCAATTGTTGTAACGGAAATTGTTATAATATGTACCATATGTTTCCATACATGTTTGTGTGTAGGGATGGACAAGGGATGTTGATTGGTACTTTTGTGATTAGAGAATACCTTGCATGATTGCATTCCCCAAATCATTACTAGAAAAATTTTGAACATATCTAAATGGAATACTTTGTGCTTGATATACTTAAATGGAATGCACCAAGTACCAAATGATGAATTCTCAATTGTTGTAATGGCAAAGCATCAGAACCATCTATTTCTAGAACTTGATTTTCTAGTCTTAATGATTATGCATAGGTGATGAATATGCAGATTTGCCTAAGTAGTACTGGGAGCTGACCCATCAACACATGTACTATTGTGAAAATCATCACAAGTCCATTTGTTGCTAGGTCAGTCCCAGTGTATTTTCATCAAATCTGCATGTTTTTCACATGTTCATATACCAAATGATGAATGCGCAATTGTTTTAATGGCAAAGCATTAGAACCGTCTATTTCTGGAACTTGATTTTCTATAGTCTTAATGATTTTTCTATAGTCCTAATGGTTTTTCTATAGTCTTAATGATTTTTATATCGTCCTAATGTTTATTGCTCTTGATAAATTAGGCCTTGAATTTGAATTTTTGCTCACTGTTTTATTTCAGCTTGATATTTCATTCATTTTTCATATACACAAAGACTACACACTTTGATAAAAAAATGAGCTATTTGATTGTTCACTGTTCATTATTGTAAATGGTCAATATTCCTGATGGTAATCCTTGGTGTATTTCATTTAAAAATAATCATTTTTCTACGACTATGATAAATGTCCCTTTGTGTTGAGAAAATTAGAGTTGAGATTAACTCGATTGGCAGAGATTCGACCTCAGACTCCTCAAATACATATGAGAGAGGATGAGTTGATTCACTTGGTTTAGACTTATACAATAAATATTAATGTATTTTTTAATTATAAAAAAAGTTCAATAATGGTTTTAGATGTTAAATGTGACAATATCTTGGTTTCAAACAATGCAGAAGGAGGCACCTAGTTCAATATGCAATCTCAATTCATATGCATTGGATATTAGGTGGAGTTGAAAAATGCAACAGGTTTGCATTTTTTATAGAGGTCTTTAATTAGGTATTTTAAGTTATAAACCATCACAAACATCATAATTTTGACTCTTATAGGTGAGGGTAAAGTCCTCAGCATGCAAGAAAATCAACACTTTCAAAACATTCTTTTTGATGTGTCTTATGTGAGTGTTCAAACATTGCAATAAATTTCCAAAAATACTTTCAAAACATTCATAATACCCTTCAAAACATTCCAAAATATTTGCAATTTTTTTCAAAAGTTCCCTAAACATTCATTGGTCACAAACACCTTGATTCAAAACCATTGTGGACATGAAATTTTAGAACATTTGCCTTGGAGCCTTGTTCCAATCCTAGAGTAATCTTTTGCATGATTAATCCTCATTTTTCATCCTCATGTCATACTGATTTTGTAACCTTTGTATACATTGCATTATCTTTCCTTGCTTGGCATTTGCAATTTTAAGTCCTTGCATTAATTTGTCCTCATTTTAGTCCTATTGCATTTTGCATTTTACTTTTAGAACCTTCAAAAGCTTTTGCAAAATCTCACAAAAATCCAATTTAGAGTCTCTCCTTATGTTGTTGAAAACAAGATCTTGACTTAGTCCCAATATCCCTTTTATCAAAAATTATCCTCTTGTCCTTTTGTCAAACTCCATATTTGTCATGTTGGATTTGACCTAGTCCCTTTTATCAAATTGTCCTTGTCCTTTTGATCCCTTTTAAAGTCAAGATCCCTATTCAATTTCGTAAGGTTATACCCTTAGATTTGTATTTTCCAAAGGTTTTAAAAATCGAAAACCATAGTTGTATTTTGTATAATCATTCAAAACCCCAAAAATCTAAAAACATAGTTGCATTTTGCATAATCATTCTAAATCCTAAAAAGCCAGAAAAAAATCTGCATTTGCATATCATCCTAAGTTGCATTTTCACATCATTTCAAAAAATCTTTGCATACCTTAGGTTGCATTCCTAAGTTTTCAAAATCCTAAAAATCCAAAAAAGTTTTGTATTTGCATATCTCCTAAGTTGCATTTTGCATTTAGGTCATCATGTCAATTAGGCAACAAGGTTCTTATCAATCCATGTACACACAAGCACACTTTGATCCTAGACAAGGTATACCTTTTCAAATACAAGGTTGTGACCCAAATATCATGTACCTTTCTAGACAAGAGACCCTTTGTGGGACATATCAAGCATGATCAATGATCAACCTTTTGTGGGACATATTCCACCAAAAAATTCTTCAATTTCAAACATTAATGTGGTCTCACAAACAAGATCAACCAAGAAGAATAAAAATTCCAAATCTAGCTTTTTAAAAGATTTACTTCAACAATTGGGTTTTATATATGAAAATAATAATGCACCCATTTCTAGAAATAGACCATCCCAAGACAATAACATGGATGACACATATTTCCTTTCAAGAAAAATCCATGTCCCCTTCCATCCCTTTATCCCCTAAATTTTTACTCTTATAGGCAATGGTAATGTGCTCAGCATGCAAGCAAATCGAGACTTTTTATTTGTTGGCTTGTTGAGGACATTCTCTCGCCCATAGCTGCCAGAGTTGTAACCTTCATGATGGTGTATAAATTAAAAAAATTTATAGACCTATTAAAAAAATGTGAACGTGGTGCATTTTTTCAGCTCCACTTGTTATCCATGCATATTTTGGTTGTGTTGCATGTGAATTCTTGATTTAGAGTGGGAAAATATTATTTTGGATGCGAGGGAGAGAAGCCAAACACATAAAAAACATGCACATAAACACAACAGCTGAGAAACATAAATGTAGATATCATGGTCACAATTTTTTGGAGACACAACATAATTGAATGGTATACCCAGATGATGCAACACAACCACTACTCCTTCAGTTGCAAGTTGACACTGCGGGATCCAAAAACCGTAGATATGGAATAAATTTAGAGAGCGGAGGAGGGTCATAATGACCAAAATAATATAGGGTCCCTATATTATTTTGGTCATTATGGCCCTCCTCCTCCACTCTCTAAATTTATTCCAACGTTTGGGTATACCACTCAATTATGTTGTGTCTCCAAAAAATTGTGACCATGATGCCTACATTTATGTTTCTTAGCTATTGTGTCCCAGGACCCCTTATGACCCTTTACGATCCCTAAGTATACATCTTAGAGGCCTTAAAGTGTCGTAAAGGGTCATAAGAGGCTCCTAGGAGGGGCAAGATGAGCTTCCACCTTCACGTGGTTGGCCCTATTAAGTAGAGAATGTTAAACTATTCTTGAAACAAAGAGAAGCTCAATATTTTAAGGTCTCACTCCATGCACGACAATTTTTTTATATAAAATTTAGCATACCGTCACAATTGTGACTGTATTCAAAGAATGACCAACACCAAAGCACTACATGTGATGTCCCGCTATCAGAAATATCTGACAATTGGATGTCACATGTACAACATATATGTCACATACCCATTGTAATTGTGACACCTTATAATATGTAATGATGGTAGGTTGCCCATCCTAGTTGATGCATATTATGTTGGTCAATACCATTGCAATTGTGACGGCATTTAGATAATGATTGATAGTAAAACACTTTACATGATGTCTGTCGGTCAAAAATATCAGACAGCTGGACGTCGCATGCACAACATATCCATCACACAAATGTCATAATTGTGACACTCATGTTGTGTAAAGATGGAAGGTTGCCCATCCTAGTCGGTGCATATTGTGATGGTCGATACCATTGTAATAACGATGAAAATCCTAGCTGTTGACGATTTTGACACAAAACCTGCAACACCAGTCTATGTCACTTGATCAACGGGTTAGTGTCAGAATTGAAATGCATAACTATCAAAAAAAGGACTCAAATGTACTGGTGGATTAATTATATTCTATTAATACTGTAAGAATATATGTATAAGGTTTAATTAGAATAGAAATTGTATTTAATGATTCACCCCCCCTCTCAATAACCGGTTAGGATTAACAATTGGTATAAGATATTCTTGGTTCTCAAAGATATAAAGCTTAACCACTTGAGCCAAAGATCATGGAGGCTTTTAGGTATTAGAAGCAGCTTGAGGAAGCCAATTACATCATTGTCTCTCTTGAGAATAGGATGAGAAGGTCCCTAGCAAAAATAAAAGAGCTAGCTCTGCAACTGAGTGAGAGAAATAAAACAATTGAAGAGCTCTCTAGAAAAAGTGGATCTGATGAAGCAGAGGAGGTGGTCTCTAAGCTCATAGAGAAGAAGCAAATTATAATCGATCAGATCTCCAACTTGAAAAGAGAGAAGGAAGGCAATGCTCTAAGAATTACTGAAATCATTGAGGAAAAGAGGAAAGCTAAAGATGAAAGGAATAGTGCCGTGAAATCACTAGCAACCTCTGAAAGAGAAAGAAATTTGGCAAAAGATGCGTTAAGGGAAAGTGATCTTGTTGTTCCACAACTTCAAGAAGACATGCAGATAATTACACAAGAAAATGCAAACATGCAAAATAATTGGCATGATAAAGATGATGCATGCAAAAGGTTGGCTATTGAATTGTATCAACTAAAGGAACATATGAAAGCTCTCAAAGAAAGAAATGAGACACTTAGAAGATATAATGAGAGCTCACAAAATCTTAATGAGCAACTGATGACTCAAAGAAAGCACAAGGATCCCACATGACTTGGGTTCACTGGTCAAAGCAACAAGGAAACCGATGAGTCCTCTAGAGTCAAGAAGGGAAAGATGGAAAAGGAGAAATCAATAGAAGTCAAAGGTAAGAAGACCTTCAAAACATATTGCCATCACTGTGGTAAACTGGGTCATAGGACAAATGACTACATAAATGCACTGGTAAAACCAATTATGTCTAATAGTTACTATAGAAACTATTACAAGCATGGCCACAAGACTTCTGATTGTAGGTCTCATCCCAACAGTGTGTCCAGTGGAAGTAGGGGAAGCTTCAAAGGTTACTTCTATGCATGCAACAAGTTTGGACACAAGGTTGATGAATGCATATCTAAAACTATGGCATTCAGATCCCCACTGAGATCGATATTCCCTAAGAGGAATGTAAAACAAAGCACAACCAACTATGCTAACTATGGCATACATGGCCATAATGACTCCTAGTGTCATTCACCTAAGAATAGAAGGGTAAATCCATGGAAGGAAATCGAGATAGTCTGTTACACCTACAACAAAGTTGGACATTTAGCCGAAGATTGTAGGAACCGACTAGTGAACAAAAAAAGAGGATCGGTCAAAGTGATAGATAAGAACTCATCTCCCAATCAAAAGGGAAACAAAGGAAAGGAGACTGAGAAAGAAGTCAAGAAGACTTCGCTCAAAAAGGAATCAAAGAGCTCTGTCGAGGAGAAGACAGAAGGAAGATTATCATCTACTGATGATGATATCTCTTCAGCAAACTTAGCCCAAAATGCTTAGAGGGAACCGATAGTTCACCAACTGTTCCTGGTAGAGCTGGTGAGCAACAAACCCACTTAGTCAAAAACTAAAATTGGAAGATGTTACCGGTCTATCATATGAACTAGACAGGAAAGGTTTGATCAATAGGTAAAAATAGGAGAACCGGTTGTCAAGAAAAGATTAGGTAAGGTAATTAATGCTATAGCCATTAAAAAAATGTTACCATTTGGTAATTACTGTTATACCCTAAATCTATATAAAGGAAGGATGATTACTCTTTTTTACTTTACTTTGCGAATTGTGATTTTCGATTGAGTAATCTTCTCTTGTTATGATTTACTATTTTTGCTAAGCAATCTTTGTAAATCCAATCAAGATTTCTTTGGGTAAAATGATCAAGATACAATACAATGGCATCATCATCCTTTGTCATCAAGCTTATTCAAGGAAACCAATTCGATCCACTTGTCTATGATATCATGCAAGTGTAGAATAGGGAAAATGACATGAAAGGTACGCTATCAATGGTGCCTGATGGAGTTTTGCTGACTGAAGATGTTACTGCATTTATTCATGCCAAGAAAGAAGATTTGGGTGAAACCTTTATCCAGAAAGAGTATCTGTTGCTATGCCAAAATGGAAAGCTTAAGGATAAGTATGAAAAGATCGTATCTTCAAGATTGATCAATGGAGTCTTCTATCCAACTGTGTTTTGATCGGACTAGATAAGATTGGTTCTCAGTTGTGTGCACAAGTAGGGTTCTGGATAGAAAAAAGAACATGAACACTAATCACTAAGGATGATCTACAAATGGTTACCAGATATAGTGACAAAGGGGAAGCTCTTACCCTTAGAACCATTGTGAATTATATTGTCATAAAGTTAACAAAGTCAAAGTCTGATAGTCGGTTGATGACTGTCAATGATATAGAGGATGAGGGAGTTAGTTTGCATCTACGGTTATAGGATACAAAATCTATCAATCAAGCAATCTCAACAGTGTGCCGAGAGGATCCATTCACCCCACACACCGGATCATGCACAACAATGCATAGTATGATATATGTGCCATGCTACGAGGGTAGATTTTTGAAAATTTAAAGAAGCTTGGTCTTGTGAAGAAGAATTTCCTAAAATATGGAACCCTACTGGTATGTCTATTCCTTTATTATCAAAATTTCTATCTGAGAATAGGCAAAGTAACATGGAAAATAGATAAACCAGTAATGATTCAAATAAGTGATATGGCTAACAGACTAGGAATATAGTTTAGTAAAGTCATGAATGATTATTTTGAGGCCTTCCAACTAAGGATGCATGCTAGGGAAAGGATTCCCTCAACTATTGTTGATTTTTACAAAGATGAGGTGTGTTTTCTTCTCACCGCCAATCATTGCATTATTCAAGCAATGGAGTCAAGAACTGGTATACACTGGAGCTCGGTTATGAAATCTCCACTAAGATAGCCAAGGCATATGCAAATGCCTTACAAGAGAGTGATCTAGATCTCTCTTCATACCGGTTTGGGACATATGAGGAAATTATGGAAAATATGAAGAAGTCTTCAGTAAAAAAATCTAAAAAGGTATATGTAAAGAGGTCTCCCACACCGAAGAAGAAACTGGAAATAGATGAACCCAAAGTTCAAAGGAGAAGAGCACAACTAGTGTCCAGTAAACAAGCAGAAGAACATGAAGAAACAAAGACTAAAGACACAATTCCTCTTCTTCGAAAGAGGAAATCTACAAAATCGGTGAAAGAGGATGCACTGAGAGGAAGGAAACCAACTATTGAAGAATTTGTTGAAGGAGTTAAGGAATGAGGTAGATTGGGAATAATTGGAAGGAGATATATTCTAAGTGACGAAGAGGACAAAAGAAAACTAGAAGAAGATGTAGTTCACTGTATCCACAAGTTCAACTACACACCAATTGAGCTTCACAAAATAACACTGGATGATTTGCTAAGATCATAGAAGGAAGATGGAAGTCTTCAATTGATAAGGACAAAGAGCTAAGGATAAAAGATCTACTAGAAGTACATAATCATCTAAATCTGGAAGAGGAAACTCAACAAGAAGAACTACACAAGCAAAATTTATTGATAAGAAAAAGGATAAGTCAAGTGCTTGTTGGAGATGTTGACAAGGTGCAAAAAGAAGGTGTTTCTACATGGACAAAACTTCTTTAGAAACAACACCAGGAAGAAGAAGAATTCTAGAAAACCACGGAGCCACCTGTCAAATATATCAGTAAAGGAAAGGGTATATTGGGTCCTGAGACTTCTGTCAAGAACAAGCATGTAGAAGTACTGGTGATTGTTGACATAATTGATGATAAAGATGATGATCCAGTGCCTCAAACTCTATTGTCATCCCAAATAAAAAGGTAAGGCTTGAATATTGACTGTAGATAACATTGTTGATGAAGTCATGGATTTTGGTGAAGTGTCAAATGCAGTCAAATGGTTCAATGTGTTAGTAGAAGAAGATAAGCAAAAAATAGAGGTTTCTCTATTGGAAACCTTCTTAGATTTCAACAGAAGTCCTAGAGATTATAGGGCCAAATTTCCTCTAGAGTTGAACCAAATAATTATGGAAAAATGGTGAACCGGTTTGGTAGCCAACAATAAAATAGAAATTGAAACATTGACACATGTAAAACTAGGTCTTAGTGAAGAACAACTAAACTTCTAATGGAGGAATGTCAATGAATCTGGACACAAAGAACATGGTTGCTAAAATTATCAATGGATATTAAAAGGAAGTGTACAATGATACACTAGAGTTCTATCAACAATATGACTTTAATGCTATGAAGGTAACAGGTCCACAGCAAGAACCTGAGATAGTACGGGAACCACCGGTTCAATTCACTACTCACGAACAAACCAGTGAGAAAGTAGTTCCCATAGAAACATTCACAACTAGTGAAAAAATAAATCTGGGAGAACAAGCTCTACCAGAGGAAAATGTACTGGGAGAGTCATCATGCAAGATTACCACTAAAAAGGGGATAGATGAGAAAGAAACTACTGAGGATAAGTAATAAGCTACTGAGGAATAACACATAGAGCCTCCACCGGAAGAAAAAGTAAATCTTGGATATAAAGCTCCACTAGAAGAGCTTGTACATCTTGAACATGGAGTCCAAATGGAGGAAGGAGTCCTACCGAAAGGGGAAGTACAACAACAAGAAGCTCCACAATAGGAATTCCCTTAGCAATAAGAGATGCAACATGATGACATACCTCAACAACAAGTACCTGTCAACACTGAACATGAAAAGTCTACGAAAGAGAAACCAAAATAGGAAAAGAGTCAGAAGGAATTGGTCAATGTTCCAATCTCATCCTCATCTAAGAGGAAAATGACTTTTGCAACAGAATTTGAAGCCAAAAAGGGAAAATTTAGTGAAACTAAGGTTGACATAAGCAAGATGTCAACTAGACAACTTAAGGAGCTCACTAAGAGGAAATAGGACATGGTCCTCTCTATTGTAAGGAACATCTTGTAAAAATTTGTACCGGATGTATATATTGATGAAGAAGAACCTGTTATTGATCAATTGGAAATATTGGCACAAGAAATTGGCAAAAATGTTAGCGTTTTGGAGACAATAGCCATTGATCATTATGAGAAGAAGCAAGTAGAAATCCTACATAAATTGGTTGAAGAGATAAAGACAATTGTATCTACAAATAAAAGAGTACTCCAATAGTAGATACAAGAAGTAGGTGGTCTATTCAAAAGGACTTCAAACTTTGAAGTTTTTGTTCAGGATATCACTGAAAAGACATCCAAAAATTCAGAGGAAATAAGAGTTCTTTCATCCAAGTTCAATGTAAAGAACACATCTGCAATTGAATACAGCTGAGAAATGACAAGTCTTTCTCTAACCATTAGAAACGCATCAGAAGAGAAGACTAAGAGAATCCAAGATCTCATTGGATTCTAAGTATTTCTTGCTCCTAGATTTGATCTCATGCAAATGATAGCAATTGAAGCCGAAAACGTGATCAAGGAATTGGACTACAAAACTATAAACGACATGGAGAACATAATTGTATCACTGCAAGTAGCACAGAAAAACTTGGAGCATGTCACCGGTCTATGGAATCCATTTCTTCAATCAACAAAGAAAATATATAAGGATATCTTCACAAATCTATAGATATAAGGACATTCTATGACTACCCTTTGTCCTATGGAGGCAAAAAGGGGAATAAGAAGACTAGGAAAGAGATCAGGATAAAATCAGGATGGGAAGAGATCAAGATACTGGTAAGAAGATTTAGCGACAGAAGAAAGAAGAAGAAATTAATAGACAAAACAGGGGAAGTCTACATGACAGGGAATGTAAAGTGATGTTTTTCCACCAATGCTAAAGGGGAAGATTGTTGACATATTTAAGTTGTCATTGGTTAAGTTAGAGGAAAACATCAATCTACATGATAGGGAATGTAAAGTGATGTTTTGCCACCAATGCCAAAGGGGAAGATTTTTGACATATTTAAGTTGTCATTGGTTAAGTTAGAGGAAAACATCAATCCCACCAAGGCACTGATAGACAAATATATCACCAGTACTCTTTAATATGAGCCAGTAGACCAAACAAAGTATTTCCAACTGGTATTATTAAACATTAAGTTCAATGCTTATTGACTACATGATAATCTGAACCAAATTATGAGGAGCTTTTTCAGTTAAAATTGGATTATATAGAGCAGTCACAGTTGGAATGGGAGTTAGCTTTTTAACCAGAGTTAGCTTTATTTCTACATGGATGTTTCAAGGTAAACTCAAGATCATTTTGCAAGATTTTTGCATGCATGATTTATGGGTGAGTTTACAACTTGGCGGAACTATGAGAAAGTATTTTAATAAGAGTAATGTCTTATAAATACAAGATATAGCATACACAAGATGTGTTCTTGAATGTTGAGAGTGTGTAGAGAAAAGGAAGGAGAGTCTTCTAAGAAGTGAAAGATAGATAAGGGTTCAACAACCAAGTAGAGAAAAAGGATAACATGTATGATCTGATTAGAAAAGAAGTGTTATAATAGATCATTACTTTGAATTGTAAGAGAAAAATCAAATCCCTCAATCATGGTGAACCCTAACAGGTTCTTGTAAAAATCCCTTCACAGGGTGACATATCAATTGGTGTTAAAAGTCCTTTCACAAGGTGACTCCTAATAGGGTTAAGATCTTAATAGGTCTTCTACCAAATCCCTTTATCAAGTAGCACTCTTACAAGTGCTTTGTAAGACTTTAACATGGCATCTTTATTACTGTAGTAGTAAATTTGTGGGTTCTGTCCCACCGTGGTTTTCTCCTTCTAACTGAGGGTTTCCACGTATATATGCTGTGTTGACCTATGTATTTCTATTTATGTTTATGAGTGATTGATTATATTCTATTAATACTACAAGAATATATAAGGTTTAATTATAATATAAATTGTATTTACTGATTCACCCCCCCCTCTTAGTAACCAATTAGGATTAACAACCTAACCATAAACACAAGGCATACACACAAGCTACGAGTGACTAACACACATGCCGAGCCAATGCATAAACTTAGAGTATGGTACTATGATCCAATGCACACACATAAATGCAAAATACAATAACACATGGAGAGCACTCAATATGTGGACCAAATTCCTAACACAATCAAGATACCATGTAACCATAATACATCAAGGTGTTACTCACTACTACTAGACCTAGACACAAGTACCAACTATAGGGAGTATATCCACTAGCACAGACCAATACTAGAATCTAGGGTGCAATCATCTACCTCACACATATATCACTCATAACGTCTAGGGATTCAATGGTCTCCATCATCTACACTTACGCTTAGATCACTCATGAAGTCTAGGGATTCAATGATTTCCACATTACCATATACACTCACACTTAGGTCACACATGCCATCTAAGGATTCAATGGTTTTCATAGTACCAATTAATCTTGTTTAGTGTTTATATCTAGAAATTTTATGTTTTCACTTTTTAAGAAACTTGTTAACATAACCAATGCAGTCTCTTTTGGGCCAGGGTCCATGTAAGGAGCTACTCCTCATGCATACTAAACACACCTTGTCCTTTGGATCAACATCAATGGATGGAGACCAAAACAAGAAGCTTGTCCACTTGGTGTACATTGAGGACATAAGAAAAACACTTTGTCCACTTGGTCTACACCAAGGATGTGAAATAGGGACTTTGTCCACTCAGTCTATACCAAGGAAGAGATAGCCTGAAGCTTGTCTACTCAATCTACACTGAGGAAAAAAGCACAAGATGCACCATCTACTTGGTCTATACCAAGGACATGGAATAAAATAAGCATCAAAAGAAAGAAATGCAATAACGGGAGGTCAAATCACTCCCAAGCACTCAAGAAAAGAAACCAAGTGACCACCAAATGAAACCAAATAAAATTTTTCTTTATTGGCCACTTTACCAAGAGAAAAAATTCCCATGGGGCCCATCAATCACTGCATTAGAACACGAGGAAGGCTCAAAACACCCAAAAGCATTAAAATACCAAAATCTTGACAAATTTTGGCAAAGTACAAAAATCACCATTTTATCATCAAAAGGATAAGTTTCATGATGAAAATTATCCAGAATGTCCTCAATCCATTTTGATTCCATGATCCTACTAAACCATGGATTACTACTACCTCCAATAATTTGATTATGCCAAACTTGGAGATAGGTGAAACTGGATGACACAAAACAATGTGCCCATAAAAAAGACCAAAAATCAAACTTAAAATCTAGCTATGAAATAAAAACACATTTTCCCTTAAGGACCAACTAACCCAAAAATCTAATAAAATTCCCATTTTGGGCACACACAGAAAAATGAGCGACATAACTCCAAAAATTTCACATTTTTGAAATATGAAAACATAAAATGCTTGCAAAATCCAAATCGGGTAAAAGAAAACAATGAAAATATGGGGGAATGCTAATTCGCATCCCACAGATTTATAAAATTTAACTTTATTCAAAAAGATGAACCAAAATAGAGAGAAAACCCTACGCCACACAAATTGGCAAATATGAAAACAAGGAAAGAAAAATGAAATGCCCATGAGAATTTGTAAATAGCTCCATAGGAAGGAAAGAAATGACAACATGAATCCAACGAGACACTACCTACATGGATTTGATAGATGGATCAAACATGACAAGCTATTCATTGATTTTCTCTAAACCAATTTGAAGCAAAATCCAAATTACCAAAAGCCAAAAGTGAGGAAAATGACTTCTTTCCTCAAATAAAATTTTTTGCCAATAGGCCAAAAGGACATAAAATAAAATCACTCAAACAAATTTAAACAAATTAATGACTTCCCAAATTAAATTAAATCAGTTCCAATAAAATGGATTTCAACTATGGCTAATTAACTGTAAATAAAATTAAATCCCTAAAATAATTAAATCAACATTTAATTTCTAACTCGACCACAACAACTATGGGAACTCTAAATGAATAGACACATAATTGGTCTGCACCTGGTCTCTCACAAATGCATATGAAATCTAGATTTACCCACACGTACCAGACGAGTAATAATAATAATAGATACTTCGTTCACACAGGGACAATATTGGCTAATTATGAATGACCAAAGAAACTATCTCCTTTTCACTACCGAGGATAAAAACACAATCAAAACCTATAGCTCAGGCACCATGATGTCTGATACCTATTCACTAAAACACACAATCACCAAGCTCAATTTCTCACAATATAAATAACCAAGGCACATATATTAATAAAATACGTTTAGTAGAACGCTGACACTCTAGTGATGTGATCAGATGTATGTATTAGAATGCCGCAACACTGGTCATTCCATATTCTAATCCTTAATGTACATGATGTTTAAATAAACATTGTATTTAATTTAATTATTTCATTTAAATATAAAACATTAAAATAATCATTTATGACAATATGAGCATATATTAGTGAAAATCCCAATAAAACACCCAACAACAATAACAACACAATATAATAGGAAATAACATATAATAATCATAATATATTAGTCCAATATTCTTGAATGCAAAATACACCAGATATCATCATAAAACATCATGTCACATCAAACAACATCATCATGTAGATATGGTTAAAATGGTAAACAATAACATAATCTAATCATCTACATCAACAATGATACTGGTAACCAAAATAACATACTATCATTGAATGCATCTCATCATGTGGATAATCACAACATAACTACAAAAGTCTATCTCAAATCAAAATAAAAGGAAGAAAATGCAACCATGGGAGGCACTAAATCCTCCCCCCTAGGCATAGGCTTACTCCTAGAATCCTGCAAACACTCAACCATGAAGCATCCTCCCAAGTAGCAGAAGTATCATCACTCAGATCACATTGGACCCTTACTTGCTTAATGTCTCTACCCTTGATGGTTAGCCTCTAGTGCTGAAGAATGCATATGGGATCCAAAGAAAGTGGCCCATCCTCTACCTATAAAGCACTCTAATTAAGAACATGGGTCACAATAGGAATATACTATCTCAACAAAGAAATATGAAAAATATCATGGATGCATGATAGACTCGGTGGAAATGCCAAGTGATAGGAAAAAAGAACAATCCTCTCAAGAATCTCAAACAGACCAACAAAAACAACACTAACTTAGAGGCTTTCCCATAACAGATGGGGTTCTTTTGTGAATAAACTTGCAAAAACACATGGTCACCTAGTACTAAGAAGTGGTGATCCAACCTATGGACATCAACATACTTATTTTTTTGATCTTTAGAAGTAACCAATTTATCTCTAACACAAACCACCTACTATTCCATATCCTGAAACATCTCAGAACCCAACACTACACGGTCCTCCAAACATTCCCAACTTAAAGTGTACGACACGGTCAACCATACAAGGCCTAAAAATGAGACATGCCAAGAGAACTATGGTACCCATTATTATAGGAAAACTCAACCAAGTATAAATAGTCCTCCCACCTCGACTATTGATCCATCACATACATGTGAAGCATGTCATCAAGAACCTGACTCACCTGCTCCATCTAACCATCGATCTTAGGATGACATGTTGAGCTAAAATTGAGTTGTGTACCAAAAGTATGCTAGAGAGATGTCCACCGTGTGGAAGTAAACACTAGATCTCTATCCAAAATGATCTTGCAAGCTATCCCATGTAACCAAACTATATCCTTCATGAACACATGCACTACCTACGTAATAATATAAAAAACTCTTATGGGTAAAAGATGAGCCACCTTGGACAACTTGTCCACAGTAACCATAATAGCATCATGACAATGTGATGACACATGTAGCTTGGTAATAAAATCAATGGGTATAGTGTTCCACTTCCATTCAAGAATGGAATGGGGATGCAAAAGACCTACCGGATTTTGGTGCTCTGGCTTCACTCTTTGACACTCAAGACATATACCCACAAAATTGACAATGTCTTGCCTCATCCTTACCCAAAAGTACAATTGTCTAAGGTTGGCATGCATCTTCTTGACACTTGAATGTGTAGAGTATGGTGCACGATGTGCCTCTAACAAAAGGAAGGAATGAAGATAAGATGATAACAACACATAAATGCACCCATGGTGCCACAAAATTCCATCTGACTCTAAAGAGTAACCCAAAAATTGACCCACAAGGGTACATTCAGACTCAATCATCGCTCTAACTTACTAATTCCAAGTGTCATCACATAAAGTCTCAAGAATATGGCTACATAAATCTACACCAAGAGACAAAAAAAGATCTCATGCCTTTCCTACTCAAGGAATCCAAAAAAATTTCTCCTTTCCCTTGATATAATGAAGATCAAAATTTTACTCGCAAAGAAACTCCATCTAATGACACTGTTGTGCATCAAGCTACAATGATTTCTATGCAACTCAAACCTATGACCTAAAAGAAAATGTATCCAACACACTAGCACATGCACAACTATTGCTAACTCTAAATCATGGGTGGGGTAGTTCATCTCATGATCCTTTATCTTTTGGGACTCATATTATATCACTCATCCCTCGTGCATAAGAACTTCCCCACGCCCTCCAATGATGCATCAATACATACCATGAACTCACCTATAGGATCTAGCACTACTAAGATAGGTGCTCTGGTCAAATGATCCTTAAGAACCTGGAATGTTGACTCACACTAAGTGGACCAGATAAAATTCTTCCCTTTCTTCTGAAGATAAATGATAGGATGAGACAACCAAGAAAATTCCTTCATGAATTAGCGGTAGTAACCCACCAAGCCCATGAAACTATGAACCTCAAGAACACTAGTTATCACTAGGAAATCCATGATAGTTTGGATCTTCAAATGATCCACCAAAATACCCTCTCTAGAGAGGATATGGCCCAAATATCTCACCTTAATCTGGAAGAACCCACATTTGGCTAGGCTGCTAAATAATTGATGGTCATGAAGACACTACAAAACCTAACACAAATGGCACTCATGCTCCTCCGTAGTTCTCAAATACACTAAAAGACCATCTAAAAAATCAAGGACAAAATAATCAATATAGGTTTGAAACACACCGTTCATCAAACTCATGAACACCAATGGCCTATTGGTCAACCCAAAGGGTACAATTGTAAAATCATAATGCCCATAATGAGTGCAAAAATCTATACGATGAATGTCAGCCTCACGGATACGAAGATGATGGTATGTTGACTTAAGGTATATCTTCAAGAACACTCTTTCTCCCTTCATCTGATAAAAAAATCATCAATCCTTGGAAAGGGATATTAGTTCTTCACGGTCACCTTATAGTGGTTATACAATAAGGTGCTCAAGAAACAGGCTCATCTCCAAGAATGAGATCAATATGGAAATCTATGTCACATTGAGGTGGCATACATAGAATCTCACTTATAAACACATCTTTAAACTCATGAAGAAGTGGGTGATCATCGAGAGACACCTCTTGACTCTCAATCCCATCAAGGTCACTAAAAGAGATTGCAAACAATTTACATCCCTATCACATACTCCACTTTAGATGTGTGGTTGATATCATGTGAAGTGAAATATGTCTCTGGAATACTACAAACTCAACATGTCCACCTATGTCATCCACACACTATGCCCACTTGCACCAACAATCTATACTTGTCTAGTGGGAAGCTAACCAATCCATACCCATGATAATGCCATAAGAACCCAAGGGTAGGATACAAAGATATAAAGTGGTGGTGAAGGTGCTTAAGTCCAATAAAATCATGAACAAGGGAGTCCATGGCCACTTTAGAGCCTGTAGCTAACTCAACCTCCCAACTATCAACATGTCATGCTGTCACTAATCCACATCGCTCTACAAGGGGTAAATAAAGGAATATGAAGCACCAAATAAAATAAAATAGAGGTAGATATACCATGTAACACACCTATAGTAACGACAATAATGCCCTTATGCTTAGCTTAACAATTATTAATTTCCACAAAAACTCTACGAGATCTACCTATATCCCCAAGAGTAGGCTCAAAATAAATAGTCCTTTGACTTAGTCTTGCAAGTGACCTCTAAGACAATGTACAAAAATATGAACCTAGTGGCCACAAGAGAAATAAACCCCTCTACAAAAACCACAACCTACAAAAGATACATTTGGCTGAAAGAATCTTCCCCTACTAGAGCTCTGATGACCACTCTAAGGTGCACTCCTTGATGCTTGACTATGAGACTTGTCTCTAGGGCACGAACCACCATGATGTCTAGATTGGTGACTGCTAGAGTCACGCTGCTAGGATGAACCATGGAAATGCCTCAGTCTATGTCATTGCTGGCGACCTAACTTAGGTGGTGTCAAATATGACCTAGAATAAATTATGGGTTGTACATGTGTGATCTATGCACTTGGTCCATAAGGTTGTGTACTATGAACTTGTGCACCTATTTAATACCTTAATTAAAATGATTGAATAAAATGCTACAATAATATAGGTTCATCATGAGTATAATTGGCATACTGCCTCAATTCAAAGAACCTATTCTTATATTGAACCATTGACATAGTACCCTATAAGAGATGGTGAAACTCATAAGCATATGCCTCTTAGTACTGGTCAGAAAGGAAACCTTCACATAATCGCTCCTCAAATATCTCCTATGAAACAATCGTGATATCCAATTAGAGCTTCTACTCATCTATGCACCACCAAGTAGACACAAAACTCCTAAGGTGCATTATGGCACACTGATCTCTAGTGTTTCTCACATAATGGTTCATAGTTAAGACACATCCAAGATCTAAGAGCCAGGTCTTGGCATTAGTACTAATGCAAGATCCATCAAATGTTGGTGGACATGACCTCATAAAATCTCCCATGTGTCCTACATGGATAGTATCATCATCCATCACTACCATATCTCTCATATTATCTACTCTCAAGTCGGGTAGGGTACAAGAACACTCACTCTCTCTCTCCTCTCCTCCTACTCTTCATAATGAGATAATCAAGACTCCCTATGGTGAGATTCCTCTCAAAGAGATCCTAATCCAGTAATAAGTTCCCATAACAACTAAACCAATTAAGGATTCCCATCATTACCACCATGACCCTCTCTATGGTCCTCATGCTTCTCTTCCTCTTGATGTTCTTCCTCATGGTTTTCCTCCTCATGGTCATCCTTTCAGACATTTTGTCAACCATTTCTACCCCTAGGAGGTTTCCTTCAGAGAAAAAAAAAGATATGGATCAAAATCACAAAAAGCATGTTTAGCTATCCATACTAAGGCCATGAGGGATAACAATAACCATTAGATAATATAATAGCCCCACATCACTCATACCAAATATAATGGGAGCATATACATAGAAATCTTATCGTGTGAGCCTGGATTTGATACCAAATGTAATGCTGAGCTCCAAGAAACCCTTGAAACCCAGGGTTAAAATATGCACATAATAATTTTTTTTGAAAGTAAAGATATACATCTTGTACATAACTGTATTCAAAACCACAATGCATAAACAAACATACAACCATAAGAAGTACATCATGATTGTCACATGATCATGCACAAGAAGTCTCAAATGTACTTCCAAGGGTTCCAAGATAACCCCAATCACTTAGCAAGAATGAATGAACACATTCAAGCCACCACATGAGAGTTTGGACCACATTTATGAAATTTTCAGGATAAGACCAGACCATTGTCAATGGTCACCAATTGAGGAGACAAGTTCATCCTCAGCGCAATCTAATAACAAGGTTCATTTTAAACCCAAATAGAAAAGTGATCATAATTAGACCATATTGAATTAGAAAATAGAAAGTAAATACTTGAAAACCATCCCAAGAATACTAATTATCTAAATCTAAAATTACATATTGGACAAACCCTTAGGAAGTAGCCTCTACCACAAATGTGCTAAAACACGTGCTAGAACATAGTGTATATGTGCCACACTATTTTGCATATGTGCCACATTGTTATGCATATGCACATAAAGAAATAGTAAATGCACTAAAAGAACTAATAGATGCACTAGAAGAAATAATGGATGCACCACACTACCTTGAAAAATGCAAAAATGAACTAAAAAGCTTTCTAAACGGGGTTCTCTTCATCCGATAACAAGGTAGTCTTGTCAAAACCAATGTATGACTTAAATGTAGGGCTGTCTCCACATTGGGGAGTACTAGATACATATAATTCAGGGTCATACACACCTGATACAATAAATGAAATCAAAATGAAAGCTACTTTATTAAGAATATACATGTCCAACCATAATACTGTTGATATTAGGGAACAGGGGGGGGGGGGGGGGGGGTGAATTAGTGTTCCAATCCTTTTAAACTTATTAAAATGATTATTGAACCATACAAAAATGAAATGAAAAGAAAATAATTGAAACACAAAGAAAACATCCATAAAATCACAACACCATGATTTTTGTGTGGAAGTACAATTAAGGAAAAAACCACGACGGGGATGAAACCCACAAGTAGTTACTTCTGCATAAATAATAACTTAGTTAAGGGAATGACTACATGAGGGGAATGAACATGCATTCAAGCTTACAACCTAGTGTATGCACCCTAAAATGGTTGCCTAGACTTTGGGCCTCCATTCAACAATTTATCAAATCCCTGAATCAATATTTTCAAAAATCAGCATTTTATCAATTATATCAATTTCCTTGATCAAGTCCTATTTTATCATCTTCGATTATTTGCCTTGGGATAACCATTTTATCCTAAATCTTTATTTAATTAAAAGGAATTTCCTCCCCTTTTATTAAATAAAAATCCCCCACTTTTCCTCTTATCCTAAGTTACATAAATAAAACATTATTCTTATTTTATAAAAAGAAGAAAAACACTTTTTGTCTCATATGGTCACAAAAGTCAACTCTTATTTTCTCATCGGAGGATATTTGTGCACATGGATTTCTCCTCTTTCAAGCTCCACCCTTGATTAAATCTTTTTCATCTTAATCTCCATGGTCCATTCTTTCTCATTTCTTATAAAAGGAGAGCTCTCTTCTCATTCTAGGATCCATCTTTTTATGCTAATGTTATGCTGCAGGTTTTCTAGGTGACTTTGGAGATTTGGAGATTTGGAGCATTCTTAGTTTTCATATTTACATGCTCTTCTAGTTTCATTTCTTGCATTTTAGTTTCATTATCATGGCATCTAGCTTAGTTTCCTTTATGCTTTAGATTAGCTCACATAGATTAATTAGCAAGGGTTTGTAATACTTTCATTTTCATAGCCTAGCTTGCATCTTCATTCTTAGCATAGCTTGCATTGCATTGCATTCTCATTTTGATTCTTGAGGATATTGGCATTCTTTCCCTTGTCTCTTTGAATCTCCCATTCTATGGTTTACTGGCAAGGTTGCATGCTTCAATAGCTCTAGCTGAGAGCAATATTCAAACAATCTTGTGACTCCATGCCTAGGGAGCTCTAGGTCACTTTCTCAAGGTTTCCCATTCATGGATTCTCTTGGAAGTAATGACTTAGAGAAGTGCACTATTTAGTGTGTACATTTTTGGCACCCACCGTGGGGTAGAGCATTATTGTTTTGTCCTTCATTTCATGCATTTTGGTCATAATTTAGCGTTGTTTTCGGCTCTCTATTTTTTTTGGCTTAGAATATCATGCGATACTTTTCCAGTGTCGTGTGATAGTTTGTTATATACTGGCGTGATACTTTACCAGTTAAAGTATCACTCTCTTTGCAGCATTCTGTCACACTATTTGGAACATTTTGTCACCTGCAGGTATAGTGAAGTGTCACCCAGAAAGATAATATCACCCCAGTATACTGTAAAGTATCACATGATACTTTTGGTGACTGTATTGTCACCTGTACCCAATAGTGAGTTGTCTCTTGGTTCTTTCTTGCTAAGTTTTGATCTAATTAGCTTGCTGGTTTAGTTTGCTATGGTTAGACAGATTTAATTTGGATTTTTGTTTGCTAACCATTGTGGGGCTAACAAGTTGTGGTTGTAGGTGCCTCTTGCTTAAATATTTTGCCAAAAGATTGCATGCACAAGGGCTACTAATGGTTTTTGTAGGGCTGCCCAAAGCATAAAAAAAGAAAGTGCTTGTTATTTATTTCATTTCAAATGTGGCATCTACTAGTTGTTTCATTTCATAGGAACATAATATCTTGTTGTAGGAATCTTTGGGTGGTAGGAGAAGTATGCTCTTCACCCTTGTGGTGAACCAAAAAATCTTGACCCATCTTTAGATTTTGAAAGCAAGAGGGTAATTGAATCCTTTTCTTGGTGTGTTTGGGAGAAAACTTTGAGATGGAGGAGTATGCTCTTCACCCTTGTGGTGAAACAAAAACCTTGAACCTCATAATTTGATCCACTCTTTGTTTAGTTTTAGAATCCTTTAGCGGGCTTGCTCTTGAGCAATCAAGAGGAACGACCCAAGTGGGGACAAACTTTTTGCCGGCTATTCTGACCCACTATAAACTCAAGGCTATCAAGGACACAAAACCTTGGTAGACGTAGTACTTGTGGGATTGTGCCATGAGAAAAGTGTTGAGCAAGAATGCTTAAGGTACTCTTATGGCCGCGAGGTCCCAGTCCTTTTTGAGGAGCAAGAGGGGTATTACAAATGGAAGCCCTTATTAAGAACCATAGATAGAAGCCACCCTATTTTTCTGCTTAGCTTCTTGGTGCAAGGATTGATCCAAGTGGAGTAACCCAGATCACCCCAAGATTACTCACCATGTATGTTCCTTTGGTTGTGTCATTGACACTTCCATGACAAAGCCAATATCTATTATGGGTAACCACTTTGTGTGAGGCAATGGAGCATCAAGTGTGGGCCAAGTTGTTAAGTATTGAGCCATTGAATTTTTAGGCTAGTAAGTGCTTGAAGTGTTCTTGCTGTGATCTACCCATGTAAACATTCTCAAACATCAAACATCACAGTAGCATTCATAGGATTTTATTGCTTTGATATCACAATTGCTTGTCTTGGAAAGGTTGCTTTTGCCCTTGTTTCAAGTGTTTTATGAAATTTTTGATCACCTAATATTTCCAAACTTGTCTATTTACTACTGTCACTATGCTTGAAATTGAAAAATCCAACCTTCAAACTGAAATTTTGAACAAATTGCCCTTGAAACTGAGATTTTTAGCACTCACTGGTCAAGAATTGTACGACACTGGAACAATATCTCACCCTGTACTGAGAAATATCATGTGATAGTTCATCACTGGAAGACTATCACATCACTTGCCTAGAAACTATTGCTCAGGCTGCCTGGAAACTATCACCTTGCTTACTGAGAACTATCGCTTGCTAAGAAATTATTGCCTTGTTAGCCTGGAAAATATCACACAGAATCTTTTTGCTGCTGGTTTGGTTTATACAATTTTCAGTCTTTCCTTAGTCGATCAGATTTTAGTAGGTGACTTACTTTGTTGCTAGAAACCTTTTTGTACCTTGGGTTCCTGATTTTAGGCCCCTTGAACTAGTGTTCTTTGATTTTACAAAGTAGTCTTGTTTGACATCGATAAGTTAGGGACTATCCTTGTTGAAAAAGTACACCTTTAGATTCTTTGGTAACATGCTTGGAGAGTTTTAGTACTCTTTTGTCCAATTCACTTCCATCAAAATTTAGATTCAATTTCAATTACATATTTGGTTAAATCCATTTTCTTGGCCCATACGTGTTAGGATACTCATCCTTTTATTACGCACCTCTATGGAAGGATTGGTTTACACCTTTTGTAGCTTTCTATCTTACCATCTCTTTTTGGACAATTGAACACTTTTACTATCCTTGTTTTCTATTGACATTTCATAAGGTCATCCTATCACCAAGGATCTTTTCCTTTCATGTCGGTTACAACAAGGTACCAAGTTAGTCAAGGAAAATGACCTCAAGTTGTCTTTGAATAATTACCCTTAGTCCAAACTTGTCAAATTTGAAAGGGGAAGAAACTTGTCTTTGATCAATCACCTAGGAGTGAGTCTGAGGCTTGGTTTGACCCAAAGAGAAACCCTAGTGAGTTGAGTACCTCTTTACCATCTTCTCAATCAAATATGGACATGAGTTACACTTTGACTAGGAGACAAAGATAAGTGATGGATCAAACTCTTGATGATATTTTCCAAAGACATAGGGGTAACATGTCGTTTGATGATGCCAATCAACTTGAATCACCCCCTATTAACTCAAGATATCTAGATGCTCATCAAAGAGCTGAAAGACACTATGCACAAGCTCACCAAGATGCATGGTCACAACATGAAGACCAAAACGATGAATCTAGTGATGCTCATGTGAATGCCGCATTCACTAACAACTTGTTCAAACACTCACAGTCCAACTCTCCACTCAAAACAACCTCAAGATATAATGAAAGACTTAAAATAATTGAGCGCGAAAAGAAATCTTTTTTGGATGAACAAGCTGCTAAAGAAGAAAGGTTTAGACACCTAGAGGAAGAGCAATAAGCCTTGTTGGAATTAAGAAGAAAAGCATTCCAAGAGGAACAAGATAGGTTGTTAGCTCAACAACTCAATGACCAATTTAACAAGAGGGGTACCAACAGTGGAAACAACTCTCCACCCTCTACTCCCTCAAGAACCCCAAGAAGTAGAAGGTGGTCAAGGACCCCTTCAAGATCTCCTAGTACTAGAGGAAGAAGGATTTCACAACATAGGAGAAGAACACCTCTTAGGACCTCAAGACAACCCTCCCAACGAGCTCATCATGGCTCTCAACATGGAGGAAGTAGTACAAGTTTTGATGATCAAGATTTTATGAGAATGCAACAAGAGCCACTATTCCAACAATATGTGGAGAAGTACCTTGATCAAAATAAAGATAGGTTCCTAGAGAGTTTGATTAACAAGGGTGCTAGATTCCCTTGCAACTTTGATGTGGATAGGAGGATCAAGAAACAAGGACCCTCTCAAGAAGAGGAAATCAAGAAACTCAAATGAATGATGGAAAATGCGTTGGCACCTAAAAGTTCCTTTTCACTTGATTCTATTTGTCCCAATCCTTTCGACAAAAGTGTGACTATGATGAATTTTCCTAGGAAAGGTGAAATTCCCCAATATGACAAGTATGATGGCAATGGTGACCCACATGATCATGTGCATTAGTTTTACACCATGAGTTTTTAGTTCCACCAAGATGACTCTTACCTTATGAGATTATTTCCAAGGAGCCTCAATGGCCAAGCAATGGAGTGGATTACCAACATAACCCCTCCCATAAAAACTTTCAAAGAACTTGTCCATAGATTCATTCAACATTTTGCATACAACTTATCAAGATCAGTCACTATGTTGGACTTATGAAATTTGAAACAAAACCAAGGGGAATCCTTTGTGACCTTGCAAAGGTGGAGATGATTATGTTCCCGCTATTTTAGGACTATTCCTGAGCATGAAAGGATTGACATCATTGTTAGTAATTTGGTGCTTGAAATGCGTTATGAGGTTCAAAAAATGATCTTTGATTCCTTTGATATTATGGTTGAGACAACATGTCGAATTGAGGATGTCCTAAAGGAACAAGGCATTTTGACCAAACATAGCAATAACAACAATGGTCAAAATCCTAACAATGCTAATAAGGACAAAGGCAAGCACTGGACCAAGAATAAGCAAGTAGTCAATGATGGAGTTGTGGACTCTTCCCAACCCAAGGATCAAGGAGTCCTCAATTTGTCTAGTGCAGTCCAAGCCATGAAGCTCAATACATCCTCTAACCAACAAGAGAGTAAACCTAAGTATGAAGAAAAACCCAAGAAGAAGTTGAGACAGTTTTCTAAACTGGGTGACTCCTATGAGGATGTTTTCAAGACCCTTATTGCTAATAATCTTGCACAACCACAAGATCTAGAAAAATTTCACATACCTGATGTTAAGCTACATTGGTGGAATGAAAAATATTTTTTCAAATACCACAATGGCATTGGACATGACATCGAACATTGCTGGAAGCTTAAACACCTCATCCAGGATCTTATTGAAAGTGGTAAACTACAGATTGATGGGTTGAATACCAATGCAGACCACATGGCATTTAAGGAGCCTTTGCCCAAATATGAAAAGGGGGAAACCTCTCAACCCAAGAATGGAAAAGCTGTAATCAACTATACCTACACAGGTGTAGAAAATATGGTTAATATGCTTGAGATTGTTGAGAAAAATGTCAACATGATGCGAAACAAAGATTCTTATAGTCATGATGTTGACTCTCCTCCTATATTTGATGAAGAAATCATGGTGGTTCTTAGAGGTCCTCACTCTCAAAGGTCATCCCAAGCTCTTAATGCTGTCACCAGAAGCCAAGGTCAAGGTCCTGTGATCATTAGAGGTCCTAATTCCAACCAGCGTAGCAAACCCAAGCAAGTGACACCCAAGAATGTCACCACCAAGTCAACAGTAAACCTTGAAATGAGCTACAATCTTGTTGACCAGTTACAAAGAACACCAGCTCAAATCTCAATTCTTGAACTCCTAGAGTTGTCTCCTAGACATAATCGTGTCCTTAAGAATGCTTTGCGTACAACCAATGTTCCTAACAATATAGATGTTACCCAATTCCAAAATATGGTTAACCACCTTGCTAGCCCTCACTACCTCACATTCTTAGAAGAAGATGACAAAGCCTTGAGCCATCCACATAATCTTTCCCTTCATATTGAAGTCATGATCCACAAGACCCATGTTAGGTGTGTGTTGATTGATGGGGGTGCTGGGCTCAATATTTGTTCCTTGAGTTTGTTGAAAATACTAGGTTACTCTAAGAAAGTTATTGATACTTGTAAGAAAATAACCATCAAATCCTATGATGAGGTAGAGAGAAGCTCCAAAGGTTTGGCCGTCCTTCCTGTCAGGATTGGCCCTATTGAAAAGGACATTTTGTTCCAAATTGTTGATGCTGGTCCTTTAGCCTATAATATTCTGCTTGGTAGACTGTGGATCCATGACATGCAAGCAGTGCCATCCACCTACCATCCCATCAATGTGTCAAGTTCCCCTATAATGGAGTAGGATTTTGTATACCTAAGGATAGCACATTATCTATTAATGCAATTTTCGTAGGAACCCATGTTCCTCTCAACAGAGAAGTAGAAGATTTTGATGCCAATTTGGCACAATGTCAGAATAAATTCAAAGCCATAGACCTTGGTATGGGGGTTATCAAATTGAATCCTTCATAAAAATGTGAGTCTCACCTAGGTCCTATGGTAAACCTTCACAAGAGATGCATCCCTCATCTTTAGCAATGACTCTATTTGATACATTTGTAGAGTCCTCAATACCCATACAGGATGAAAAAGAAGAGGTAGCTATTAGAGATTGGATTTACAAAGAGGAAAAATAAAAGCATAATGAAAATTTCTCCCCATCTCCTAAGGCTTATGGGAGAGGATACACTCTTGTCAAGAGTATGGGCTATCTAGGTCATGGTCCTCTTAGTCATAGATTAGATGCTAAGGCTGAGCCACTCAATCATGCTCTCTTTGGCCACATAATTAAGAGAATAGTTGGCCTAGGTTTTGAAAGTCAGAATAAGAAAATTGCTCCTATCCTTGCTGTGATGGATAGTGAGGATGAATCTAGCTACATTCCCAATTTGCAAAATCAACAAGATAGGTGTGAAGATTGGGTCCCTTCCACCAATCTCCTTTGGGGAGATTTAGATGCTTCAATTATCAATTCAACAGTTTTAGACCTAGGACAAGAACAATCCACTATTGAAGATCATGTTGAGGATCCCATTCAAGAAACTCAATACACAAATGGCATTCAAGAAGGTGTTACCCTTGGTGACATAAAAGCCTCTACCTCAAGGCCTAAAAAATATGGTTGGTGTAAGCACCCCAGCCAGGATTCAGATACAGACTCACATGAGTATGAGTGGGAGACTCTTTCTAATTGTTCTATAGTTGACATGGACATTGATGTTGTCCATACATATGGTTCCCAACCCGAGGTAGCTAACGATTCTAGTGTAGGATTAGAAGATTGGAATCCGCAAGTTACTTTAGTGGATGATGCTTCACTTGGTAGGATAAGTCCTGATTTGGGTACCTTAGAGGCATACTTGATAGATCCTAACTCTAAAATCACTAGAGATGATACCATTCACATACACAATATTGAACTAGTCATTGAACTACCCCTTGCCAATCCCCACTTAATCAATTGGTCTCAACACTATCAAGAGCCTTAGCTCCTCACTTTTCAAAATGACTATGAGATAGCCTATTACCTAAATGCTCTTGAACCTATAGTCTCTTCCACCATCGAACCAACTACAAGCATGACAGAACTAGATATCAAGTACCTTAGTCACAAAATGAAAAGAAAAGAAAAAAAGAATAAGAGTTCTGATGGCGAAAACCACTATGTGGTGGTGTCAAAACCTAAAAAAGTAAAAATAAAAGATGTATCTGAAGGTGAAAACCTCTCTAAGGCACCCAAAGATGAGGTACTTGATCATCTCCCAAGCTACTTTTAGGATAGGTCTTCAGTGCTTGTTGAGCCTACACAACTAGTTAATCTAAATACACCAGAGGCTCCACAAATTGTGCACTTAGCTCAGTCTCTATCAACATAGGAAAAAGAGGCATATACCAAGTTCCTACAGAGCAAGAAAATTAACTTTGCTTGGATTTATTCAGACATGCTAGGATTGGACACTAGTCTCATTATGCATCACTTGTCCATAGCTCTAGGTATCAAACCAGTAAAACAAAAATTGAGGAAAATGCATCCTCACATAGCTCTTCTTGTCAAAGCTAAATTAGAGAAACTCCTCAGTGCAGGATTTATAAGAGCCACTGATTATGCCGAATGGATATCCAATATTGTACCAATTTCAAAACATGACAAATCTATTCGTGTCTACATAGATTTTAGAGATCTCAATAAAGCATGCCCAAAGGATAATTTTCCACTTCCAAACATAGACATGATAGTGGACATGACTGTAGGTTATGAGATCTATTCTTTGATGGATGGTTTTTCTGGGTATAATCAAATCAAAATAGCTCCTAAAGACCAAGAGAAACTATGTTCACTTGTGCACGGGGAACCTATTGTTGGAATGTCATGCCATTTGGTTTAAAAAATGCCGGAGCTACATCTCAAAGGGCTATGACTACTATCTTCCATGACATGATGCATAAGAATATGGAAGACTATGTGGATGACACCTTGGCAAAATCCAAGAAAAGGGATACACACCTAGGTGATTTGGAAGTAATTCTAGATCGTATGGAATAGTTTCAATTGAGATTAAATCCCAAAAAGTGTGCATTTGGAGTCACCTCTAGAAAAATCCTAGGATTCATCATTTCAGTTAAAGGAATAGAGGTGGACCCATAAAAAGTTCAAGCAATAATGGATATGCCACCTCCCAAAAACATCAGTCAAATGAGGAGTCTTCAAGGATGCCTTCAATTTATAAGGAGGTTTATTTCACAACTAGATGATAGAGCTCAACCCTTTAATAAGACTTTACACAAAGGGGTTAAATGTGTTTGGAATCAAGATTATCAGTAAAGCATGGACCAAATCAAGCAATACTTGGCCAATCCTCCAATCTTAATGCCTCCTATCCCAGGAAAACCACTCATATTGTATGTCTTAGCAACAAAATCTTCCCTGGGGGCATTATTGGCTCAACTTGATGATACTAGAAAAGAAAGAGCTATATATTAAATTAGTCGTACTCTTGTGTCATATGAGGTCAATTACACTAGTATTGAAAAATCTTGCCTAGCGGTGGTGTTTTCTTCCCAAAAGTTGTGACATTACATTCTTGCACATACAATACACCTCATTGCAAAAATTGATCCACTAAAATACTTTCTTGGTATGGCTGCTCTCAGGGGTAGACTTGCTAAATGGATGATGATTCTTTCAGAATTTGACATAGAGTATGTTGAGCAAAAGGCTATAAAAGGACAAGCCATTGCAGACCAATTGGCTGATTTTCCAATTCAAGATAAAGCACCAATTCAAGTTGAATTTCTTGATGAACACATAATGTACATGACTGCAATAACATGGAAGATGATCTTTGATGGCTCTTTCATGCAAAATGGTTTAGGAGCAGGAGTGTTGTTTGTCTCTCCTCATGGGTACACAATTCCAAAGTCTTAAAAACTATTGTTCCCATGCACAAATAACATTGCTGAGTATGAGGCCTTAACAAATGGACTAAAAATGGCTATAGAGTGGGGAATCACAGAGCTACATAGTTATGGGGATTAACAATTGATAGACAACAAAGTTAATGAAGAATACCAAACCAAAGATGAAAAATTGGTACCCTATAAGAAAATGGTTGATTCATTGCGACAATAATTCACCTTTGTTACATTTCAAAAAATCCCTAGAGCAGAGAATAAAGCAGCTGATGCTATGGCTACATTGGCTTGACTTCTTCAGCTAGAACAATGTGAGTCCAAATTTGAATTCCTGGTGGAAGAGCTTCAATACCCTATTTATGACTCCAAGGAAAGCCAAGTTTTTTGTGCCCTTATTGGTCATGAGTCATCTCGCTATGGTGCCATTTATTCATATCTTTGTGATGGTACTATTCTTGAAACCTTCAATCATTCTGAATGAAGAAACCTAATCTGAAATGCCTCTCGCCACACCCTTATCTCTGGTGATCTGTATAGGAGGGGTTTAGATGGGACACTTCTTAGGTGTTTAGAGAAGGATGAGTCCAACCAAGTGTTAGTTGACATTCATGAGGGCATTTGTGGAGGACATTCTAATGGTCTTGCCATGGCTCAAAGGTTGCTTAGGGTGGGGTACTATTGGCCTACCATGCAGACAGATGCAGTAGCTTTTGCCAAATCTTGTGAAAAGTGTCAGAAACATGGAAACCTAATACATGCTCTAGGTAGGGAGCTTATTCCTTCTATTTCTCATTGGCCATTTTAGCACTGGGCCTTTGACCTTGTTGGGAAGATTCATCCCAACTCATCAGGTGGACACAAATTTTTTATCACTACTACTGATTACTTTACCAAATAGGTAGAAGCTATCCCACTTTCGTTTGCCTCAGAAAAGATAGTTTCTTTGTTTATTTTGAACCATATCATCTATTAGTATGGAGTGCCTTCTGAGATAAGCACTGACAATGGAGGTCAATTTAAAAACAAGGACCTTAAACATCTCTGCAAGAAATTCAAGATAAAACAACATTGGTCCTCCATTTACTTCCCGCAAGGAAATGGACAAGAAAAGGCTTCTGTGGACAAGGCTTTTGAGGATACTTGCTTTGGAAGACTCAAGCCAAACAAAGATTAGATGTTAGTCTAAGCATGAAATCGATCCAAAATAAATAAAACTCTAAACTACGCCACCTCAGATTGAGTTTAAACAGGTGCACCCAAGAACTGTTTGATTTGCTCTTGCTTAAGGGGATGTGGGTGTGCTCTCTAAGAACTTGGAGCATGTTCCTTATGCATTTTAGGATGGATTGAGATCCATGAAAATCTCAAAAATGGCACAAAACAGGTATAAAACACCTGATTTTCCCCTAAGGCCTCAAGGATCCAAATGATGCTAAAATGAAGACTGAGCTACATGATGCTTATGCTAAGATTGATTTTAAACCAAATAGAGATGTGATAATGATGATATGCTATGTAAAATGAGGAAATAAACTAAGTTAATTCATTATTACTAAATTAAGATGAGCTAAAAATGCTTGAAAGTAAGCTAGATTTAAGATGATTATGCTAAGTCTAGAGCTAAATGGGCATGATAACAATGTTTGAAATGAAAGGTGAATGGATTCCTTGCTCTTGGAAATGAGGAGCATTTATAAGATTTGGGAAGGAGGAATGAGTGGCCAGGATCAAAATCCTTAAGAGAGGCCAAGATTCATTCAAAGGGGAGCACATGGATTGTGCTAGTTTAGGGCCACCTCCTTGTGACAAGTATCACAAGGGCATTGGGTTGAAAGATGGGAGGGATGTGCACAATTTGGGAAATGTGCCTAAGGTCAAAGGGTGTAAGAAAGGGGTGAGGCGCTTCTTAAATGCATGATAAATGCATGTAAGAGGGATAAGGAGGCCTTAAATGCACTTAATGCATGTAAGAGAAGTCTCTAGAAGTTTGTTGACTTTGGGTTAAGCTTAGGAGTTGGCTAACCTTGGTTAGGGAATGTGACAGGATTAGGGGGGGAGATTAGGTTTAGGACTTTCTAGAAGAGTCTAGAATTTCCTTAGGATAAATATGGATTTTAGGAAATAAATAAAGATTTATTTATTTCCATGGTTTAGGTTTGAGAATATTTATTAAAAATGAATTTAATAAATATGAGGAATAAATATTTAATCTTAATTAAATATTTTGAGTTGGGATTAGGGTTAGGAAATGAGGGGATTAGCCTTTAATCAAATTTAAAGAAGGATTAGAAGATTCTGGAAGAGGTTAGTGATCTTAAGAAAATTGGCCAAGTTTTGGGCAAAAAATAAATTAATATATTTATTTTAAGATTTTTGGTCAATTTATTAATTAAATAATTAATAAATAAGGAGATAATGTTTAAATAAGATTTAAACATTTTTGGGAGGGATTTCTTAATTAAATATTTTTAATTAAGATAAAGGGATTTAATGACATAAAAATAAATAAATAAATTAAATAAATAATTAATTAATAAATGATGATGTCATCAGAGATTTTTTAGAAAATAAAAATACTTTATTTTCTAAAGGATTTTTAGGTGTCTACATTTTGCCCCTCTTTGATGCGATGCCGCAAGTGGCATGTCGTCAAAGACAAGAAAATAAGATGCCCAAGGCTAGAATTTAGAGGAATGAGAGGTTGTGCCCCCTCGAGAAAATAACGCAAGGAGTAAATGTTGTGGAATTTTCTCAAAAGGAAACAGAGAAGGAAGGAGCTAGGAAGAAGGGGAGATAAATAACAAAGCTTCCAAGAGCAAAGATGGGTGAATGCAAGATGAGATGGAATGCAAAAATGCAGGATGCAGCTACATGAGAGATGCAAGATGCAAGATTAATCTATATGATGCAAGATGCAGGGGATTTGGGGAAGCTCCAAGTGCAAATGTGGAGAGCACAACCTAGTTTAATATAGCAATGCTAGAGACTTGCCAAGGATACTGGGATCACGAGGCCTTGTCACCAGTGTTGCAGAGGACTGACGCTAAAAAGACACGCAGGGTTGCCCCAACATCACGCATGAAACCCAAAGGAGGCATGGTGGAAATGATGCTAAAGAAACCACAAACACACAAATGACTCACAGGCAAAAGCAAAAGATCAAAAGACCTTGCCCCAGATTATCCTCATTCGCAGTGCACCATGATATAAAGGATCATGGTGACTTTGAGTAGAGAACAACGAGAAGCCATAAAAGATTAACAAGACCCAAAGGACAAAAATCAAGGTCAAAATGAGAACTCCAAAAGGACATCCTTTGCCAAGGAGAGAGATTTGATGTGATTGATGGTGGGAAGATTGGTCTGAACATGTGGAAGGATGCATCGACATAGACCTAGTGTGCTTGGTGGAAGATTAGGTCAGACAGGAAGGATACAATTGAGGGGACCCATGATTAAGCTTAGGTCAGACAAAATAGAAGCATACATTTGTGTGGACCCGATGCTGATGGGATGAATGCTGTGTTGCTGATTGGAAAATGATGCAGTTCAAAGATGGTCATGATGATCAAGGATAGTCAACAATTGATGTTGTTGAAGTACAAGGCTGGGTAGGACAAAGTGTTCTGATCAAATGCAGTTGCAGGACTGACGAGGACTATGTACAACAAGACATGAGGATATGTACAATGGATAGGAAAAGAGATACAATGGATATGTACAGAAGCTCAGGATTGGGGAGAGGAAGATCTCACTATACAGGATATACAGGAAGGATCATGCGATACAGGAGTTGGTACAGAAAGGATCATGCTATACAAGATATGGTACTGGATATGTGCAAGATATGGTACAAGATATGTGTAAGTGGGATTGCGGATTTGCTGGAGGATTTATAAAAAAGAGGAATGCTGGGGGATGGTGGATGGGGATGGGGATGGTATAAAAAGGATTGAGATGTTGGGATGGGGGGATGGGAGTTTGATAGATAATGACTCGGTCCACTATGTATGGCACTTGTTTGCCAAGTTTTCACCAACATATTTGTCCAAGGTGCTTGAATTGCCAAGTTTTCACCATTGGACGATTGTTTTTCTTTTTCTTTTTTCTTTTTTCTTTGCTCTTTTTTGCTTTTTTTTTGTATTTTTTTTGCTTTTTCAATTTTTATGGATTTTTGAATATGTAGATCTAGTTTAGGCATAGAACCTCTTCAAATGTATGATGTTGATTGGATCATTCAAAGACTCACCATCTGGTGTAGATAGCTGATAGGTGCCGGAGCTGAAGCATGCTATGAAAACATAGGGGCCCAACCAAGTAGGCTCAAACTTGCCTTTCTTTTCTCTATTTGTTTGGACTTTCTGATTTTTTTTGAGTACCATGTCACCGACTTGGAACTATCTTGGATGGACCTTCTTGTTATAACTCCTTTTGAGTCAATTTTTGTATGCAACCAGGTGATCATAGGCTTGTTGTCTCTTTTCATCTAACAGGTCTAGCTGTGTGAGACGGGCCACATGATAGTCTTCATTAGTGGTGTAGTTCTTCATGGAGACTCGCAATGATGGGAGCTCAACCTCGATTGACAAAACAGCTTCGGCACCATATACAAGGGAATATGGGGTGGTGCCTGTGGGAGTGCGATAAGAAGTACGGTAGGCCCAAAGGGTGGGATTGATTTGGAGGTGCCAGTCACGACAAGAATCATTGACAACCTTCTTGAGGATTTTCAAGATAGTTTTGTTGGTTGCCTCAGCTTGGCCATTTCCTTGAGGGAAATATGGACTGGAGAAATGGTGATGGATGTGGAGTTTGGCACATAGATCATCCACATGCTAGTTTTCAAAAGGTGTGCCATGGTCAATGAAGATGGTAGATGGTATGCCAAAGCGGCAAATGATGTGGTAAAGGATGAACTTGGATATTTGAATACTAGTAGTTAGAGTGAGCGGAATCACTTCAACCCATTTGATGAAGTACTCTGTGGCAGTGATTATGTACTTGTGTCCATCCAAGGAAAGGGGAGTGATTAAGCTGACAAGGTCAAAGCCCCAACATGAAAATGGCCAAGGTGGCACAATGGGCTACAAATCTTGTGCTGGTGCATGAATCAAATTTGCATGCTGCTGACATGGTAAATATTTTTTGACAAACTCACAAGCATCATGTTCCATGGTTGGCCAATAATACCCAACTTGAAGCAACTGCTTAGCTAGAACCATGCCACTCATATGGGCACTACAAATTCTAGCGTGGACCTCTTGTAAAGCTAGGATGACCTCATTTGAATCTAAACACCTAGAGAGGATATTGTGATACCCTCGATGATAAAGGGTGTTGGCTACAAGAGTGTAGCGGGAAGCTCTGCGAATAAGGTTTTGGCATTGGTTATTGGTGAGATGGGGAGATATGATACCATTCTTTAGATATGCATGGATGTCGTGGTACCATGGGGACTGGGGACCAACCAAGACACACACCATTTCTGCATCGGTGTTTTCATAAGCTGGTGTATGTAGCTGCTCGACTAGGAATTCATACTATGATGTGTTGCGTGGGATTTCTAACAAGGACCCAATAGTTTCCATTACATCTGCTACTTTGTTCTGAAGTTTAGGTATCTATGTGAATTGTAGATTCAGGAAATGCTCTTTCAATCTATCTACGAGTTCTTTGTAAGGTAGCAGCTTGTCATCCTTTGTTTGATATTCATCTAGGACCTGCTTGATAATCAGCTGTGAATCACCGAACACTTGTAGTTTTGTGATATTCCATTGAATGGCTATTTTGAGACCTAAGACGAGTGCCTCATATTCTGCAATGTTGTTGGTACATGGGAATCCCAATTTGAATGATTTTTGAATGTAGTCACCTTGAGGTGTGACGGATAGGATTCCTGCCCCTGATCCATGTGATGTGTAGGAGCCATCAAAGTATAGTTTCCACATGGGTTGTTCTTCAATCATACATAAGTGTTCATCAGGGAATTCCATGATTAGTGGATAAGCATCCACTAGTGGTGCTTTTGCTAGCTGATTGGCAATGACTTGCCCTTTGATTGCTTTCTGATCTATGTACTGGATGTCAAACTCACTGAGGATCATGACCCATTTTTCCATACGGCCTGTGAGAGTTGTCTTTGATAGTAGATATTTGAGGGGGTCCACTTTTGAAATGAGCCTGATTGTGTGATTGAGCATGTAATGTCTAAGCTTTTGAGTGGCAAAAACCACTGCAAGGCATGTTTTTTCCATGGGTGATTAATTAAGCTCATAGCCGACAAGAGTTTGACTAATGTAGTAGATGGCTCTCTCTTTGTTTTCATCATCATGCTGAGCTAGGAGTGCCCCCAGTGCTGTAGTGGTTGCTAAGATGTAGAGTATGAGAGGGTGTCCTGGAACTGGTGGTACTAGGATTAGAGAATTGGCTAGATATTCCTTGAGCTTATCAAAGCTTCTTTGACTTATGGGATCCCATTTGAAGCTTGTGTCTTTGCATAAAAGATGCCTGAAAGGTTGGCACTTGTCTGCTAGTTGAGAAATGAACTGACGCACTGATTGAAGCTTTCCTTGTAGGCTTCTGAGCTATCTAAGTGTTCTTGGGGGAGGCATTTCTATTATTACTTTGACCTTTTTAGGGTCAATCTCTATGCCTCTTTAGGATACTATGAAACCTAGGAGCTTTCCAAATGTAACACCAAAGACACATTTCTTTGGATTGAGCCGTAACCCATAGTGTTGCAGGCGATCAAACACACTCTCAAGAATGTCAAGGTGTTCATGGCGTGTCTTTGATTTTGCAAGAATATCATCCACATAGTCCTCTAGGATCTTTTGGATCATGTCATGGAAGATTGCTGTCATCGCTCTCTGATATGTGGCGCCTACATTCTTTAGACCAAAGGGCATCATGTTATAGAAAAATGTACCCCATGGAGTGGTGAATGCTATTTTGTGTTGGTCTTCTACTGCTATATGAATCTGATTGTATCCAGAGAAACCATCCATTAGTGACAACATTTCATGGCTCATTGTAAGATCTATGATCATGTCTATGTTAGGTAGCGGGAAATCATCTTTAGGACATGCCTTGTTTAGGTCCCTAAAATTTGTACAAATTTAGATGTCGCCGGAAGGCTTTGTGACAGGTACCATGTTGGAGATCCAATCTGAGTAATTTATAGCTTTGATAATCTTTGCATCTAGGAGCTTTTCTAGTTCTGATTTTACCAATAGAGCTACTTTGGGATGCATTTTGTGTAGCTTCTACTTTACTAGCTTAACATTGGGGTCCACAGCTAGATGATGAACAACAAGTTTAGGATCAAGTCTAGGCATGTGTGCGTATGACCATGCAAAGTTTGTAGTAGCTTCTTGAAGTAGTGTAGTGAAAGCCATTTCTTCACCTTCTGTCATGTTGGCTGCAATGTAGGTGATCCTTGGACATTCCTCTGTACCTAAGTTGACTGGATTGGTTTCTTCTATGATGATAGGTGACTGCTCAGGTCTGTAATCTTGGATGGGAGGAAGAGGCAAGTCTTCATCTTCTAGCACTTGAATTGCCAAGTTTTCACTAGAAGATACGCTCTTTATTTTTACTTTTTTGGAATCAGAATGTGCCCCAGAAGGGTTTTCACATAAGGACTCATGTTTTACTCTTTCTATTTCTCTTTTGTAGCTAAAGCTTGCCTCCTCTCCGAAGTATCCTTTTGGGTCAAGCTTATAGATGTGATCTGACTCTGAATCCTGAACTGAGTGTGGGCCTGATGCCCCCATGAATTCTAGGAGTGCTTTTGTGCTTTGGAACTCATCAATGTGTGTGATGCTTGGTTGGTCCTAGTCTATGAGTTTAGGGTGGGTGAGGGGAAATTCTATGAGATTGATGGCAAGTTTTTGGAGGATAGAAGTCCCCAGGAGGGTGTCATCGTCAAAGATATCGCCATAGGATTTGATTTCTTTCTCTTCAGGGATGTCTTCAATCTCTACAAGGTCATCTTGGCTATTTAAGAGGGGAATGCTAGTCATGTTGGTGCCCCTAGTTGTGGTATTGGGCCCTTGTATATGTAGGCGAGGGGTATTAAAGCCAAAACCTTGATGTTGTGGGTTTTTGGATGCTATAATTGGGTCTTTTCTTCCACCTTCTTGTGGTCCTAGACCACCACCTTGGTAGTTCCACTGCTTAGTAGTGTACTTGTGCGATTGTGGGTATTTATCCTTGAAGTAGCCAAGAAGTTGTTTGTTAGGTGGTGGGGGATCTTTGTACAACCACTGATTGATGTCAGGATCCATTTCTTGACTGTTTAATGTGCCGTGGGATTCAAAAGTCATAGGTCCCATTTTCTTGATTTCATGATGCTCTTCATAGGCTTTCTTTGGTGATTCAGGTGCCCTTGAGTATGTGGATCATGTGGGAGGGCCCCTATGGAAAATGCATCATGTAGGCTGTATTCACCACAACCTTGGTTATCGATCTTGACAGAAGAAAGGGTGGAGGCAAGGATGGTTTCTAGATCACAATGGGATTAGGATGAGCTGGCAATAGAAGTACCAATGTCAGTTCCAGGATAATGAGTGGAGTGAGGGAATGATGCTTCCATCGCATGACAGTATGCGAAGGGTTGGGGATCAGCATGGATGGTAACCTCAGTGCCTTGATACAAAAATTTGATGCATTGATGGTATGTAGATGGTACAGCCTTGATGGAATGAATCCATGGTCAGCCTAGTAGGATATTGAATGGTAGGTCAAGATCAACAACATGGAAAATAGTATCTTGTGTTGTTGGGCCTAGTTGAATAGGTAGAGTAATAGTACTTTTAGAGGTATGCTCCAAGTTGTCATAGGCTTTGATAGTGATTACTTCATGTGCTATATTGGCCTGTGTGAACCCAATCTGGTGAATGAATTTCAAAGTACACAAGTTCAGGGCTGAGCCATTATCTATTAAGACCCATTTGATGGAAAAGTCTCTGACCATGATGGCGATGTGGAGAGGGAGAGTATGGTTAGGTGCAATGTCTGGCATGTCAGATGGTTTGAAGGATAAAGCATAGGTTGCGGATAGATGTCCCACAAGGGTCTCAAACTGGGTGGTGTTAATGTCTGTGGGGACATGTCCTTCTTTGAGAGCTTGGTCAAGGATCTCCTGATGGAGAGGTGAAGTGCGGAGAAGGTCCAAGATGGATATTTGGGCTGGTGTGTTCCCAAGATGTTCTATGAGGTTATATTGTGCATTGTGTGCATTATGTGCTAGCTTTGGATGGACACCAGCAACAATCATCTGACCTCTATGGGTAGTAACAACACATTGACTGTCTGCTCCTCTAACATGGATGGTATTGACTGTGGGCTCAACTTGGTTTATACATCCAACAATATTGTCATAATTGATATAGGTAGTAGTGTGATATTCTTGCTTTCCTTTGCCATGGTTCTGGGGATGATTGGCTTTAGTTTGGTTGTTCCCAGCATTATGTTGTGGGAACACATTCTGATAAATTTGTAAATTGGCATTTGGTGAGGCTTGAGCGGGTGTATCTACTTGAATCTCTTTTTGATCAATGAGATCTTGGATATAGTTTTTGAGTCTCATACACTTTAGGGTAGTGTGTCCTTTGACATGATGATAATCACAGTACTCATGATCTTTGTACCAATCAGGCTTGGGAGTGGTATCATCAACTGGCTGAATTGGTGGATATGTAATCAAGTTGGCCTTGGCCATTTGATGAAATATAACATCCAAAGGTTCACCCAGTGGTGTGAAGATCTTCTTTGGATAATTTTGAGCTCTAGGTTTTTTCTACTTGGGAGCAATATTGACGGCATTGACTTGATTGTTTGGATTACCTTGATAAGCTTGATGGGCTGGTTGCTGATAATTCTGCTGATTATTCTGAGAATAATATTGTTGCGTGGGTTGCTGATGGACTTGAGGAGGTTGCTGATGGATGGGCACTTTTTGTTTTTGGTATGCAGGAGTTGACAGAGGACTAGCCACAACAAATTGGACATGCTTGGTATCAGTGGCTCCATTAGTAACAACATTTTTGTTACGATTCCAGTAACGGGATTTATCATTGCTGGGTTTTTGGGCATCATTTTTGAAGTGTCGGATTGTGCCTTCATCTAGGAGGGCATTTTCAATACCTATCCCCTTGCTCTTGATATCATGATAGGTTTGGAGAAAATTCATCCTCATGAAGTGGGACAGCTTAGGATGCAGATTATCAATAAATATTTTGGTTAAATGCTTTTCAGGTGGCTGGTATGATAACCTGGTAGTAAGGTTCTGCCATCATTGCAAGTATTTTGCTAGGATTTCTCCATCTTTCTATTTTGAATTGCAAAGATCTAACAAGGTCAACTCATTCTCAACATTGTGGTCATAGTGGTTAATGAACTTCTCAAAAAGTTTGGCAAAGGTTGTGATAGTCCCACAGGGTATTTTGTAGAACCACTCAACAACAGTTCCTCCCAAGCTTTTGGGGAATAGGCGTAAGAGATAGTTATCACTATAAGCCACTTCTTGGTATGCCATATACAATTCTTTAATATGATTGATGGGATCTCCTTTCCCCTGATATTTATCAAACTTAGGTGTCTCAAAGTGCTTGGGGAAAGGTATAGCAGCAATGGACCGGTCAAACGGATAAGGACACACCTCCTCAAACTTGTAAGTTTTGTTCTTAGTACCGGTTTGAAGCTCTTTAAGAGCATTCTTCATGGCTTCCCACTCAGTATTGATTGGTGTTTGAGTGGGTAATCCCATTTGAGGTGGGTATTGTTGAGTGGGATATGGAGATGGCCTAGCGGGATAGGTAGATTGGAGTGGATTTTGGAGTGATGTTTGCTGGGGATATTGTTGATGCAACATAGGGGGATATTGTGGTGGTGGATATGAGACTGCTTGCTGGTGTTGTGGGATGACCGGGACTTGCTGTTGTGACTGATAGGAGGAAACCTATTGTTGTTGAGGAATGATGGGGGTTTGTTGCTATGACTGGAAGTATGGTTGCTCTGGGGGTGGCTAGTGGAATGATGTAGCTTGTTGGTAAGATGGTCCTTGCTGAACTTGGCTCAGTGGTTGACCAATATAGGTTGGGTGCATTCCCGCATTGCTTAAGGGTGGAACTGATGTAGGGAAGCTTGAAGCAAAGGGTCGCTGGGTAGGATGACTTGTGAAATGGGATGAACTTTGCTACGGAGGTGGAGGAACTTGCTGAAAAGCATTGGGTGTTGGGAATGGATAGCTCATGAAGGATGAGGTTGGTGGAGGTTGAGATGGTTGCTGTTGTGATGCTTGTGAGAAGGTGGCTTATTGGTTTGCAAATATGGATGTAGGAGAGTGAGTTGGTATTCCAAAGGATTTCATGTCTTCTTGAGTGAGACCCCAACAAGGACCAGTGTGAGGTGGGAATTTTGGTGCAGCAGATGCCGGGAAGGTAGATGTGATGGGAGTTTGGGACATGAATGGTGGTTTTGAAAAACCCATGGAAGGCATTCCTGTGGTGAAGGCATTTTACTGGGCTTGTGCCTGGGTAGATGCTTGTTGGGGGGAAATGAAGAGAACGCTTGCATTCCCCATGAAAAGGGTGATGTCAATGTGGAAACTTGCTGGGTATGAAAGGGGAGCGGTTGCGCTGCCCCCAGAATAGATGACACTGATGTGGAAGCTTGTTGGGAGAAAGAGGGAAATGATTGCGTTGACCCTGGAAAAGATGGTATGGATGCAAACGCTTGTGGAGTGAAAGGGAAAGATGATTGCGTCCCTCCTGGCACAAAAGGTGTGGATGTGGAAGCTTGTGAAGTGAAGGGGAAGGATGATTGCATCCCTCCCAAAGTTAAAGGTGTTGTTTGGCCTATGGAAGATGGCAGGACTTCTTGTGCAAAGGTTTGTGTAAGAGGTGGGAGTTGATTCTGTGACAAGTGTTGGATTTATGCAAGGGCTTGGGCAGCTGTGCCGGATGATGAAGTACCTATGATAGGGAATGGTGCAGATGGTGTTATAGCTTGTGTTATAGGACTGGTGAAGCTTCCTTACAAAAGAAGGGGAATGGTGGAGGTTGCTTGAGTTGTCTGCAAGGTTGGATCAAGGAATGGTTAGATGAATGGAGAGTATACTTGTACTGGGATTTGGATAGTGCTTATGGGAATGTGAGGGTGGAGATATGGTGGAATGGAAGTCTGTGCTTGTGCAAAGTTAGTGAACATGCTTTGCTGGTTTTGGGCCATGGGTGTATTGTCTAGTGGTGGATTCTCTAGATGATTCACAAATGTTTCTATTGCCAGATGAGCTGAGGGGATATTGGGATCATCCCATGTATTTCCAATTTGTATTTGGGGATCATAGGCTATCATTGCGTTGGTAAAAATGTTGGGATCAGATGAACTGGTGATTGGATAAGGATTCATGTTCCTTCTTTTTCTAGATCCAGATCTTGTCTCGACAGGCATGGAAATGCAGATGCTAGATGAATGCAAGATGTTTCCTAAAAGATTCTAAAGAATGATGGATGCAAGCTTAAGGAACTTCTAAGGATGATGAATTTTTAGAATGCAATGCGAGGATTGGTGAAATGCTTTGATTTGGGTCAAGATTGGGTGGAAGATTGGTGGGATACTGGTGGAAGATTACTAAGTGTCAACAATGAGCTATTGTGTTTCCCGATGGAGGATCAGTGGTAGGATTTGGCCAACCTGGGATAGACTAATGATCTTCGGTCAACTAGATTCTTTTCAATACAAGCCAATCTCTTGCTCGAGATGATGAGGCTATGCAAGGACAAGTTGGATTTCCTTTAGATAATGCTCTATCAAAAAGGGGATGATTTCTAATTTGGGATAAGGGATGGAAACAACTCAAAGGTTTTGATCACTAAGTACTTATGGATTTGGATCTCTGGATTTGGCGCAAAAGGATGGTGAGTTCTAATTTGGATATTGGATGCTGGATGCTGGATTTGGATGAAGGGTATGGGACTCTGATTGTGGATTGATGATGGAAAGATGGTGAAGGATGATGGAAAAATGCTTTCTTTAAAAGGATGATGCAAATGCAATTGAGATGGATGATCTATGATGCTGCTAGGAAGATGATGGTGAATGTGGCTAAGGACTCTAGAATGCAACTAAGGATTTGATGATGATGCAAGGATGAAACTAGGACGAAACTAGGATGAAGGACTGCCAAGATAGGATTTTGAGATCTAAAGGTAGATTGGGACATGCAATGGATCCAGCTAATCTTCTCTTTCAAGATTGACGTAGCGACGGTTCACTCAGAATTGGCAGGCAAACTATTTGACTCTTGCGTTATAGCCAATATTATCAAGTCTTTCTTCATTTTTTTCTTCTGCTTGGGTTGTTTGGATAGGGGATTGATGGCTCTTAAGGTTTCTTTCTGCAACTTTCTTCTCTTGATAAGCTTTGGATTTGGGCAACTTAGCTTTCAGATGTTTGTTCAAATTTGGCATAACTTGGGAAAATTCTGATAAGTTGGTTTGAGACAAAAAAGGTTCTTTTGGATATCTAATTCCAAGGGTTTCTCTGCAAAATGTTCTGAGTATCTCGAACTGGGTTTGTTGATCAGTTTGATGTTTCCCAATGGCAAAGGATAGATTTCAACAAAGATTTTTGGAAAAGCAATCTCCACAAGGGACAAAGCAACCTTGTGGGATACAAACAGGATAACTGACTCTGATAAAGCTTTGAAAGTGTATGTTCCAACAATGTTTTCATAGAGTATTGACTATCAAGCACTTCAAACAGATCTACCTAAGGAAGGTGAGTATCAAAATCTCTTGCCCACAGCTTGGCACCCCCTAGAAGGGAATACAAATGGTGAGTAATCTTGAGGCGACCTGGTAAACCCCTTGGAATCGGTCCTTGCACAAGGATTTTGATACTTTCAGATGTAGATAGGGTAGCCTCTATTTTATCAAGTTTTTAATAGTTCTGTGGAGTCTCCATACCCAATTATGCTGACCACCTGTGACTCACTTAAGAGCCTAGCCAACAACACTGGGGGAGGAATATTTAGCTGTCCCCAGACATTTACATTTGGCACAAAATGCCCATGGATTAGGAGATATAAGTGAGTACTTTTTTCCTTCACTTTATTTATATACCGACCGGGGGGGATATCGGTTTGAGGTTGTTCTCCGAGGAGGAAGCACTTTTCTCCTTGGATAGGCCTCGCTAAAAGTAGAACAAGTGAACTTGTCTGAGTCCAAAAGTTCTACGTTGCTTACTTTAACAGGATTTTACAAGAATTTGAAAAACTCCTAAATGCACATCAAGCAAGTTGTTCTTTTTCCCAAATTGATTAAGTTTGATTGAATTTTAAAATTGAAGACACAAGTGCTTAAGGTTTGATTTGTTCTTTCTCCAAAAGGTAAATGATTTGAGTGATTGCAAGTTTCTTTCCTTTGGGCATTCAAGATTGAGATTTGCATGTTAATTTAGAACTTTTAAGTGCTTTATTTTGTCCTTTAAGGCATTCAAGATTGAATTTGTATTTTTCTTGAATTGAAAAGGAGGGAATAGAGATGCTTGTTCTTTCCAATTTAGATCATTCAAGATTGTGTTTGATTTTCAAAATGATAATGACTCTTAGGAACTAAGTTCTTTTCCTTAGTTTCATTCAAGATTTTGTTTGACTTTTGCTTTTTATGAATCTGAGAAAAATTTAAGGCAAAAACACAGTTGGCAGCAACATTGTCCAATTAATATGTGACACTGGAAAATGCACAGGTGACACCAAAAAAGATCCCAGGCGGCAGCGGACTGATTACAGGCGACAGAGAAAAATGGCCAGGCTATAGACAAATGCTTCCACGTGGTAGAGAAATTTTTTTCAGGTGACAAAGGATGATTACTAGGCGACAAAGAAATCTGCGGAGGCGACACCAAAAAATATCTCACGTGGCAGCCGACTGATTACAGGTGATAATGAAAAATTCCCAAGCGACACACAAATTATGCCTATGTGACACTAAATCAGGCATAGGCGACACTTAATCCACAGGCGATAATGAAATGAGCACACGCAACAGCAAGTTCTGCACAGATGACAGTAAATACGCGGGCTAAGCGATAGTGAAATGATCTTAGGTGACACTTAAACTAGCCCAGGTGACATTTAAATATGCACAGGCAACATTTAATTATGCATAGGTGACATTTAATTGTGCATAGGCGACAGTCAAATATGCATAAGCGACAGTCAAATGTGCATAAGCGACAATCAAATGTGCATAAGTGACAATGAAATGGTCAAAAGGAAGACAACGAAATTCAAATGCGTGGCAGGAAGGCATATGTAGGTGATAGTGAAATGTTCCCAGGCGACATTTAAAAAGGCGTAGGTGAGAACATAATTTTTACAAGCGATAACAGAATGCTGATAGGCAATAATGAAATGATTACACACGAGACTTCTATCCGTGGAGGCGTGAATGTTTATTTTACAGGTGTGATTACTTCTGTTACAAGTGATAGAAAATAAATTTAGACAGAATAGAAGTTGTCGAGGATGGAAATCTTCAGAACATAGGCGTCGATATAGAGCTCTTGGGCATGATCAAATTGTTTGTAGGCATGACTATATTGCGTGTAAGCATGACTAAACTTTGTGTAGGTGACATTTCATTTGTTTCCTGCAAATATGAGAATACAAAGCATGATATAATCAAGTGATTGTGGGTTTGGGTCCCACCGAGCGTGCCAGAATGTGGACAAGGCTTTTGAGGATACCTGCTTTGGAAGACTCAAGCCAAACAAAGATTAGATGTTAGTCTAAGCATGAAATTAATCCAAAATAAATAAAACTCTAAACTACGCCACCTCAGATTGAGCTTAAACAGGTGCACCCAAGCACTGTTTGATTTTCTCTTGCTTAAGGGGATGTGGTTGTGCTCTCTAAGCACTTGGAGCATGTTCCTTATGCATTTTAGGATGGATTGAGATCCATGAAAATCTCAAAAATGGCACAAAATAGGTATAGAACAACTGATTTTCCCCTAAGGCCTCAAGGATCCAAATGATGCTGAAATGAAGACTAAGCTACATGATGCTTATGCTAAGATTGATTTTAAACCAAATAAAGATGTGATAATGATGATATGCTATGTAAAATGAGGAAATAAACTAAGTTAATTCATTATTACTAAATTAAGATGAGCTAAAAATGCTTGAAAGTAAGCTAGATTTAAGATGATTATGCTAAGTCTAGAGCTAAATGGGCATGATAACAATGTTTGAAATGAAAGGTGAATGGATTCCTTGCTCTTGGAAATGAGGAGCATTTATAAGATTTGGGAAGGAGGAATGAGTGGCCAGGATCAAAATCCTTAAGAGAGGCCAAGATTCATTCAAAGGGGAGCACATGGATTGTGCTAGTTTAGGGCCACCTCCTTGTGACAAGTATCACAAGGGCATTGGGTTGAAAGATGGGAGGGATGTGCACAATTTGGGAAATGTGCCTAAGGTCAAAGGGTGTAAGAAAGGGGTGAGGGGCTTCTTAAATGCATGATAAATGCATGTAAGAGGGATAAGGAGGCCTTAAATGCACTTAATGCATGTAAGAGAAGTCTCTAGAAGTTTGTTGACTTTGGGTTAAGCTTAGGAGTTGGCTAACCTTGGTTAGGGAATGTGACAGGATTAGGGGGGGAGATTAGGATTAGGGCTTTCTAGAAGAGTCTAGAATTTCCTTAGGATAAATATGGATTTTAGGAAATAAATAAAGATTTATTTATTTCCATGGTTTAAGTTTGAGAATATTTATTAAGAATGAATTTAATAAATATGAGAAATAAATATTTAATCTTAATTAAATATTTTGAGTTGGGATTAGGGTTAGGAAATGAGGGGATTAGCCTTTAATCAAATTTAAAGAAGGATTAGAAGATTCTGGAAGAGGTTAGTGGTCTTAAGAAAATTGGCCAAGTTTTGGGCAAAAAATAAATTAATATATTTATTTTGGAATTTTTGGTCAATTTATTAATTAAATAATTAATAAATAAGGAGATAATGTTTAAATAAGATTTAAACATTTTTGGGAGGGATTTCTTAATTAAATATTTTTAATTAAGATAAAGGGATTTAATGACATAAAAATAAATAAATAAATAAAATAAATAAATAATTAATAAATGATGATGTCATCAGGGATTTTTCAAAAAATAAAAATACTTTATTTTCTAAAGGATTTTTAGGTGTCTACAGCTTCAAACAAAACCATTCTCAAAATCCTTCATAGAACAGTTCACAAGAAAGGTAGAGACTGGCATCTACAGATAAATCCAGCCTTGTGGGCCTACAGAATGAGTATTCGTACTCCAACAGGGGATACTCCTTTTGCCCTCACTTATGGTGCTGAAACAGTGTTACCTTTAGAGGTTGAGATTCCTTCTCTTAGAGTTTCCCTTAAAGGTCTTGTGATAGATGAAGATTACCGTGCCATGAGGCTCCAAGAACTAGAACTTCTAGATGAGAAGTGTAAAGCATCTTTTGATCACATGAGAGTTTACCAAAAGCATATGTCCAAAGCATTCAATAGGAAGGTTCTCCCTAGATAATTTCAAGTGGGGGATCTTGTCCTACGAGAAAACCCTAAGAACCAACAAAATAGAGAACAAAAGGGTAAGTTTGAACCTAATTGGCTTGGACCATACATCATTACTGCAACTTTTGGTACAAGTGCCTATTTACTATCTGATCCAAAGGGGGAACAACTCCCTGACACTATTAATGTTTTTCACCTAAAGAAGTTCTATCCATGATGCCTATTCTGTTTGGGGGCATCCTTTGTAAATATTTATTGATCCTGAAAAAAATACCAAAAAAATTCATATATGATGCTGAAAAAATTCTAAAAATCAGAAAATGTCCTAAAAAAGAGCATCCTAGTGTAAACCTAGCAATAGGCGCTTTGATGTCTCACCAAAAAAATCAAAAAATTCAAAAATTGAAAAAAAAAATAGAAAAAGTGCCTTGGTGAAAACCTGGAAACAGGCGCTTGGGTAGCAAAAATACAAAAATACAAAAAAAAATAAAATGAAAAAAAATAAAAAAATCTCCAAGTGGTGAAAACCTGGAAACAAGCACTACTTGAGGCCTTTGCACCCTTGTTTCCTAGCATGCGTCCTTGACACTTAGCCTTTCTCCATCATGCCTTGACCTTGTTGCCTTGGTTTGGAATTGGTTTTTGTCTTTGACTAGGGGGCATAACTGTGTTAGCTTTGGTCTCTAGGATGCGTTGGTCTTTAGGACATCTTGCAAACGGTATTTTTCAACACCACCCCAAATTGTGTTTTTCAACACTACCCTAGCATCAAGTGTTTCTCAACACTTATCAGATAATCCTACCCCACAGTCTAGCATGATATGATATCTCTCACTGGCAAATGTGATACTCAAAGATTGATTCTATGACCTACACACACGCACTTAAACACTTGATTGGCTGAGACTTGTTTGACTTTATTTCTTTGTGTGCTATCTATGATGATTTCTTGAATGAGTGTTCTCTCCCTAAGAAGTTTTTGATGATGCATAGCTAGAAGACTGAGGGCATAAGGACATATTTTATTGCTTTTTCTGCTTGTGGGTATATTTTGTTGGTCTTAATTGTCATTAGCATTTATGCTTGTTCCACTTGACAAAAGGGATCTACAAGGTATTATTCTTGATTGTTTACGCAAGTGCATACTTCTGGTCATCTTGACTTTCCTTGTGTCTCAATGTGAGTATAATCTTGATATACTAAACTTAGGTAATCTCGCTGCACTAGTCATCTTGACCTACATTTCTTTGGTGCCTAGGTGGGATTCCCACATATCTATCTGATATAGATCATATTCAAATTCACATAGTCATACTAGTGTGCATTGTATGATCATGCGACGCTACCAATAATTAAAAACATTAGATTTCCACAATCCATTATGATGCAATTAGTTTTTGGATTTGATTGTGTAAGTTTTTTTAGCATCAACGTTTTGGATCACACTCTGTGATCCATCATCAGGAATAGAGAGTGAAGAATGAAAAATAAAATGTGCAGACTTAGACTCCCACATGAGATATAAGGAGAGATGGAGAAGAGGCATCATACTAACCAAAAAGGAGAAAAAAGATTAAAAAAGACTAAAAAATAAATAAAGAAAAGCCATAAAAAGGAGGGACCTGCCAGAACATGAAATGAGGTCAACAAGCCGAGTAGCACACTCGGCGGAAGGAAATGAGTGAGTATATATATCAACAAAGCAAAAAAAATAAAAACAAATATATCAATGAAAACAAAGAAACATAAGTTTATATATGAATTGGTATGTAAGTTAATACAAATATAAACTTATGTGCACGCAAACAAAGAACATGAACATAAATAAACTAAGATGAAAATAAATGTAAATAAGAATATATAAATATACTATATATATATATATATATATATATATATATATATATATATATATATATATATATATATATATATATATATATATATATATATATATATAGTATATTTATATATTCTAATTTACATTTATTTTCATCTTAGTTTATTTATGTTCATGTTCTTTGTTTGCGTGCACATAAGTTTATATTTGTATTAACTTACATACCAATTCATATATAAACTTATGTTTCTTTGTTTTCATTGATATATTTGTTTTTATTTTTTTTGCTTTGTTGATATATATACTCACTCATTTCCTTCCGCCGAGTGTGCTACTCGGCTTGTTGACCTCATTTCATGTTCTGGCAGGTCCCTCCTTTTTATGGCTTTTCTTTGTTTATTTTTTAGTCTTTTTTATCTTTTTTCTCCTTTTTGGTTAGTGTGATGCCTCTTCTCCATCTCTCCTTATATCTCATGTGGGAGTCTAAGTCTACACATTTTATTTTTCATTCTTCACTCTCTATTCCTAATGATGGATCACGAAGTGTGATCCAAAACGTCGATGCTAAAAAAACTTACACAATCGAATCCAAAAACTAATTGCTACCAATAATGCTCGATGATGAATATTAGAGTCTAAAAGCTTTGTGACCTTGCAAGTAAACCACTTTTCATAGTAGCTTGCATTTTTAGGTTCATGTTAGTATGTTTTGCATCTTGCATATGGAGAGAGCTCTCCTTTCATCTTTTGTGGACCTATTGGTCAACTGCACTCACCTTTCCTTTTCTCGATCATGTCTTTCACTCCTTGTCTTTCACATCACATCCTATTCCTATCATCAAAAGGGGTTAATCTTATCATCATATCTATATGCTAAAATAGATCATTTTCAGAAACATGAGTCTATATCATACACATGAGAATTAAACATACAACTATGAGAGAGAATATACATGAGCATTTATAACATACATTTTGAGAAAATATGACAATACAATATATCAAACTAAAACATCCATCATAAGTGAGACACATACACAAGATATATTGAACATCCAGTAAATCTCATCTATATATAAGAATGTCATGATACAAAATACAAAATATGAGATCCCAAAATCTGGATCAAAGTCTCATGATATGCAAAACATCTAAACACCCTAAGCCTAGGTCTCGCTACCACCATCATGTGGAGCTGGTGGTGGAGGAGGTGGTGCTACATCTGGTACCATATCTAATCTACCAGCTATCGCTAAGTAGGGAGGTGCTCTCTAACCTACTGGTACAACCTGAATGTAGAGACCATGATAATATGTAGCTCACACTGCCTCTCTCTGGCTCTCTACAGTGGCAACCTGTATGGCTCTATCCCTCCTCTCTATCTCTACTCTTAGGTCAGTCACCTGCTACTCTTTGACTGCTATGGTAATGCATAGCTGCTGCTTCTCTAGAGCCTGGATCCTGGCTCTCAGGTCCTCTACTCCTATAGGCTAATCCTACCTAATGTGGCAAGCTGGCCTCCCCCCATCATCACCCTCATTAGCTGAACCTTATCCCCATAGCCATTTCTAGCCACCTGATCAAGAGCTCTATCTAGTCTCTCTCCCTCTCCCTCTCCCTCTCCCTCTCCCCCCTCCATCTCCTCCATACCCATCATCTCCCTCATCTCCCTGAGTTGCTAGCTGTGCATTAGGTACTGTGAACCTAGGAAATGGAGCTCACCATCAATTTTCTTTGTAAGCTACATCAGCCCCTGCATCTGCCATGTCTGGGAGGTAGTCTAATGGCTCTCTCCATATGGCTACTATATCCTATACTACTTGCTAGTAATCTGGCATCGACAGCCAGCCCTGACCCTCCTCATCCCTAGCCTGAGTGTATGTAGTAGTCTCTGTAGACACTCTATGCTGCCGCCCGAACTACCTCCATACCTAAGTAATAACAAACCTCTCCAAAATATCTAGGTGTTGGCCTACCAGTGGCCGGTTGCATAGCATATAGCTCATCTCATCCTCCGCATCACCCCATACCTCCATAGCCCTATATGGCCTCCACTGGAAGGAAGTAAGCTCATCCAGTATCCTCCTATAGTATATCACATCCCCGCTATGAGGCTGTGACAAGAATCCTGCATATCTATAGATAAAGGGATGTCTCCTCTCCCTTAGCTATACATGTGGACACACCACAACAATGTGCTCCCATGCCCACACCTATGCTAGAATAGCACCACACGCCCATGTCCTACTCTCACGGTATATGATCTCATGGAGCTCGTGGTACATGTCAGCCAATATGGCCAAGCCCCATGCCATCTATCATGGATGTGCTACTAGATCTACTAACAACTTGCCCCATCCTATTGAAAATCCCTTCTGACTCCTATCAGTGATAAGGGCCTGTGCAATAATGGAAGCAACAATGCAAGGCACTGGGAAGTCCCTGCCAAAATCACCCATCAATCGATCCTAGCTGATGTGTCTATCTATAGTGGTAACATTCTGGAACATGCCCTAGATGGCCTTCCATCCCTCAGTAGGATCCTAATCATAGTATACCTATGCCAACAAACAATCATGTCAGTTTCTATTATATGGAAACTTTACATCTATAACTATCTATAAACATGATTATACTTATAGGATCGCTATGGCTAGGCACTCGTAGAATCTGATAAACATCCTCCAAAGTGATCAATGCCTCTCTAGTAGGTAGATGGAAGGTGTTATTCTCGCTATGCCATCTCTCAGCTAGTGCAGTCAACAACCCATGGTCAGCTCAAATGTGGGGCAACTTCAACAAGTAGCCAAAGCCCATCGCCCTTAAGTCTGCCCGACCTGGATCATCTAGATCTTAGACATACTGTAGCCCAGTATCCTTTGGTGCGCTGACCAATAGTGCTGGGAAGAACTCCTGAAAGCCATCAATCCAAAGCCAGATGTTAGAACATATCATGATGGATGTCTAAAATCAATACAAGATATCTTAAGAACGCAAACATTGTCTAGACCCATGACATTTTGCTCAAAAATACTAAAACATGTCAAATTTTTAAACTGAGCGATACTATTTTTTGATAAAGTATTGTACGATACTTTTTCCTATAGCAGTGTGATAGTATCTTGAAGTATGATACTTTGCCTAGTATTGCATGACATTTCATCTGGTATCATGTGATACTGGACTTAATGCCGGTGTGATACTATGTTGACCCACGAAGTATCGCATGACATTTTCCCTCAAAGGGTGTGATGCTTGCAAAAGATCATATGATCTTTCACCCAAATTAAAAAATTTGAAATTTAAAAATGTGTTTTAATTACAAAAAATGCTCATAATGACTCAAAAAGGGCAAGTTTTTCTAAAAACATACCAGGGCAACATACTATGGAGGCTGGTTGTGCAACCGGGTGCGCTCAAATCGATGCCTGTGAATCGGGACTGCTGCTTGCTAGGCCATTTTCTCTCTCTAAAGCTCTTAAGATTCTCAAATCACTAAAAGACAAATGATTTTTGAAAATGACCTTTTTACCCCTTTTATAGCATTTTGACTTTTTGACCTAATTTTCAAAACACCTCAAAATTGTGCAAAAATTGCCCCCCCTAGGTAATTTTGACATCCTGCATCCATTTTCAGGATTGAAATCAAAATCTGAGTTCATCTTGATAGTCAAAATCATATTTCAAATTTCACCCTCTTCTACGCTATTGGCTGACCTTTTGAGGCCTGATCCTTCGATCTTTGTTGGGGCACCTTCATTTCTTCACCCCCATCTCTTTCAAACTCCTAGTATTTCATTCATCTTCATCCATTTCATCTCTCTGAGGTTTGACTTCATCTTTTTAGTCAAAATGGGGCATGTTTTTCACTGCTTAATGGTTATCCTATCATCCTATCACCTTCGATTATGATTTCTAGTGACTTGATCAAGTTTATCAAATTGTTGTTCTCGTCCACCTGATTTCGATTCTGATTCTGAGGGGGTAGTACCTATTAGCTATAATCTTTGATTCAACTTATCAATCAACTTTTCTTAATATTCTTATCTCTTATTTTGAGACTTGATTATCACTTAACATCAACGGTGTTGGTCTTGTCTTTCATCCGACTTATCTTTGCCCTGATGTGTTCCCATCCATCGAACACACATCTGAGTTGTCTTGTGATCCCAAATCGATCTCACATTACCCAAAGAGGGGCAAATGTATGCACCCTAAAATGGTCACCTAGACTTTGGGCCCCCATTCAACAATTTATCAAATCCCTAAATCAATATTTTCAAAAATCAGCATTTTATCAATTATATCAATTTCCTTGATCAAGTCCTATTTTATCATCTTTGATTATTTGCCTTGGGCTAACCATTTTATCCTAAATATTTATTTAATTAAAATAAATTTCCTCCCCTTTTATTAAATAAAAATCCCCCACTTTTCCTCTTATCCTAAGTTGCATAAATAAAGCATTATTCTTATTTTATAAAAAGAAGAAAAGCACTTTTTGTCTCATATGGACACAAAAGTCAACTCTTATTTTCTCATTGAAGGATATTTGTGCACATGGATTGCTCCTCTTTCAAGATCCACCCTTGATTAAATCTTTTGCCTCTTAATCTCCATGGTCCATTCTTTCTCATTTCTTATAAAAGGAGAGCTCTCTTCTCATTCTAGGATCCATCTTTTTATGCTAATGTTACACTGAAGGTTTTCTAGGTGACTTTGGAGCTTTGGAGATTTGGAGCATTCTTAGTTTTCATATTTACATTCTATTCTAGTTTCATTTCTTGCATTTTAGTTTCATTATCATGGCATCTAGCTTAGTTTCCTTTATGCTTTAGATTAGCTCACATAGATTAATTAGCAAGGGTTTGTAATACTTTCATTTTCATAGCCTAGCTTGCATCTTCATTCTTAGCATAGCTTGCATTGCATTGCATTCTCATTTTGATTCTTGAGGATATTGGCATTCTTGCCCTTGTCTCTTTGAATCTCCCATTGTGTGGTATACTAGCAAGGTTGCATGCTTCAATAGCTCTAGTTGAGAGCAATATTCAAACAATCTTGTGACTCCATGCCTAGGGAGCTCTAGGTCACTTTCTCAAGGTTTCCCATTCATGGATTCTCTTGGAAGTAATGACTTAGAGAAGTGCACTATTTAGTGTGTACATTTAAAAATGTCATGAAAAAATTCATAAAAATTAGAAAATATCCTAAAAAATCTATAAAAATAAGAAAAATGTCATGATCAATAAATATTTAGAGAGAATATCAAAAAAATTGCAGCACGTCTTGAAAAAATCTAAAAATCAGAAACGCCCTTTGGAAAATTCAAAAACATTGAAAAAGTCCTTCAAAACAACAAAAACATCACTAAAACGTTCTAAAAAAACACCAAAAACATTTGTAAAAAGTGAAAAATTCAAAAAGTCAAATATACAAAAAAAATAAAAAACCAAGAAAATCCTGCGATAAACTCCTTTGTACATAAACCAATTCTTTTGCATTTCAACAATCATTGAACAATGTCATACAAGTTTGAGCTTCAATGGAACCAAGTCAAAATTGTCAACTAGTCAATATGTCCTAAGTCAAACTAACCAAATTGTCTTATCTATCGACCAAGTTTCATAGCAAAGTCTTTTGAAAAATTCATGTTGTCTTAGACAAGGGAGAGGATACTTGAGACCAGACATGTCAGTCTTATATGGGGTACCTTATTCTTGAAACTAGACAACATCAACAAAATGTCAAAATTCAATGTCCAAACTAATGCAAAAATATAGACACATAATCAATATGGTTGTAACTTGTTAACTCAAGTTGGTCTTATTATGTCTTAATTTTTTCAAGTCATGTTCTTATGCATCTTCGAGATATCCACGAGTGATTAGATATGTTGTAATGGTTCATGACTTATTTTTCTTTGTTTGTTGTTTGAGGAATGTTTTCCATGAAGTCTTAAAAGAGCATTTTGGGTGTCTGTGATAAGAGCCTTCACATTCACATTCAACATCTAACTGCAAAACATATTGCAATAGATAAATTGGTTGTGATATGCCACACATACCTCAACTTCGATTGCCCATCTTAGATGGATTAACCCACATTCCTTGTTTGTTCAGAGTGCCTGTTAAAATACAAGAGGATAATCATACCCAAATTATTCATCTCTTGGTAAGATAGTATCTGAGCTATAATAAAGTGACTCAATGATGAATTTTTTTTTTCTCAAATAAGTTGGAATTCAAAGGTGGTTAATAGAATTTGAAAGGTTTCAATAAGGATTTATTCTCATTTTCTCTCCTCTCCTAACATTCTATCAATCAATTCTAACATTCTATTAGTAAATCAATATATCTATCTATTAAAATGATCAAAGCAATTTTCAAATCAGTCAAATCAATCAATCAATAATTCCATCATCATTTGTCTTATATAGGATATGTCTTTCTTGAAACTAGACATCATCATTTTTCTTATATAGGATATGTCTTTCTTGAGACCAAACATCATCATTTTTCTGATATAGGATGTGTCTTTCCCAAAACCAGACATCATCATTTTTCTTATACAAGATGTATCTTTTTAGAAACTAGACATTGTCACTTGTCTTATACAAGGTATGTCTTCCTTGAAACCAGATGTTGTTGCTAGTCTTATACATAATGGGTCCTTCCTAAAACTAGACTTGATTCTTATCAATAATATCTATGTCGAATGTCAATCAAATAGTCATCATCTACTAACATTCTTCATTTCTTACTAACTATTCTTCTCTTTCATCATCTCATCTAACATGCATCATCTTCTTTCAAGAGATCATTCATGACTTTCTTGCATAAACAATCTATTGAGAGGGCACCATTTACCTCGCCATCACATTGTTCCCACTGGGGCATACTAGTGCATAATTTTTATTATTCTTAGAAACAACACCTAAAAATGCATTGTGTTAAAAATGGGCAAAATGTAGAAACTTAAAAATGACCAATTGCTTTAACACAATAACTTTACTAACATTCCTCTTAAATTATTAAATAAAATTGATCATTTAATTAATTTATATCTTTTTACTATGTTCTAAATTCAAATTCACCATTTCTCTTTAATTTCATAATTAAATAAATTTAATTAATTACTAATTATTAAACGTCTAAATTAAAGGCATTGGCCTACAGTGCAACAATTGTTGCATCTCTTTGTAATAGCAAGATGTGTTCGATTCTCGAAATGGGAGCTTAAATAAACTTAATATATAAAAAAAAATGTCTAAATTAATATATCATCAATTATTCCTCTATAAATTGATTAAATAATTAACATTATTTAATTATTCTCTATAACACTTTACTTGATTAAATAATCACATTGTTTAATTAAAATTCCTTCTTTATTATTATTATTATACCCATGTAATAATAAATCAAATTTTGTCTCATGATTAAATAAATTATATTTATTTAACTAAACTAATTATTCATCTAAATAAAAAAATAATTTAAATAATTTATTTATATTCCCCACATGTGCAAATAAATGAATTATTTTATTTATTTAATCATATTTACTCTCCCACTTCTGACTCATACTAAGTTCTAGTTCACTAATCAATCAAATTTCTTAAACTATTCAATCAACTTTCAAACTTTAGAATTCTCTCTCCTAACTAATCAATCTATTTAGTCTTCTATTCCACCTCATCATTTAACTCTCCAATCAATTCAGTCAACTCTTCAATCTATTTTGCTAATAGATCAATCAAATCCACTGACAAGGTAATCAATTGAGTTGAACTGCCACTCACTCTAAGTTTAACTCTTCAAACGTAGATAATCAGTCCCATAAATTAGGGAATACTGATTGGAATCTCTTAAAATCTATATAATGAGAGCCTTTTCTTATATTTTGGTAACCACAAACTACATTATGCTTTGAATTCTTATGCTCACATACTTTGAGCTCAATTATGAGAGCCCGCCATTGCATAGAGAAGGAGAACAATGACAAGGGACCTTTGGCTTGTATATTCATGAATTTTTGTATTGATTTCATTATGATTGAATGATTATGCATGTTGTTTATTTGCTTCCTCTTTTGATATTGGGATACTAACTACTATTAACGATCTTCTTGTGGTTGAGATCTTTTTTTTTTGCAAGTTTACGATTACCATGATTACAAAAACATTGCAAAAATTTCCTAACAAAACACCAAAAACATTTACAAAAAGTCCTGATTTTTTTTTGCCAAAGACAACCAAAAACAACACAAAAATATGTAATAAAATATCTTTGTACATAAACTAATTCTTTCGCATTTTAATAGGCATTGAACAAAATCATACAACAAGTCTGAGCTTCCGTGGAACTCATTCAAAACATTCAAAATGAGTCAACAAGTCATCAATCAAACATACCAAACTGTATTATCTATCGACCAAGTCTCATAGAAAAGTCTTTTTTATCAAAATTCATGTTGTAACGCCCTAGGGAACGTGAAAGGACCAAGATTCTAAGTACTAGAGATGCCAGTGAATTTTTTTATAAAACATCTAACTTGAAGTCTGATGCATTACTAGTTAACTCTAAAGCATAAATAACATATTTCTTTAACAACGTAAGGATATTAGTTGAAAACTAAACCAACCTATGTCCCCCACAGGTTCCCTAGCATTGTTACTTTAACAACATTAGCTAATTATTTACTCATTTATTATAATATTCTTTAACTTAAGAACCTTCATTACTCTAGGTTCATTTCAAAGCACCAAATAAATTTCCTAGTTTAATATTTTCTATAATCATAAATTAAACATCTATTGCAACTAATCAATTTACTAAGTGTGTACTAGAAAAAGTACCTTCATAGGGTTAGTATCATCAATAATTCAAAATAAAAAGTAAATTACCACAAATAGAAATCTATTTAAGCAAATAATTGACAATTAAGCACTCTATAGATCTCTATTTAGGGATGCTAATGCAAAGCTCTCAGCATGCCTCCATTAGTGACAGTCCTAAAATGAGAATGAATGATAAAGCAAGCTAAAACAATTAATTCCAAATTGAAATTCTAATTAGCTTCTATATTTTCCTTTCTAGGTCTAAATTGCAAGAGGTTTGATGCTATTCTCAGATTTGTGGATGATTTATGAGTGAATTATGCCTTGATTTTATAGATTTTGGCAAGGGTAGGGGGTGTAGTTGAGTTGATCATGATTGAGTTGGGGTTAATTCCTTGGTTCCACCCTTTGGAGACAATTTAAATGGATTGTCCTCAAAGCTTGGGACAAGAAGACAAAATGGGTGGACAAGATTCATCCTCCAAGTGAGTGATTGAGATTCATTTTAGGCTTGATCCATGTGAGTTTGATCCTTAATTCCTATTGGTTGATTGATTTTCCTCCCATTTGGTGGTTGAGAGAAAATAGGAATTAATTAATTGAATTGATTTAATTTATTTAGCCATGTGTATGCCTTGAATGGGTTGATTTGATTTAAATTGAACTATGTATTTAATTAGATTAATTACACAATTTATTGATTTATCATGATTTATTCGATTTAAATTGATTTGATAGCTTTTGATTTTTAATTAATTTTGGATTTAGGTTCAATTGCATTTAATTGTGTTGATCCTTGCCTTGATTTCCACTTAAATGATCTTGTCCATTTTTAGATGATTACAAATACCCCTCTTTGAGTTGACGTGCAAAGCGTGTCAATTCAAAGAATGTCCTGATTTAACTAATATAAGGTCCTGATTCTGTCGATGGTCGATCTCGATGTTCGATGTAAGATACAAATTTTGATGATTGGATTGATGTAGTTTTGATTGATTTGATGTCTTGATGGTCGATTTGATGACATTTCCTTGATATGGTACCTGATTTGATCTGATATGATGTTTGATGCCCCTTTCGATTGATAAGCAAAAAAAATTCTGATAAAAGATTGCACTCTGATTTGATGGTTGTGCCCCTGATTTGATCTTGCTGTTTATTTCTGATTATCTGAGTGTATGATCCCTCAGAAATGAAATGAAATTTGATAGATGTTTGAAAAGGTTGACAGTTTAGGTCATTTCGCATTAATTATGTCTAATTTTAATGAATTTTAATGAATTTCGCATTAAAAGGTTTAATATTGTTTCTTGTGTTTGTGTGATGACAAATGCCCCTGTTTTGGCTGATTTGGTGTAAAATTTGGGTCCCCAGGTATTTTCTGATCAAAGATGCTCTTTTTAGGTCAAAATGGCCTATATAAAGCGGTAAAAAGTCATTTTCAATATTCATTTTCACTTTGCTAGTTAATTTTTTGCTCTGACTCTTTATGAGATATTTGCAATGGTGATCCCGATCAGAGAGCATAGGTTTGAGCGTGGTTGACGATATCTACGACCACCAACCCACAAATCTCTGGTAAGTGCTTGATCCTCTCTATTTTTTATTTCATGCATTAATTTCTAAAAAAATTGAATTTTTCTAAGAAAAACCCTAGTTTTTTGCTTTTTTTCATGAAATAGTGCATTTAAGCATTTTAATAGTGCATTTACTAGTTTTTTAGCGCTTCCACGCAGGGAAACATTGCTTTTACATGTAGTGTTTAGGGCACATTTCACTTATGTAATTTTCTTTAGCGCTTTTGTATGCATTTGTGCTTTTGATCTTTTTAATGGTGTGTTCAATTTTTTAAATAGCACTTTTGAATAGTTTTAGCGTGTATGACTTAGAACAATGCTTTTGATCATTTAAGTTGCACTTTTAATCTTTTAAATAGTGCTTTTGTGTTTTAGCATTTTTAAAACTTAAAATAGCACTTTTACCCTGATAGGAAAAAATTATAAATGCCTTAGTTTTCCGAACTGTTTAGCATCGTCGATCAGTTGATTGGTGTAGGTAATAAACCTGATTTGGTAGCGAGTCATAAGATGTCAGTTTGACTCAATTGTAGTCTGAATGTTTGATCATCAATCTAGATTTAGATGATGGATGATGATAATTTTTTTGTCCTCTCTGAATAGAATCAGGAAAATTGATTGTGGTTTGATATTTGTTTGTAAATGTTTGATTGACTTAGGATCAAACATTTACAAACAAATATCATCTTTGAAATCAAATGATAATTGATTTCAAAGATGATATGATTGAAATTTCTTTTTGCAGGTAGTGCTTAAGTCACTGGTTGTTCATGGATTATACCCTTGTCCTTTCAGCATGATTGATGACCTGAGCGCTCCGGATCAGAGACATATTGGAAGATGTGGGTTATCTTTCCTTCTTGTTCTTCCTTGATTTCAAGTGAATTGAGGTCTTCTTACCACTATGGTAGAGCATTGGCACTCTGACCATAATAATTTCCATTTACTAATGGGTGAGATGACCATTACCCCTGAGGAAATCTACCATATCCTACATATCCCAACTTGAGGAGAGTTAGTTTTCTATGATCAGGTGTATGATAAGACAACATGTCAGTGGGTCTTCCAGGATCCTACCATTGGTGATGATCACATTTAGTGGTCTCAGTTCCATTCCTTCCTATTTTTGTCAGCAGTTTTAGGTTCCTTGATTAGAGGTTTCCTCATACCAGATTGACGAGGACATGGATTTGCAATTGGTTGGGGTCCTATTTTGGAGGATCTGATGGCTCAGCCTTGACATTTTGATTGGGGGTCATGTGTCTTGGCACAACTCTATCACGAGTTGCATACAATAGTGTATAGACATTCTTGTACTCTTTCAGCAGGAGCTATTCTACTTTAGCTTTGGACATGGGAGCATCTCCCAGTGACATGACCTATTATAGCACGTCATCATGATCGAGGATGGCCATTTGCCTAGATGTATGAGGGCATGATAGTGTAGACCCATCTGGGTAAGTTGTATTATTGGTGTTGTGTCATTGATGATATGGATCAGGTTATATGGTTTCCTTATCTTGGTTGTGAGCCATGGCCAGAGGATGTGACTGAGATTCCCTATATGTGCAGTCCTTGTTGGATGATTGACCAGACACCACATATTATTGAGAGATTTTTCTTCCAAAGGGTACTACAATAGTATGGATGCATTCAAGGTATGCCACAGGGTGTAGCCATGTATGCCCAAGTTTAGGCCAAGAGATCACTATGCGGTAATGTTGTTGATTTCAGGACAATAAGGTAGGAGATCAAGGATCTGACTCATTTACCATGGGATATGTATGAGCATGTTGTTGATGCTGGGATGAATAATGATTATGTAGATTGGTTTTCTTGGAACCCATTTATGAGATTAACAAATCCAACAGAGAGGGTACCCGATATTGATGAGGATTCTGAGGATGACAGTGGAGATGATGGTGGAGATGGGGATGGTGGTAGGGGTGGAGGTAGGATTCAAGCATGTTAGGGATGACTAGGTCATCAAGTAGCTAAAGTAGGGAGAGTATTGATTCTATTTATTGTTGCTGCTCCCATTCCTCCTAGGGGTGGTGGTCAGGTGAGGGGTCATGGTGTGGATAGATATTTACACCAATTTGTCAGGGATCTGATAGGTAGATAGGGTTTTCATGATGCTAGACATCAAAGACAGTTGGATTCCCAAGTCGCACATGATTTACTAGATTAGGCATAGGTTAGAACAGCACAAGATCCTCCTTAGGCTCCTCTATAGGTTATCCCACTGGTTGTTCCACTGGCTCCTCCAGCATAAGCACTTGCTTCTTCTTCTATGCCATCTTATTCATCTTGTCCATCTTTTTCTTCTTTTGTCCCATCACTATCTATTCCATATTATTTCATGCCATCTTCTTCCATGCCTCCACCATAGACTCCTTCTACACAAGTCCCTAGTTCAGAGGCTCTAGCGACTGCATCAGAGGTTTGAGCTTTACAGTCGGATTTTTTTGAGATTAGACATGAGGTTAGGTAGCTCAACTGCATGATGCATGCTTTTATGGCCACTATGAGTCAGCATGGGCTATAGGCTAGTTCGAGCTATCCTCCTGATACTGGTCCTGGTCTTGATGGTGGTGATGGTGTTGGTGGCTCAGCCAGTTGATCCATATTGGTCTGACATATTCCTTCATTCATTGATGTATATGATGATCTCATTTTTGATATCGAGACATTAGACTCTGTTGTATTCTTTTGATCAGTTGATGTTTCCTCATGTTGTTACTTGTTGATACTTTGATGGACTTTGATTTTGAGATGTTTCATTGATGATATCATAGACTTTGATACTTAGTTGATTTATGATGATGGTACTGTAGACTTTGATTCTCAGTTATGATATATTTACTTTATGTGATGTCATCATGTGTTGGACCTATTTTTTTTAGGTGTTTTACTATGATATGCTGATTTATATGATTCTATCTCCTATATGCTTTGTTTTATGTTTTTTAGAATGCAGTTTTATGATGGATGCACATGTTCTATTTATGCTTAAATGGTTGTCTTATGTATGACATAGAATAGATGAATGGATGCAATGTGAATTTAATATTTGTTTGTAATGATCAATATGATAGTAATTCTTTATGAATGCAAATGATATATAAATGTGTTAGATGATGATGCAATGGTTAATGCAATGTAATGAATTTATGGATATATGGATGTATTTATTTTGATATGTGTGAATGCAATGGATTTGAATATAATGGATTTATGGTATGCAAATGTGATGGACCTATATAATGTAATGTATAATGGATTTTTAATGATTAATGATCCTAAATGTTATATGTGATGTAGATGAATGATGTTAATGAATATAATACCATGATAGTGTAATGATATACAATATAGGATGAAACTAAATGTATGGATTTAAATGAATAATGCAATGTGCCATGTTTTTGAATGAACTAAATGATATGCACCTAATGATAAATTGAAATGATTTTAAATGGATGCAATGAACATTAATTAATAAATGTAATGCACTTAATGGATTGATATGAATGATTTAAAGAATGCACACTTAAATGAAAACAAATTTAAAATGAATGCAACCTAATGCAATTTACTTTAATGTAATGAACTTTATGTAAGATATGAATGTTGAATGCAATTTCATGTTTATGAAAATGATGTAAACTATATGGAATTAATTTAGATTAAAATGAATGCAACATAATGCAAGATAACATGGATCTAACAAATGCTCATGAACTAATGTAATGCACATTTTTTTTAATTTTGAATTTCCAACACATTATAGTTTTTGATGTTCATTTGATTTTTGATTTGACTACACCCCCTTTCTCTTTTTCTCTTGCAATTTAAATTTTGAAACTAAGAAATAAAAATACTTTAAATGCATTTAATCTAGGATGTATGCAACTAACTGTCACTATTCAAAAATTTGGAGCTTATATTCATCATTGAGAAGTTTTTGGAATCCTGATTGAGTACAACCATCACTAGTTCAACCATGATGATATGAATACTTTTTTGCACCTCCTTCATTGCTTTCCCATCTTTTTCTAGTACGACTATCACTGATTGAAGTCAATCATGAGAGTGCGAATACTGATTTTGTCAGATTCTATGTTGCAAGTGGATTTTGGTATTATGATATTGAACATCAAAATATCCAAGGTATCCTTTTGCGTAAACAAACAAAAATATCAGTTTCATCATATGTACAAGTCCTTGATGATTCTTTGATGATCATGTTCTTAGACAAATAATACATGCTTTAAAACTTTGATCTTAAGACAGTCATTCAGAAATCCATAAAATATCACACTTTCATCATAGCTTGTCTAGTTTAAAAACTTTCATCGATTCGCTCGAAAGATATAATTTCATCAATCAAGTCAACACTTGAGAAAAAATAAAAAATAAAAAATTGCAATTTTTTTCAAATCCATATTTTAAGTATAGTTCCATCCATTTCATACTTTTAATCTTGATAAAGATAGGGTCATGTAAGATCTCGGATCAAATTTTGTGTTTGGGTTCAAATTGGATTGGAATTAGGATTTGATTGATCGTTTCACTTGTGTTTTGATAAATTGATTCGATGATTGATTGAAGTTTTCTTTTGATGAATCCTTCCTCCTTTAGGGTAGATTGCCCCTAGTTTGATATGATGATGATGTTGGACTTAGGACAATTTGCAGATTAGGTGACCAAAATATTTAGGTACTTGCGAATGCAACTGTGGGGTTTTATTATGCAATATATACAAATGCTAATGAATGCAATATTTACAAGGATGAATGCTAGGTATGTGAATGACTTGGAATTTTAATGGCACATGTTTACCAAGTTTTCACCGATTGAATGGATCTTTCTTTCTTTTTCTATTTTTAAAGCTTTTTCCTTTTTTTGCTACCAAGGCGCCTATTTTCTTGGTTTTCACCAAGGCACTTTTTCTCTTTTCTAATTTTTTTTGTATTTTCTCTTTTTTTAATTTTTTTTTTCAAATCATCAAGGCGCCTATTTGCTAGGTTTTCACCAAGACAACATCTTTTTGAGGATCATATCTAGATGTTTTTGGCTTTCTTCATGCTCTATTTTCCACTATTTTTTTATCTTTTCTGCATTTTTGATTTGTTTTCTCTTTTCTACTTTTCAAATGTTTTTGGTATTTTCAAGATCTCTTTTGACTATGTACAATAAATAGGATGCTTTCCATCTGATTTTTTTTTATACTCTTTTTCTTTATCCTCTTTCATCTACTTCATGTGTAGAACCTTTTGAGATGAATGCTATTGATAGGTTCTTGTAACTCTTCTCCATTATAATCAGCTAACTTATAGGTGCCAGTCCCAAAAGACAAAGTGATCACAAAAGGTCCTAACCAATTTTCTTCCCATTTTCCTTTCTTTTCTCTTTCTGCTTGATTCTTTGAATTCTCTCACAAAAATAAGTCACCTATTTGGAATGTTCTTGACTTGATGTGCTTGTTATAAGTCCTTAACATTCGGTTTTGATATACTTTCAAGTGATCAAATGCTTGTTGTTGTTTCTCATCTAGCAGTTCTAGTTCATGCAACCTAGAAACTCTATAATCTTCCTCACTTATCAAACCATAGAATGATACTCTCAATTATGGAATTTCTACCTCCAAAGGTAAAACTGCTTATGTTCCAAAGACTAAGGAAAATGGTGTACGTTTAGTTGGCATTCTGATGCTTTCCCTATAAGCCCATATGGTTGGGTTTATTTTGATATGCCAATCTCTACCTAAATTGTCCACAACTCTCTTCAATATTTTTAGGATATTCTTATTTGTTGCTTCTGCTTGTCCATTACCTTGGGGGTAATATATTGATGATGAGTGGTGGATCATTTGAAAATTTTTGCATAGCTCTTTTAAATCCTTATTTTTGAAGTGCTTGGCCCATTATCCGTTATGATGGCATGAGGTATGCCATATCTACATATTATGTGGTTTAGGATAAACAAGGATATCTTCTTTCCTGTTGTAGTTGATAAGGGTACAACTTCCACCCATTTAGTAAAGTACTTTGTAGTAGTGATAATAAATTTATGACCATTTGAAGATGGTGGATAAATCATTCCTATTAAGTCTAAACCCCATTGATAAAATGGCCAAGGTTTCGTCATATGATGAAGCTCTTGTGCGAGTACATGTATCAAGTTTCCATGATATTGGCACTTTCTACAAGTTTTAGCCAAGTAACAAGCGTCTTTCTCCATCATAGGCCAAAAATATCCTATCCTAAGAAGTTTCTTAGCTAGGGTTAAGCCATTCGAATGTGACCCAAAAATCCCCTCATGAATTTCTCGTAAGGCTATATCTAATTCCTCTTTCTCTAGATATCTAAGAAGCGTTCCATCTAGACTCTTACGATACAACATGTCAGATAAAGGTTTTCTTTTGATTCCTGGTTTGGTATATGGGTAGGATTTGATCTTTTAACTAAGTGTAAATATCTCCATACCAAGGTGATTCATGTGTGGTTAGCAAAAAAATGGTATGAGGATGGGTAGGGTCAAATGTAGGTTGCTCAACTTCTTCTACTAGGAATTCATATCTGGCGCTTTGATCTGGTATTTGAAGAAGTGATGCCAAGGTAGCCATTACATCTTCTGCTTTATTCTTCTCTCTTGGTACTTGCTCAAATGTGATGAGAGAAAAGTATTTCTTGAGATTCTCAACCATATTCTTGTAAGGTACCATCTTGTCATCTTGTCATCTGATATTCATCATTGATTTGATTGATAACTAATTGTGAATCTCCATATACTTGTAGTTCTATTACTTTCCATTCTAATGCCAGCTTGATTCCAATGACCAATGCTTCATACTCAGATATGTTATTTGTGCATGGGAATAACAATTTGTATAATTTAGGAATTTTAGATCCTTGAGGAGTAATCAAAAGTATGCTTGCTCCTAATCCATGTTTTGTATAGGAACCATCAAAATATAGTTGCCATGTTTTTGCTTCAACATTCACAATTTTAGAATTTGAAAATTCCACTTGTATTGGGTGGTCATCTTGCAATGGTGATTCTGCTAATTGATTAGCTATGACTTGGCCCTTGATAGATTTACAATCCACATATTTGATGTTGAATTCACTTAGCACCATGACCCATTTGGCTAGCCTTCCATTTAATGTTGTTTTTCTAAGAAGATATTTCAAGGGATCAATCTTTGCAATGAGTCTAATCTTGTGAGATAACATATAGTGGCACAATTTTTGGGAAGCCAAAACTATGGAAAAACATGCTCTTTCGATGAAGGTTTAGTTCAACTCATATTTCACCAAAGTCCTACTTATGTAGTATATGGCCTTTTCTTTTCTTGATTCATCTTCTTGCACCAAGAGTGCCCCTAATGAATGCTCGGTCGCTAAAATATATAGAATTAAAGGCTTGCCTCTTATAGGTGGCATCAAAGTTGGAGGGTTCATTAGATATTTCTTCAAAAAATTGAAGGCTTCTTCACATTTCTCATCCCATTTGAAAACTATGTCTTTATGAAGGATTTGAGTAAAATTATGGCACTTTTTTGCCAATTGAGAGATGAACCTTCGAATGGATTGGATCCTACCTTGAAGAGATCTCATCTGACTTATGTTTTTAGGTGCTTGCATTTCCATGATGGCTTTGACTTTGGCAGGGTCTACCTCTATTCCTTTTGCTAAAACAATGTACCCTAGTAGCTTTCCTAATTGAACACCAAATGCACACTTCTTTGGATTTAGCCTTACTTTGAATTGCTCCAATCTTTCAAATATTTTCTCTAAAATGGGTAGATGTTCTTCTCTTGAGTTAGATTTAGCCATTATATCATCTCCATAGTCCTCTATGAACTTGTGCATCATGTCATGAAATATTGTTGTCATGGCTCTTTGATAGGTTGCTCTGGCATTCTTTAGACCAAAGGGCATAACATTCCAATAGAATATCCCCCATGCGCATGTAAATGTTGTTTTGTCTTGATCTTTGGGTGCTATATTTATCTAATTATAGCCACTAAACCCATCCATAAGTGAGAACATTGAATGTCCTGCTGTCATATCTACGATGACATCTATGCTTGGTAACAGAAAGTCATCTTTAGGACATGCAAGATTGAGGTCCCTAAAATCCGTGCAAATTCTAATGGACTTGTCTTCTTTTGAAATTGGCACAATGTTTGAAATCCATTGGGCATAATCAATGGCTCTTATAAACCCAACTTTCAGTAATTTTTCCAACTCCACTTTGACAAGAAAAGCTATGTGTGGATGCATCTTTCTCAATTTCTTCTTTACTAGTCTTACTCCTTTTATGTTCAAATAATGCATGATTAAATTTGGATCCAATCCTGGCATATCATCATATGACCATGAAAAATTGATTTATTTTTCCTTGAAAATTTTGATGAAGTCTTTTGTTTCCTCACTAGACAAAGATACTGCTAAGTGTATGATCCTTGGTTCTGATTCTGATCCAATATTCACCTTTTCTATTGGTTCGATAAAGATAGGAGATCTTTCCTTATAGTGTTCGGGTAAAATATCCAACTCCCTTCCTTAGGTGCCTCAATTAGGTTTTCACCTTTGGAAGAATTCTTTATTTCTTTCTCTTTTTGATCTAATGTTGCCACAACGTGGTTTTCAACATTAGATTCTTTTCATTTTTCATTTTTTTCATTTTTTTCATTTTTTTCATTTTTTATTGAATTGAGAGTCTGGATACTTTCCTTTGTCACTACTTCCTGATATTCTGTGATAGAAGAAGGTTCAACTGCATTTAGGTATTGGGACACCAAGTTATCATTCAAAAAGGTAGGAAGTATGGTAGGTTCAATGGAATCCCATTCAATTAATTCTAGATAGATTAAGGTCAAAGGATCAATGCTTTGGTTTAGTTCAATGGGGTTTAAGGACATGACTTTTTTTTAAGGTTCAAACATTGTATCACTTAAATCTATAACATGTGCTTCTTCATGATGATCTAGAGAACTAGGGTCAAAATCTTCTTCACTAGAATCCTCTACAGTTTCTATTGGGTAAAAATCTCATGGATTAAACCTAATTTTAGATTCTTCCATAGTAGGTCTCCATGATGGTAGATAGGGTTCTCCTACCCATTGATTTATTTAAATTTCTTGAATTTGGACATAATCTAAGACCACTTGGCTTGAGCTTGAGGCTTGATTTTGATTTGATTTTGTAATTAATTCTTTTCTCTTGCTAGGATTGTTGGTGTGAATGACATCTATTTCCTTATCTTGACATGACTCAATTGACAATGAGTCCCATTCCAAATTATTAGAATCCTCATCACTTTGAGAACCTACTTGTAAATTTGGTCATAGATCTTAGGATAGTTCTTTTGAGTGTACCCTTGTTCTAGGTACCCTAATCTTGTCTTTTCCTTGCTATCTCTCCATGTCATTTCAATGGACTCAATGAGTCTTTCATTTCTTGTTCCCAAAAGTCCTTTTCCTTTGTATCCCATTTTTTGCATGATTTGAAATCCTTTCCCATATTGATGTGTGGGAATACTTATATTTTGGATGCATTTTTCTTGTGCACTTGATTTCTCATCCTTGTATAGCCAATTTAGAATTTCATTGTCTTCTTCCTCCATGAATGAAGATGTATTTTCCCTGACAAAGTGATCATTATATTTATGAGGTAAATTGGATGGCCTTCCATATGATTTTGGATACAAGGGTAAGTCCATCATGGATAAATAATATTCACCTATACCCTTTTGTTTGATTTGACATTACTTTTCAATTTTTTTCATCATATGGTCCATCTTTTGGTAATGAGCATCTTTGGTGTAGATTTGGATGGATTTATCTTTGTCTTCTTTCTACTTCTCATGAGTATTCTCCTCACTAACCTTTTCCTTTCCTTTTGTCTATGTAGCTGGGTTAGTAGGACTTTGGATGTTTTCAACAATAATTTCTTTTTCTTCTTTTTTTTCCCCTTCAAAGATGGAATATCTTTGGAACTTTGACCTTGCTCTATTCTTTGAGGAATAGACCCTTCTGTATTATGTGGGACTAAGGAATCATTGATAGATTTCATGTTATTACAATATTGAAAGGGGTTTGAGTCCCCACTTACCATGATTTCTTGTCCTAGATAAAGGGAATTTGAGACATTGATGATAGGTTGAAGGCATGGCCTACATTTCATGAATCCATGGTCTCCATAATAAGATATTGTAAGTCAACTTTACGTCTAGTACTTGGAAAATGGTTTCTTTTTGCATTGGGCCAACTCTGATAGGAAGTATTATGACACCCTTAGAAGCTCTCTCTTCATCATCGTAGGCTTTTATAGTTATCTTTTTCTTTGGGTCAATAGCCTCCTCAGAAAATCCTAAGGCTTTTACCAAGTTTAGGGTATAGATATTCAAGTCGGCCCCTCCATCGATAAAGACTCTTTATACCCTATGCTTGTGAATTTTAACCTCTATATGCAAAGGCAAGTTTTGTGGGTGCTTTAAGGACATGCTATCTTGCTCTAAAAAAGATAGGCAATGAGGTGCAATAAGATGTCCTACCATATTTTGAAATTTATTTACACCTATATTTAGAGGCACATTAGTCTCTACCAAGGATTTTTCTAGAATCTCCTTGTGAGTTGGTGAGAGCTTAAGTAATTATAAAATAGAGATCTGAGCAGGGGTTCATTGTAATTGGTCTACTAAATTATATTGTTTTGATAATGAAGATGAGGTTTGATTTGGTAGAACAGTTCTAGGGGCATTTCCAGGTAGAGTAATTTTTGATGCTTTCCCCCTAGTTACAACATTAGATGTTTCTTCCCTTGGCTTCTCCTTTACCATGATAACATTTATGGTATTTTCATTACTATCCAAAGTATTAATGATGTTATCATAGGTATGGGAAAAGTTGACTTTATCATTACCTCTTTTATTATTTTGATTGTTGTTTGATGACTCACCCTTTTCGTGGTTTAGGAAAGGATTTTTGAAGGCCATATGATCTTCATTATTTTGGGGCCCTTCAACCTTTATCATCCTTTCATCAATTAGGTCTTGACAAAGATGCTTTAATTTCATGTATTCATTGGTTTTATGATCCTTATTACGATGATACTCACAATGGTGAGAATCATTCCACCAATTTGGTTTAATTTGGGGTTCATATGGCCTTAAATCGGTTAGAGTGATAATTTTGTTGGCCACCAAAATCCTTAATGCATTTTCCAATGGTTCACCTAAGAAGGTGAATTTTCTCTTTTGGTAAGTGGAAAAGAAAGGATTAGGTTTGTTACCATTAGCATTATTGAAGGGATTATTGTTGGCATTGTTGTTGTTGTTGTTGGAATTGGCATTATTAAAAGGAGCTTTATTCATTTGATTCACATTATATGAAGAATTCACTCCACTTGATAAATTAAATGGGGCAACCTTTAAGTTGTGGGCCTCCACAACTCCATCATTCACAAGATTTTTGTTATTGTTCTTTAACCATAGTTTAGGTTTGTCATTGTAATTTTTGGCTCCTTTATTGTTGGTATAATTAGATATATAATGATTATTATTAGTATTGGTATAGGGTTTATTGTTTTTGAAAAATTTGATCTCTTCCCTTTTGACCAACACATCTTCAATTTTGATCACATTCTCAATAAGTTTTTTGAATGTAGGGGGACATTGAAGTTGGAGTCTATAGTTCATCTCCATGTTTAAGTTATTCATAAATATTTCCATTTTCTCCTTTTCAGGGATACTTCGTGGATACCTCGCAAAAATGGTCCTCCACCTTTGAAGGAACCCTAAGAAAGATTCACCATCCTTTTGTTTTGTATCACATAGTTTTAGCATGGTAATCTTATGTTTGATGTTGTAGGAGTAATGAGTTACAAATTTGGAGGCTAATTCCTCGAAAGTCTTTATCCCTTCCAGAAGTTTGGAAAACCATTCCATGGCTTGCCCTCCCAAACTTCTTGGAAAAAGTCTCATTAAGTACATGGTGCTATGCATAAATTCAATGCTTAGAGTGAAAAACTCTCTAAGGTGATCCTATGGGTCTGATTTACCCATGTATTTATTGTATTTAGGAAAGATGGCATTGATAGGAAAAGGTGCCATGACTAAGCTTTTGTCAAAAGGGAATGGGCACACAACCTTGATAGAGAATGGCTTAGGTTCTGTGACCTTTTTCATTAAGTTAATTTGCGCTTGGAACATTTTCAATTTTTTGAGTCATAGCATTCATTGGGTTTCATCTTCTTTATTTTTCTTAAGTTGATCCACATCATAATCATGTGGGAGCTTTACCCCTGCTTGGGCTAGAGTTAGGAAAAATTTCTCCCTATCTCCATCTATTAGTTTATCCATGACTTCAAGAAAATCATTATCTTGAGCTGCTCGATTAGCCCTTTCCTCAAGTGTTTCCTTAGGCTCTTGGTTAGCATTATTAGTGTTGTCATTTTTTCCTCCATGATGGTAATCATGAAACGTGGAGTTTCTATCCATTGATTCAAGTCTCTTTTCAAATAGATTTGGGAGACTATCCCCTTGGTCGTGATCATTGAAAAGACTCTAATATTCAAATTTGGGGACCTCTTTGTCAATGCAAGTGTCATCTTCTTGTAAAGATAGTTTGATTTTATGAGAGCTTGTAGAAACTAGCATCCAACAAGGTTTGATTTTGAATTGTTTTCCCTCAATTTGGTAATTGTTGTTTTTATGAAGAGATTTAAAAATATAAGATGAGATTTCAAATGGATATATCTTACTTGTTTTATGTATTTTTCAAACACAACCACACATAAACTTGTTCTTTTTAACCCTCTACACAATAAGTGTTTGAATTTGTAAGGACATTATCACAGGTTTTTGCACAAAAAGACACTTCAAGCAATCTACCTAGCTCAAAATTTGGTTCGTGAAAATGGCTCTATAAGGTATTCTTTGATAAGTTAACAAGGTTTTTAATCAAGATTCCATTCAAAATGGATATTAAACTTTCATCCTCCAAGTATATTAAGAGGCTTCCCACCACCAGTATGTCCGAGTTTTGCGCAATCCCGAAGGACTACTCGAGGAAGTTTGAAAATTTAACACCCTTTTGTCACACACCCCATTAAGGATGCATGCATTTCATTTTATAGTGGGTTGGATGAGCATAGAAAAGGTGATTGTATCCCACTTTGGGCTTTCCCTCTCACCGGCCTTATTAAGGAAAATCTTGGGAGGCGAGCCCACTATAGATCTAGCATGTTCATTTGAAAGCAATAAAGTGGAATAAAGAGATAGGTTTTGGGAGTTTGATTCACCAAAAGATGAAGACCATATCCCTATCTACTTCTCAATCCCCAAACACTTTTAACAAGTTTCAATTAACAAACCCACTACCTAAAGGGAATCGAGTATTTCTACTCTCTTCCACAAATAAGGGGTTGTTCAAATTTAGTTCTTGATTTACTTAGCCTTTCTTTTAATCAAGGAGTTTAACACTTTTGGCATTTTGATTCACTTAGAAAGTGAAGAGCATAGGCCTAATGTCAAATTCCTCAAACAATAATAGGCTACTTTAATTACTAGATTTTGAAAATGACAAAGCCACAATTTAAGCAAAAAAATGACTAAGTGTGAGGCTTACCTTCAATCGAAGCTAGCTAAAGCTAGGGGCATTTTTGATGATTTTTTCATTTTTATGTTCACCTAGTGGAAATCATTCCTTTCCACTCACTTCTCATCCAACAAGTTAGTCAACACAACCAGCCAAAATGAAGAAAATAAAGATAAAATTGAATCTAAGCCTTATTTATCAAATTTTAGCAAAACTTCATTAAGGTGAATAAATCCAATTTAATGATATGAAATTTTCTTTATATACTTCTACAACTTTCAAATATTGTTCATATACCTTGCTTTCTTGCTGAGAATCTTCCAAAACCAGATTGATGTGTGAAATATTCTCCTCTTTGATCCTCTTTGTCAAAGCTTTTCCCTCACTGTTGAATCTGGTCTCTAATTTTTTAATTCTTTTATGACCAGTCATCTTGTAGAGATAGAGAAATTATTTTCTGACAGTCAGATTCTGTTAATTTTTAATTTAATCAAAAGCGCTACAGAATCTATTGAAAGCACTACTTAAATGCTCAAATGCGCTATAGATCAAATTAAAAGTGCTAAAGAAAAATTTAAAAGCACCGAAATAGAGATCAGAAGGGCTAAAACTCTATGTAAAGGCATCAAGAACATCGTAAAAGTGTTGGAGAATTGATCAAACGCACTGGCTAGTTAGGGAAAAAATGCTAAAAGAAGATTAGATAGAGAATAGAAGGAATCAAAAGCGCTGAAACTCTGTGTAAAGGCACAAAACTTTGTCATCAATGCACTATTTTAGAGCTTAGAAGCATTGGAAAACCTGGTAAAAGCATTGCGGAAAGTGTCAAACGCGCTATTTCACTTGCAAAACAAAGAAGAAAACAAAATTTGCAAGAAAAATTTTACTTCTCCAAATTTATAAATTTATGAGGCCTACTACCCCACAGTGGGTGCCATTTTGTGTACTAGAAAAAGTACCTTCATAGGGTTAGTATCATCAATAATTCAAAATAAAAACTAAATTACCATAAATAGCAATCTATTTAAGCAAATAATTGATAATTAAGCACTCTATGGATCTCTATTTAGGGATGCTAATGCAAAGCTCTCAGCATGCCTCCATTAGTGACAGTCCTAAAATGAGAATTAATGATAAAGAAATCTAAAACAATTAATTCCAAAATGAAATGCTAATTAGCTTCTATATTTTCCTTTCTAGCTCTAAATTACAAGAGGTTTGATGCTATTCTCAGATTTGTGGATGATTTATGAGTGTATTATGCCTTGATTTTATAGATTTTGGCAAGGGTAGGGGGTTTAGTCAAGTTGATCATGATTGAGTTGGGGTTAAGTCCTTGGTTCCACCCTTTGGAGACAATTTAAATAGATTGTCCTCAAAGCTTGGGACAAGAAGACAAAATGGGTGGACAAGATTCATCCTCTAAGTGAGTGATTGAGATTCATTTTAGGCTTGATCCATGTGAGTTTGATCCTCAATTCCTATTGGTTGATTGATTTTCCTCCCATTTGGTGGTTGAGAGAAAATGGGAATTAATTAATTGAATTGATTTAATTTTTTTGGCCATGCGTACCCCTTGAATGGGTTGAATTGATTTAAATTGAACTATGTAATTAATTAGATTAATTAAACAATTTATTGATTTATCACGATTTGAATTGATTTGATAGCTTTTGATTTTCAATTAATTTTGGATTTAGGTTCAATTTCAATTTATCTTTGATTTGATCTTGATTGGATTTAATTGCATTTAATTGTGTTGATCCTTGCCTTGATTTCCACTTAAATGATCTTGTCCATTTTCAGGTGATTACACTAAGTTTACTATCTCATTTCATTACATTAAACATTAAATCAAAAGATAGCATTTTATTCTTTCCTAACATAAACAATAATTCCTTAATAATAACAATTCATTTCTCATTCCTTTGATACATAGCTACCCATTCGTCACAAATTCCATTATACTCTATCAATTCCTAACAATTCCTTCTTATAACTAAATCATACATCTAGTCAATTTACCATTTTGCTTCATTGAAAACAAAACCATTTATTTGCCAACAATTCATTTACTTGCCAATAATTCATTTACTTGCCAACAATTCATTTATTGATCAACCATTTCCTAAAACACTTCTTTGTACATTAACCATTAAATATAATTTCTATAATTACATTAACATAATCTAGATCCAAGTTCATTTATTAAATATGAATAACATAAGTCATGAAAAAGTAGTGTAAATAACTTCCGTTTCCAACATTTTCCTTGATATTACAAAATATAGTTATACCTAAGTTCATTTTCTTTATAGAAGGGTAACATACGAGAGTAAAAAATAACATAATCCACTTCTTTTAATTCTCATAACATATACAAATAATAATGCAATTTTTCCCTTTTATTTCACCTAGAATTACTCCTTTCCATTATATTACTTTGAATAAATTTACGTCATTACATCATATACAAATGTCTCCTTTCAGGAGCTTACGATCACACAAATACATTTTACATCAAATACATCTCTACAGGATACATGATACAATATAAAATCTTCAACTGCAAATATGGAAAGGAACGTGTATAAAGTTCATCCATGAGACCACAGAAATTACCTCGGTATTATAAATATTCACCACCCAACCACATGGGACCCATATGCCCACTCCCCTAAGATAGGAGATAGAAAACAAGGCCCACACAAGAGGTAACAACTAGGACATACCTAAGGTGGTAAATCCCTTCCCAAACACACAACACAAGTCATGAAGGATGAGGAAAATAGGGCTACCAGAGACACAATAAAACAAGGGTGTAAAAAATCTAGGTTACAAGCTAGGTGAGTGTCATCGCATATCCCTAACACACAACGATATCCTAGTGGTCAACTCTGTTGGTTCCTATAAATGATTTTACACTCCATGAGACACAAATATACTAAAGCTGATTTTGAGGAGGGGTTAGTTCCAAATATGGGGATATCAGTAGGTAACTAGACCAACTATAGGGACAAGACTTCCCTCTACACTTCTGGCTCTGCAAAACCAAGGCGGGTGTACCTAATCTAGTAACATATGGAACTTTTAGGAATTTAAACTGGATTAAACAAAGTAGATGATAGGAAGAAAGTACTAAATGGTAACCAGTCATTCATTGAATCTCCATTGCTATGGTGGGACAAAATGGCCTTGTGACCTCAAGACTTTGAGGGATTTTAGGGTTGGTAATGATTAATATTTGAGTTTCTTGCAGGATGTAAACAACCATGCCATACTTGTAACACCACAAGAGGTACTAGTTTCTGATCAATGCCTTATCCATTGGGAATTATACCTAAAGAAAACATAGAATACAAGAACAACTACTAGATTCATCAAAGATTCCAAGCCATAAACATAGTTGACCAAACTCCTACACTACTTACAAACATCCTTCCTGTTGAATCAAATGAATCTATTCTTTATTCAAAGACTTTTAACCTGATCCTAGATCAAGGTTGAGAAATGAAAACATATACACAAGACACCTTAATGCAATGAGTTAGAAAACTCAAAATTCATCAAGAACAACTAAAGGAGAGATTTGAGAATGAAAAACCATGTTAAGTATGAGGATTCAAATCCTTGTATTACAATCTGATTCAGATAATACCTTAGATAATATGAAAAATATGAAGAAGGTTTTCCCTTGTGTTGATACAACTTAAAAAAATTGTTACACTCTAGACTGAGGATGCATATTCAGCTTTTTAGCCTCCTTTGTTCAAGAATTTTCAACTAGCCAGCAGCAGCCCTTCTAAATGATCTGAAAAATCCTTTTATAGAAATAAGGATTGCAACAAGCAAAAGATCATTTAGGGAAAAATTCAAACTTCCAACCACTTTCAAACAACTAAGTAATTGCAGACAAGACATGCCAGCTAGCACAAGGCCACCAAGATCAAACTGATCAATAATCATATCAATAGTCTACCGATGTACTCCACAAGGATAGAGAAAACCATCACAAAACCCCTCGTTAATTTAGGTTGTATCAGAGGCAACATGATCCTTACTTCAAATTCTCCTCGACAGAAGCACCTCAGGACACAAAATCATCATGCAATGGCCACCGTGGTTCTCATAAATTCTCACCTGCAATTGAGTTGGAAAATGACCAAATTGATCTGGCATTATGAATTTTTAGTTCATTGTCTTCAAAACCCTGGCAAAAACCCTAGCAAAGAATTCAAAATCTAGCTCCAATGGATAATTGACTTATTTTAAAACACAACCATCAATCCTATCTTTTCCTGGCAGATCGAGTGGCTCTCATAATTCACCATAGCAGTCAGCAAATCTTTATCAGTCTTTAAAACAAGACCGTCGATCTTCACTAAAGAAAGGATCAACGGCTGTTGGGACATCGTGATCGGTAAAACTTCACGCATCTCTCCTTTGTGTAAACATGACAATTGTCAGATCAAGGAAGATCTATGTTGACTTGAATCCTGCAGCATCCTGACTTCACATGACAACTGGATAAGATGCCACTATTATATGGAAAATCCAATGGTCGATACTCTTTTGACTGGACCCACAATGCATTTTAATGGCCTGATACTGAATTGATGGCTGTCGCAACATTGTGATCACAAATGTCTGATCATCTTTCATTCATGCAAAAATGATAGCTGTCAGATTAACTTACATCTGGCATCCCATTAACACATTGAAACCTCAGTCCACTAACAACATCCACATCACCATCCACCATGACCAATAAAAATAGAGCACGTCTGCAACTAGCATCAGACCCGTCGCATCATCAATCCTTACCCGCTGGAAGATCGAACAACTATCGCAAGATCGTGATGGATGAATCTTCTTATTGCGGACATATGACAATTATCAATCTTGATCAAACCTTAACCGACCATGTAATCTTAAGGAACTGGGCCCCCCCCAATAGGTGTCATTCAGTCACAGCCCCACAAGAAATAAACTATCAAAGAAGCCAGGCTAAGGCACATTGATGATCGTCGATCAAATCTCATCGACGCCCAAATGTACAAATGGAAATGGTCCCACCTGGTAGAGGTGTTGAGTTGTCCATCGCATCAACGGTTGTCACAACATCGCAATGGGTGAATCTTTTCTCTATGGATGTGCGACAATCATTGGATCAAAGGGGATAAAAAGGTCTTAATCCAACACCGAAACCTTAGTGGAAAATAATCACCAGGACTTAGGAAAAATTAAAATCATCGGGACTTAGACTTAGGGAAAAAGGTATCGGCCCAGGTAAAAAGAATTAAGGAACATGGCCCTGCCCGATGACCTTAATAAATCACATGCTTTATTAGGATTTTAATTTACCTGAAAATGTAATGAGGAAATAGAAAAGACCAAGGGTTTTTTTACTTAGACAATTTTTCAAAACCCTAGGACATGAAAATGACCTATTTCTCAGACCTTTAAACTTGAATATCTCCCTAGTTTTGGCATTTGAGCACATGGGCTTTTAATTGGACCTTGGACACATGATAAACTACCCCTGACCAAGGGTGCAAGCCATGAAAATTTATAGATTTTCTTCACTGATAAAAAAATAAGTTTCAGCCAGGGCAAGGAAATATCACAAAAGTTTGCAAGGGATAGACCATTTTCATAGGATTTTGGCTATGACAGGAAAATGGCCTAACAGTGGCTCTATCTAGGGATGCATTCCTCTTGCAGGCATGACAAGGATTTAGAATTACTAGAGGAAGTTGACCACACAGAGGATAAAAACTTAGAGGGAACCCTCTCAAAAACTGGCAAATGAACCAGGGAAACACACAATAGAAAGGAAAATATGTACAAAATATTTACAAGATTAAAATTTTACTTGGTGGCCCTTGGCCACCAAAAGAAAATAAAAAATCCTCCTATGTCAAAGGTCTAATTTTTATCCACATATGTAACCTGCCACCTGAAAGTGTCATGACCATCTTGTTGCCAACACATGTGAATAACTATGGGCTGAAGAATGAAATTGCAATTATCACTACCCATGTTCTTCCAGTCACAACCATTATCATTCCCATACTCCAAGAAGTATGGGGCATTATTTATTTCTTCTTATGGACTGGAAACAAAAAAATGATCTAGTAATGCATCAAAAAATAAGGCATAGTAATCATCATGCATCACCATAAAAATACCTGGCTGAGAAGGACTTGGATCCTTAGATTTACCTTCATGCATTGTGTTGGTGCCCAAAAATGATGGATCACTTTTGGCCAATTGATAGGTACATACTAATACCTCTACAATTCTGGCTTAATCAAGCCAAGGCTGGTAGGCCTAAATTCACTTTAAACTATCAAATTCTCTATGTTGCACAACTGCGTACATAAATAAACAAAGTTCCTCCCAAGGTGGTGAATGATCCTTGGAGGAAAGAAACAAATCCTCTAATAATCTATATTCTATAAATCTTGACTAAAGTGGATTAAACTAAGGACTCAAAAGTAATATTTTTGAAATAATGATTATATAATCTACAAACCACAAAGTATGAACCAAATGACAATTTCCAAATTATAGTTAGATTAGTGCCTTCTAAATACTTGGGCTATAGAGTCATAAAAATTTCAATCCTACGTACAATTAGAGATGGTTTTAAGGTAACTCACTCCTATAAAGTGAGACCATCACCCTACAAGCTTCTATTGAAATGAAATTTAAAACAACTTATACAATAGGTCCTATGGTTTTTAACCCAACTTAAGAGCCTGAAAGGAAACAATAACAGGTTCTCAGACCATGCTACCATTATTCAAATTGTACAAATTAGTCATAAATGAATGCATCAAATAGAAAAATGCAGTAGGATACCCTAGTTCATAGAGTAATTTGAAAGACTAATTGAAAACATATAACTTATAACCACAAATAAAAAAGAACACTTATCTTTATTAATGTTGAAAAAATTAGTACATTAGAGTTCATATTGTAGTTTTGATCGAATAATTTCCTATGAAAATATATCTTGTATTGTCTTGTCTCTATTTACACTTTACATTATGTATATATACATGTTTTAGTGGCTTTCACACCTCTTTAGGATGAAAAGACACACCCTTATTACAAATTGTTTTGAAAAAATGATAAACTAACTAAAAACTAACTACCTAACTTTCGGATTTGGGCTTGGTTGAAAAAACAAAACACCTTTTGGAAAGCTAAGATTTTTAGTGGAGATAGGAAATTTGATTTCCTAAACTGGGTCTTTTTTATATTTTTAAAATTCAACCATCTTCATCCTTTGTCAGCATCATCTTTGTAGCCGGTCGAAATTCCAATATTTTCTGAAGGCTTTGATCATAGAATTTTGATTGTTCTTGTCACAGAGTTTCCTTCCATAATATCTAAAATTTTTAATTGAAAATTAATGTAATATTTTATCCCATTTCATGTACTCCATCATTAATTATTGGGCATGGAGTTTAAGAGGCCATTTTTTAGGGTTTTATCACTATATAGGACTCTAAATTTTGCCCAAAATTTAGAGCTCCAACACATTGCTTCAACCACTGAGAAACTTGGCTCCTCCATGATATCTTCACTAACTGGATCATGAACAAGGTGAAGGTCTTTTTCATAAATACTGTGACAAGGGGGCAATCGATCTACATTATTTTTTTCATCAGAAGAGTTTCTATCCCAATTATTGAAGACTAGGTCCTCAATACTATCACCTTCACTATCATATTTGGCAAAATAAGGAAAAGGATATGAACAAGAAACTTGATCAACATTGTAATCTTCATAATAGGACAACACACTGTCATGGTCTTTGACCTCTTCTTTTGTAGAATCACTACATGAGGGGATCTTTGGTAAACATGGATGATCTTCATCACTTTGAACACCTACGTCATTATCAATGTCAAAGGATATATCAAAAGGGTTTAATATTTTCTGACAACATAGATGTGTACATTTATTATATTTAGCTATCAAAAAATTAGATATTTCATCACTGTTGAGAAAAGGGGAGCCCAACTCATCCCTGGTATATTCATCAAAATCTTCACTGAAGTAATCTTGACTTTCAAATTCAGACATTTCTAAACAAGTTGAGGATCTTGCATATAATGATTCTAATTCCTGCTCACTACTACAATCTGAATATTCCTCTAACAAAAAATTATCATTCTAAGAAATGCCTTCAGCATTTGATATGGATTTCTTTGGAATCATCATCAAAAAAATCTTCTAAGAACAACCACTTGAATTCAGTCAATGAAGAAATGCATTTTGGGGGTAAATTTAAGTACCAATCAAATGCAACCCCTTTGAGGGATCTCCCAAAAAACATCATACTAACATCCTCCTCATAAATCTAATATTTTACAACAAATTTGAAGAATGATAGGACATGATCTAATGTTGATTCAAACTGACCATCATTAACTGGAATCAAATCCATGAGCTCAGTAGGAAAAGAATTGGGGGATCTTGGAAGAGCACAACCTAAAGCTCTATCCAACTTGACAAAACACAACCATCTAGATTGGCTTTTCCCCTGGTTATCCATCTATTTTGAAATAAGATGAGAACCACTCATCTTATCTCACTCTTCCCTTTACACTAGTGTTGAACATTTGATACGGAAACATTTCTCACAACAAATTTTCATAAAAGCAAGGCACATGAAAATCAAAATACCTAGAAGTTCTGCAGCTGAAACTTAACTTGTTGACTGGAAAGCAGGGTAGATCTAGAGCTCTCTTTGCAGCTCCATCAAGTTCTTTACTTTGTAGAGTCACCACCTCCTTGAAGAGGAAAATATTGTACTTTTCTTTGTATCTCCTTCCAATCAACACAAAACTTCACCAAGATTTCAAACACACTGTTTATCAAGGACTGCACTGATCAAACAAAGAACTCAAAGTCACCACTCACAACTTGGTGAGATGATAAATTTTTCTTTTTTTAATATAACTCTATACAATCAATGGTAACCAGTAGATAAATAAATAATTAGGCCAAGATTCTAGCTCAAATTAGAACCTACATTACCTAAGCTTTACTTAACATATCCCCAGTGGAGTCATCATCTTGTTGGTTCCTGGAAAGAATTTTACACTCTATGAGACACCAATATACCTAAAGCTTATTTTGAGGAGGGGTTAATTCCAAATATGGGGATATCAGTAGGTAACTGGACCAACTATAAGGACAAGACTTCCCTCTACACTTCTGGCTTTGCAAAACCAAGGCGGGTGTACCTAATCCAGTAACATATGGAACTTTTAGGACTTTAAACTGGATTAAACAAAGTAGATGATAGAAAGAAAGTACTAAATGGTAACCAGTCATTCATTGAATCTCCATTGCTATGGTGGGACAAAATGGCCTTGTGACCTCAATACTTTGAGGGATTTTAGGGTTGGTAATGATTAATATTTGGGTTTCTTGCAGGATGTAAACAACCATGCCATACTTGTAACACCACAAGAGGTACTAGTTTCTGATCAATGCCTTATCCATTGGGAATTATACCTAAAGAAAACATAGAATACAAGAACAACTACTAGATTCATCTGAGATTCCAAGCCATAAACATAGTTGACCAAACTCTTACACTACTTACAAACATCCTTCCCATTGAATCAAATGAATCTATTCTTCATTCAAAGACTTTTAACTTGATCCTATATCAAGGCTATGAAATGAAAACATATACACAAGACACATTAATACAATGAGTTAGAAAACTCAAAATTCATCAAGAACAACTAAAGGAGAGATCTAAGAATGAAAAACCATGTTAAGTATGAGGATTCAAATCCTTGTATTACAATCTGATTCAGAGAATACCTTAGATAATATGCAAAAGATGAAGAAGGTTTTCCCCTTGTGTTGATACAACTAACAAAAATTGTTACACTTTGGATTGAGGATGCACATTCAGCTTTTTAGCCTCCTGTGTTCAAGAATTTTCAACCAGCCAGCAGCAACCCTTCTAAATGATCTGGAAAATCCTTTTATAAAAAAAAGGATTGAAACAAGCAAAAGATCATTTAGGGAAAAATTCAAACTTCCAACCACTTTCAAACAACTGAGTAACTACAGACAAGACATGCCAGCTAGCACAAGGCCACCGAGATCAAACTGATCAACAATCGTAGCAATAGTCTAGCCATGGACTCCATAAGGACAGTGAAAACCATCACAAAAACCCTCGTTAATTTAGGCTGGATCAGAGGCAACATGATCTTTACTTCAAATTCTTCTTGACAAAAGCACCTCAGGACACAAAATCATCACGCAATGACCACCATGACTCTCCTCATAAATTCTCACCTGCAACCGAGCTGGAAAATGACCAAACTGATTAGACATTATGGCTTTTTGGTTCACTATCTTTAAAACCCTAGCAAAAACCCTAGAAAAGAATTCAAAATCTGGCTCCAACAGATAATTAACTTATTTTAAAACATGACCATTGATCCTATCTTTTCCTGGTAGATCGAGAAACTCTCATAATTTGCCACAATAGTCAACAAGTCTTTATCAGTCTTTAAGACATGACCGTCGATCTTCACTAAAGAGAGGATCAATGGCTATCATGACATCATGATTGGTAAAACTTCATGCATCTCTCCTTTATGTAAACATGACAACCATCAGATCAAGAAAGATCTATGGTGACCTAAATCTTGTAGCATCCCAACCCCACCTGAAAACTAGATAAGCCACCACTGTTAGATGGAAAATCCAATGGTCGATGCTCTTCTGACTGGACCCGTAATGCATTTCAATGGCCTAATACTGAATCAGTGGCTATTGCAACATCATGATCACAATTGTCCAATCATCTTTCATTCATGGAAAAATGATAGCCATCAGATTAACTTACATCTGGCATCCCATTAACACACTAAAACCTCAGTCCCACTGACAACATCCACATCACCATCCACCTGAACCAATAAAAATAGAGCACATCTGCAACACCTGGAATCGGATCCACTGCATCATCATTTCTTACCCATTGGAAGATCAGACGGATGTCGCAAGATCATGATGGATGAATCTTCTTACTACAGACATACGACAACTGTCGATCTTGATCAAACCTTAACCGACCATGTAACCTTAAGGAACTGGTCCCGCCCCAACATGTGTCCTTCAATCGCAGCCCTGTAAGAAAGAAATTGTCAGAGAAGCCAGGCTAAGGCATAGCAATGATCATCGATCAAATCTCATTGACGACCTAGATGTACAAATGGAAATGGTCCCACCTGATAGAGGTGTTGATTTGTCTATCGCATCAATGGTTGTCGCAACATTGCAATGGGTGAATCTTTTCTTTGCAGATGTGTGACAATCGTTGGATCAAAGGGGATAAAAAGGTCTTAATCCAATGCTGAAACCTTAGTGAAAAATAATCACCAGGACTTAGGAAAAATTAAAATCATCAGAACTTAGACTTAGGAAAAAAGGTATCAGCCTAGGTAAAAAGAATTAAGGAACATGGCCCCACCTGATGACCTTAATAAAGCACATACTTTATTAGGATTTTAAGTGACTTGAAAAGGTAACGAGGAAATAGAAAAGACCAAGGGTTTTTTGACTTAGACAATTTTTTGAAACCCTAGGACATGAAAATGACCTATTTTTGAGACCTTTAAACTTGAATATCTCCTTGGTTTTGGCATTTGAGCACATGCACTTTTAACTGGACCTTGGACACATGATAAACTACCCCTCGCCAAGGGTGCAAGCCATGAAACCTTATATATTTTGTTCACTGATAAAAAAAAAATTTCAGCCAGGGCAAGGCAATTTCACAAAATTTTGCAGGGGATAGACCATTTTCATAGGATTTTGGCTATGATAGGAAAATGGCCTAACAAACTCTAGACTGTGACACCCAAATAGGAATATGTAGAACCATCCACCTTTCCATAGAGACAAGGTCATTTGATTGTGCCATCACATAGACACCTTCTCCTAATCCCAATATAGCTTGTACGATCATAGGCACCTTTTGATTGTACTAACAACATGGGAAAGGCATCAATGAATCTTGAATAATGTGTTATTCCCCCCTTTACCAGTTTATTTTATTAATATTATCACTTATTTAAGATAATTCACTAGTTGGTTATCCTGACAGCCACTTTAGGTCCCCGAGCGCCATTGTGAGCCACTCACCTAGTGTACCCAGGTTCTCTACCCATAAACAATATCATAAATGCATCAAGGATCTCATCACAACATAAAATATGTCATATGAATACCACAACATCAATTAATTGAGTTTAGGAGATCATTAGTTGTCCCTAGTCCATTGGACAACCCTAATATAGCATTCAAAATGATTCAAAACACATAAGGAGACATCAAAATGTACCATACATGATATCAAAACTAAAATCAGTGTAATCATGGTCCAAATGAATAAAAGAACAAGTTCCTAATAGCCTCTAGTTACTAATTAAACCTTAAAAAATCAACATAACCCTAAAAATGACATTATGGAAGACTGGAAGTGTTACACAGTTGGGTTTGATAGTTGGGCACTTGGACCTATAATTTGAACACTTTTCCATGCAAGTTACGCACTTGATCATGGAAATTGCCCACTTGGGGCCCAAAGTTGCACACTTGGTCATGGACTGAGTTTTTAAAAGAAATACAAAGTTAGAATGAGATTTCAGCTAAAATTGGGCAAAATGAGGGCTCTAGAAGCATAATTGGAGGAAGAACCATTTGAGATCTCCATGTTTCCCTTCCAACACTCTCATCAAACCAAACCCATGCATAAGATCAATCTAAAATTTTATCCAGGACTTAACATAGGACCATAAGAAATAAAAAAAATTATCAGTCAATTGATCCAATAACAAAATGTCATACAGAAGAAACATAAATCAGCATCATATCTAAAGGTTTTAACCATTTCTTTGAACATACATAGAGAAGGAAAAAGAAGATAGTAGATAAAACACAAACAATAACTATTGCAATTAAAACAAGAGATCTCTTCTAGGGATAGCTCCTACCTGGCATCCTACGAAGAATCCTTTGATTGAAGAGATCTTGGTCACTCCAAGAAAGTCTAAAATTTCCTCAAAAGCAAACTCTAGAAATGAAAATCCTTGGAAACTCCTGGAATCCAACCTTCGAACACACACTACTATTCTTCTGAGAAAAATAAATGACAATATCTCCCTATCAAATAACTATGAAACTCTCTCTCTCTCTCTCTTAGAATTGATCTACAAATTGTTTCTCTCTCTAGGTTTTCCTTGTATGCCTCCCATTGAAAATAATTTTATCTCTCATTTGTATCATATGGGAGAAGTTGCACGGGAATTCCAACTACCTCCAACCATTTCATAACAAATAATTGATTAACCTTTGTTATGTTATGCTTTCCTCTAAATTATTTAATTATTACTTATTTATTTTCACCACCCAAATTTTCCTCTTGATATTTTTTATTAATTAATAATTCTAATTAATATATTTGTCCCTTAAGGTAATTTACCCACTCACACAAATATAATTTATACAACTAATAATATAATATACGTATACATATATATATATATCTAAATTAATATTACATACATATTTATCTACCAATCATTTATTTATGTATTTATATTTATTTAAATAATAATCAAGTATATTAATTAACATTAATATTTATATACTCATTAATTACCACATAAGGAGTTTATATCATCACTTTTAGTAATATACATACAAGAATTGTAGATCATAACCAATCATAAATTATACACATCCTCACTCCAAGGTATAGAAAGTTAGAAGGAAAAACAAGTGACTAGAAAAAGTCAACACAAGTCAACCAAGCTACCGGAAAGACATCAAATAGAAGATCAAATACAAATCCACATAAATTAATAGAATAGAACAAATTACCAAAAGAAAGATCATAGTTACACCCCAACCAGGTGAGGTAAACTAACTAATGAGGAATCCTATGACAAAAGGATATGTTTGCGAGGACCTCGGTACTATCTCTGCAACAACAACCATCAAGGATTTTGAGGGCATGCTCAAACCTATGAACCTAGGTGAAGTTGATGCCTGACACTTGCAAGCATGCATCACAATGTGAGTATGCATATGCATATATACATACATATAAGGAAGATAGTGCAAATAGATGATGAGGTTCAAGAAATCATGTGGACTTCACCAAGTGAGTAACTACAACTTTTCCCCTAGTCATACAAACAAATCATAGATACAAGAATGCATGTAAGCATCAAGTATACATAAGAATGATGGATCATATATAGAATAAGGGTTAGATCATAATCCCTCACATAAATAAGGTTAGTCTCATAATCAAATCAATGACTGGGGAGATAATCAAATTCATAAATATATAAGCATAGATGTCAAAAACCATGAACATGTAACTCTAAGCATATGAAAATCATAATCATGTAAATTTGTATCATATCATCATCTTAATCTATCAAATTCAAACATAAATATAAATTCCATAAATGATAACAATGTTCATAATAGTGTCCTATCAAATATGCAAAAAAGAGAATCATTTGAGAGGGTATTTCATCCTCCCCTCCTAGGACTAGGCTTACTCGTGGACACCTAGAAATAGATATGAAAAAAAAACTCTAAGTCTATTAACATCCTCCTACATTATCAAGGCCTCATCGTTAGGGTCTCATTGGACCCTTTCTTTCTCTATGGTGCAACCCATAAGGGTTAGTGTCCACTACTATAGAATAAATACATGCTCCAAATCAAGCTGTCCATCCTCTACTTATAAAGCATTCTAGTCTAGCACATGAATCAAATAAGGAATATATCTCCTAATAAATGAAACATGAAATTCATCATGGATTCGATCAAGGTTACTATTGGGTGTATTTCTGGTTACCTCTAATCCAGCCATATACACAACATAGTCATTTCTCAATCATCAAAATTATGAAGGTGAGTATAGATTACTCAATTTGCAATATTTATTGATTCAACTTGTTGCCTCCTAATTAGCTGGGGTGTTTGAATTACTCTCAGAATGAGAGCCAACAACCAAAAGACCAAACTAAGATGGAGGATTTTTGAAAACTTGAAAGATAAACAAATGCAATTACTCTAAGATGAATATGCAAGTGATCTAAGAATGAAGATGCAGATTTTAGTCTAAGAACTTGAAGGAAATATGAAAATTAAGCTAAAAGCAATAAGCAAATTACACTAAATATGAGAATGCAATTAACTAGATGAGAATTAAACTAATGTGCAATGGAAAGCTTGAAACATGAAAATAATTGAGACTAAAATTTTCTATAGTTTATATATTCTCACAATTGCCTTCTTTTCAAATGAGGGAGAAGGTTCATAATATAGGAAATCCCAGGGAGAGGATGAAGAGTTCTTGAAATGAAATGGTTGACTCTTCATTCCCAATTGAGACAAATATTGAGGAATTACTTAATTAAAAGAATGAATTATTGCCACATATGGGTGACCCTTCGAATATTTTGAATTATTAAATCCAAATAAGATAATCCATTCAAATAACCAAATAATATTAATTCCTTTTTATGTGTATTAGCTAAAGGGGGTGAGTTTAATTTAATTGAAAGCACTTAGGACTTTAGAATTAAATCAATTTATCATAGGGATTATTTAGCTAATAAAGTTGAATACTTAGGAATTAATTATAGTGTGAGATTAATGCAATTTAGGGTTTTTTCAATTGACATCAAGTCAAATAAAGTCAGGTAGGAGAGAGAAAATTGCCTAGTAAAATAGGACTTTAATGATGTAAAATTGAAGAAAATGCACCAAAATTGATTGAAATTATAAGGTGCCAATTTTGGGGTATTACATTTTCCCCTCTTTGAATTGATGTGTGAGCAGGGTGTTGATTCAAAGAATAGTTTGATGTGATAGATGAGGTTTTAGGATTATCCCCAGATTGAAGCTTAACCCTCAGAAGTCAAGGTTAGGATACCAAGACACTGAAATACATCAAATTGCAGAACCACCTCCAGAACAAGATGTGATTCTCCGAAGTCTAAGTTAGATTGCGAAGACAACGGTCTAATGACAACTTGAGGAGAGACTGGAATCAAGGCTAGATTGCCCCAATGCCCATTGATCAAATGATGATAGATGCAGATTAGGACTACTCTCCAGAATCAAGGTTAGATTGCCCCAATACAAAGCTTAGCCCTCCAAAACCCAAGTTAGATTGCCCGGATAATGGTCTAAAAGAGATTTCAAGAGCCATCTCCAAAATGAAGCTTGAATTTAAGGAATTAGGGTTAGATTGCCCCAATACCTAATGATATTTTGAGAGCCATCTCCAGAATGAAGCTTGATCCTTGAGGATCCAAGTTAGATTGCTCAGAAACCTAAAAGATAGATGATAAGATGACTAGATACGAGGCCCAAAGATGCCCCTAGAGATGAGATGCCCTAAGCGGTGAGGACTTTGATTTGGATCTGAATAGGGTTAAAATGGATTCAACACTATTCAAATGTAAAAGAGAAAGGGGGAAATATGAGATCTATTCCCAAACCCAAATTCCCAATGAAGAGATCCAATTTGATCAACCAAGAGGTTAATACACAATCGAATCAATTTATGGAGAATATGGAAAAGAGAGAGAGTAAATCCAATATTTCCCTATGAATGAAATTTATGCTTGGAGTATGAAATAATTGAAATACAAATACTAACCTCAAATTAGGGAAGATATGGAAAATGTTAAATTTTGATGTCTATGTGTACTTTCGAGCAATTCTAAAACTTGTTTTGGACTGGAAATGCCGAGATAGAGAAAACCCATAAATATTTCTCCAAGATGAGCTTAGGTCAGGTTTGACCCTCATAAAAGGTCAAATACTACATTCTTTATTTGAAGTCCGATTTGAATTCTGTGCACAGATCTCAGAAGTTTTCCGAAAAGGGTATCCAAATTCACTCTCATATCTGAAATTCCACACCTGTACCTGCAAGAAAAGAGGGTTTTTTTTTTTTGAGGGGTGTGCCTTGGTCAAACCCTAGTTTGGAATCAACCTTAATATTGAAATTGCAATAGGAATGCTAGCAAGTAGAAGAAAAGGATCTAATAATGAAGCTATGCAATTCAATAGATATGTAATTGTATTTTGAATGTAAACAAGTATATTGATATGAAAGCTTGAACAAAAAAATAAATGTAAATCAAACCTCCATGATTGTATGCTTAGAATCCACCTTGATAAGAGAATGAAATGGATCTTGAAGATGAACAAAGGACCTTGAAGGAAGATCACACCATCATGATGGCTAGATCTAGGGTTTGAATGATGAATCTTGAATGCTTGAACCAAATCCCTTCAATGATTTAAATGCATGAATTCTTGATCTTCAATGGCGAACTTGGATGGAGAAGAAGAATTGAATGCTTGAATGGATGCTTGCACTTGATCACCTTGAGAGCTTGAGAGAAATTTCTTGAGGATGTGATGTGAAAATGAGAGAGGAAGGCCTCCTTTTATAGTGAACTAGGGCACAATCCTCTAGAGGGGCCACCTTGGAGAATTAAATCCCAATTAGGTCCTAACCTTTAGAAAATATACCTAGATTAAATGCAATTAAAGGATTTACCATCCTGAAACCCAAAATGATTAACCAAGAGGTGGGAAAATAAATATCTCGAAAGCCCAAATCCCAGAAATTCTAGATTCTGGAAATTTGAATGAGGGGGGAAAACTTGAGGTTGGACCTGACCTAGTCAGGTTTGACCTTGATCCTGACCTAGTTAGGATCAACCTCAAATTTGACCCTGGGCCTAGATTCAGTCAGAGCCAAGTCAGGAGGTCCCGGGGATGCCCAAAAACCTAGAAATGAAATCAGATCAGGACAGAATGTCATGGATAGACATAAAATCCTATGATGACTGTGATGAAATCTAGGAGGACCTATTTCTAAATCCTACCTATAAAAAAGAGCCATGGAAGAGGGAAATTAAGGAGTATCCTTGAGATCCTAACCCTAATTTCACCTAGAATGAATAAATCAAGTGCCTGGAAGAAGTGGAAAGTGGGGAGAAAGCCAAATACATGCAAAGACCTGATCAAGGTGCTTAACATGACCCCAAACCACTTACTTAGAGGGCTAAATGCTCTTAACATGGAAGTGCTTCCATTTTAAGATGATATAGGATCGAATTGATATGAGACTAGTTTGACAATGTTCAAATGATGCAATCATCCTACCCCCTTGGGAGTGAAATTGAAAGATGACATATCAGAAGGATGATTAACAACAAGAGGTTACAAAATAGGAGCAATCAAACTAGCTTCAAGAAGCTGCATAAGCAATTTGGAGGTCCTATTGACCAAGTTTGACCATGGTTGACCAAATTTGACTAGAGTTGAGTTTAGATGAAGAGATTGAAGATCTCAAGAAAATGATGAGGAGATGAGAACCTGGTAGGAAAATGACGCTAGAAGGTTGATTGCACAAGCGTCCGATCCTGAAGGATCCCAAAATTTAAAATGCAATTTTGAGCCATCTATAGATATCATATTTTGATTTTGATTTTGAAAATGGATTCAAAGTAGTCGATTTAGCCATGGGTGCAATTTTTGCGCAAAATGGAGCACTTTGAAAATTAGGTCAAAAAGCTATGGAAGGCTCGGAGGGATCATTTTCAAATCATTATTCACTTTGTCTTCTAGTGATTTTGAGAACTCTGAGAGAGAATGGAGGGTGTTCTAGTGCATACACATCGATTCAAGTGGTCTCGATACCATAGCCAACCATCGAAGTATGACCCACCTATGAGTAGCCGATAAACCATCCTGCATTTCAAGTTTTAACTGCTTTATTAGGTCGTTTAGGCTAGATTTAGCATGTTTTAGGTCTAGTTCTTCAACTCTCACGTGAGGAAACAATTTCCTCGCACCGGCCTCAGTCGCCCCTCATGCAAGGAAATGGTTTCCTCACATGGGTTAGGGCTTCCTCACCTGTGGTTTTTCTAAAATCTCGCGCAAAGCACTAGTCGATGCCGTGCAAAATTTCTTCTTCTCACACAAGAAGAGATCCTGTCTTGCGCGAGGGAACAGTTTCCTCGAATGGGAAACTGCTACAGCATTTAGAGTCTTCTTCTAATTTTTCATTAAATTAGCCAATTAAAACATTCCAGAGTCATGTTTAGGATAGATGTGTAGCCTCATTTGCTTGTTGTTGCTTTTAAACCATCATATTGAGATACTAATCCAATGTCATCTCTTGCTTTGCAGGTTCACTTCCCTAATGTCACATTCCAGTCGCATCATCTTGTCATCACCACATTAGTCTAGAGATTGACCGATGCTGAGGGTGCCTACATTAAGGGGCTAGGATTGTCGTACTTCCATGATATACCTGACATTTAGGTAAATCATGGTCTTCTAGGCACACAACTTGAGTGTTTCCATTCAGAGATGAACACATTTCATTTATCGATGGGGGAGATGATAGTCACTCCCAAGGACATGTACAAGATATTGAGGATACGCTTCCATAGTGCTCATGTTGAGTATGATATATAGCCAAGGGAAGGTACACTAGCACTGAGGGCCATATTCAGAGATGATTTATTAATGGGTCGGGCCATCTCATGGGACAAGGTGGTCAAGAGATATGGTGTTGCTCACCAATTAGTAGTCATGTTAACCATATTCCTGAGCTGTTACTTGGTTCCTGATCAGGGCCAGCATGGATTAGAGTGTGGCTGGGGTCGCATGCTGCAGAGGATGCTGGATAGGCCAACTACCAAATTCAGATGGGGTGAGTGCATGCTCCCTCATATGTACCATGAGATGCACGAGGTAGTGTATCGGGGGCCAAGACTATGGCCAAAGGAGTTTTAATTTTATAGATCCAGACTTGGGAGCATCTTCCTGTTTGCAGGCCGATTTTCCATGATACACAGCAGGCCCTCGAGCCTTATATATACAGGTATGTAGGACCTATGACCCAACCCATGCTGGGTAAGACTAAGCAGTGGTAGGGATAGTTAGATGATATGGCAGCTATTGTGTGGAGGCCTTGGGTAGCCACAAAGCCATGGGATGATGCTTGGCAGGAGTTGGCACATATGTTTTTCTCATGTCCACTAATTGGATGCACTATTATTATCATTGAGAGATTCTTTCTCACACAAGTGATGAGACAGTTTGGGAGGTAGCATGACATCTCCTAGGAGTACGCATCATATGCTCACTTTGTCGATGAGATGAAGAAGGGATAACAACCCAAGTTAGATCAGGGCAGGTGCACTATCGAGGCATGAGTGCCTCCGGCTTGGTGGGACTATATGGTGGATGTCACCAATGCAGGGATGACACCTGCATATAGAGATCATTTCTTGGCACACCCCTTCCCTAGATTCACAAATCCTACCGAGATGGGATAGCCTGCACAACAATAGCCTGTACATCAGTCACAGGGATAGCAAGTACCTACCTAGCAATAGATACCATTACAGTAGCCTAGACAAAGAGCATTGAGGCCTAGGAAAGGGTAGGTAGATATTCTCCCGAGGACTATGGGGTCAGATGCATGTGTTGGGAGTAGTGGGACCCAGTAGAGGGCCACTAGATAGAGGACAAGAGATTCCTCATAGCATAATCCTCCTGAAAAGGAGGTACAGGTACATGAGGATATTGATATGTCAGATATGGCCACACAGGGGCCACCTTAGATAGCATAGGTACATAGGGCTCTCAAGAAGAGCTAGGAGAGAGTCTAGCAGGTGCAACAGGAGAAGGATGACTTCCATACATAGGTCATCATCTAGGAGACACAGGTGGCTAAGAGGGATCGGGAGATCAGAGAGCTCTGAGAGGAGCTGGCAAGGGCATGACTAGAGGTGAGGTATGAGTCTGCTCAGGAAGCCTACTACTACGTAGCATATGTTGGCATTGTTCCAAATTTATCAGAGTAGGTGCCTCCATTTTATGAGTACACCAGAGCACCACATGGACCACTGCCATAGGCACCTCCACAGGCACCACCATAGAGACCAATGCCTCCTCCTTAGGGACCACCACTGCAGGCTCCTCCACCTCCACCACCTCCGACAGGTGGCAGCAGGGCAGAGTTAGATATTCATTTTAGCCCATATTTTGATACTATGCTTGAGTAGCACCATTCTTTTGTATATCACATTGATCACCGATATATATATATACATATATACATATATATACATATATATATATATATATATATATACATATATACACATATATATATATATGTATATATGTATATATATATATATGTACGTATATATATATGTATATATGTATATATATATATATATATATATATATATATATATATATACATATATACATATATATACGTACATATATTTATATATATATATACATATATAGATATATATATACATATACATATATAGATATATAGATATATACATATATATACATATATATACATATATAGATATATATATATATATATATATGTATATATGTATATATATATATATATATGTATATATGTATATATATCTATATATGTATATATGTATATGTATATATATATCTATATATGTATATATATATGTATATATATATATGTATATATATATATATATATATATATATATATATATATATATATATATATATATATATATGAGATCGCCTCTTTGATATCATTGTACTTGTTTATATATTGATTTAATGTTGATGTTCATGATTTATGAGATATTTCCTAGATGATTTATATGTATGGATAGATATGAGATGCACATGATGTTTTCTTTTATGATATGAATATCCAATGTGAAAAGCAATGATAGATGATAGATAAATGGATGTAATGTATGATTTTATGTATGCTTATAATGGATGCAAATGGAATGAATATGTAAATGTAATTAAAATGCAATGTATGTGGCACTAATCATTGCATGCAGGGTGTAGCAATATATGACAGGTACTAATCAAAAGGATATTTCAAAGATCGAGATCGAGGACTAGACACTTGTGTAGCCAAGACAAACCCATGACAAAAGATGAGAACCTTTGATGAATAGATTCAGAGGAAGACAATCAAGAGAGCACCAAAACACCATCTCAATGCAAGCCTAGAATGAAAATGAAAGCTTAAGCTAGATGCAAACCCTAGGAATTGGTTGTTGGACTCATCATATTATCATCATAGAGTTTTTAGGTATGGGAAAATTTCAAGATGTCATATAATCCTCACTGACATTGCAATCATGAGAATATGAATATGACATAAGTCTTAGATTTTTTAGAATGAGATGTAAGCATTAAGACATAAGAAGCCAAAATGACCTGAACACCTATTACTTTTGATTTAGCAAGTTAACATAAGCATCAAAGCATAGCTGCTAGAATGACCAAAATTTTGCTTGCCTAAAAACATGCCAGACACATGAGAGTTCCTTATTTCACCAAAGAATGCTCGCAGTGACCCTTACGTTCACTTAGCAAGACAAGCGTTTACAATTTTACTTGTAGTAGAAAGAAGTCACTCAAAATAGACAAGGAGAAGAACCAACCTCACCAAAGCATCCATATAAAAGGAGTTGAGGTACACATGGCCATCCAATACATGATGAAGGCTCTTACAGATGGACACCCCTCTTAGATAGAATTATTGGATCATTGGAACTAAACCAGAAAATAGAAAGCGAGAAAAGATCATGCCCCCAATCTTCGTTTCTCTTGGTCAAGAAGATGTCTTAGAGTTTCTTGAGGGGAAATGACAAAATGAAAGAACAAAAAACAAAAGAGAAAAGCTCAGCATGCTCCAGAGAATCACAAATTCAATTTTAGTTTCAGTTTAAGTCTGTGTTCAAGCGGATTGAAGTTGAATTGAAAGTGTACAACATTTGAAGTCTTATCGGGATAGTGACAACAGGTAGATGCAGTGAGAACCATTGGTGACCATCACGAGAGATGAAGTCTCATGGAGATATCAGAGAGCTAACCAAGTATCAGCAGGTGGATGCAATGAGAACTACTGGTGACCAATACAAGGAGGATTCTCAAAAGAGAGAACCAAGCATGAGAGAAACATCAGCAGGAAGACATAGTGAGAACCACTAGTGATTGATGCATAAAAAAACTTTCAAAAGTAGTAGGACAATGCCCCCAAGACCGGGAAGGTGCCCCCAAGTGTAACCAGATCCAATCTAAGTAGATTCAAGGAAAATCTCAAAGACAACTGAAAGCAAGTGCATGAGCTAGCAAGAAACTAGGAAAGCAAAATAAAGCAGGAAAGCAAGAGCCAAATGGTGCTGAGATGAGATATAGCTTCAGGAAAAAAGAGGCGCCTGTTTACCAGATTTTCACCATCTTGGCAAAGATTCTACTTTTGCTACCATGACACCTATTTACCAGGTTTTCATCAATGACACATTTTTTCTTCTTTTCAATTTTTTTTGTTCTTTTTTCTTTTGATTTTTTTATATTTCATTTTTTTGTATTTTTGATCTTTTGATTTTTTTTTGTATTTTTTCAAATTTTCTATTTTTTTATTATTATCAAGGCACCTGTTTACCAGGTTTTTACCAAGATAATAGATACATCAAAGCACCTATTTATCAGGTTTTCACTAAGATCATTTTTTTAGGACATTTTACAATTTTTAGCATTTTTGACAATATATCATTTTTTTGGATTTTTTCAGGATCAATAAGTATGTACATGAGCACATAGAGAATGCCTTAGATGTAGAATTTCTTCAGATGTAGAGTGTTGATCAGCTCTTTGAGTTTTTCTCCTTTAGTGGTGGAGAGTTGATATGCACCAGACCCAAACATTATAGTGATAACATACAGACCAAGCTAGTTTGGTTCAAATTTCCCTTTCTAGACCCATTGTTGTTGATTCTTGGGGTTTTCTCTCAGGACGAGATCACCCACTTGGAACTCTCTTTGTCTATTTTTATTATTGTAGGCTTTGGACATCCTCTTTTGGTATGCTTGAAGATGATTGAACGCCACCTTCCGACATTCATCTAGTAATTCTAGCTCTTGAAGTTGGGATATTTTATTTTCTTCATCAATGATGAGGCCCCTCAAAGAGACTTGCAATGTTGGAATCTCTACCTCAATAGGCAATACTACTTCTACTCCATAAAATAAGGCAAAGGGTGTGGCCCCTATTGGTGTTTGAATACTTGTTCTATAGGCCCACAAAGCTGAATTAATCTGGAGGTGCCAATCTCTACCAAATTTATGAACTATTCTGTGCAAGATTTTGAGAATTGTCTTATTAGAAGCTTCTACTTGTCCATTACCTTGGGGATAATAGATAGATGACCAATGTTGAATGATCCTAAATTTGGTGCATAACTCTTTTAAGTCCTTGTTCTTGAACTATCCCCCATTGTTAGTGATAATGGATGAGGGTACACCATATCTATAGATGATATAGTTCAGTATAAACATAGCCACAAACTTGCCATCAGCTATAGCTAGAGGCACTACCTCAACCCACTTAGTAAAGTAATCTATAGCTATGATGATAAAATTATGTCCTCTTGAAGAAGAAGGATGTATCTAACCCACCAAATCAAAGGCCCATTGCTGAAATGGCTAGAAACTGATGAAAGGAATAAGCTCTTTAGCAGGAGCATGGATCAGATTTTTGTGAAATTGGCACTGTTTACAAGTCTTGGCATATTGAATAGCTTCTTTCTCCATATCTGGCCAGTAGTAACCAGCTCTAATAATTTTTTGAGCTAACATCAAACCACTCGAATGAGACCCACATATACCTTCATGTACCTCAACTAACACACATTTGGACTCATCAGGTTCTAGACACCTAAGGAGGGTACCATCTAGACCCCATTTATACAAGTCATTTTCTATGATGACATACTGTGAAGCATTAAAAATTAGGTGATTCTTTTCATTCCAAGTATAGGTGTCAGGAATGATTTGGTCATAGAGGTAGGAATAGATATGGTGGTAATGGGATGAATCATGTCCAATGACTGAACAGATCATCCTAGATTAAAGAATGTCATAGGTAGGGTAGTGTAATGCCTCCACCAGGAATTCATGTCTGAAGTCATTTTCTGGCATTTGTAACATTGAGACAAGAGTGGCCATAGCATCGGTTGCTTTATTGTCTACCCTTGGAATTTGCTGGAAAGAAATGTGTGCAAAATACTGTTTGAGATCATCCACCATTCATTTGTAAGGCACTAGCTTGTCATCCTTTTTTTGATAGATACCATTAACTTGGTTGATGACTAATTGAGAGTCTCCAAAGACCTTGAGCTCATCCACACACCATTCAATGGCTATCTTCATACCGTTAATGAGAGCTTCATATTCAGTGATGTTGTTTGTGTAGGGAAACAACATTTTATAAGCTTTTTGCAATGAGTATCTTTGAGGTGTTATAAATAGAATGCCTGCACCTGATCCTTGCTGAGGGAATGATCCATCAAAGAACATGCTCCAAGCTTGATGTGTGAGAAGCATGATAGATTCATCTAGGAATTCAATGTTCAAAGGCTGGTGATCTTTCACAGGAACTTCCGCCAACTAATAAGCAATCGCTTGTCCTTCAATAGCTTTTCTTTCCACATACTCAATGTCAAATTCACTGAGTATCATAACCCATTTTGCTAGTCTACCCATGAGGGCAGCCTTTCTCAGTAAGTACTTTAGTGGATTAATTTTTGCAATGAGCCTTGTAGTGTGAGCGATCATATAATGTCGTAACTTCTATGAAGCAAAAACTACTACTAGAAAAGCTTTCTCAATGACAAAATAATTCATTTCATAAGCAACCAATGTTCTACTGATATAATAAATGTCTCTCTCTTTGTTGTTCTGATCTTCTTGAGCTAGGAGAGCACCCAAAGATGTGTTTGTGGGTGAGATGTATAGTATGAGCAGCTTCCCATGAATAGGAGGCATCAATATAGGTGGATTAGCAAGATACCATTTAATTTAAGTGAGTCCTCTATCACATTCTTCATTCCATTCATAAGTCACACCCTTATGCAAAGTTTTAGTGAATGGTTGTGACTTGTAAGCCAACTATGAAATGAAGCACCGAATAGATTGTAGCCTTCCTTGCAGTCCTCTCATCAGACTAATGTTTTTAGGTGGAGGCATGTCCATAATAGCTTAAAATTTTTCAGGGTCAACTTCTATGCCTTTAGCTAAAATGATGTAACCCAAGAGTTTCCCAGAAGTGACGCCGAATGCACATTTTTTGGGATTAAGTCTGAGACTAAATTGTTCCATGTGGTCAAGTATGGGATCCAAATCTGCAAGATGAGTTTTCCGCTACATGCTTTTGGCTAAAGTGTTGTCCACATAATATTCCATTGTTTTATGCATCATATCATGGAAAATGGTAGTGACAACTCTCGAATATGTTTCTCCAGCATTATTGAGCCCAAAGAGCATGATATTGCAGCAAAAGGTGCCCTAGGCACATGTGAAAGTGATCTTTTCTTGATCTTCCAGTGCAATTTTTATTTAATTATAGCCAAAAAAGACATCCATCAAGGAATACATTTCATATCCTATTGTCATATCCACTATCATGTCAATATTAGGCAATGGGAAGTCATCTTTTGGACATGCCTTATTTAGATCCTAGAAGTCTATGCACACACGAATGGATTTGTCATGTTTGGTGACTGGAACAATATTTGAAATCCACTCTACATAGTCAATAGTCCTGATGAAACTAGCCTTAAGAAGCTTTTCTACCTCTTCTTTGACTAAAAGTGCCACATGTGGATGCATCTTTCGAAGCTTCTATTTGACAGGTTTAATACTTGGTGCAATGGATAGATGGTGCATGATTAGATTGGGGTCTAATCTAGGCATGTTAGAGTAAGTCCATGCAAAGTTTATTTTCTTGCTTTGAAAGAAGCTAGTGAACTCTTCCTTTTATTTTGCAGATAATGATTGGGCTAGATGAATAATTTGTGGAGCAGCCTCTATACCCAAATTTATTGATTGTGTCAGCTCAATCAATACTGATGATCTCTCTTGAAAGTGGCTCACGAGCGTATCAAGTATCTCATCCTTGGGTGCCTCAGAGAGGTTTTCACCCTCGGATACGTCTTTTATTTTTACTATTTTTGGCTTTGATACTACCACAATGTGGTTTTTACCATCAAAGCATCTATTTTTTCTTCTTTTAATCTTTTGACTCAAATACTTGATATCTACCTCTGTCATGCTGACATTGCCTTTACAGGTGGAGGACATCATAGGTTCAATAGCATGGAGGTAATAGGCTAGAGTGTAACCATTCTGGAATGTTCAGACTTCATTGGATGAGGAGGGGGAGTTCCAATTTCTCAGCTCAAGATTTTTGAGTGAGAGAAGTAGTGACTGGTTCAATTGCATTCATAGTATGACCATCAAAAGCATGGATGAGCAAGTCAAGACCTAGAGTGATCTTGTCCAAAGGAGTGTTTGAATCCCTATGAGACCTCATGTCAGAAGTAGAGGACAATTTAACATTGATGGTGTCTAATTCATGTGACCTAACGCTAGACCCTTCGCCTACTTCAAGAAGTCTTTCATAGGTATGCACCATGTCTATATCTTTATCATAAGTAGCATCAGACAAAGAGTCAAAATCATACTCATGTGAGTCAGTACTTGATGTGGGAATTCCATTAGCACTAGCTATATCATCTAACTCATCTTCATTTCTTGTAGCATTAATGGCTTGTTGAAGTCAATCTTTTTCAAACTTCTCTTGAAAATGTGGGGGTATGTACCATTCACCCTAAGAATTAGACTCAGCCATTTTTATTTCTTTCCATTTGTCATACATGAGTTGATGTATCAAAGTGGTCTCATCGAAATCACTATCAGTCTCTACCATGTGGATAGGTATAACAGGTTCATCCAGTTCTACAAAGAGTGCAACAAATTCTGGAGGAATAGGATATGGGAATTTGTCGTCATTAGAGCTGGCCTTTGGGTTTACCTCTGGAGTAGTATCTTCACATTCTGGCTCAGGTTCAAGTTCTAGTTCTGGCACAAATTTGTTTATCCCTAAGTGAAAGGGGATCTTTTTGAAGCCTAACCCAATGGTATCCTTGGTGCAGTGACCTATAGCTTCAATGGGTTTCAGCAAACCATTGTCATTCATTCCTATAGGACCACTCCCCTGATAGCCAAAGTGCTTCATGATCTTGAAGGCCTCACTGTATGGCTCTTGTTCTAAGTCTAGAGGTGGAGTAGTGATTTTAGATGTTTCTTTCCCTTTATAGATCCAAGATGTGATAGCCCTTTCTTCATCTTCATCTTCTAATGGTGTAGAGGCCCGTACAAAGGCACCATCGTAGACTATTTGAGGAGAGTCATCAAAAGATTTTTTATTCTCAGAAGGTCTCCCATAAAAATGTGGAGATGGAGAGAGAGTAGCCAGTGATAGCACAGGTTCAATTCAATATCCTCCCATGCCTATATCCTTAAGTTTCAGATTTTGTTCCATTTCCTTGAGCTTAGCATCATAGAACTTAGTGGACTCTCTATTAGCTGGAACAAAGCTATCTATAGATTGCACAAGGGTGTTGCAAGAATAATTGGTATTAGTAGGCACAGTGAATTCTACTCCATGGAATGGAAACTTGATGCATTGATGGTATGTAGATAGAACAACTTGCATCTCATGAATCCATGGTCTACCCAACAAGATATTGTAGGCAAGAGGAATGTCAGGAACTTGAAAGGTAACATCTCTCTCAACAAGTCCTATGCAGATAGGTAGCACAACTAAACCTTGGGATTTGTGTTCCTCTTCATCATAAGCTTTGATAGTAATCTTCTTGTGGGAGTCTATACAATCCTCATCATAATCTAGCTAGGTAAGCAACTTAGCAGAACAAATATTGAGACCATCACCATTGTCTATGAGCACTTAGCAGACACACTTGGGACCTATCATGACTTTTATATGCAAGGGAGCATGTGGATGGCTCAGAGAGTGATCATCTTCTTCAAAGAAGGACAAATAATGAGGCGAGGTCAAATGACCCACCATAGATTGGAACCGATTGAGATTGAGATCTTTGGGGACATTTTCCTTGATGAGGGCTTTATCAAGAATTTTCCTGTGAGTGGGCGAGATCTTCAACAACTCAAAAATGGTAATTTGAACGTTGCTTCATTGGAGCTGATCTACGATGCTATAACTAGCTGAGCTAGATGTAGGGACCAATTTTGCATTCTTGTTGGTAGGGCCAACAATAGTCTTATCCATAGTTTGTTTTGGAGCAGATACAGGAGGATCAAGACCTTTCAAAACAACCCTTCCACATGATCGAGTAACAACATTGGCACAATCTTGAGGTTGTTCAAATTTAGATGAATGAGATGTAGAACTACACAAGATGAAAGAAGTCTTAGGTTTGGGAGCATCATCACTCCCCTTAATAGTAATCACGTCACAATACTTAACCTCAATGGGTTCTATCATACCAATGACATTGTCATCATTAGTGTACTTGTAATTAAATTTAGCATTGGTATTCTTAGTGTTTGAAGATTCACCTTTCTCATGAGGAGGGGAGGGATCCTTAAATGCTTGATGGTCTGAATTCTTGCTATGGCCATCCACAACAATGTCACCACTATCAATCAAATCTTGGACCTTATTTTTTAGCTGAAGACAAGTAGAAGTCTTATGACCCTTATTTTGGTGATAGTCACAGTATGCATTGTCATTCCACCAATGAGGTTGTGGTTGTGGGTCATAGAGATGCTTTTCCAAAGGATTAAGTATCTGATTTTGCACAAGAGTTTTATAGACCACATAAAGTGGTTCTCCCAAGCAAGTAAATTCACACTTGGATCGAGATGCCCAAGGTTTTTTCCTAGAAAACCTCAAAGGTTGCTGGTTTTCTATCACAGGCTTTTTAGTAGCTTTGATCACCTGTATGCTAGAAGAGAGATTAAAAATAGACTTAGCAGGCTTCAGGGTCACATTGTTGACCACTCCATCATTCACAATGTCTCTATTCTTTTTGAAAAAATTCCCTTTATCTTTATTTGAGGAAGAAGATCCTTGTTTGTTGTCTTTGTTCAAAGTCAATTCCCCTTTCTTAATCATAAAGGCCTCTATTCACACTGCTTGTTTAATCATGCTATCAAAGGTTTGGGGACCTTGTAATTGCACTTGGTATCCAAAGTCTAGGACAAGATTGTCCAAAAATATGTCAAGTCTCTTAGACTTTGGTAGCTTGTGAGGACACCTTGTACATAATTGTCTCCATCTTTGGAGAAATGATAGGAAAGATTCCCCTTGCCGCTGTTTCAAATTGCAAAGATCCCTGATGTTCACCAGATGCTAAATATTATGCAAGTAATGTTGGAGAAATAGATTAGCCATTTCATCAAAAGTCTTAATGCCAGTGGGCAATTGAGAAAACCACTCCATAGTTGGTCCACCCAAGCTACGAGGAAATAGGTGCATAAGGTACATTTGATCATGTATGAATTCCATGGATAAAGCACCAAACTCCCTTAAGTGATCTTGGGGATTGGTAGCACCCAAGTATTTGTCATATTTAAGGAGCTCTACACCTCTAGGAAAAGGTGGCATGTGAAGACTCCTATCAAAGGGGAAATGACAAATGTTTTCCATTGTGAATTTTTGTACGGGTTTGTCCTTATTCTTCGCAAGTTGGCTAATCTAATCTTGCATGTCTCAAACCATCTTTTTCAACTTAGCGGTCTCAGTTTCTTCTTCTTTAGCCACAAGCATTTCAACTTGATAATCTGGGGCTAACTTGGCCCCTTGCTTGGCTAACTCAAGAAAGTATTTTTCATTCTCCTCTAGAAGGAGGATCTCCATCATCTTAATAAGACCCTTGTTTTCTTTCACAACATCTATGTCATTTTGAGTTATTGTGTCATCACCATCATTACCAAGGATCTCATAAATGCTTGGGACTTGATCTTGACTTTGATCATACAGAGCAGGATGATACTGATACGGTGGTTGACCACCTTGAGCTTTGTTTTGAGCTTGGTGCTAATTCTGATCATTCTAGGATTGATCATAACATTGCTTATTTTGAGGTTGAGCATGACTTTGGTCATTGGAAGATTGACCATGATGCTGATTTTTTTGAGATTGATCATAAGTTTGGTTGTATTTGCCTGGTTGGAAGTCAAATGGATCTCCCATCTTATTGTAGGACTGTGTAGAAAATGAAGACTTAGTAAAATGATATGAACAATGCCGAAAGGGTGTAGCTAAGGTAAATTTTGGTGCGTGAATAGGATCAAGAGGATCAATAGGTTCAAATGAGTTGATATCATCAACAAGATCGATAGGTTCAATGATAGGACTAGTCCGAGGAAGTGGTCTTCCAAAGTTATGAAACAATGAGTTGTTTTGGAAGAATGAGTTATCTTGCGCTTGAAATGAGAAACTAGGTTGTGCTTGAAACAATGGATTAAAATACTCTTGGAACACTGGAGGTGATTGAGATGGGCTATCTTTCAAAGTACTCAATGAAGAACTTGAGGATCCCTCAAAATGTTCAGATTGCACAATAGGTTCAGAACAAATTGTTTCCCAATTACAAGGTTTACCTCTACCTTGACCAGTATTACAAATGGGATAAGTGTTGCCACTTTGAGTCATGATAGTCATAGATAAAGATGTGATGAGAGAATACTCAAGATAATGCTAAAACTCTATCTCTAGGAATAGCAAAAAGGAGATAAAGGCTAGAACAACCAAGATGTGAGATGCACCCAACACGAATTGTCAAGAGTATGGCTATAATAGCCAAGATAAGACTATCACAATGCGAGGTACAAAAATCACAAAGAGATAAGATAAATAAAGGAGAGACAAAATGATTCAAAGCAATAATCGAATGGTTCACAACTTGAGATACTCAGTTTCTGACAGTGAACGACAGGAAAATGGACAAACAGACCTCAGACAAAAACCAGATTAGGTAAAAATTTCACCAGTCAACAAGAAATAAGTCTCTGTTTTGAAAACCAGGGTACAGGTTCATGCGAGAAAGTACTGGGCCACGCGAGAGAATGAAATCTTGTGCGAGAAAATGCTCAATTTTTGAAACTTCACACAGGAAAATACCAATGTTCATCAGTTCAACATAGATTTTGAGATAAAAGATAGATTTTGGGACACAATGCAAATGGTTCTTAGATAGAAAATCTAGTTTCCAAACAATTTGAAGGACAGTTTAGTCAACAATCTCAGTTTGAAGGTTTCAAGCATTCATTTACAAGCATGAAGGTTTAGAACAAGCAATGGTGACACAAGAAGTAGTCGTAAACATACCTACCAAGGACAAAGCAACTTGGCAATATCATGGGAGTCTTTGTTTAATCATGATGGACAAGTTTAAGACTCGATAACAAACACATAGTTATCCCTACAAAAAAAATGGTGAGAAGACAAAACCTTTGCCTCACTTCTTATGCGCATGCGTTCACCTCACACAACTGTGCCACCCCCTAGAGAGCACACATGTTTTTGGTGTTTCCAAGGACTCAATAGTATATGTTCAAAGGTTACCCTTGAAGCAGGGGCTAGTTGTTAGGAATAGTTCCAAGAGATAACTGAGAGGGGGGAGGGGTGAATTAATTATCTACAAGATTCAATTCTTTATCCAATTAGGTATACTTAAACATAAAGCGTAAACACAATGAAAGAACACTTGAACACAACACCAATATTTTGGTTACGGGGAAACCCAAATAGGTAAAAACCCCGGTGGGACTTGATACCCACTAATATTTTGTACTAGTTTATAATGATCCTTGCTAGAAGATCCTTTACCTTGTTAGGAGTAGCTTTACAATGTATTAAGTATAGTAGACCTGGTTAAGGGTCATACCCTTTTAGGAGTCTTTTACAATTGTCCCTATTAGGGGAGAAGACGCATTGTCCGAGAGCTCACTACTCAAATGGGTGAAGGCTACAACCTTTTGAATAATAGATATACACTATATCTGGATTTTGGTGAACTGCACTTTGACCTACTATCTGGATCACTTCTAATGAATAGCACAAGTACTCTACTTGGTCACATAGGCCTTCTTCTAATGGTTCCACAACTCACACACTCTGCTCTACTCTACTTAATCAACCATGAACCACAGTCCAGCAATCACAAATGACTACCTATAAATATCTTTCCTCCAAATGATATAATCAAGTCAACATGTTAGAACCACCTTGAGATCATATTAGAGAAACCATAATAAAATCCAACAAACATTCTATCATCTCTATTATGCACGCAACTCATTCTGGGACCTGTCTAATAAAATAAATGTAGACGCATGCTACACACTGTTGGCTCTACCAAAACAACTAGAACTTTCTCTGTAAGCTGAATTAACTTATGCACTCTTAACCGAACATCAATAACACTTCTCAAAGCTTAAATCCAAGGGTGCATACCATCAAGATAGGTGAAACTCAAGAACCAATAAAATATATGTCGGCTCTTCTGAACAAACACAAGAAACTGCTACTGGTGAATAGTGACTTCATAACTTCACTTGCGTTCATCATCAGACTATGCATCCATGAAATTAACATCACTAACATGTCTTCAACATAAATCTAAGGATTCATGCCCATAGGACAACTATATAGACAACCATACATAGAACACTGTCTGTTACTCTGTCAGGAACACTGCTAACACCAACTGCTATATAACTATCTGTACTAATAGTTAACCTCTGCACCCATGATATCCTACTGATATCATGTCCATGCTACATATACTGAAAGCTTACTATATAAGACTTTTGTGCATGCTACTTTCCATATGTTTTCATCAATGACAAACATACAGTTAGTACTGGCCTGCTGGAAAATCTCCAACAATCTCCCTCTTTGGCATTGATGGAAACATGTGGAATGAAAAACCACCACCAACCCAAATGAAAATTTCTTTTATAACATTCTCCATCTCCTCTTCAAAACTCTCCCAAAGATGAATCCTCCATCTGCTACAATATTTTCTAATATTCTCCATTTCCTCAACTGTACTACTGTCATAACTAAATGTTTCTCCCCCTTAGTATATTACTCCTCTTTTTAATTCTATTTTTCATGACTCTATATATACTCCCCCTTTGACATCAATGGCAAAGGGAGACATTCATTTTAAGCACCGGTACTACTCTTGAGGTAGAGTAGTCAACCTTCCACCAGTCTCAAAGGACTGATGTGTTTCCTTCTTTCTTCTAAGTAGAAATAGGGAAGGGAATGACTCCCAAATTCTCCCTAAGATACTCAAAAGTATCCTTAGGCAAGGGCTTTGTGAATATATCTACCAACTATTCTTTTGTACTCACATAGTCCAACTTGACTTCTTTCTCTGCCACTTTCTCTGTTAGGAAGTGATACTTGATCTCAATGTGCTTTGTCTTTGCATGCATCATAGGGTTCTTTGACATATTGATAGTGCTAGTGTTATCACAGTGGATAACAATGGGATAATCAATCTGAATTCCAAAATCCTTTATCATCTGCTTGATCCAAACAATTATAGAACAATTCAAGGCTACTACAACATACTCAGCTTCTATTGTTGACTGAGAAATACAATTTTGTTTATTGCTTGTCCAAGTGACAAGTCTATCACCAAGAAAAATTGCTCCACCTGAAAGACTCTTTCTGTCATCAACACATCTTGCCCAATCTGCATCAGTGTACACATAAAGCTCAACATTTTATGAATTAGGATACCATAGACCATAATCTATAGTGTTGTGCAAGTATCTAAATATTCTCTTTACTTCCATGAGGTGACTTTGTTTAGGCTCTGCTGCAAATCTTCCAACTATGCCAACTGCATTGGAAATATCAGGTCTAGTTTGAGTAAGATATATGAGTTTACCAATCATAGACTTATACAATGTTATATCTACTATTGGTGACTCGTCTTATTTTGTAAGCTTGTATCCAGTGATCATAGGAGTTCCTACTAGCTTGCAATCATCCATCTTGAATTTCTTCAGTATCTCTTTCACATAGTTTGATTAATTATTGAAAATTCCTTTTTCTGTCTGTTGCACATTTAGTCCCAAAAAGTATTTGATAGGACCAATCATACTCATCTCAAAATCATTCTGCATTTCTTTGGAAAATTCAACACTAAGTTTGTCATTACCTCCAAAGATAATGTCATCAACAAATATAGTTGCAAGAAGAAAACCTTCAGATGTCTCTCTAATGAATGGATTACAATCTACTACTCCTTTCTTGAATCCAATCTTTGTTAACTATCCATCTAGTCTCTCATACCATGCTCTAGGGGCTTGCTCAAGTCCATAGAGGGATTTCTTCAATCTGCATACCATATTATGTCTATCTGATAAGGTGAATCCTTCTCGTTGCTCAATGTATACTTCTTTTAAGTCTCCGTTCAAGAATTCTAATTTGACATCCATCTGATAAATGTTGAAGTTTTCTGCTGGATGTCAGCCTGCTAGACATTAGACCAATGACCTTGATGCAATCAATTGGGCATAGGAGTCATCTTAAGAACACATGGACCTTCTTGATAGAGAGATATACTTGAAACCAGGAGGGACAAAAATGTGCACAAGCACTTCTTGAAAAATAGGAAAACTAGTATAGAAAGTAGGGATAGAAAAATAGGGAAATACGATACATAGATTTACAAGGAAGGATTAACCTCAAAGCAAGGCTTTAAGTGGAAATCATTAGCTGATATAGGCAAGGCATCTCCTCTAAGAGTTGATAGCTAAAAATCATTGGACCCCTTGCACTTAGTGATAACAAATGGTCCACCCCATAAGGAATCAAACTTTGTATGTCTGCTAGGTTTTGATCTGAACTCATCCCATTTTAGAACTACATCTCCAACTTTGAAGTTTCTAGCTCTGGCTCTTTTATCAAAAAATTTCTTTGTTTGTATCTGATGGAGCTCCATATCTTTCATGGATTTATCTCTGAGTTCTTCTAATTCCATCAGCTGAGCATATCTGATTTGTAAGGAATTTCCTTCTTCGAATAGGACATATTGAGTGGCCAAGTCCAAAGCTGGCAATTCAGTTGTAATGGACAACCTAGCCTCTCTGCCATACACTAACATATAAGGAGAATTTCCAATGATCTTCTTTGGGGTTATCCCTTTGGTTGTCCTGCAGAGTTTTCTTGATTATCCTAATCAAGTTCTTGTTAGTTGATTCTGCCAAACCATTGCACTGAGGGTAGTAATTTGAACTTGTATTCAAATAAATGTCATTCCTGATTGCCCATTCTGAAACTTTAAGGCCTGTGAATTCCAATGCATTATCTAATATTATGGAGTCTGGGGCACCAAATATGTGAACTATATCATCATAAAAACTTAAGACTGCACTCTAATTTTATTCTTTCACTGTAATTGCTTCATCCCATCTAGTGAAATAATCTATTGCAGTGATTATCCACTTATCACCTGCACTAGATGGAGGATTAATCATGCCAATAAAGTCTATGCCCCATCTCATGAAAGGTTTCTATGTTCTGATTTGTTGAAGGGGAAGAGCTACAAGCCTTTCTTTGCCTGCAAAAATGACACACTTGATACATTTTCTCACATAATCATGACTATCCTTGAAAATAAATGGCCAATAGTATCTGGCCCTCATGATTTTAAAAGTAGTAGTCCTAGGAGAAAAGTGACCTCCAGCAGGTCCATCATGAAATTCAAATAGGACATTTGCTACCCCTTCTGAATCAATACATCTCAAAAGGACACCATTGTGATCCTTTCTAAAAAGAACTTCATTTACTAGCACAAAGGGAACTGATTATAATCTATAATATCTTCTTTTTTCTAGATCTAGGTCTGTAGGACATTGTCCTATCTTCAAAAAATGAATCATGTTAGGCAACCAACTTGCTACCTTGGGATGTTCTTCTGTAGAATGCATAACCAGAGATGCATTCGTTTGTTTTGATTTCTTTGAACCTTTATCCTCTGTTAGATACTCATAAAGACCTCTTCCTTGAACTAGTTTGGTGGTCTGAATATCAATGTCACACTCTATTAATTTGGTAATCCAACCAGCTCTTTTTCATTTAGGTCCTTGGAAAGCAAAAATTCTTTGATACTTGGATGACTAACTTTCAAATGCACTTTGTTATGGGTCAATAGATATCTGAACCTTTTAAGACTTTTTACCACTGCAAGCACATGTTTTTCCACAAAAGAGTATCTCTATTCATACTCTTCTAAACCTTTGTTGAAGAAAGCAATAGGTTGCTCCGACCCTTCTGAATTTTCTTGGGTCAACATTGTAGATATAGCATCATGACCCCCATAAGCATAAAGGATAAAATCCTTACTAAAATTTGGGTTTAATAGAGTAGGAGCTTCCATCAAGGCCTCTTTGATAGCTTAGAAGTTGGTCTTCCTTTCTTTAGTCCAATTGAAGACTGAGCCCTTCTTTAACATGGCTATCAAAGGCTTTAGTAAATCTGTAATGTTAGGCAAGAAATGCCTAACAAAGTTAATTCTTTCTATGAAGGATTGAAGGCTCTTCTTGTGATGTGGCAAGGCTTAGGGTAGCTCTAAGATGGTTGCAATCCTTTTAGGGTCTACTATGATTCCTTTCTTGGATACTATATATCCTAACAATTTCCCCTCGTGAACTACAAACACACATTTCTTGGGATTAAGAGATATCCCAAACTCTCTACACCTTTCTAATATTTTCCTCAGATGTTTGATATGATCTACTGCATGTTTGGAATAGACAGTTATGTCATCTAAGTAGACCAGTACAAACTTGTACATGAGGCTTTTAAAGGCCATATCCATTGCCTTTTGAAATGTAGCACATGCATTTGACAAACCAAAGGGCATCTTCTAATAAGCCATGGTTCCCCACTTGGTTGTGAATGCAATCTTGTATTGGTCATTTTCATTAACTAGGATCTGATTATATCCTGAATAGCCATCCAATAATGAAAATCTCTCAGACCCAGAGACACATTGTAGGATTGTTCCATAGAGGGTAATGGATGGTGATCTTTTAGAGAAGCTCTGTTAAGGTCCCTGAAGTCAACACATAACCTCAACTCCCCATTCTTCTTCCTTACAGGAACAAGGTTGGAAATCCAACTAGTATGCTTGATGGGGTAGATGATACCACTTTCTATTAATTTGAGTACTTCTCTATGCATTAGTGGCTCAAGCTTGGGATTAATAGACCTTTGTTTCTACCTTACTAGTTTGGCATTAGGCTCTAGTTCAATGGTGTGCTGAGCAAGAGCTGGATTAAAACCTTTTAGGTCTTCATATTGCCATGTAAATACATCACTGAATTCCATAAATAATTGGGTGTAAGCCTGCTTTTCTAAATTATTATTTACTTTTCCAAATTGTAACCTTTTACCTGGTTCCAACTCTAATTCAACACAATGTTCTTGTTGAACTACCAAGCCAGCTTTGTTCTTCTTAACTTGATCATCCTTGTTGAAGATAGCCTCTAAGGTGACAAGAACCATAGGCATCTTATCAGATCTAATTTGTATCACTTGGTCACCATAACTCTACAATAATCTATCTTGGTTATGCTCTGAGAAGACATCTTCCTCAAACAAGAACTGCATAATTTGCTCATCATTGTCAAACACTTGCCAATTGACATTGTTATCAGGTTTAGAGGGTCTGACAATCACTTTAATATTTTTTTGATCCCTTTCTTTTGAAACACTATTAGGAATGTCATACTAAGATCCAACAGTAGCTAACTTATCTACATTTTGATTTAGCTTCCTAGGGATGGCAAATATGTTGAAAGCACAACAGTCTTCAATTGCATCCCAAACTCTAAGTTTTTACACTTTCATGGTGTCATTTTTGGTTGCACTTATCCCTCTCACCTAGCTAACTACTAACTTACTATCACCATAAAATTTTAGGGCTTTGAGCCCTCTTTTTCTAGCCCACTCCAGTCCATTCACTAGACTTTCATACTCTGTAGTATTGTTAGTGCAAGAGAAACTAAATCTAAAAGCTGTATAGTATCTTTCTCCTTTTGGGGACACTAGCATAGCACCACCACCATAACTATGTTTGCTTCTAGCTCCGTCAAAAAATAATTCCCAAACCTAGTCGTTCTGATCCTCTAAGTCAGTGTCCCTCTTGAGAAGGTTTGGCTCTATGGATCCACTTTCTTGTATCAAATAGCTTCCCAAACTAGCATCCCAAATAACATTTTCTTGGGCCTCTTAAGCCTTTTCTGATTCTAATTCATCTAGTAAAATATCAGGGATATTTTCTATCTTAGTGTTTGCTTCTCTGATAATTGGGAAGTCATTGCTATCAAGTGCAAGGTAGTTTGTATTGATCACATTGGATATATATGGTTCTATATGGTGAGCTGCCAATGATTCAGATTTAATGGTGACCTTGGTACCATATCTTGTGTGGAAGAGCATGTGAGACCAGTCAGAAGAAAGGTAGCCTCCTATCTTGGCTGTAAACTCCCTTGATAAACATATGGAAAATAAATCAGGGAGATCTATGATATATATATCAAGTAGGATGGAGAAATTAGGACTTTCATGCAAGGTTAGACTGGTATCCTTGGCTACACCTATTGTATTGACTGAGGATCCATCAAGTTGTGTAACCCTTTTTTGGAAAGGTTCATATTTAAGTCCTAATTGGTCAGCCACCCTTTTGGGCATCACAGTACTAGTAGCCCCACTATCTACCACACAGTTATGTACTAAGGATTTTCCAATAATTAAAGATACATAAAAGGGAGGTGGTTTCAAGTTCCTACCTTGAATAGTATTTTCTTTGGGGCTGCTACTTGGAGCCTCCTTTTCTTGTTCAGTGTTGACCAACACTAGCCTTGTTGCATCATTTGTAGGCTGAGGAGCAGTCACTTCAGTCATAGCTTTCTTTAGAATTTCAGGTTGTCCTGGAATAGCCAAAGAGTCCTACATAGACATAGTAACATTTACCTTCTTCATGTTGTCTTGAATGTTGAAGGGTGTCACGGTGTGTATCCTTTGTTTTTCTTTTACTATGATAGGCTCCATCGAAGCCTTCTTCAATATCTCAGGAGCAGATGGTTGCAGTGATTCTGGAGATGTAGTAGCTTTAATCCTAGAATTGACTCACTCCATGTCTTGGGCTCTTCCTTTTGACCTTGCATTGGCAGCAATGGAAGATTCACCACTGACTCCATTGAAGTCTTGCTGCTCCCAATTAAAAATATGATGAAGGGTGCTCCCCTTAATACCACAAACACATAACAAAAATAGAGAAACAACAACAACAATATGCAAGAATAGAAAATTGGCTTCTTATTATCTCCACAAATGTGGAATTACAAACTTTCAAAATTACAATATGTAAAGCCACATGGGCATTCCCTTACAATATTCTATAGGACAAAGCCTTGAATCAATACCCAGATCTACTACCCAGAACTGCCCTAGACAACACTACGGGCCTTCTTTATATAGGCATTTTCCACCACCCGAGAAGGTTCTAGAAATTTAGCCCTAAGGGCTGACCAAACTTAGAATTATTTTATTTTTCAATTTATTACATCAAAGTCGGCTCAAAATAACTTTTGAAACCCGAACAAAAATTTTGAAGGAAAATTATTTTTCACCATTTCAGGTGGCCCGACTTCTGGAGACCATAAGTCATCACCAGTTGACCTGATTGACTATTATAACCCCATTTTGGAAACACCACAAAGTGCTCTACAGGCTTAATCGGCACAAGCACCCATCACCCAAATTTTCAACCTCATCCAAGGCCTCTAAAGCCTTTAAAACTGAGTTCAAATTTTTTTTACCCTGCTACCAATACTGAAAATCTTCAATATCTTCAAAACTAGACTTGATCTAGCCATGAAACTTTGCTGGCAGGCTGATGTGACTGAGATGAACCTCCACATGTAAAATCAGAACATTCTGAGATCGTAAGACCAACTTACTAAAAATAGCAAGTTTCCATAAATAGCAGCTCTGCACAAGATAGCCCTTATTGAATACAAAAATAGAAATATTTTTGGGTGATGCAAGATTTCTCTTACACCCAGGATGCTCCTGCATCAAAAGAGCAGTCTCATTATTATGTGCTTCTTGCTGAGGAATTGATGCACTAGAAGAGGACTCTAATTGGGCATGTGAGGTGCTCTAAACCATTAGGGCTTGGTTCATCGACCCATTTGAACATGTAGCCTGATTATGAGGCTGATTACAAGGAAAGCACCACTCATTGTCCAAAGCTAGATTGTTTTGGCTAGGGACCGTATCTCTAACTGGATTTGCATAATTAAGAGGTGCAGGGTTGTATGGTTGGAATGGTCTTTGATTAAAATTTTTCCTTTGTCCCTGATAACCTCCTTGGTATGGTGGTCTATTTTGCTGATAAGGTTGTCCTTGACTCTGATATTGTTGATTAGGACCTTGGCCTTGTGGTTGAAAGGGTGGTCTGATTCCTTGGCCTTGCTTTTTTAGGTTTGTCACCTCCTTAGTTAAAGTCTGCAATAGGTTTGTCATTTCTTGCTGACTATTTTTCATTTCTTGCAGTTCCTAAGATAAACTTGTCTTCAACTCCTCACCACTAGCACTAGCCTGAGGTGCTAATATGGTAGGAACAAGAGTAAAAGGAGGTAATTGCAGAGGTGCAATGGGTTGAAGGTTGGGAAATATGGGCATGGGTGGCCTTCTTGCTATCATGCCTGCCTGGATTAAACAATTTTCAGCCCTGAAAGCTATGTCAAAAGCTTGGGGTAAAGAGGTACCCCCCGTAGATTGGATCATGACAAAAATTTCACTATTCAAGCTTTTCAAGAAGTATAAGAAAGCATGATCGGTTGATGGCCTCACTGAGATTGGAATTCTATTCCATGTCTTGAGAAATCTGTTATTATAGTCTATCATTTGTTCTTGAGGATCTCTCTTTATGGTTGTCAACTGCTCAACCAAAGACAAGTTGTCTAATTTATCTTCAAAGTGTTTACTCAATGCATCCCCTAATCCATCCCATGAATTAATAGAACCAAAAACTAGAGTTCTAAACCACTCAAGAGTCTTACCTTTGAGAGAAGCTACCAACAACTTAGTGGCCACATCCTCCTGAGTTATATTATGTATACTTCAGATAGTAGTCACATCTCTTATGTGTTCGAAAGCTATTGTTTGACCTTCACCTATGAAATTAGGTAAGCTCTTCAATGCCACCAAGGGCACATCATGATGTTGAGAAAAGTTAAATAGACTTCCTTTGTTAAAAGGTGCAAAGGCAAACTGCTTAGCCATTGTAGGAGCTGAAATTTGTTGAGTAGCAATTGTATGAGCTATATTTGATGTTGGATCTAAATCGTCCTCTAAATCTCTAGTTAGAGATCTTCCTCTTCTTTTAAGATGAAAGGACAAAGGTCTCCTCTCTGAAGTATCAAGTGGTGTAGACTGTATTCTCCTTATAGGGGATGCTCTTTGAGACAACCTTCCTCTATATTTTCTCTTTGAGGGAAGCTCTGAGAACTCAGTGGGCTTTGAGCTCCTTGTCTCTATCTTTCTCATAAACTTTGAATAGGGCTCTTGAATCCTTACACTGGTGGCGTCGCCAGATATACTTGATAGAAAACCTTCTAAGAGTTTGTATTGCGCAATTAGTATATCAGAGATAGCATAATATTTTAAAGATGAACTTCATTCTAGGTCCCACCGGGCATGCCAGAAATGTTATACACTAAGTTTACACCCTTGGTTCAAGCTCTCTTGGTCTTGATAACCTAGTATAACTTTGGGATCATCTCTAGGTTGTGGGACCTTTGCTAACTGAGATGAAACCTCCAAGTTCTAGGCTGGTTCCTTTTAGATAATCACCTTAATTTGCCTCTTGACAGGAAAGTAAATTCTTGAGGGGAAAGGGGTAAAAGGAATGCTGAAGGGAAATAACTGAAGGAAAACTACCTACTAGGTGATACACCAAAAAGATATGAACATAATTTATTGACCTAATTAGCATGAAAGCTCTTAGATCTAATAGAACACAATCTTCCTAGACAAGCTTGCATAAGTGTTTCACAGAGGGGTCTGAACAAAAGACACAGACTGTGACCTATAAGAAAATGTCCTCTTCAGCAAAAGGGCACAAGAATGAGACAGAATGATAGGGGGTTGAATTATACCCACAAACTCATTCAAATCAAATCAGACACAATGGTACACAAATAAGCTGAAAGAAAGGAGGGTTATGGAACTCCAAGATTTCTCTATCAAAGCCATTATATTATACTCAATAAGAGAAATACAAACAAGGGAAAGACTTGAGGGTAGAGAAGATGCCTTAGAAAGCCTTTATTGAGTCTAATAAATCAATGAAAGGTCACAAACTGTAAAAGCCAGAGGGAAAAACAAATGACATGGATAGCTCCTAAGAAAGAAAACTCTCTTTTTAACAATTGTAAACTCTAAGCTCTAAGAGCTCTAAAACTAATATATACACTTCCTGAGCAGGTGAGTAGGAGAAAAAAGTCAACTAGGGTCACAGATTTTGCATAGAAAACCTTAACTCTGTCATTTCTAATCATAAATGCATCATTGAAATATCTTGATCGATTAGATATCTATCTCTGCACATAATTTCATCACCATAATTGCCTTTAGATGAACCGCCTTGATCCATCTACCTCGTTGCAAGTTGAAAACCTTACGCCACTGCTATGACCTTATCTTTGTACATTGGGTTCATCTTGAATGCTTAAATCTGATCTTCACAAATATTTGAAATTGAAAAGTATAAATGGTCATAGGTGGCATCAACCCTTTAATGTTTCTTTGATGCAAAAACACTAACAAGGTACCTCAGGAAATAAAAATAAACACGTGATGGCCACCCAGATCTTCCTCATCAATTTCTATCTGCAACTATCCTGAAAACATCAACTCTGAGCTACCCACAACATCGCATTCGACCAATAGCAACAAACCAGCAAGAAACCCTGTAGAAATATGTTTAAATTCGAAACAATAGCTAGCAAGTTTTAGTTTAAAACATAGTCATCAATATCATTTTTTACTGGCAAATCAAACAGCTCCAATCATTACCCATGATAGCTACAAGGCTCTCTGAAAAGTCACCAGCCACATCACCAGTTAGAAACTAATGAGAAATGAACACCTCAGCATGACTGACACCTCAAACCCATGATATCACTTAACTTTCATCAGACGGTTGTCGCAATGCCATGATGAATATCTCTCGAGCATCTTTTCCTTGGGGTATCACAACAATCATCGATCGTGATTGAATTTTAACTTGTCTAGATGATGAAAACCCTGGCCCCACTAACAACTTTCCACATCACAAGCCCATGACCAATCAGAAGCAAACACCTCAATAATTGATAGCGGACCCACTGCACAATCAGCTTAAATTAGACGGTGGTCGCATGATCACAAAGGGGAAGAATATTCCTTACGATCATGTGACAACCATAGATCTAATTGCACTATCATCACTAGAACATTTCGAGCCTACTGTCAACTACCACGTCACCACCCTCAGCCAACTAGAAAATGAGCACCGGCCAAAATGGTAACCGTTCGCTGGATTGCTGAAGGCTAAGGCACAAACTGTTGAGGTTGCGCGAACACACGACTGAAGAAAATGTTGGGTCACTTAATGAAAATTACTTAACTGCAAGAAATAAGAGACTTAGCGATTGCATAGTCACCCAGTCGCTAAAATAAAGACTTAACCACTAGAAAAATTGGAGATCAAGTGGCTGCATCCTGAAGAACTGGGCCCACTTGGTCGCAACAGCGCACAAAAGAAACACTGATATCGAAGGTAAACTGTGAAGAGCCAAAAAGTTGAAAACAACCAAGGTTTTCTCTTAAAACTGAAAAGGTATCAGACAAATAGAAAACATCGAGGGTTTTACACTCAGGCAATTTTGGAACCCTGTGACATAAACTATGCCCTGAAGACCTTAAAACTTGAATATCTCCCTGGTCCTTTTGATTCAGCACATGTGATCAGAACTGGAGTATGGTGACATATTGGAGAACATGGGGCTAAGGGTGCAAACCATAAAACTTTGTGAATTTACTTCGCAATGAAAATAGGCCAAAATTGTATGATATGAAATTTTGGGTAATAGTAACATGAAGCTCTTTTGAACATATTGTTCACACATTCCACACTTGTGTGGAAATTTGAAACTTATTTTCCGCTGTGATTTATTAAATTCAGTCTCTTTCTTCAGCATATGACTGTGACAATATAAAATGAAACCTGAATACCTTCACTGGGAATTTGGACATAAGCAGATAATTGCTCTTTTCTGATTAGCTTCTAGAAACACTCTGTATAAAACAAACAGTTACTAGAGCTTGATTTTAAAAGTTTTCTACAATTTGTAGATAAACTATGATTATAGCATATAGCATCCAAATTGTTTCATTCTGCTGACATGAATGAATCTATGTAATATCGGCAGTGAATTTGATGAACTGGTGAACTCATTCTGACAGAGCAATGAAACTGAGCCATTTTGAAAATAGTTCAAGTTGAAATTGCAAAACCCTATTGAGATGAATGAAAATCCATGTGCATTCAAATTATTTCATTCTTTTCTAGTTCATCAAAGTCGTGAGCTTGTGACTGAAAGATGTGATACATGTATTCAATTTTGTTATGACATCTTTCAGTCATAAGCTTCACAAACTTTGGGAGCTGACTAAAATGACTGAAAAGCATCAAGGAATAAAATCCACTATGCCCATAACAAATAAGTACTTTAATCTTTGTTTACTGATAGGTGTGCAATTTCTTGTACTTTCTATTTTCACTATTACTTTACAGCTTGAATTCCACTTGATTTGTAACTTAGCTTTTAGCATCATAGCTCCTACAGCATGTCCACTATATACAAATTTCTTTGATGTTGAATCTGCACTTTAAAATATGAAAAGTACAATAAGATGAAAATGTTTGTTCATTGTTAATGAAGTTCGAGCACGAGCTCGTGACACTCAAAAACACCAAAATGCTACTTAGTGGGGTTTGAACATGGGTTCATGACACACTAAAAACAAACTGTAAAAATTTTCTAACTTTATGGCTCAATCTTGAAGCACTCTTTCTGTATTCAAAAACAATAATGATATTACTTGAAAATGTACCTTTGAAACAACAAGGTCATATTATACCAGTATTTATGTAGCTTCATTTTATAATTTGAACTTGAATTTTGGCAATCATTGGCACTTCTTGTAGCACTTTTATCTTGGAAATTCAGCTTGATCTGCATTTATTACAATGACTGAATGTGAAAACCAGTCAACTATTTTCTACAAAATAATTTGCTAAGCTCTCAAATAACATTATTATGAAATGGTTAGATTAGTGAACATAATAAACAACTTGTAATTTTACTTTCAAACCATTATGTTCACTAATCTAGCCATGAACTCCATTATCTGAAAAAGGTTTCTCAGTTTGGAACATACTAAGTCCCTTTAATTCAGACACCTGGTTAATAAAAAGGACAACATACACCACAATGATCATAAACAGTAAAAGGTTTCATGTCAAAAACAAGTCCCTTTAATACTACCTTGCAGTGAGTGTCAGTGTACATTTCCTTATTACTGTAATACCCCAAAAATGGGCTATAGGTTCATTAACCTCCTGCATCTTCAATTCAAACAAAATCGACATCGAAGTCCTAACCTAAGGCGCATCTGCACATTATCGAATCTTAATTGATTATTCTAAATTCTGCATCGGGGAATATTCCTTATTACTATTTATCCTAATTATCTTTGATTTAATGATTATTTGGTGATAAATCCTATTTATCCTAAAGTTTGATTAATTGAATATTCTAAATATTTAATTAATTAGATTTAATACTGCCACTTAATTATTTAATTGGATTTAATTATATTTATTCCTAAATTATATTATTTAAATTTTGACAGTAAATCAAATATCTTATGACTAATTGATTAAATTCTTATTTAATTAATTAATGTCAATTGTCAAATTTAATAATATAGTTTTTGAATAAAAGTTTGATTTAATAATTGATTAACCCATAAATCAATTGTTTTATTTTTAAAATTAGTTAAGTTGAGGATAAATCACTTTATTTATTTTATTTAATTCATAATTAATTATGCACACCCAAAAAGCAGCTGAACTTTTAATCAGAAAATCAATTCAAGTTGTTTTAAAAATAAACTCAACTCTCTTTTGAGTTGAAAGCTGATCTCAACTTCTGATTTAAATGAAAAAGTTATTTTTGCATGATTTTTTGTGAGTTAACTATCTTTAATTCCTTGTTGACTCAAAAATCAACTAGAGTGATTTATGGCTTTTTCCATGCATCCCCAAAGCCCTGGATTTCTATAAAATCAAGGGTCACAACTTCATAATTCATCTCACAAGTTTGCATACTTACTCTACAAAAATCAATCCACGAATTTGTAAAATCATGCTGGCGAATCGACATCTAAAAAATTGAAGCTTCTTTGCAAATCAACAACTTTTGTGAGATTAATCTTGTCATTTTAGTTTCATATTTAGCATATCATTGTTACTTTAATTGCATGTCATATTAGTTTTTCATCTAGAATAGATTCATATCAGTTTATTTCATCTTATTGCATCTAAAATACCAAAAATATAGATTAACTTGCATTCATCTCATATCTAGATTCTGCATTCAAATCCTTCATTTAGGTGTCATTAAGGTCACTGATCTCAATCCAATCTGACAATACATACTCGCATCTACTAGAAGGTAGTAAATCACCTGGTTAGATTAGTTTCCATTTCACTGCATGATTTTGATTTTAACTAACCTCTAATGTTTTACTGAAGTGTTGTGTCTACAGCTAGGTACAAAATTCACACACACATTTCTGGCACCCACTGTGGGGCCTTGAAATGGGTTTCCATTCAATTTCTATCAATTTCTATCATCTTCTTGTCATTTTTTGTTCCAAGTTGCGATTTTTAATTTCTGTCCGTACAATTTTCATACGAGTTTTGTCAAAAACTCGTATCAAAAGGTACCCACTATCATACGACAATTGATTTGATCGATGATCGTACCATCAGAAACACAATGTCATTTGAAAGCTCTTTTATCATATGATCTGATACCCATTGTCATACGAGTTTCTGGATTGTCATCTAGTAGGTGACCCACTGTCGTACAAGTTTCAGTACCAAGTTTTGATTGTCATTTCACTTTTTCAGCCAATTTTTCAGATTTGTTTTCCTAATTTGGACTGACAGCTCACATTAACAATTGAAATTTGTTGTTTCTGATTGATTTCTACTAATTTTGATTGGGAAAAGCGTGAGAGTTGCTAAAAATAGGTAAAAATATACTAAGCGCATTGCAAGGAATTCAAATAATCTTCTCAACTGATAACATTTCGATTTGGATTAAAAAGAACTCTTGCTTGTCAACATTGTGGACTTTTATTGCTTTCATATCACAGATTTCATTTTGGGCTATAAAAATGAACATAGATTTGCTTTTCAGCATCTTTTTTACACATAGTAAATAGGCCCTATGAACACTATTCATGGTTCTTGAGACAGTGGGTTTCCAGCGAAACTCTTCTCAATGAAGGAACCCTTGTAGGTAGGGAGGTTACTGAGAGCATCTCATGTTCTACTAGATTTGTGCATCTTCAGCTTTTGATTGATACATTCTCTCTCTGAAGAGGTTGAGAGATCATAAGTGGTTGACATCATAGATCTTTGTGAGATAATCTTGGTCTTAGCGTGTCAGATTAATCTGTCTGCTTTGTTTGGGTTAAAAGTGAAAAGGCTAGAGGACTATGCTCTACTCCCTTTTTGGGTAGTATCAAAAACTCAAATCCTTGAATCTGGAACTAGTCTCCATGTGGTATCTTTTGTGAGTCACCTTTAGAGAGGGTTAACCATAGTGGACATTCCCTTAATTGGGTCAACGACGTTGACGGAACCTCAAGCGGTAATAGCCATTTTCATCATGGTAGCAGCAGCTGCTATATAAATGTCCTTGTGGAAGAAATCTTCACAAGTGTGGTCTCTTGTTGGGCTATTAGATCTCCCTAGCAGCTCTTGATTGATTAATTTCTTGAACTGTGTCAAAACCCCAATGCACCTGGATTGGAGTTCACCCTCTTGAGATCACAAAAGTTGCAGAGTCAGACCATTACTAAAAACCCTACTGAGGCCAAATTTTCATTTTCTAGGAATATGTGCGTTATTGTGAAACTTTTTGGAACATACACTGTTAGCACTCCTAGGGATTAGCACATTCATTCACTTGGTTGTTCATGCATGGGGTTGCTTTGTCCCCTGTTCATTGTTTTCAGACGTGCTTGAAATCACTTGCTTGTTGTTTTGTGTGCCTGTTTATCTATCTGGTTACTAAGAACCAATCAATTCGATACAATCTTCAAATCTGGACAAACAATTTTGTGAACAATCTGAAACTAAAAATCTAAAAAATTGCAAAATCTGATGTCAAACACCTTTCTGGAGTCAAAATTCATCTTGTAAAGTCATAAAGTTGTATGACTTTTAGAAAGTGTCATTTCATTACCCCCAGATTGTCGTATGGTAGCTGGTATATTGTCGTACGAGTTTTGCTGCCAGTCAATTCAAAAAAGTCAAAAAACTTGCTATCAACTGTCATGCAAGTTTTGCAACTATCATACAAGTTTTTCAATTGTCATTTTATAGCCTATCCACTATCTTACGAACCTGCAGAAATTCATTTGAGAAATTTTGAAAAATTGCCAAAAAGTTGTCAGAACTGTCAGAGACCCAGCTTTTCCAGCCTATTTCTAGAGTCTGTCAAGAAAATCACTGTAGCAAGAATAGAGCAGCAACTACTGAGAATCCAATCATTTTCCTAAAGTGGCCTTTTGAATCCAATTTAGCCTTCTATTTAATCGATTTGAGTCCTTTTCATCTTGTGTCAAAACCTTGTCATAACTATCAATTTTTAATCCATCTTCAAAATGGCTAAGTGTTGTGAACTCGTGTCCGCTATATTTTGGGCATCTACCCATACATCCAGGGCATAGTCTCCTTCATTTATGTCTAATCTAAGCTTCAATCAATCAAACCTTGACAAGGTTGCGTCATTTGATCTTCTTGAATCAGATCTTTCTTCAGTTGTCTTCATCATATTCTTTTATTTCACCCAAGGTTAATGGTGGAAACTAGAGCTTCCTCTCACAAGAAATTTGGAGAAGCATCCCATACCTTACCTATAACCACTATCAAGGGTCCCACTCTTGAGAAACTCTACAATTCTGGTCTTGACGAAGATGACGGTCTTGGCAACTTTCGATTAAAAACCGAATACATATCCCCTCCATCAACTCACAGAGGTAATTTAAAAACTCCTCCTCAATCCATCCCAGGGACTCTTAAAAATCCTACCATATCTCAAGCAGGGACAAACCATGGCTCTCAAAGAGCTCAATCTCAACATGGTGCAGATCAGGAACCCACACCAGAAGAAATTGCTTGGTATCAAAATGACGATGACTTCAAAAGAATGATGAAGCATTTCTTAAAAGAAGATAGAGAAACATACTTTTTACAATTAGCTCATCAAGGAGCTAAACTTCCTCCCAATTTTGATGTGGAAGATATCATTACACATGAGGAAGAAATGCCTGTTTCATCTATGATGAAACAAATGCATGCCATGCAAGTAAAACTTAACAAAATGGAAAAAGAAAAAGAACCTAAGGAATTCTCCATGGAGGCCCTATGTCATTTTCCATTTGATAAAGACTTGTATATGGCACCATTCCTAAAAGGGTGGAAATGCTGAAATATGATAAGTATGATGGAAACTCTGATCCTCAAGATCATGTCAGAGAATTTTGTACTCAAACTATGGATTTCATGCACGAACCAACCTATCTAATGCATCTTTTCCCTCGATCTCTGGAAGGAGTAGCCATTCATTGGTTCTCTAGGATGCCTCCTATAATCAAAACCTTTGAGGAGTTGATCAAATTGTTCTATCAGCAATACTCCTACAACATCCAACATCCAGTCACCATGATTGATATCTGCAATCTCAAGCAATATCCAGGAGAACCATTCCTGACATTTCTCAAAAGATGGAGAAATAAATTCTCTATATGCTAGGCCTATTCCAGAAACTGAGAAATTGGAAATCTTCATCAATAATCTTGTCCCAAAGACCAACTACCCTTTACAAATGCAATATCATACATCTTTTGACAAGATGGTAGACAATGCGATCAAAATTGAAAAGGTACTTATGAAAAAGGAGACATCACACTTCAAAAGGACAAGTATGAATTAGGATCTAGTTCTAAAGACAAGAACAAAAATTGGAACAAGAATAAAGACATCATCATAGATGGTGTTGTTGATACTATCTATGCCCCATCAAAGGCACTAGCTTTCAATCTAACTATTGGTACCCAAGCCATCAAAGCTTCAGAGAAAAAGGTGTCTGAACCATCTCAAAAGAAGCCAGAATACAAATCTTAGTCTGCTAATAATAAATGAAAGTTCACTCCTCTTGGAGAATCTTTGGAATCAGTTATGAGAACTCTGTTGGCTAATAACATCATCTCTTTGCCTAAGATCTGACAATTTGATCCAGATCCTAAACCAAAATGGTGGAGAGAGAATGAATTATGTGATTTCCATCGGGGTAAAGGTCACAAAACCAATAACTATTTATGCTTGAAACATACTATTCAAGATCTGATTGATATGGGAGACATCACGATTGACAATCATAAGAGTAATAATGATCATATAGCATTCATAGAACCATTTTTGAAACATGGTCAAGAAGTTTCATCTTCTCAACCTAATATGGGGGCAAAGGTCAATTATGCTTACCCTGGAAATAATGTTGTTATCAATATGGTTGAACCCTATCTCTCTGAGCATTGCAATGTCATCACAATTATGCAAAGAGATAGAGATCATACTTTAGCTAATGCAGTGACTCAATCACAAGCTTAGACACATCTAAATGGACAAATCCCAGATTCATCAAATGTCCCTAAGATGCCCTTCAATCTTTCCTCCACTTCCAAAGAGAAGGTTGCTTCTAAATATTCCAATCCTAAAGATACGAGGCCAACATATTATAGCATTGTTCAAAAACTCCAACACACTAATGCAAAAATCTCCATGTTTGAGTTGCTTCGAATATCTCTAGCTCATAGAGCTATTCTAGAAAAATCTTTTCTCAGATCCAATGTTCCTGATGACCTTGATTTAGATAGGTTCCAGACTATGGTTGGACACCTTACATCTCCACAATATATCTCCTTTTCAGAGGAATATGACAACTCCTTGAGTCATCCGCATAACCAGCCCTTGCATATAGAAGTCTTGATCCAAAACCATAGAGTCAAACATGTGTTGATAGATGGGGGCATTGGCCTAAACATTTTCTCTTATAGCTTGGTCACACAATTGGGATTTTCAGAATTATCTATTGATCCTAGAAAGAAAATAACTATAAAATCCTATGATGAACAAGAAAGATCTTCTAAAGGCACCATTGTCTTATCTATTAGAGCAGGTCTGGTTATCAGAGATACTATATGTCAAGTTCTTGATCTACCTTTGGCTTACAACATTCTTCTAGGGAGACCATGGATACATGATATGAAGGATATTCCTTCTACATTCCACCAATGTTTGAAATTTCCTTATGAAGGAGTGGAGGTCACTATTCCAACAGACATATCCACCACTTGCAATACATTGAAAGAAAGTGCGGATAAACTTGTGCCTAATAATAGAGAATCTTCCATTAAGCCAACAAAAGAAGCATCCACATCTAAAATGGAAGACATTGCAAAAGAGGTCAATATTAAAGAAAATGGTATGGGAGAATATACTATAGAGCTAGTCTTATCTTTGACATCTCTACCTATCTCACCTAAGTCATATGGACAATCTTTAAAACAGTCCAAACCAGACTCTAAAGAACCTCTTGAGCCATATAAAAGAAATTTTTTGGCAGAACAAGTCTCCAAGCAAGAATTTGAAGAAGATGAAGCTGTGCTTACATGGCTATACAAAGATGAACCTGAATCTCAAGTTCTTCCAACTAGTGACTCTACAGTATCCAAAATCCCTTCTAAGTCATATGGTCCAGGAGATAAATTGATTGCTAAGATGGGATATTTAGGTAAAGAACCTTTGGGAGTCAAAGGAAAAGGTCTTATAGCACCTATTTCACATACTGGTAGGGCAAACAAAGATATTGTTGGCTTATGCTTTCAAAAGAAACCCTTCCACCTCAAAGGTAATTATTCTCATGTCATAGAGTAGATCGCACTAGGAGAACCCCTTCTTAAGAAGGAAGAAACTGAACCATCAGATAGTGATTCAGATAGCTCATAACTTATTCCTTATGAGTGTTTGCCTAAAGAAATCAAAGACCTTCTTGAAGCTGAAGATGATCCAATAAAAATAATCAATGTAGTAGTAACACAAGAACCTACTATAGAGAAAGAGGTAGTTACAACACAAGAACTAGTTGATCTCGAAGACAATCAAATAGGCAAAGAGGAAGGTGGTAGTTATTCTAAGATAGATTCCCATGAGTATGAATTCAAATCAGAATCTGAGGGTGACCCTTCTTGGGGTATTCATCCTGACTTTACTCATGTTCTTAGATTTCCTAGAGGCATAGATGAAGAATCTAATGACTATGAATGGGGAGCCATTCCCGAAGAAGATGAGCTTATTACAGAGAAACATGTTGATATTATTCACCAATATGCACCTAAACCCAACGTAAGTCTAGAGAAAAATGATGAACTTATCGAGTCTGATCCACCGATGGCTAAAGTGGACTATCACAATGACATTGAGCCTATTCATGAATTGAATGTCTTAAGTTGTAATATCACCTTTGAAATTGAGCATCAGGTTAGGACCAATGATGACAAATCCATATCTGTAAACACTATCTCCCAATCTTTCCCCATTTTGACTATCCAACATCCAGAACTTCTTGATCAAACCTCCACAAATCTGAGCTATGGTATTTATACCTTCCCAAATGACTATGCCCTTTCTTGCTACCTCAATGTAGTTGAGCCTATGAGGACTTCCATCAGTGAACCGAGCGTTAGCATGACAGAGTCAGACATCAAGTATCTTAGTCAGAAAAATAAGAATAAGAATAAAAAGAAAAAGAGTTCTGAGGGTGAAAACCACTTTGTGGAAGTCTTAGAACCTACAAAAGTAAAAATAAAAGACATATCCAAAGGTGAAAACCTCTCTGAGGTGCCTAAGGATGAGATATTTGATATCTTTCTAAGTCATTTACAGGACAGATCTCTAGTTCTAATTGAGCCTACACAATCCATCAACTTGGGAACAACAGAAGAACCACAGTTGATTCATGTAGCACAATCTTTATCAGAAGAAGAGAAGCAAAAATTTACTACATTCCTAATAGAAAAGAAGATCAACTTTGCATGGAAATATTCAAATATGTCAAGGTTGGATCCTAATCTTATAATGCATCATTTATCTATAGCTCCTAGAGTAAAACCAGTTAAACAAAAATTAAGAAAGATGCATCCTCATGTTGCACTCTTGGTAAAAGATGAATTAGAGAAACTACTAAAAGCCGGATTCATCTGAGTTATTTATTATGCAGAGTGGATCTCTAATATTGTACCTATTTCAAAACTAGATAAATCAATCAGAGTGTGCACAGACTTTAGAGATGTAAATAGAGCTTGCCCTAAGGATGGTTTTCCACTACCTAACATTGATATGATAGTGGACATGACTGCGGGTTTTGAGATGTATTCTTTAATGGATGGTTTTTCTAGATATAACCAAATAAAAATTTCTCCAGAGGATCAAGAAAAAATTGCTTTCACATGTGCATGGGGCACCTTCCATTGGAATGTCATGCCATTTGGGCTTAAAAATGCTGGTGCTACATATCAAAGAGCCATGACATCTATTTTTCATGACATGATGCATAGGACTATGGAGGATTATGTTGATGATACTTTAGCAAAATCTATGATTAGAACTAAACATCTAAATGATTTGAGCAAGATACTAGACAGAATGGAAAAATCTAGTCTCAGACTAAATCTTAAGAAGTGTGCTTTTGGCGTCACTTCTGGAAAGCTTCTAGGATACATAGTTTCAAAGAAGGGCATTAAAGTTGATCCAGCTAAAGTGAAGGCTATCATGGAGATGAAACCTCTCAAAAACATCAGTTAAATGAGGACATTGCAAGGAAGAGTTCAATCTATTAGACGCTTCATATCTTAGCTAGCAGACATATCATAGCCTTTTACAAAAACATTACATAAAGGTGTGACATTTGCATGGAATGAAGAATGTGAGAACAAATTTAACCATACCAAGACGTATCTATCAAATCCTCCTATCTTGATGCCTCCCATTCCAGGGATGCCTTTGATCTTATATGTCTCCGCTACAAATACATCACTGGGGGCATTACTTGCACAACATGATGAGAACAAAAAGGAAAGAGCTATATACTATATCAGTAGGACATTGGTAGCATATGAAATGAATTATTCTATGATTGAGAAGGCTTGTCTAGATGTGATCTTTGCATCACAGAAACTGAGACATTATATGTTAGCTCATACCACCCATTTGATAGCTAAGATTGATCCACTAAAGTACCTACTAAGCAAAGCTGCCCTCACGGGTAGGTTAGCTAAATGGGTCATTATCTTAAGTGAATTTCACATTGAATATGTTGAAAGAAAAGCTATAAAGGAAAGGTTATTGCTGATTAATTAGCAGATGCCCCTATGATTGATGATACACCAATGCAAATGGAATTTCTAGATTCCTCTATCATGACTCTTTCTTCTAGAGAATGGCAATTATTCTTTGATGGCTCCTATACACAAAATGGGTCTGGAGCAGGCATATTATTTATAACTCCTCAAGGATACTCCATACCTAAAGCATTCAGATTAAAGTTCCCTTGCACAAACAATATTGCAGAATATGAAGCCCTTTTGAATGGTATGAAAATAGCAATTGAATGGAGAGTAACAAAGCTACACATTCATGGAGACTCTCAACTTGTAATCCATCAAGTCAATGATGTGTACCAAACTAAAGATGAAAAGCTCATTCCTTATAAGAGAATGGTAGATGATCTAAAGAAGTACTTCCTATCTATCACATTTGAGCTCATTCCTAGAATAGAGAACAAGGTTGCCAATGCAATGGCAACATTATCTACTTTATTACAGCAGCCTAAACATGAGCTACGCTACGAGTTCTTGGTGGAAGCACTATCTCATCCTCCATTTGATTCCCCTGAAACTTGCATGATCTGCACTATTGTTGGTCATGATTCATCCAAATACAAAAACCTATTCTCCTATCTCCAAGACCAAATCATTCCCGATACCTTCAACCGCCATGAAAAGAGATACCTTATCTGTAATGCCTCCCGATATGTCATCATTGGTCATGATCTGTACAAATGAGGTCTAGATGGTATGCTACTTAGATGTTTAGAACGGGAAGAGTCTCAACATGCATTAGAGGAAATCCATGATGGTATTTGTGGTTGCACTCGAACGGTTTAACACTAGCTCAAAAACTTATTAGGGCAAGGTACTATTGGCCTAAAATGGAGAAAGAGTCTATCAAGTTTGCTAAGAATTATCAAAAGTGCCAAGTGCATGGAAACTTAATTCATGCTCTAGGGAGGGATCTAATTCCCTTTACTACACAATGGCCTTTTCACCAAAGGGAATTTGATCTTATAGGAGATATACATCCCCATTCTTCTAATGGACATACCCATATAATCACAGCTATAGATTATTTTACAAAATGGGTAGAAGCAGTCCCTTTGACACAAGCAACTGGAAAACAAATATCTATGTTCATATTGAACTATATCATATGCAGATATGGGATACCTCATTCCATAGTCACAAATAATGGTGGACAATTCAAGAACAAAGATCTAGATGATTTATGTGTCAAATTCAAGATTACACAACATTGGTCATCTATCTACTATCCTCAAGGGAATGGACAAGCAAAAGCTTCAAACAAGAATCTATTGAAAATCTTGCACCGAACAGTTAATAAAATAGGAAGAGACTGGCATCTCATGATCAATCCAGCTCTCTGGGCCTACAAAACAAGTATCAAAATGCCTACTGGGGCTACACCTTTCACTTTAGTTTATGGGTCTGAAGCGGTCTTGCCTATTGAGGTTGAAATCCCATCACTAAGTATCATAATGTATGGTCTAGTAATTGATGATGACTACAGAGTGTCTAGGTTGCAAGAATTTGAACTACTAGATGAGCGCAGACAAGTAGCATATGATCATCTCAGAGTATATCAGAAGAGAATGTCTAGAGGTTACAACAAGAAAGTCAAACACAGAGAATTTTAGGTTGGTGATCTAGTCTTGAGAGAAAATCCTAAAAATCAATCACATTGAGAATGCAAGGGGAAGTTTGAACCCAACTGGCTGGGTCCCTTTGTTATCACTACTACTTTTAGCTCTGGTGCCTATCAACTCTCAACGACTGAAGGAGAACAGCTCCAAGAACCAATCAATGTTCTCCATCTAAAGAAATTCTACACCTAAGGCATTCAGTGTATGGTAAAATATCCTAAAAAAATATTTAAAATTGGAAAAAGTCCTGAAAAAATGAACATCTTGGTGAAAACCTAGCAATGGGCACCTTGATGATTCACAAAAAAATTAAAAAATATCAAAAGTACAAAAAAATTGAAAAAATGAAAAATACAAAAAAAATGAGAAACAGAAAAAGTGCCTTGGTTTAAACCTGGAAACAAGCACCTTGGTAGCAAAAATAGAAACTCTACCAAGATGGTGAAAACCCAGCAAACAAGCGCCACTTGTTTCAAAACACTCCATCTATCAGTGCAATCTTGGTCTTTCCCAGCTTTCAGTCTTGCTTTAGTTTGTACATATCTCTCAGTTTGTTTATGCATTCCTATTTTCAATAAAGTTGATCTGTACACCAATCAGCTCAAGTGTCTGTATCCAATCAATGTTCAAACTTGGGGGAAATCAAAGTGATATCCTATTGTGTGTGTGAAAATTATACCTAATTTGTAGACACAACACTTCAGTAAAACATTAGAGGTTAGCAAAAATCAAAATCATGCAAAATTGAAATCTAATTTAACCAAGCGATTTACTGCCTTCTAGTAGGTGCGAGATTAATGTTCTCAGATTGTTATCGAGATCAGTGACCTAAACGACACCTAAACGAAGGATTTGAATGCAATTGATCTATATATGAATTGAATGCAATTAATCTATATTTTTGAATTTTCTATGCAATAAGAATGATAAAAACCGATATGAATCTATGCTAATATGGAAATTGATATGCTAAAATGATCTAACAATGATATGAAAAAGAATCTAAATGAATGTAAAAAAAAAACAAATTGATCTCACAATAGCCTTGATTTGCAATAAGCTTTGATTCTCCAAATTCCAATTCTTCAAAATAGTTGTGCAATTCGTAGATGACTTTGGCAAAGTAAGCTTGCAAAATTATGAGATGATTTGAGATGAGCTAAAGCCTTGATTTTATAGAAATCCAGGGCTTTGGAGGTGCATGGGAAAAAAAGCCATAAATCACTCAAATAACTTAGGTTGATTTTTGAGTTATTTTTAAATAAAGGATAATTAACTCACAAAAATATGCAAAAGCTAAGTTTTAACTCAAAATAGAGTTTAGCTTTAATTGATAATTGATAGTTGTCTGCTTTTATGATTGTGCATGTTTTATTTATGAATTAATTTAATAATAAAGTGATTTATTTCCAACTTAACTGCTTGTAAAAATAAAACAATTGATTTATGGGATAATCAATTATTTAATCAAACTTTTATTAAAAACTATATTATTAAATAATGACAACTTGCTTTAATTAATTAAATAAGAATTTAATCAATTATTCATATGATATTAGATTTATTGTCAAAATTAAATAATACAATTAATAATAGATAGAATTAAATTTAATTACACAATTAAGTGGCAAATATTAAATCTAATTAATTAAATATGAAAATATTCAATTAATCAAACTTTAGGATAAATGTGATTTATTGCCCAATAATTATAAAATTAAAGATAATTATGATGATTAGGAATATTACTAGGAATATTCCCCGATGCAGAATTTAAGATAATCAATTATGATTCGATGATGTTTAGATGTGCCTTAGATTAGGACTTTGATGTCGATTTCGTTTGAATTGAAGATGTAAGAGATTAATGAACTTATAGCCCATTTTTGGGGTATTACATTTTGCCCCTCTTTGAATTACTGTGCAAAGCACAGTGGTTCAAAGATAGTCTGTGTTTGATACAGATATGAAACTGATGTTTGAAATTGATAATTGATATGAGACAGAAGCTGATTGATATTGATTTGATATGGAGATAATAGGTCCTGAATGACCAAAGATAATGTTCACTATAACAGCAAATGAACCTATGATTGCGAAAGAGTGTCCAAATGCCTGATTCCAAACCTTAGGATTGCAAAGAAGTGAGTGACCGGTTCTAGACTCGATTGTCTTAGCAGAACCATGATAGAGGTATCACATCTGAATCCTTCAGTTGCCGAAGAACCAAGGAAAGAACACTATGATCCAATGGTTGCAAAAAGCTGATACAGATTACAAGATTAGGAGGATACCAGATTGATATGGATTGACGAATCTGATATGCCCCAAGTGATGATAGATTTGCCCCAAGGGATGAGGTCTTTTTTTGATGAATCAGTAACTAGACGTGATTGTTGTCTTGATCATTGATGAAAGATAATAGATTCCAAATAAAATTAGATTTACAGACTTTGAATGATGTGCAATACCATGCCCCCTTCGGGATTAAAATTGAAATTTGACAAGAAAAGTCAGCGTTGAGAGTTCAGAAACATGTTAATTGATTGGAAAAGTGGTTATACATGTTCAAGAATGCATTCTGCATCATTGGAAGGTCCCAAAAGACCAAGTTTGACTAGGTTAGACCATGAGTTGACCATAGTTGACCAAGTTGAAATTTTGATAGTTTGATGTAAGATAATCAGTTAAGTTGAATTATGGATTTCTGTGATGATCGAAGGTCGAATATGCAAGTAGTTAATAATATAAACAATCTCAGATTTTGATTTTGATCCCGAAAAAGGATTCTACTTGCTATTTCATTGGAGGAACCTTTGTGTAAGATTCAGCTCTTGTTAGATTTGAAGAATTGATATGAAGAATTGTTTAAGCAATGAAGTTCGTTTAGTCATTGTGAGATCATGCAACATGCAAAATGCAATGAGACATGCAAAATGAAATGCAACCTAAGACCTAGGACCTAGTCACTGATCATGTGTCAATTTGTTATCATCATTGAACTTTTAGGTAACTGGATAAATCAATACAATGCCCACTAGCTAAAAAAAAACCATAGACATATGAATATTGATTTGTATGCGCAAGAATCAATACAACCCCCACTAGTCAAACAACCATGGACATATGAATATTGATTTTATTTTTGGAATGTCGGATTAGATATAAGTACCAAGGCATAAACACCAAGATGACCTAAATATCATGTCCATTTTGATATAGCAATTTGTATAAGCATCAAAACATAAATGCCATGATGACCGGAATACTCCTTGCATTGCAAACACATCAAATAGTCAAGAGATCATTCTAAATCCAATGTGAATTACCTGTAGTGACCCTTTATCATTCACATCCTTAGGCAAGATTGCGTTCCATAGTAGGAGAAAGAACTTACACAAAAAGACAATAGTTAGATCAAACTTCCTTGAATTGTCTGGGTATCAATGGTTGAGGTACGCATGGCCATCCAATTTGAGATAGAGGCTCTTATAGTCGGACACCATTTCAATCTGGAATTTCCAAATTTGTTAGATTTTCACATACAAGAAGAAGACAAAGAAAAGATTATGCCCCCAGTCATCACTCTCTAAATCCTATAAAGGACATCATCGAAGAGCTCGAAGAGACACAATATGCAAAAATCTCAATGCGAATCAGTAAGCATACAAGAAGATAAAAGCATGTAAAAAGCATAGATTGTTTTCAGTTGAGTTTTGATGTTTGATTGCATTGTTGTAGATGCAAAATCCTTTCTAGAGACAAGACAGACTGACTGACTCACATGAAGCTTCAAAGGACTCTGACTAGATATGATCCGTCTAAGATACATGGGAGACCATAAGATATGACATTGATTGCCCCTAAGTGTTAAACATTGATAGGATATAGACGCTTGAGCTGATTGGTGTACAGACTGACTTATTGAAAACTAGAAATGCAAAAACAAATCGAGAGATATGTACAAACTAAAGCAAGACTGAAAGCTAGGAAAGACCAAGATTGCACTGATAGATGGAGCATTTGGAACAAGTGGTGCCTATTTGTCGGGTTTTCACCATCTTGGCAGAGATTCTATTTTTGCTACCAAGGCGCCTATTTCCAGGTTTTCACCAAGGCACTTTTTTTTTTTTCATTTTTTTGTACTTTTCATTTTTCAATTTTTTTGTACTTTTTCAATTTTTTGATTTTTTTGTGAATCATCAAGGCACCTATTGCTAGGTTTTCACCAAGATGTTCATTTTTTCAGGACTTTTTCTGATTTTTAGGATTTTTTTAGAACATTTAACCATAGACTGAATGCCTTAGGCATAGAATTTCTTCAGATGGAGAATGTTGATTGGTTCTCGGAGCTGTTCTCCTTCAGTCATTGAGAGTTGATAGGCACCAGAGCCAAAAGTAGCAGTGATGACAAAGGGACCCAGCCAGTTGGGTTCAAACTTTCCCTTGCGTTCTCGATGGGATTGATTTTTTGGATTTTCTCTCAAAACTAGATCGCCAACCTGAAATTCTCTGTGTCTGACTTTCTTGGTGTAGCCTCTAGACATTCTCTTCTGATATACTTTGAGATGATCATACGCTACTTATCTGCGCTCATCTAGTAGTTCAAGTTCTTGCAACCTAGACACTCTGTAGTCATCATCAATTACTAGACCATGCATTCTGATTCTGAATGATGGGATTTCAACCTCAATAGGTAGTACCGCTTCAGACCCATAAACTAAAGTGAAAGGTGTAGCCCCAATAGGTGTTCTGATACCTGTTCTGTAGGCCCATAGAGTTGGATTAATCATGAGATGCCAGTCTCTGCCAATTTTGTTTACTATTATGTGCAAGATCTTCAATAGATTTTTGTTAGAAGCCTCTGCTTGGCCATTCCCTTGTGGATAGTAGATAGAAGACCAATGTTGGGTGATCTTGAATTTGGCACATAGATCATCGAGGTCTTTATTCCTGAATTGTCCACCATTATCTATGATTATGGAATGAGGGATCCCATATCTACATATGATATAGTTCAATATGAACATAGATATCTGTTTCCTCATTACTTGTGTCAGAGGGACCACTTCTACCCATTTTGTAAAATAATCTGTAGCAGTGATTATATGGGTATGTCCATTAGAAGAGTGAGGATGAATCATCCCGATAAGATCGAATGCCCATTGATGGAAAGGCCATTGTGTTGTAAAGGGGATTAGATCTCTCCCTAGAGCATGAATTAAGTTGCCATGCACTTGGCACTTTTGACAATTCTTAGCAAATTTGATAGCCTCTTTCTCCATTTTAGGCCAATAGTACCTAGCCCTAATAAGTTTTCAAGCTAGTGTTAAACCATTCAAGTGTGACCCACAAATACCATCATGGACTTCCTCTAATGCATGTTGAGACTCTTCCCATTCTAAACATCTAAGTAGTGTACCATCGAGACCTCATTTGTATAGATCATTACCAATGATGACATATCGGGAGGCATTACAGATAAGGTATCTCTTTTCGTGATGGTTGAAGGTATTGGGAATGATTTGGTCTTGGAGATAGGAAAATAGGTTTTTATATCGGGATGAATCATGACCTATAACAGTGCAGATCATGCGGGTTTCAGGGGAGTCATATGCAGGATAAGAGAGTGCTTCCACTAGGAACTCGTAGCATAGCTCATGTTTAGGTTGTTGTAATAAAGTAGATAGTGTTGCCATTGCATCGGCAGCCTTGTTCTCCGTTCTAGGAATTTTCTCAAATGTGATAGATATGAAATATTTCTTAAGATCATCGACCATTCTCTTGTAAGGAATGAGCTTCTCATCTTTAGTTTGGTATACATCATTGACTTGATGAATAACAAGTTGAGAGTCTCCATGAATGTGTAGCTCTATTACTCTCGATTCAATTGCTATTTTCATACCATTCAAAAGGGCTTCATATTCCACAATATTGTTTGTGCAAGGAAACTTTAATCAGAATGCTTTGGGGATTGAGTATCCTTGGGGAGTTAGGAACAATATGCCTGCTCCAGATCTATTCTATGTATAGGAGCCATCAAAGAACAATTGCCATTCTCTAGAAGATAGGTGCATAATAGATGAGTCTGGAAATTCCATTTGCATTGGTGTGTCATCAAACATGGGTGCATCTACTAGTTGATCAGAAATAACTTGACCTTTTATAGCTTTTCTTTCAACATATTCAATGTCAAATTTGCTTAGAAGCATGACCCATTTAGCCAGTCTACCTGTGAGGGCAGCCTTGCTTAGTAAGTATTTTAGTGGATCAATTTTTGCGACTAGATGCATGGTATGAGCTAACATATAGTGTCTCAGTTTCTGTGATGCAAAGATCACAGCGAGACAAGCTTTCTCAATCATAGAATAGTTCTTTTCATATGCCACCAATGTTCTGCTTATATAATAAATGGCTCTTTCCTTTTTGTCTTCGTCATGTTGTGCTAGCAATGCCCCTAGTGATGTGGCTATTGTGGAGACATACAAGATCAATGGCTTCCCATGAATAGGAGGCATCAAGATAGGTGGATTTGATAGATACTTCTTGATATGGTTAAACTTGTTCTCGCATTCTTCATTCCATGCAAAGGTCACACCTTTATGTAATGTTTTTGTAAAAGGCTGTGATATGTGCACGAGCTGTGATATGAATCTTCTGATAGATTGAACTCTACCTTGCAACATCCTCATTTGACTGATATTTGTGGGAGGTTGCATCTCTATTATAGCCTTGACTTTAGTTGGATCAACTTCAATGCCTTTCTTTGAAACTATGTATCCTAAGAGCTTTCCAGAAGTGACACCAAAAGCACACTTCTTAGGATTTAGTCAGAGACTAAACTGTTCCATTCTATCTAGGGTCATGCTCAAGTCCTTTAGATGTTTAGTTCTGATCATAGATTTTTCTAATGTGTCATCAATATAATCCTCCATTGTTCTATGCATCATATCACGAAAAATAGATGTCATTGCTCTTTGATATGTAGCTCCAAAATTTTTGAGTCTGAATGGCATAACATTCCAACAGAAGGTTCCCCATGCACATGTGAAAGCAATTTTCTCTTGGTCCTCTGGAGCAATTTTTATTTGGTTATATCCAGAGAAACCATCCATTAAGGAATACATCTCGAAAACCATAGTCATGTCCACTATCATATCAATGTTAGGTAGTGGAAAATCATCCTTAGGGCACTCTCTATTCACATCTCTAAAGTCTGTGCACACTTTGATTGAGCCATCTGGTTTAGAAATAGGTACAATGTTGGAGATCCACTCAACATAGTCTATGACACGGATGAATCTAGCTTTTAGGAGTTTCTCTAATTCAGCTTTGACTAAAAGTGCAACATGAGGATGCATCTTTCTCAATTTTTGCTTGATTGGTTTTACTCCAGGAGCAATGGATAGATGGTGCATGATAAGATTTGGATCCAACCCTGGCATATCTGAATACTTCCATGCAAAGTTGATCTTTTTTCTATCAAGAATGTAGTAAATTTATTTTTCTCTTCTTCTGATAAGGATTGTGCTACATGTACTAATTGTGGTTCCTCTGCTGTACCCAAATTGATGGATTGGGTGGGCTCAATTAGAACTGGAGATCTGTCCTGTAAATGACTCAGAAGGACATCAAATATCTCATCCTTAGGCACCTTAGAGAGGTTTTCACCTTTGGATACGTCTTTTATTTTTACTTTTGTTAGTTCTGAGATTGCCACAAAGTGGTTTTCACCCTCAGAACTCTTTTTCTTTTTCTTTTTACTCTTGTTTTTTTGACTAAGATATTTGATGTCTGACTCGGTCATGCTAACGATCGGTTCACTGATGGAAGTACTCATAGGCTCAACTGCATTGAGGTAGCAGGCAAGGGCATAGTCATTCGAGAAGGTATAAATACCATGGTTTGGGTTTGTGAAAGTTTGGTCAATAAGATCAGGGTGTTGGATAGTCAAAGCGGGAAAGGCTTGGGATATGGTGTTTACAGATATTGATCTACCATCATTGGTCCTAACCTGACACTTGAGTTCAAAGGTGATACTACAACTTAAGACATTCAATTCATGAATAGGCTCAATGTCATCATGGGAGTCCAATTCAGCCATAGGTGGATCAGACTCGATAGGTTCATCATTTCACTCTAGACTTATGTTGGTTTGAGGTGCATATTGGTGAATAACATCAACATGTTTCTCTGTGATAAGCTCATCTGGTTCTAGAATGGCTCCCCATTCATAGTCATTTGATTCAGCTTCTGATTCAGGATCTCTAGGAAATCTTAGAACATGAGTAAAGTTAGGGTGAATACCCCAAGAAGGGTTACCCTCAGATTCTGATTTGAATTCATACTCATGAGAATCTGTCTCAAAATCACTACCACTTCCCTCTTCTTGATTTTTTTTGAGATTAGCTGGTTCTTGTGTTGCAACTATCTCCTGATTAATAGTAGGTTCTTGTGTTTCTACTACATTAATTCTTTTGATAGGATCATCTTTATCATCAAGAAGGTATTTGATCTCTTTAGGAAATTTTTCATAGGGGATGAGTTCTGAACTATCTGAATCACTATCTGATGGTTATGTTTCTTCTTTCTTAAGAAGAGGTTCCCCTGGTGTGATCTTCTCTATGACATGCGAGCAATTACCTTTGAGGTGATAGGGTTTCTTCTTAAATCCTAAGCCAATTTTATTTTTATTTTCTCTACTAGTATGTGGGAGAGGTGCCTCAAGACCTTTTCCTCTGATTCCTAGAGGTCCTTGACCTGAGTATCCCATCTTAGCTATTAATTTACCTCCTAGACCATATGACTTGGAAGGGAGTTTGGGTACTATAGAGTTACCAGTTTGAACAACTTGAGATTCAGGTTCATCTTTGTACAGCCATGATAGCACAGCTTCATCCTCTTCAAATTCTTGCTTGGATACCGTTCTGCTACAAAATTCCTTTTATATGCCTCAAGAGGTTCCTGAGGTTTGGGCTTGGATTGTTTCAAAGATTGCCCATAAGACTTAGGTGAGATAGGGAGAGATGTCAAAGATAAGACTGGCTTAATAGTGTATTCTCCCATACTATTTTCTTTGATATTAACCTCTTTGGCAAGATCTTCCATTTTAGATGTGGATGCTTCTTTAGTTGGCTCTATGGGAGATTCTTTGTTATTAGGTACAAGCTTATCTGCACCTTCCTTCAAGGTGTTGCAAGTTGTATTCAGATCTACTGGGATAATAACCTCGACTCCTTCATAAGGAAACTTCAAAGATTGATGGTATGTAGAAGGAATGGCTTGCATTTCATGTATCCACGGTCTCCCTAGAAGGACGTTGTAAGCCAAAGGTAGATCAAGCACTTGACAGATGGTATCTTTGATAATTGGACCCACTCTGATAGGTAAGATAATGGTGCCTTTAGAAGATCTTTCTTGTTCATCATAGGCCTTGATAGTTATTTTCTTTCTAGGATCAATAGCCAATTCTGAAAATCCCAATTGTGTGATCAAGCTGTAAGAACAAATGTTTAGGCCAGCGCCCCCATCTATCAACACATGTTTGACTCTACGGTTTTGGATCAAGAATTCTATATGCAAAGGCTGATTATGTGGGTGACTCAAGGAGTTTTCATCTTCCTCTGAAAAGGAGATATATTGTGGAGATGTAAGATGTCCAACCATAGTCTGGAACCTGTCTAAATCAAGGTCATCAGGAACATTGGAACCAAGCAAAGCTTTATCGAGAATGGCTCTATGAGCTGGAGATATTCGAAGCAATTCAAACATGGAGATTTTCACATTAGTGTGCTGGAGTTGTTGAACAATGCTATAAGACATAGGCCTTGTATCCTTTGGATTGGAAGATTTGGAAGCAGCCTTCTGTTTAGAAGCAGATGAAAGATTGAAGGGCACTTTAGGGACATTTGATGAATTTGGGATTTGTCCTTTCAGATGCATTTGAGCTTGTGATCGAGTAACTGCGTTAGCTAAGGAATGATCTCTATCTCTTCGTACGATTGTGATGACATTGCAACTTTCAAAGAGACATGGTTCAACCATATTGATGACAGTGTTATTTCCAGGGTAGGCATAGTTGACTTTTGCCCCCATATTAGGCTGAGAAGTTGAAACCTTTTGACCATGTTTCAGAAATGGTTCTGTGAATGTTGTATGATCATTATTTCTCATGGGATTTTCAATTGTGATGTCTCCACTATCGATCAGATCTTGAATGATATGCTTCAAGTGGTAGCAACCACTAGTTTTGTGACCTTTACTCTGATGGAAATCATAGAATTCATTATCCTTCCACCATATCAATTTGGGGTCCTGAGCATTCAGTCGGATTGGTGGTAAAGAGATGATGTTATCAGCCAGTAGAGTTTTCATAGCCAATTCTAAAGACTCTCCTAGAGGAGTAAATTTTTGATGCTTATCCCATTTTTTGAATTCTAGCTTCCTTTGAGATGGTTGAGAAGAATTTTGCTCTGAAGCTTTAATGGCTTGAGTGCCAAGAGTGAGATTGTAGGCTAGTGCCTTTGATGGGGTATGGACAGTGTCAACAATGCCATCTATGATGATGCCTTTATTCTTGTTCCAATTTTTGTTCTTGTCTTTGGAACTAGATCCAGATTTGTACTTGTCTTTTTGGAGTGTGATTTCCCCTTTTTTTACAAGCACTTTTTTGATTTTGATAGCATTATCCACCATCTTGTCAAAAGATGTATGATCTTACATTTGAAAGGGATAATTGAGCTTTGGAACAAGGTTATTGATAAAGATTTCAAGTTTCTCCATTTCGGGAATTGGTCTAGCATATAGAGAGAACTTCTTTCGCCACCTCTTTAGGAAAGTTAGGAATGATTCTCCTGGATATTGTTTGAGATTACAAATATCAATCATGGTGATCGGATGCTAAATATTGTAGGAATATTGTTGATAAAAAAATTTAATCAATTCCTCAAATGTTTTGATCATAGGAGACAATCTTGAAAACCATTGAATGGATGCTCTGCCCAGAGATCTAGGAAAAAGATGCATCAGATAGGTTGGTTCATGCATGAATTCCATGGATTACGTACAGAACTCTCTAACATGATCTTGGGGATCAGAGTGTCCATCGTACTTATCATACTTTGGCATCTCCACTCTTTTCGGAAAGGTTGGCATGTACAAGTCTTTGTCAAATGGAAAAGGACATAGAGCCTCCATGCAGAACTCTTTGGGTTCCTTCTCTTTCTTGAGATTGTTAAGTTCAACTTGTATAGCATGCATTTGTTTCGTCATAGCTGTGAGTGGATTCTCTTCCTCATGTGTAATGATGTCTTCAACATTAAAGTTGGGAGGAAGTTTAGCTCCTTGATGAGCTAGTTGTAAAAAGTATGCTTCTCTATTTTCTTTCAAGAAATGTCTCATCATCTTGTTAAATTCATCGTCATTTTGGTAGCGAGCAATTTCTTCAGGTGTGGGTTCCTGATCTGCACCTTGTTGAGATTGAGCTCTTTGAGAGCCAAAATTTGTCCCTACTTGAGACATGGTAGGAGTTTGTGGACTCCCTGGATTAGATTGATGAGGGGTATGTTGAGTACCTCCGTGAGTCGATGGAGGGGGTACGTAACCAGATTTCAATCGATAGTTTCCAAGACCGTCATCCTCGTAAAGACCAGAATTGATGAGTTGCTCAAAAGTCAGATTTTGGATAGTGGTAATAGATTTCTTGTGAGAGGAAGCTCTAGTCTCCACCATCAACTTTGAGTGAAACAAAAGAATAAGATTCAGATAACTGAAGAATGAATTGAATCAAGATGATCAGATGATGCAACCTTGTCAAGGTTTGATTGATTTGAATATTTGATTAGATGTGGATGAAGGATACTGTGCCCTGGATGTATGGGTAGGTTCCCAAAAGATAGCGGACAAGATATCACAACACTTAGTAATTTTGATGATTGATTGATTGAAGATTGATAGTTATGACAAGGTTTTGACACGAGATGATAAAGACTCAAATTGATTAGACAGAAGGCTGAATCAGATTCAAAAGGCCACTTTAAGAAAATGATTGGACTCTTAATAGCTACTACTCTGTTCCTGACACAATGATCCGTTCGATAGATTCTGAAACTAGGCTGAAAGAGCTAAATATCTGGCAATCCTGACAATTTTCTAACAACTTTCAAAAATTTTGCAAATGACACTCTGAAAAACTCGTACGACAGTGGGTAGGCTATGAAATGATAGTTAAAAAACTCATATGATAGTTGCAAAGCTCATATGACAGTGGGTATGCAATGAAATGACAGTTGAAAATCTCATACGACAGTTGTAAGTAGGATTTGATTTCTTGAAATATGCTGGCATGAAAACTCGTACGACACTGGGTACTCAATCATACGATAGTTGGGTAGCAATGAAACGACAGTTGACAATATCATACGATAGTTGCAAGATTTTGACTTTGAAGATTTGCTGGCATGAAAACTCATACGACACTGGGTACTCAATCATATGACAGTTGGGTAGCAATGAAACGACAGTTGACAATATCATACGACAGTTGCAAGATTTTGACTTTGAAGATTTGCTGGCATGAAAACTCGTACGACACTGGGTTTGCTATCATACGATAGATGGGTTGCAATGAAATGACACTTGATGGAAACTCGTATGACTTTCTGACCTCTTGAGATGACTTTTAACTCCAGAAAAGAATTTGACTTCAGATTTTGCAAATTTTGAGTTTTCAGATTTGAATTGTTTGCAAATTTCAATGTCTAGATTTGAAGATTGTAACAGATTTGTCCATTTTCAATAACCAGATAGATAAACAAGCACGCAAAATAGCAAGCAAGTGATTTCAAGCATGTCTGAAAATAATGAATAAGGGCAAAAGCAACCTTGTGCATGAACAATCAAGTGACTTATTCGTTCTAATTCTCAGAAGTGCTAATTGTGTATGTTCCAAAAATGTTTTGCAATAACACACATATACCCTATAAAATGAAAATTTGGCCTCGCTAGGGTTTTTAGTAATGGTTTGACTCTGCAACTTTTATGATCCAAAGGGGTGAACTCCAATCCCGGCGCACTAGGCTTTTGACACAGTCTGAGAACTTAATCTTCAGGAGCTGCTAGGGAGATCTGACAACCCAACAATGAACCATACCCATGGAGATTTCTTCCACAAGGACATTTATATAGCAGCTGTCACTACCATGGTGAAAATGGCTATCACCGCTTGAGGTTCCGTCAACACAGTTTTCCCTGTGAAGGGATTGTCCGCTACGATTAACCCTCTCTAAAGATGACTCACAATAGTATACCACAAGGGGACTTGGCTCCAAATCCAAGGTTTTTGACACCTTTTCACTTTTAACCCAAACAAAGCAAGCAGATTAATCTGACACGCTAAGACAAAGTTTTGCTTCACCAAGGTCTATGATGCCAACTCCATGTGATCTATCAACCTCTCTGAGGAGAGAATGTATCAATCAATAAGAGAAGGCTTACTAACCAATTTTGATTCACCAAAGCTCGTGATGTCAACCCTATGTGATCTATCAACCTCTCCTAGGAGAGAATGTATCGATCAATAAGAGAAGACACACTAACCAAGTTGAATGTGAAACGCACTAAGTATCCTCCCTACCTACAAGGATTCTGTCATCAAGAAAGATTTTGCTAGGAATCCAATCTCTCAAGAATCATGAATAGTGTTCATAGGGCCTAATTACTATGTGAGCACAGATATATTCCCGAAAGCAAATCTACCAAAAGTACCCAAAAAGCAGAAAGAGGAACACTTAACGCTTAAAGCGAATATGAGATGAGTCCACAAGGTGGAACACTTAACACCTCACACAAGCTGAAAATGAGTCCCCAACTTAGAAAACAAGTGAGTTCCTAAAAGCACAAAAGGGTTGCCAAGTGGAACACTTAACTCTTTTGTCCTGTTGACCCCTCCCCTTTATGGCGCTGAGATTGCAACCACGGGGCAGAAATGAGGGGCCGGCGGATTAGCGAGTCCAATAACCCAAGATAGCAATCAAGATCAATCACAAGTATCTAAGACTACTTAATGAATCCTTAAGGGGTCACAACCTAGTATCAATTATGCAAGTGTGTAAAACAAAAGCATGAAAAGAATCACCCAAGCTAGACACACGAGAGATTTATTTTAAGTCCCAAATCAAAATGTCATTAGATGAAGGAGAATACCTTGGATCCTTGCAACGCGCTTAGTAGATTTTACTTGATTTTTAGCAATTTTTGTTGAGCTTTACTATGCAAGCAAGCTACGAACTCTCCAACAAGCCAACAAGCAAACAAGATATGCAAGGTATATTCAACTTATGAAAACCCTAGGGTTAGATCTAAAAATCAATTGTTAGGAGAAATAATAGCCATAAATTAATCTAAATGACAACTCATATCATGCATTGAATCATATGAAAAATAAGTGCATACCCATCACAAAATTTTAATTTTTTTGCACTGCATTTGACCTAGTCAACAAGATTTGATTTTTTTGATATGATTTTGGCCACAAAAATAAAAATTTAGAATAGAGACCCCTGAGAGCTTTCCAAAAATATAAAATTTTTAGAAAAATCTCTTCATTTGTGCCCTAGAGACCCGTTTTATCAAAATAGACCAGTTTTTGTAAATTGACTATTTGAGCTATTATATCATGTCCAAATTTAAAACACAAAGAATGGACCCCCTTTAGAATTTAAAGATCTTTCCGAAAATATAAAAATTTCTAAAAAATATTCTGATTTGCGTCAGATATTAAATTTTTTTAGAATTTCAAGAAAAAAATTATTAAAAATTCAAAACATCTTAGAAAATTCTAAATTTTTTACTGTAGCTTCCTTGATATGTCACCAATCTACAAAACAAATTTCAGACCAAAACTCTTAGCTGTTTGAGGGATAAAATTAAATCTTTGAAACTTTGGGGTTTTAGCTCCAAAAAAAATCAAAACCAGCATGCAAAGGTGGGTTGCCCCACGGTGGGCACCAGAAATGTGTGTGAAAATTATACCTGATCTATAGACACAACACTTCAGTAAAATATTAGAGGTTAGCAAAAATCAAAATCGTGCAAAATTGAAATCTAATTTAACCAAGCGATTTACTGCCTTCTAGTAGGTGTGAGATTAATGTTCTCAAATTGTTATCGAGATCAGTGACCTAGACGACACCTAAATGAAAGATTTGAATGCAATTGATCTAGATATGAATTGAATGCAATTAATCTATATTTTTGAATTTTCTATGCAATAAGAATGATAAAAACTGATATGAATCTATGTTAATATGAAAATTGATATGCTAAAATGATCTAACAATGATATGAAAAAGAATCTAAATGAATGTAAAAAAAAAAAAAATTGATCTCACAATAGCCTTGATTTGCAATAAGCTTTGATTCTCCAAATTCCAATTCTTCAAAATAGTTGTGCAATTCGTAGATGACTTTGGCAAAGTAAGCTTGCAAAATTATGAGATGATTTGAGATGAGCTGAAGCCTTGATTTTATAGAAATCCAGGGCTTTGGAGGTGCATGGGAAAAAAAAAACCATAAATCACTCAAATAACTCAGGTTGATTTTTGAGTTATTTTTAAATAAAGGATAATTAACTCACAAAAACATGCAAAAGCTAAGTTTTAACTCAAAATAGAGTTTAGCTTTAATTGATAATTGATAGTTGTCTGCTTTTATGATTGTGCATGTTTTATTTATGAATTAATTTAATAATAAAGTGATTTATTTCCAACTTAACTGCTTTTAAAAATAAAACAATTGATGTATGGGTTAATCAATTATTTAATCAAACTTTTATTAAAAACTATATTATTAAATAATGACAACTTGCTTTAATTAATTAAATAAGAATTTAATCAATTATTCATATGATATTAGATTTATTGTCAAAATTAAATAATACAATTAATAATAGATAAAATTAAATTTAATTACACAATTAAGTGGCAAATATTAAATCTAATTAATTAAATATGAAAATATTCAATTAATCAAACTTTAGGATAAATATGATTTATTGCCCAATAATTATAAAATTAAAGATAATTATGATTATTAAGAATATTACTAGGAATATTCTCCGATGCAGAATTTAAGATAATCAATTATGATTCGATGATGTTTAGATGTGCCTTAGATTAAGACTTTGATGTCAATTTCGTTCGAATTGAAGATGTAAGACATTAATGAACTTATAGCCCATTTTTGGGGTATTACACCTATGGCCTCCAATGTATCTTAGACGTATCATATCTAGTCAGAGTCCTTTGAAGCTTCATTTGAGTCTGTCTGTCTGTCTCATCTCCAGAAAGGATTTTGCATCTACAACAATGCAATCAAACACAAACTGAAAACAATCTATGCTTTTTACATGCTTTTATCTCCTTGTATGCTTACTGATTCACATTGTGATTTTTGCATATTTTGTTCCCATGAGCTCTTCAAATATGTCCTTTACAGGATTTAGAGAGTGATGACTGGGGGCATAATCTTTTCTTTGTTTTCTTCTTGTATGTGAAAATCTAACAACTTTGGAAATTCTGGATTGAAATGGTGTCCGATTGTAAGAGTCTCTATCTCAAATTAGATGGCCATGCGTACCTCGACCATTGATACCTCAAAAATTCAAAGAAGTTTGATCTAACTATTGTCTTTTTGAGTGAGTTCTTTCTCCTTCTATGAAACATGATCTTACCTAAGGATGTGAACGATAAAGGGTCACTAGGGGTAATTCACATTGGATTTATAATAATCTCTTGACTACTTGATGTGTTTGTAACACAAGGCGTATTTTGGTCATCACGACATTTATGTTTTGATGCTTATACAAATTGCTATATCAAAATGGACATGATATTCAGGTCATCCTGGTGCTCATGCCTTGATGCTTATATATAATCTGACATTGTGAAAACAAAATCAATATTCATATATCCATGGTTTCCTAATTAGTGGGTGTTGTATTGATTCATGCACGTACAAATCAATATTCATATGTCTGTAGTTTCATAACTAGTGGGCATTGTGTTGATTTATCCAGTTACCTAAAAATTCAATGATGAGAATGACCGACACATGATCAATGACTAGGTCCTAGGTCTTAGGTTGCATTTCCTATTGCATGTCTCTTTGTATTTTTGCATGTTTGCATGATCTCACAATGGCTAAATGAACTTCAACACTTAAATGATTCTTCAATCACCTATTCAAATCTAACAAAGAGCTGAAACCTACTTCAAAAGTCTCTTCATAGAATTGCAAGCAGTTATCCTCCTGAGTTAAACATCCTTTTTACATAAGACTGAGTACTTGTCTTCATCAATACCTACAAAACATATCATGTGTATCATTGCATTTACATTTCATATCATAATCATTCACTGCATTACAATACATCCATGTGCATAAGCATAAATCATACATACATCTTTCCATAATCAAATATATTTGCATAACATCCGTACATATGAAAGAAATCATTGCATTGCATATATCCATACATACATTCTACTCTACTCATAGCATAAGCATCACATGATATCATCATAAATCAAAACATGACAAGTACACATGAAGTCACAACCAAAATATTGATCTCATATATATATCAAAAATCTCAAACTAGTCAAGGGTGCACTACTGGCACAGTGTACAAAAGAATATGCTCATGTGAGCTATCAAAGTCAGAACAGTATATCAATGATCAAAAAGAGCACAATATATCAGAACATATCAAAATAGATCAACTGTTAGCATGATCCTCTACATCTGGTGGAGGTGGAGGTGGTGCATCCGGTATTGCCTCTTCTCTAGGCGCTCTGGCTCCCTTTGATGCCATCATATACTGAGAGTACGAAGGGACTCTTTGCACAGCAGGAACAACAGTATAATATGTGCACACATAGTAAGTTGTCCAAGAGGTCTGATGAATCACCTTTGCTTGTAATCTCTGCACCTTCACACGAAGCTCAGTACATTGTCTATTGGACTCTAAAAATCTCTCCTCCCACTGAGCACTGCAAACCTTTAGGTCCCTAACCTTTACTCTGAGCCATTTGATAGTCTCCTGTGGAGTAAGGGGAACAGTAGGATCAACATCGACTACTGGCATCTCAGTATCTGGGGCAGTCTTCTCTGTAGTCTCTACTCTCTATGCCTTATGGCATCTAACCTCTGTATCCAGATCAAATCTTGTCTCCTCCTCTATCAAATCCATACCACCACCCACAACCTACTCTGCTTCAAGTACCTCATCAGCTGAACCAATGCCCCCTAAAGTAACACCCTCTCCCCTAGTCTGTTTATGAGAACCTATCGATCTACCTACTGTAGAGCTAGTGGGACAAGGGGGCCTCATCTGTCCTGATGGTCTCTATGGTGGAGCCATTGCTCTAGGTCTCAGAGGTGTGGGGTGCACAATAGGAGCCTATGTAGGTCTAGGACCTTGTCTCATCGGAGCACCTATAATGTCCATCACCTCCTCCATGGAGGGTATCAGCTCTGTCAGATCAAAAAATATATGAATCGGATGATCAGCAAGCCATGAGATAAATCCATTTGTAACACCTGCATCAAGTACATCTGGTCTATACTCCCAATCTCTGTCGACAATAGCACTATACTCCTATGAACACAAAGCATAAGAGAGCCTCGTGGTCCATCCGAGTCTAAGCTCATGACCTATTTGAGCATAAGTAGCATAATCCTCTAGGGCATCCTGTACTCGTCCATATTGTCACCAGACCCTAGTAATAAGGAATCTCTCTATAGTGGAGGATGACCTCCCAATCAGCACACGACTCTGAAAGAAGAAACTAAATTGCTCCCGCGTAGTCGGCCAAGGCTCAATACCCACATATGGTCTCCATTGAACAAAATTCATATCATTGAGGCATTGCCTCCAGTACTCTACATGGTCCATCCGCCCCTGTATGACATATCCAACATATATATATATATATATATATATATATATATATATATATATATATATATATATATATATATATATATATATATATATATATATATATATATATATATATATATAACAAGCTCCTGTGGCTGCCTCTGTGAGGTACATACTGGTCTCAAAACTGGGATATGCTCCCACGCCCAGATCTATAATACTAATGCTCCAGTTGCAAAAGACTTGCTCTCCTAATACACTACCTCGTGCATCTCAGAGAACATATGGGCCAAAAGACACTGACCCCAAGCCAACTCAGAGGGAGTCACCATTAGATGTGCCACCATCGGGGCCTAGCCCATCAATAGACCGTTCTGCTGACGGTCAGACATGATAATCCCTCCTATCATCCCGGCAATAATACACTCTAGCCGGTGCATCTGTCCATAACACTGCACTAAGGTCTCCCAGGAAATGGAGGCAGTCATCTGAGTATCATCTCCAAAGAGATGTCTGAATGCTAATAGACCTGAGTTCCCCGAACTCACATACTCTGGCCGTCGGCCTGCATGGAAAGGAATGCGTAGTATACGATACACATCCTTAGGGGTAACAGTGATCTCCCCAGTTGGTAGGTGGAATGTCTGGGTCTCCGAATGAAATCTCTCAATCAGAGCAGTCAAGAGTTCATGATTTACCCTAATCTTGGGTAAATGAATGAGGTACTCAAATCCACAGGAATCAAGGTGTACCCTCATAGGGTCTAGCAATGACACATAATCTCTGAGTAGCTGGACGTGAAATCCGTACATGAACATCTAGATATATGACCTACACAATACAGAAATAGGGAATCCTATCAGTAATTTGGTCATAGAATGGGTTACAAGTGCAGGAATTGAACATATTACTATGCCATAAGGTAGGTTGAAAGGTCAGTAATCAGGCTAAAAGATTAGAAAATTCAAAAATTTGACCTAGTAATGAGTTTTTGGCTCATTGTTTTCCATATGACACTTCAGACTGGCAGGGAAAGTCGTACGAGTTTCTACATCATACCATACGACAAAGCATAGTGATACGATAATGCATTCCTCCTCGTACGAGTTATGAGGGACCCGACGAAATGTCGTACAACTCTTGGGTCCCTCTGATACGACTCTTGGGGGTTAATGAAACAACAACCTATCTATAGTTCAAAAGTCGTACAAGTCTCGCTGGAGAGTCATATGAGTTTCCATGCATTCAAAAATTCAAAATTTAAAAAGCATATGAAAAATGCTAAAAAGGCTATAAATCATGGAAAAATTGACTTTTCAGAGAAGCAAAGAGGTCCACCTACCGGATGTCCATACTAACGAGGTCTTTGGTGTCTCCGGTTGTGCTCAAATCGATGCGAACTCACAGGTACCTTTGGTTCTGCCATTTTCTCGCTCAGAGGGCTCCACAAGATTTCTAAAGTCAAAAGGTTGAAATGAATTGAAAATAACCCTTCCGACCTTTATATAGCTTTTGACCTAATTTTCAAAAGTGCTTTGTTTTTCATGAAAACTGTACCCCTGGCTAATTTCGACGTTCTGAACCCATTTTCGGGATCAAAATCAAAATCTGAGATCATTTACTATGTCAAAATTGCAATTTACAATTTTCGGACCCAGGACAGTCTACTGCTTGCATAATCGACCTTCCATCATCACAAAAATCCAATATTCAACTTAACTGATTATCTTACATCAAACTATCAAAATTTCAACTTGGTCAACCATGGTCAACTCATGGTCAAACCTCATCAAACTTGGTCTTCTGGACCTCCAAATGATGCAGAATGCGTTCTCGAATGTGTTTAACCACTTCTCAAATCAATTAACATGCTTCTGAACTATTCAACGCTGACTTTTCTTGTCAGATTTCAATTTTTATCCCGAAGGGGGCATGGTATTGCACATCATTCAAAGTATGTAATCTAAATTTGAAATCATATCTTTCCTCAGTAATCAAGACAACAACCACGTCTAGTTGTTGATTCATCAAAAAGACCTCATCGCTTGGGGCAAATCAATCACCGCTCGGGGCATATCAGATTCATCGAGATCCATATCAATCTGGTATTCTCTTAATCTTGTAAATTGTATTAGTCTTTTGTAACCATCGGTTCATTAGTGTTATTTCCTTGGTTCTTCGTAACTGAATGGTTTAGATGTGATACCAATGTGATTCTTATTGACAATCGGGTCTGGAATCGCTCACTCACTTCTTCGCAATCATAAGGTTTAGAATCGGGTGTTTTGACACTTCTTCGCAATCATCGGTTCATTGCTGTTATAGTTAACATTATCTTTGGTCATTCAGGACCTATTATCTTCATATCAATCTCAATCAGTTTCTGCTTCATATCAATTCCAATTTCAAATATCAGTTTCTACATCATACACAGACTGTCTTTGAACCACTGCACTTCGCACAGCAATTAAAAGAGGGGCAAAATGTAATACCCCAAACATGGGCTATAGGTTCATTAACCTGCTACATCTTCAATTCGAATGAAATCGACATCGAAGTCCTAACCTAAGGCACATCTGCACATTATCGAATCTTAATTGATTATTCTAAATTCTGCATCGGGGAATATTCCTTATTCCTATTTATCATAATTAACTTTGATTTAATGATTATTTGGTGATAAATCCTATTTATCCTAAAGTTTGATTAATTGAATATTCTGAATATTTAATTAATTAGATTTAATACTGCCACTTAATTATTTAATTGGATTTAATTATATTTATTCCTAAATTGTATTATTTAAATTTTGACAGTAAATCAAATATCTTATGACTAATTGATTAAATTCTTATTTAATTAATTAATGTCAATTGTCAAATTTAATATATAGTTTTTGAATAAAAGTTTGATTTAATAATTGATTAACCCATAAATCAATTGTTTTATTTTTAAAATCAGTTAAGTTGAGGATAAATCACTTTATTTATTTTATTTTATTCATATTTAATTATGCACACCCAAAAAGCAGCTGAAATTTAAATCAGAAAATCAATTCAAGTTGTTTTAAAAATAAACTCAAGTCTCTTTTGAGTTGAAAGCTTATCTCAACTTCTGATTTAAATCAAAAAGTTATTTTTGCATGATTTTTTGTGAGTTAACTATCTTTAATTCCTTGTTGACTCAAAAATCAACTAGAGTGATTTATGGCTTTTTCCATGCATCTCCAAAGCCCTGGATTTCTATAAAATCAAGGGTCACAACTTCATAATTCATCTCACAAGTTTGTATACTTACTCTGCCAAAATCAATCCACGAATTTGCATAATCACGCTGGTGAATCGACATCTGAAGAATTGAAGCTTCTTTGCAAATCAACAAATTTTGTGAGATCAATCTTGTCATTTTAGTTTCATATTTAGCATATCATTGTTAGATTAATTGCATGTCATATCAGTTTTTCATCTAGAATAGATTCATATCAGTTTATTTCATCTTATTGCATCTAAAATACCAAAAATATAGATTAACTTGCATTCATCTCATATCTAGATTTTGCATTCAAATCCTTCGTTTAGGTGTCATCAAGGTCACTAATCTCGGTCCAATCTGAGAATACATACTCGCATCTACTAGAAGGTAGTAAATTGCCTGGTTAGATTAGTTTCCATTTCACTTCACGATTTTGATTTTAACTAACCTCTAATGTTTTACTGAAGTGTTGTGTCTACAGCTAGGTACAAAATTCACACATACGATTACATTTAGTTTTCCAGATTGATATGCAGTATTGAAAACTTGATTTCTACAGTATGTTATTTGTTTCCCATGTATTTCTTAGATCCAATAGGATCTAACCATATTTTCTCTCTTATGCAGATATGAACCCTAAAGACCTAATATGCAGATGGAGACCCAGACTTTGAAGACCTTAATGCAAAGACCTAGCAGACTACCCATTGACAACAAACCAACACAAAGGAAATGCATGGGACCCCTATTCCATACTTCAATCTTTCTTTCAATTCCACATTTGTACTTTAATTGTTGATATAAAATATGAAACAAGAAAGGACATTTGTATATCACATTCAGTTTGAATGCACAATGTAATGATCATTTATGAATTTATGAATTTTTGGAATAATAATCAATACTTAGAGTACAATGATGACATCTAGAATGAATGCAATAATGACATGTAAACTAACAAAACTTTCAAAGAAGTGTTAATTAGACAAACAAATGCAACATTTTGCTATTTATGCTTATTGTATTGTATGTTGTATTTTTGAGTAACAGTGCGTACAAGGACCCAATACCAAAACTGGGGGCAATAATCCACCCAACATCACCCTCTTGAACATGCAATATAATCTTGTCAAGATCGAAGACATCCCTGAAGAGGAAGAAAATAAATCTTATGATGACATCTTTGATGATGAAGCCCTCCTAGACAACTTTGTCCTCCATCAACTTGCCATCAACCTCATTGAACTTCCCCTCATCCATCCCAAACTCGTCAACTGTGACCAACTAAGTATAACACATATCGATGAGTTCCAAAGTACACTCCTAAGATTCATGGGAGTATCAGACCAATAGCCAAATCAAGGACAAGAATCATCTTGTGTCTACACACTCAACCCTAAGGAATACTTTGGGGAAGAGGAAGTCTTTAGTTGAAAAAGTGAAATTAAAAGAGAAAATAATGAGTCCTAATGTGAAAACCCCTTTGAGGCACATTCTACATCTAAAAAAGAAAAAATAAAGGGTGTATCTTCTGGTGAAAACCTCTCTAAGATGCTAGAAGATGAAGACTTGTCTCTTCCTCCCATCCATAATTACAAACTAGAGCAATCATCAATCCTCATAGAGGAAACCAAGCCATTCAACTTAGGCACTAAATAATTCCCAAGGATCACCTACATTGCAACATCCCTGACTGAAGGTGAAGAACTAGCTTTCATAGCACTTCTCCAAGAAGCTACCATCAATTTTGCATGGTCATATGCACACATGCCTGGGCTTGATCCAAATCTTGTTGTCCATAATCTTGTAGTGGATCCTAATGAAAAACAAGTAAAGTAAAAGCTATGTAAGATGCATCCAAAAGTATCCCTCTTGGTAAAAGCAGAACTTGAGAAGCTCTTACAAGAAAAAATCATCAGAGCTATTGACTACTCGGAGTGGATCTCAAACATGGTGCCAGTAACTAAACCTTCAGGAGAGATCAACACAATAGAAGAGGAAGATCAACAAAAGTCAACATTCACCATGCCATGGGGCACCTTTTGCTACAATATGATGTCATTTGGGCTAAATAATGCAGGAGCTACATATCATCGAGAAATGATAGATATATTTCATGATATGATACATAAAATACTCGAGGACTATGTAGATGATATCCTTGTAAAATAAAAAACACGATGTGAACATCTCAACATCCTTGAGTGTGTGTTTGACCTTCTACATCACTATGGTCTAAAGCTAAATCCAAAGAAGTGTGTCTTTGGTGTAACATCTAGAAAACTACCAAGGTTCATTATATCAAGGCGCGGCATTGAGATTGACCCTAAAAAAGTCAAATCCATAACAGAATTTTCACCTCCCCACACACTCAAATATCTTAGAAGCCTTCAAGGTAAAATGAAATTAGTGTGTCGATTCATATCACAAATAGCAGATAAGTGTCAACCCTTCAATCATCTGCTCCACAAAAACACTAGCTTCAAGTGGGATCCCATATGTTAGAGAAGTTTTGAGAAGCTAAAGGAAAATCTAGCTAACTCTCCCATCCTTGTACCACCAGTCCTAGGATGCCCTCTCATACTTACATCTCAGCAACCACTATAGCACTGGGGGCATTATTAGCATAGCTTGATGACAATAGAAAAGAAATAGCCATCTACTATATCATTCGAACACTTGTCGACTATGAGATCAACTACTCACCAATGGAAAAATCATGCCTTGCAGTGGTCTTCTCCACTCAAAAACTTTGACACTACATGCTTAGTCACACCATCAAGCTTATCTCCAAGGTGGACCCACTCAAATATCTTCTATCAAGGACAACACTAACAGGCCAAATGGAAAAATGGGTTATATTGCTAAGCAAGGTCGATATCTAGTACACTAATAGAAAAGCAATCAAAGGGCAATTGATTGTCGATCAGCTAGCTAAAGCATCCTTGATAGATGCATATCTACTAATTATGGAATTTCTTGATGAACATCCAATATGGAAGCTATACTTTGATGGCTCCTGTACATTACACAGATCAGGGGTAGGAATCCTTTTTGTCACTCCTCAAGGTGACTACATCCCTAAATCATTCAAATTGGGATTCCTGTGCAGCAACAACATTATAGAGTATGAGGCACTTATATCAGGCCTCAAAATAGCTATCCAGTGGAACATCATAGAACTACAAGTGTTTGGAGATTCACAGCTGATAATCAAACAAGTCCTCAATGAATATCAAACAAAGGATGAAAATCTTCTACCCTATAAAGAATTGGTGGACAAATTTGAAAGAACACTTCTTGAGTCTAAAATTCACATAGATACTAAGGCTACAAGTCAAATTTGTCAATGCAATGACAACCATTAGATCCTTGTTGGAGATCCCTCAAGATTTAACGCAGTACGAATTCTTAGTCGAGCAGCTACACATGCCTTCTTATGAGAACGTCAATTTTGAAATGGTGTGTGTCTAGGGTTGATCCTTAGTCCCCATAGTACCATGACATTTACAATTACCTTAAAAATGGTATCATATCCCCCCACCTCAAAAACACCCAATGCCAAAACCTAATTCATAGAGCTTCCCACTACACTCTTGTAGCTAACACTCTTTATCATCGAGGATATCACATCATCCTCTCTAGGTGTTTAGGTTTGAACAAGGTCATCTTGGCTTTACAAGAGGTTCACGCTATAATTTTTGGTACCCACACGAGTGGCATGGTCCTAGAAAAGTAGTTGCTCAATGTTGGGTATTATTGGCCAACAATACCCAGTAAGTAAGCCAATTTGAAGATGGTTGAAGCAATTTCGCTCATCCTCACTACAGGCATTCAGATTTCCAAGTTCATCCTCTACCATATCATCTGTCACTTTGGCATCCCTTCTACCATCTTCATAGATCATGGCACACCCTTTGAAAACCAGCATGTGGATGATCTATGTGCCACACTCGACATCCATCACCATTTCTCTAGCCCATACTTCCCTCAAGGAAATGGCCAAGTTGAGGCAACCAATAAAACCATCCTCAAAATACTTAATAAAGTTGTCAATGATTTTGGTCATGACTGACACCTCCAAATTAATCTCACCCTCTGGGCCTACTGTACTTCCTATCTCACTCCCACAGGCACCACCCCATAATCCCTTCTATATGGTGTCGAATTCATCTTAATAATCTAGTTCGAGCTCCCTTCATTGTTTTTCTCCATGAAGCACTACACCACAGATGAAGACTATCATGTGGCACTCCTCACATAGCTAGACCTATTAGACAAAAAGAGGCAGCAAGAATATGATCACCTGGTTGCATATTAGAATCAACTCAAAAGGAACTATAACAAGAAGGTCCATCCTAGATAGTTCCAAGTGGGCAACATGGTCCTCAAATAAAATCAGAAAGTGCAAGAAAATCAAGAAAATAAGGGCAAGTTTGAGCCTACTTGGTTGGGTCCCTATATTGTCACAGGATGATTTGGCTTTGGAGGCTATTAGTTGTCAATACCAAAAGGTGAGACCCTGAATGATCCAATCAACATCATACATCTGACATGGATCTATACTTCAACCAAATCCTACATATCCAAAAAATTCATAAAATTTGGAAAAATCTAGGAAAATACAAAAAAAGAAAAAAAGCAAAGAAAAATAATCATCCAATGGTGAAAACTTGGAAATTCAAGCGCCTTGGGAAAGTATGTTGGTGAAAAACTAGAAACAGGCACCATACATAGTGGATCGAGCTATTATCTATCAAACTCCCATCCCCCCACATCCCCTTTATCCTCTCATCACCAAAATCCCCATCCCAAATTCCCCCCCCCATCCCCACCACCAGCTCATTTTCCCAAGGTGTTCTATTCTCAAACCTCTCCCACATAGAAATGAGTACTATCCCCAATCCTGAGCTTCCTGTATATATCTTGTATAGTGATATCCTTATGTCCTGTATCCTAATCTTTGTATATCTATTTTTCCTATCCCATTCTTTGAGCTTGTGTAAATATATGTTTTAAATATCCTATCTTCTTTGTACTATATTGTCAGGTCCCTTTGTACATATCCTCATCTATCCTGCAAAAACTAAGATCAATTGAACATGTCTCACCCAGCCTTGTCCTTCCACAACATATTTTGTCAACTATCCTTGCTCATATGATTATCCTTGATTCGTCATTTTCCAACAACACAACATTCTCCTCATCAAACAGGTTCTTGCAGGATGTATCCTTCCTCGTGTCTGACCTAATTTCCCATCATTAATCAAATGGGTCCATGCAAGATGAATCCTTCCTCACATCTGACCTAATCTTCCCCCCATCAATCCATCAATCTCTCTCCTTTGAAAAGGACATCTTGTGGATTTACCACTTTAGTCTTGGATTTGGTCCTTTGGATCTTGTTAATCTTTCATAACTTCTCAGTGTTCCTCTCCTCAAAGTTTCCATGATCCTTCATATCATGGTGTGCTGTGAATGAGGGCACTCTAGGGCAAGGTCTTTTGATCATCTTGTTTCTACCTGTGAGTCACTCAAATATGACCCTTGCATGGTCCACATGTGATATTTTTGGTTACATGGTGCACTTGGGAAATGTCATTTTTTTGTGGGTTCTCCAGCATCATTTATACCATGCCTCCTCCTACATTCATGTGTGATGTTGGGGAAACCCTTGCGTGTCTTTTTGTGTTATTCCTCTGTAATGCTGGTGACAAGGCCTTGTGTTCCCAGTAACCTTGGCAAGTCTCTAATGTTGCTATATAAAACTAGGTTGTGCTCTCCACATTTATGCAATGAGCTCCCTAGTCCCAATCCTTTCATATAGATTAATCTTGCATCCTACATCTAGCATCATCCTATATCATTTAATGTCATATTGCATTCATACATCTTTACTCATGGACGGAGTTCTATTTATCCTCTTTCTCATCTCCTTCCTTCTTTTTCTTCCCACTTGCGTACTTTTCGAGAAAATTCCCCAAAGTTTCCTCTTTGTGTTATTTTCTCAAGGGGCCACAACCCCTTACCATCTAATTCTTGTCTGGGCCATCTTATTTTCTTTTCTTTGACCAACATCACTTGTGGCATTGCATCAAAGAGGGGCAAAATGTAGACACCTAAAAATCCACTTGTTAATTAAAATCATTTTTAGTTAATAAAAGTCCTGATGACATCATCATTATTTAATTAGTTAATTATTTAATTAATTATTATTGTTATTATCCCCTCCTGTTTTAATTAAATCTATTTAATTAAAGAAACCCTCCCAAAAACATTTAAATCCAATTTAAATATTTACCCCTCCTATTTATTAAATTTATTTAATAAATTATGTCTCAACCCAAAATCCCATTTAAATAAATATTTATTTATTTAAACCCCAAAAATCCTAGATATCTTCTAGAATCCCCTAAACCTATCCTCTCATTCCTAATCACTCCCTAACCCCGCTTAAGGGGTGATTCCTAACCCTCTTAGCCTAAACCCTCTCCCTTTGACTCAAAGTCAACACCCTCATTAATGAATCTTACACACTCATTAATGGCCCCTCACACCATCATTAATAGTTCTTACAACCTCTTAATGAGAGCCAATGTCTCTTCTTCCACCCTTGTCCCCTAGCACACTTCCCTAGTGTTTCTCACACATGTGTGAGAAACCTTTCATCCTTATTCCTTTGACCCTAAGGCTTAACCCTTGATCCTAAACCCTAACCACCTTCCTAACCCAAGCCTCTCCTCAAAATCTATAAGTATCCCTCATTCCATGAGAAAAACACCAATTCACATCTTTATTTCATAGCATTATTATCATGTTAAATTGCATCTAAATTATCATAGCATAAACTAAATTGTTAGATTTCCTTCATATTTCAAGCTTTTCTAAATCACCCTAGCTTAGATAAATTGGATTAACATAGTTTATTTAAACCTTTTCATATCATTTTCATTCCATATCACACTTATATTTTAGTTAAAATCAATCTTGCATTGCATTCATAGCTTCAAAACTGCATTTGCATCATTTGGACCCTTGGAACCCTAGGGGAAAAATAAGTTCCCTATACCTTGTTTTTGTGCCACTTTTTGGGTCTCCATGGCTTGCAAATGATCCTAATCTTCCCTAAATAGCATTGGGTACATGCTCATTTTTCTTTGAGAACACACCCACATCCCTCTTAAATGATCAAATCAAACAGTGTCTGGGTGCTCCCATTTCAGCTCAATCTAAGGTGGCATGTGAATAGTTTTTTTTATATGTCGATGTATGCTTAATTTAGAATAATGTTTGAATTTCTTAGCGTTCTTTCGACAAGTTAGGCTCACATCATACATAGTTATCACTGAAGAACATCTTTTTAGTAAAGGATTGTATAAGGATACCTATGATACATCTCTTGTTTGGATTCAAACTTGTAATGGTTTTCTTTATTTCCCTCAAGGTTCTATTAATCTTCCTATGACTATTGCTATTAAGGTTGTTTACACTACCTTTTTTGTTATTCCTAATTCAGACCAATTGCAAGTTAAGCTTGGCATTTTGTGGCTTTCCTCCATGCAAGTCATATCCTCTCTTATTCATACGTGCATAAAGTTTCCCCAAAAAGGATAAGTTATCACCATTAATCATTCCCTTTACAAACCTTCACATCCTCAAGATTGTGTTGATATAGATTTATTTTGTCCAACTCTTCCTCAAAAACCGCCTAACCATCCTGATCATCTCTTTCGATCCTATCAACGTTACAAGGTAGAAAAGATTCTTGACCTTAGCCTTCCTAAAGATGCTACTCCTATAGCTATCTTACCTACCCCACCTATTCCTCTACCATTTATTCCTCAATCTGTAGAAATTCCCTCCCCAAAACCTATGATTATGGAACCTAATTCTTCAAGTTTATCCCGTAAAAACATTTGTAACCAACATACTTGTTAGCATTGCAAAAACCATCAAGCTAAGGCTAAGGCTCATTCCCTTTCTTCTTGCACTGTGTCTTCCTCTCAACCTTTTCCATCCTTTGATCAACCCATGATTGAGCCTTTAAAGAAATTTAATCAAACTAACAATATGAAAAAGGATAAACATTATGATTCAATTTGTATTTTAGATTCTATTAATCTTGATATGGAAGATACTCTTGATGAGGATTCTATTGCACATGTTAGTGATGATGAATATGAGAATACTGATATGGATTATGATTTTCCTAACATATTTTCTATAGAGCTTACAATCACTCCTAGTTAAGAGAGCAGTGACTCCCACCAGAGTCCTTGCTTGGATCTAATGGTGGTTCCTAATGTGTTGGATGTTGTTCCTCTTGCGAGTTGCTCACCCTTCAATAAAATTTCAAACCGAGATGGGGGGAGCATGTGGCACAATTGATGTGGACTTCTCTAGCATGGTAATCTTTGTGTGTTCATGTTATGTTTCCCCCGTGTTGTGCTTTTTGTTATATGTTTTGTCTAGATTTTTTTAGACAATTCCTTACTGCTACATTGGCACAAGATGATAAAGTAGTCAAACATGTTGTGTGATTATTCTATTTGTACCTCTCTCCTATTTTTTTGTTACATGTTTTTTTTTATATGTTCTATTATTATTAAATGTGCCCTTATGTAGTCTACTTGGATGCTTGTGACATAGTAGCACCAATTCTTTTTGGTCTTTGTGTTGCCGGCCCAAAAAGACTCTTCTTTGTATATCTTACGTATTTTTTCCTCTATTGTGTTGTAGTTCTACTTCCTTTAGAGAATAATGACATTTCATACTTGATATAATATTACATATTAGCATATGATTATACTAACTCCAAAGTCAATGGACCCCTTTGTGTTCTCTCTTTTGTTATGTGTTCATTTCCCTTGGAATATTCTCTCATGGGGGCATTTCACAATGGAATTGTTCTTCATGAATGCATATACACTTTTGTTAAAGTAATTTCACTTGTTGAGGCATTTTCAATCCCTTTAATATGGGGGCATACACTCCGCTCACTTTTTGCACACGCACATTGGTAGTTTTTTCTCCTCTATCAAACTATTGACAATTCATGGGGTCTCTTTTCTCTTTTGGATCTCTCTTTGTATTACTGGCAGTCCAGGAGGACCAATCCTTATTTTTTATCCTTCTTGGAACTATTGAAAGTCTTGGAAACCTAATTTCCTTTTGATCCCTTAAGGACACACACATCCTTATGCCTAGGTCATCTTTTGATTCTTCTTTTTTTGGGACATGGAGTCACTAGTACATTTGACCCACTTTTTAGACAAACATTTTTGACCGAGCATTAAAATGATTTTCCTTGGTCAGTTTATAGAAGGAAAAAAAAATTATTTTTTCTAATCTATTCCCCTGTAGGTCAAAATTACGACCATGACAGGTGGTTGTAATTCCGACCAACACAGGAATATAATTTTTTTTTAAAAAGACATGGTTTCATTTTATTTCATTCTGCAATTACTTCACATGCAAATGAGAGGTGAAGAAGAGGAGGGAAGGAGGTCAAATTAGATCAATAGCACACATTTTTTATCATCTCTTTACTGGTTTCATCTCTTAACCCTAACCTTACACATGCTTATTAAAACATTGGGAAAATATTGTTTATTAATGTTTATCTTTGAACATTCAGTAGATAATGGCATTGGAAGACTTAGAGGAAGTCTAGATTATCAATTTTGTGGGCATCGCCATCAGTGCCCAAAATGTTTGATTTGAGCTCTTTTAGTTTATTTCTCTGGTAAACAAATCTGCAAAATTGAGGGAAAGAAAAAAATAATGAGGGAAAGAACAAAAGTATCAGACAAACTCATATCCATTCATAAGAACCATAGAGAAGCATTTTTACCATCAAATCCTCTAACTGTACCCTCGCGGGTTATGCCTGGCAGAATACACTAACTTTACATTCTTCTCTATGGTTCTTGTGAATGGATATGATTTTGTCTAATACAACAAATTTGACAGCCCTAGTTTATAAACTATACTATGGACCATAGAAGATGTAAACCCTCCATTTTTGTGTTAATTGTCCCTAAATAGTGAGCAGGGGTCACAGTCACTTGGATTGTTGCAATATTGGATTGGTATGATCCTCCACTCCGGGTATAAATGAGTAGGATGGATCAAAACAAAATGTATCATAAAAACTCATATACATTCACAAGAACCATAGAGAAATGAGTTACTCAATTTAGATCTTCTATGGTCCATAGTATAGTTTAAAATAATGAGGGAAAGAACAAAATGTATCAAACAAACTCATATCCATTCACAAGAACCATAGAGAAGCATTTTTACAATTAAATCCTCTGATTGTACCCTCATGAGTTATGCCTGGCAGAATACACTAACTTTACATTCTTCTCAATGGTTCTTGTGAATGGATATGAAATTGTCTAATACAACAAAGTCAACAGCCCTAGTTTATAAACTATGCTATGGACCATAGAAGATGTAAACCCTCATTATTTTAAACTATATTATGGACCATAGAAGATGTAAACCTTTCATTTTTGTGTTAACTATCCTTGAATAGTGAGCAGAGGTCACAGTCACTTGGATTGTTGCAATATTGGATTGGTATGATCCTCCACTCTGGGTATAAATGAGTAGGATGGATCAGAACAACATGTATCAGACAAACTCATATCCATTCACAAGAACCATAGATAAATGAGTTACTTTAAATCTTTATGGTCCATAGTATAGTTTAAAATAATAAGGGAAAGAACAAAATGTATCAGACAAACTAATATCCATTCACAAGAACTATAGAGAAGCATTTTTACCATCAAATCCTCTAACTGTACCCTCACGGGTTATGCCTGGAAGAATACACTAACTTTACATTCTTCTCTATGGATCTTGTGAATGGATATGAGTTTGTCTGATATAACAAAGTTGATAGCCCTAGTTTATAAACTATACTATGGACCATAGAAGATGTAAACCCTCCATTTTTGTGTTAACTATTCCTAAACAGTGAGTAGGGGTCACAGTCACTTGGATTGTTGCAATATTGGATTGGTATGATCCTCCACTCTGGGTATAAATGAGTAGGATGGATCAGAACAAAATGTATCATACAAACTCATATCCATTCACAAGAACCATAGAGAAATGAATTACTTAATTTACATCTTCTATGGTCCATAGTATAGTTTAAAATAATGAGAGAAATAACAAAATGTATCAGAAAAAATCATATCCATTCACAAGAACCATAGAGAAGCATTTTTACCATCAAATCCTTTGACTGTACCCTCACAGGTTATGCCTAGTGGAATACAATAACTTTACATTTTTATTGGTTCAAAGTGGATTACACTAATCTTCATGATTTGGGATCGATTATCTTCCCTGTATTCACTCTCTCCCCTTCAAAACACACCCTTATCTCTATTAAATAAGCCTCTCAAGGCTAGTATAGCCCCTGCTAACCGTAACAATCAGTTATAGGACTGTTGACAGTTAGTTATTTGCCACTAACAGTTAGTTATTTTAGATTAAAATACATACAACATACTTATTCTTAATGTTCATCTAACAATCTGTTGTCATCTTTCTTTGTTTTGAATGAATGACTACACATATGTTCCAAATGCCCTCTACAATATATTAAAAACTACCAATGAAATGTATATGCAAAAATAAAACTTAACGATACAATATTATACAATGCCTTCTCTTTTTATTTATTACAATGTGTTTAAAGGTTCTGCATTACATCACTACACAAGAAAGAGAAAACCACATCTAAAGTATATCTAGGATTGTACCACAAATATATTTCTCTACATCTTGTATATTGCCTCTGTCACTGAGGTTTCAATGGCCAACAACAATGGAAAATGCTTCTTACAACCATCTAGATCCTCCACTAATAATACCAATGGAGCCCTAGAAATAATAAAAAGAGCTTAACATTATAATAATATCGCGATGACAACAATGGTGGCATTAAGGAGGCAATTACTAATTGAAGTGTGCCAACATTTCCATTCCACTGAGTGATTGTACACTGAAGCTAGGTAGAGATATCGACAAAGTGGATATCGCCATATAAAATCATCATGATCCCAATATTTAATCCATTTTCATCATTCACAGCCATAGAAATTGAACACAATTTTTTTCCATAGTATCACACACACACACACACACACACACACACGTGTGTGTGTGTGTGTGTGATCTTAAAATAGAAGCACCCATGTTGTAGGTATCTAATAAGCATAATGTAGGCTAGGACATACATTGAATTTTGAATTCCAATCACTATAATATATTAATAGATTTGATAATATATTTTATTTTATTTTTAAAAAACTAGTCAATCCTACTTCATGTTCCATACAAGTGCACCCCTCAACCAATAGGGTTCATCAACCAAACACATGGACCTTGTTTACAAGGTTTTTTTTAACTTCATAAGGATCCCAACATGCTTCATTCATCTTCACACAAACATCTAAACTCCTTGCAAGCAATATGTCCCTCTTCTCCAAACTGCCTAGTTTGGCACAGTCCTACTAGTACAGCAGCGAGAGTTTTTAAATATTTTCTCAAACCTTTCCCAAAAAAATATGCAAACCAATCACATATTCAAATACCCTTTTGGAAGCTTGACCACATATCTAAAAATAAACCATAGCTTCTTTGGACCAATCCTCTCAAATCTGACATTGTCCCTGAACTAGGAGGGCTAATTTGACTCATTTTACAAAGAAACCCCTAATATTTCTTCATCCCAGGACTTGAGAATTTTAGAAGAGTTACCAAATACTCCCAAACCATGGATTGTACAACCAATTTGGTCCTCAAACCTCTCCATATGCAAAATCCTTAATGTGCTCCTCTAAAACCCCTATAATCTAGGGCTTGGTGAATGTATGACCTCCCAATGCTATACTTTCAAATAAAGGGATGATTCACCATCCTTAGGCCATATCTAAGTGGATTCAACCACAAAAATACCCCCTCCAATGGCTCGAACTCCTACTGCATTAACCATGCACCATGCATGTAACCCTCCAATACTGTCCATTCGGCTCTCCAACATTAATCGCTGCAAACTTCCTCTTGTTTCTACATTATTCATGTTAGAAATACATGTTATAAATGTGGATCCATCCCCAAGTTATAGTATGTAAAAAAAGGGGATGGATCTTACAAATCCATGGTGGAAACCAAAGCAATTTGTGAACTTCTACAGGACAGTCAACTCTAAATCAATAAAATAAAGCTACAAAGGTCCAAACTTGATCTAATATGTCTTAAAACCTATCATGCAACCATAGCCAAGCTTATGGTTGATATCAAATCAAGAAAACTTCAAAAAATTGCTAGAAATTAGTTTTTTATTGCTTCCAAATAGACACAGTCCATACAAATGAAATCTGAAACACTAACTAACTATTTTTTTAATTGTTCCTAAATAGTCTAAACTAATTGTCAACAAAATAAACCAAAGATTGTTGTCAAGTTGAAACCTTGACAAATAGTTATGAAAGCTATGAAGTGGAGAATAATTTATGAGAGGAATTGTAAAAATGAAAATAAAAGTAGCAGGCTTGTTGAACATTCTCATGTTGCAATCTGATTTGAGATTTTGTCTACATTAGTATGTTACTTTTTATTGCAATTATAATTAGTTCCTTGGTTCCTTAGTAATTTCTTTTTATTGCATGGTTGTATTTGGTTTGTCATTTTGTTTTGAGTGTCTAGTGATTTAAACCAAAGACTTCGACTTAGCCAAAAAATGTGCAAGTCTACATTAGTATGTTTATTTTTATTGCAATTATAATTAGTATGAATGAACAAAATAATGATAATGTAATATTTGTGATAATACAATATTTGTCGAAATAGCATCGATGACTTTGGTCAATGTGCCTATGTGTCAATGTGGTGTTGGCCCATGCATGTTGAAGACGTCATGCACAACAAGTAATCCTAGGCGTCAATTTTAGGGTTGCCCCAATAGGAAAAAGGTCTAGATATGTAATTATATTTTATGTTTAAAAATAATTTGACAACTAATCATTTTAGGAAGAACTGATGTACATTTGGTATTGCAAGGAAATAGTGGATGTCAATACTTTTGGTGGGTTGATGAAACCACATTTATATCTACCCCATCTACATCTATACCTGATGTAGGAAATGAGTGCAACTTGTGCAAGGCTCGAGAGGCAGCTAGTGTCGCCAAGATTGCTTCAATGGGGAAAGCATAAATCATGTTTCTGCAATGCCTTCTTTGTGTAGTTTGTGCACTACTTTGTTGGGACCATATGCGTAAATGTGGTTAATAAAGGGCTATTGTAGATACTGAAAGTATTTTAGAATTTCAAGTAGATACATTGGACATATTTTGATAAACTCATGAACTTTTTTGTTGTTTATGACTTCATTATGATTTTCAATATAAAATTAAACAAAATTAAAAATTAACCTTATTTAAAAAAATTAAAAATTTATAACATTTTTTAAAAAAATTATGATTTTCAATATAAAATTAAATAAAATAAAAAAATAAATTATAATATTAAAACAATTCAAAAAATAAAAAAAATTATAGCGGAGAAGAAGTTATGAGAGGAATTGCAACATGAGAATGTTCAACAAGCCTGGAACATAGCTCTATGAAACCTTCACAAATATCACTTCTTTGGCCTCCACTCATACCTCTTCTCAGAATTTGGAAACTTTTCAAAGAAAAAGGTGATGAACATGCAGATTTTCCTAAGCACTACTGGGAGCTGACCCAACAACACATGTACTATTGTGAAAATCATCACAAGTCCATTTGTTGTCGGGTCTAGTTCCCAGTAATGCTTGGTCAAATCTGCATGTTTGTCAAATGTAAATGGAATACTTTGTGCCTGGCATACTTAAATGGAATACCCCAAGAAGTACCAAATGATGAATGTGCAATTGTTGTAATGACAAAGCATCAGAACCGTCCATTTCTAGAACTTGATTTTCTATAGTCTTAATGATTTTTCTATAGTCCTAATGATTTTTCTTATTTTTTATCTTTTGTCCCTTTTTTATTTCCTATGTCTGTGCTTGGTGACAGGATTTTGAACATTGTTGACAAAGCGTGTTTCTTTTTTTATTGTCATGGGGTTCTGCATTATTTGTTGCTCTTGATAAATTAGGCCTTTAATTTGAATTTGTGTTCACTATTTTATTTCAGCTTGATATTTCATTCATTTTTCATATACACAGAGGCTACACATGCTAATAAAAATATGAGCTATTTGATTTAGGTTTACTGTTCATGATTGTAAATGGTTAATTTTTCTAATGGTACTCTTGGTGTATTCCATTTAAAAATAATCATTTTTCTATGGCTATGATAAATGTCCCTCTTTGTTAAGAAAATTAGAGTTGACAAAATGGTTGTTCAACGACTGTATCTACCATTAGAGCCATTTCATATGCACAAGTGATGAACATGTAGATTTGTGTAAACACTACTAGGAGCTTACCCTATAACACATGTAATATTGTGAAAAATCATCACAAGTCCATTTGTTGCAGGATCTAGCTCCCTGTAGTGCTTGGTCGACAAATCTGCATGTTTGTCACCTGTGCATATACCTTCTCTGATCGACTCTTATATGCACATGTACTATTGTGAACATGCAAATTTTCCTAAGCACTACTGGGAGCTTACCTAGCAACATGTGTACTATTGTGAAAATCATATCACAAGTCCATTTCTTGCCGGGTCAAGCTCCCAGTAATGCTTGGTCAAATCTGCATGTTTGTCGAATCTAAATGGAATACTTTATGCCTGACATACTTAAATGGAATTAATTGGTGTTGATACATGTATATATTGTGTTTGATTGTCACCCTTTCTGAAAATAGACAATTGACTACACACATCATCACCCCTTCTGTTGACGATCTTGCATTCCATATATAAGGTAAAGGTAATTTGTTCATGTTTATGATCTTGCATATTGTTCATGTTATCTTATACATTATTTGTAGCATACGTATCATGTAATTTTTAGCTAACTTAAGATAAATGATTAACATATGCAAGAAATTTAATCCCTTTGACGAGGATCCTACACAGTGACATGGATCAGCAGGTATAAGTCAATAAATAGACATAATTTTTTTATATTCTTCTTGTTTATCACTGAGCACATATGTTATAAATATACATATTATATGATCATATAATGTGTTGAATAATCGACGCAGAAAGTTTGACATGTTATATTCTTCTTGTTTATCCTTTTATATGATTCTTGTTTTTGTGCCTTTCCTTCACTTTCAACTTACATTTTATATCTCCCATGTATAGACAAAGAAGAATCGTATGGGTCACGACTCTATTCAAAACTTGATTATTCTATATATATTATTTAATTATTATCAAAATTCTATTTGAAGTGGGGACATGACAATATCTCATTTGATGGATTGCAGGACCCACCAAATAGGTACTTGTCAAATCTATCTTCCTCGAATGAGGGAAATACGAGAATGGTAGATGAAAGTTTGACATGTAGTACGGCTAAAATAGGGAGATCAACTAGAGGTCAAAAGATTAGAAAAAAATTCAATAAACACATGCAATTTTTCCTTGCTAAAGGGGGGTCATGTTCTTATGATGATGAGACCAAAGGCGACATCAAGGTGCCCTTTCAGTACACACATCTTGAGAAAGAATGGGTACCTAATAAGCTACCTCCAATTAACACTAATTTTTGTGTTAAAAAGAGGATATATTGCATAGCTCCATCCTCATTACATGGTTTAGGTCTGTTTTCCATGGATGGGATAAAGGTATGTTACAAAAAAGTTGTTGAATTGATGGAGTATGTCGGACCTTGTTACAATTACAATGATTGGATGTGGATTTTTCAATATAAAAAAAGTATGTATAGGTATGCACTATCAGAAAATTATATACAATGGAAAGAAAATGATCAAAGTAAAAGATTTTATATGTACATTGATGGGAGACCAAAAGAAACAGGGAATATTGTGGGTTTTATAAATAGTACGTGACCTTCCTCAACTAATAAGCAACCCAATTGCATATTTGAGGCACGTGAGGGGAATCATGTTTTTGTATGTGAGATAAAATCAATAAGTGTAGGGGAAGAACTAATAATAGATTACCATTTAAATCACATTGATACAAACAAAGTTACTATCATGAGGGTGGTAAGTACTATATACCAATTAAACTAACCTCAAGTTTATGACTCCCATATACCATTTTATTAATAAGTTTTTTTTACTAAGTCTATTGCTTTCAGTTCGCTAAAGTTTTTATATTTAATCTTTTTGTCACAGGATGACATGAATCCCCCACATGATAGAGGCCATGGGGATGCTCCTCCCACCCATTCTTCAAAAATGGTAAAACTTATTGTACTTATACAAATTAGATAGTTGAAAAATGTTATATTATTATGTTATTTTATTTACGGTTTTGGAGTTATTCTGGTAGTTTTACTGATATTCCTATCACAAATTGATGTTCAAGATAGGGGAAAAGCACCTGCAACAAAAGAAGCAATAGTTGTAGATACGGATGAGGATATCCCAGAAATCCCTAATATAATAATACGATGAAGACAAAACTAAAAAAATTCAATGTAGAAATTATTAGCATTTTGGAAGATGCAAATCCAACTGAGGAGATGTTGAAGAGGATAGATGAATTGATGGGGCAAGCACGTCATTTTGAAGTAAGCAGTAATGAATCTTTAGTTATAACAAAAGTTCAATAAAGGTTTATATTTTATACTCTTTTATGTCATGAACTAAAATATGTATGTGTTCTTGTTATAAGATTTTTTGTTTTCTCAAGTACCTGGTCATGGACATCACGGTGAGGCCAGTACTAGCAGAGCTCCGGCCACCTCAGGTAAAATAATCCTTAAGTTAACAAGTTACAAGGAATTTTTTCTTTGGAACATTCAAAAACTTCATTGGACTTACTGATTAGAAGTGTAAATTTTTCATTGCACTTACTCATACTGTAGATACACCTATAGGAAAAGGTATAGTTACAAGAAATTCAAAATTTCTAAGAAAATTTTTGCTCAAACTTTATTGAAAGCTACTCTTACTTTTATTATTTTAGAATGTCTTTTCTAACAATGTATTGTTCTGGTGATCAAGTGGAGGTGACTCCTCCTAGGAGGTCAACCGACATCCATCCGAGATTGTTGAGTGCAATGTCGGCAACAAGGGGCATGCAAACATCGATGCCTTCATGGTCTATGCTTGGTAAATCCTTGTTTTGCTATATTTGGTTTTGTGTTAATTATGATTTGATAATTTGTACTTTAATCTTGGGTGCATCTCATAGTGGATTAATTTTATGGAGTAGGAGATACACCAGTGTCATCTGCTACGCCAGATACATATCAGAGTACCTATATTGGTGATAATTTACCATCATTTCCTAGATCTACCTGTGTTTCTAGCACGGGAGTTATGCATATGTCATTGTTGATTGACGATAAAGAATTGATACCTTTAAAATGTCCTAAGCTTCTAGGTACTTTAAATTTATTATTTTTTATATTGTAATATATATTTACCTATTCATAACAAGTTTTGGATTGATGATCCCATGACATTTTTGCAGGAAATGATTCTTTTTATAAGATGGTTTATGACTTCACATTGAAGATATTTGGGCCCACCATACGTACAAGGTGGAATATCATAAGTGAACTAACCCTATCCCACTATTTTTATTTCATATCATTAGTTGGTACAATATTTTTTCTTTCATTCAGGCCTTTTCTTTTACTATATTCAAGGTACACAACTTTAGTTTATTTTTCTATCTAACAATTTTGTGTTTTTTCTTAAAAGGTGGAACTTGCAAGACAAAAAATTAAAAGATCAGCTCATTAAAGATTTAGAGCATGAGTTTGGTAGTAATATTTTTGAGGAGAAGAAAATTTTAGAAAAATCTGCCAAACATCTTAAGACTGTGAGGGACTCATATAGAAGGAATCTCGTCCAGAACCCAAAGTATGAACATCCTCCCTTTATTCCAGTGAGGGATTGGACTGAGTTCATTTTGGATGCAAAGGAGAAAGGGGATGCTCAAAGAGGAATTACACCAGAAAATGAGAGAAGAAGGTATGCAATAGTATTAACTACTAGTAGAATTTAATAATGCACTAATTAGTGATATTTATATCTATATCATCTAACATATTTTAAACTTTTCATAGGTTGCAGGACACATCAAAGGCAACAAAGGCTAGACTGCAAAAGATTGGATAGCACAAACTTGGCTCTGGTGGATATTCAAAAATTAAAGCATGAATTGTAAGTAGCAGTAAATGAATTCCAAATCAAAATTATTTATAAAATGCAAATAATTTTGTTTAATCAAAAAATACAGGGCTCATAATTTAATTTAGAGGCTACGGCAAAACACAAAAAAATTGCCTTCAAGGAAGGCTATCAAGCCGTGGTTGAACACCTACGCCAAGCTTCCATTGGCTCAACCCAAGAGTCTCCTACACTGATTGAATAGGTAAATATTCCAAAAAATATATATTTGAAATTGAATACTTGAGCAACAATCTATTTGATGTTAATTTCAAACATAAATTGACTACTTTTGTTTTTAAAAATCAAACAATGATAATAATGTGCATGACATTGCAATGCAACCTCGTAATTTGTCATGCCCAAAATTTAACCGATAAAAATTTGTTTCATTTTTATCAGTTAAATTTTGGGCATGACATTTGGTATCAAAGCCTAAGTTTCAACATTGGAACCTTTAAACCCATTACGTTTCAACTCATCTAACTTAATCTATTGTGTAGGATGCATGTCATCACAAGAGATGGCTAACGAGGCAGGGGTCGTAGAGCTGCACATGTTAGTGCAAGACAAGGGGGTGGACCACCACCACCTCCACCTCCTCCACCACCTTCACCAACTCAAAACCCTAACCAGGATATTATGGACATCCTTTATAATCTAATTGGGGTAATTCAGCAGAGGCTACCACCCATAGTTCCTTAGTCAGAGTAGAAGATTTCTGAAAGGGAAGCAGATATCCCAAGAGGTGGTAGAGCAGTTAACAGAGAGAGGATTAGAAGCCCTCCACCTAGGCTTGTTGAGGGTCATGGTGATCATGAGGGTGAGTCACTTCGTCAGTTAGAGGTACCACCCGAGCATGGGATACGAGGTAGAGAGAGACCCCCTAGAGATGTTGGAGATGAGATCTGAGAGTTAATACGACTCCAGCCACCCTTATTTTTGAAATCCACTGACGGGTCAATAGCATAGGCTTGGTTACAGAGTTTACAGCGATGCTTTGGATTGCGCCCTTACAAGATTAATCTAAAGGCACGACTTGTAGTTCATCTCCTATGGAAGAAAGCCTCCACTTGGTGGCAACAGGAGGAGTCCATTGGTGGTGTGGCTATTAACACACTCACTTAGGAGTCTTTTGTAGCCCGTTTCTGAGAGAGATATCTCTCCAAGCATTTCAGACAAAGACAGATAGAGGAGTTCCATGATCTCCAGCAGAGAGGTCTCACAGTGGCCCAGTATGAGAGTTGGTTTCTTGAGCTTCTTCCATATGTAGATTATATGAAGGATGAGAAACTATGTATCCATTATTTCATTAAGGGACTTAATATGTCTCTTTAGGGTACATTATGTCTAGCCTTTCCTACCACATTCAAAGATATAGTTGAGATGGCACTTTTAGCTGAAGATATCTATACTAGATAGGAGTCCTAGGATTGGTCTCAGCACCGAAACCCCTCATCCTAGCAGTCAAGATAGCAGAAACCCTCTTGGAAGGGGAAACAAAACCATTCAGCATGATCCTTTAAGGGTCAATAGTCTCAGTAGTAGGGATCTCAACAAGATTCTAGACAGAGGCATTCACAGGGTTATCAGGGCTCTAAGACCAAACAGTGGCAGTCTCAAGGCCCTAGATAGGATCAGAGGACACATACCCCTCAGACACAGTCAGCTAGGACTCAACAGTTCTCTAGAGGTGGATACAGTGGTTCTAGTAGGACCAGAGGGTCACAGCAGCCTAGGACATAGGGAGTACAAATTTAGACTTGAGGGCCATGTTACACTTGTGGTGGCATGGGTCATATAGCGAGAGAGTGCCCACAAGGATAGTCAGCTAGTGGTTAGAGAGGGGCTACCTCAGAGCCTACAGTTGGATATATGGGTAGGTCCCATAGAGTATTTTCAATGGTTGATAACCACCAGGCCGAGCACCAGGCCACGGTCATAGAGGCCGCAGGTAGGATTCAGGGTATCAGTGTTTCTATCTTGTTTGATTCAGGAGCCACAGACTCCTTTATATCTCTATATGTAGTGGAGCATTGCAGGTTGGTGGCATTTAGAAAGGATGTCGGTTGGGAGGTTGAGTTAGCTTTAGAAGCTAGAGTGTTTGTTAGTTCCTTAGTTCACAGTTGTCAGATTTAGATTGGAGACTTAATCACAATGTCTGATCTTCACATTACCCCTCTAGGTTCTTATGATGTAGTCCTTGGCATGGATTGGCTATATGCCCATAGCGCCAAGATGGATTGTTGACAAAAGAGGGTAGAGTGCGTTGATGATCATGGTACTTCTATGGTGATATTTGGGGTACAGAGACCCGTATCTCTTTGCATGATTTTCACTATGCAGCTTAGGCGGTGTGTGTGGAAGGGATGTCAGTTATTCACCATCACCATTAGTGATAGAGAGGAGGATTCAAAGGGGGAGCCTTCACTCAAGGATTATCCTATTCTTCAAGAGTTTGCAGATGTATTTCCTTCTGAGCTACCTGGCATGCCACCACCTAGGGTAGTTGATTTTCATATAGACCTTGTGCCAGGAGCCAGGACCGTATCTAGAGCACCTTACAGGATGACCACACATGAGCTCAATGAGCTCAAGATTTAGTTAGAAGAGCTCTTGGAGAAAGGGCATATCTGACCTAGTGTATCACCTTGGGGTGCACCGGTGATTTTTGTGAAGAAGGATGGATCACTTAGATTGTGCATTGATTATCGACAGTTGAATAAAGTAACAATTAAGAACTGATACCCACTCCCCTAGATTGATGATTTGTTTGATCAATTGTAGGGTGCCCGAGTGTTCTCGAAGATAGATCTGAAGTCGGGGTACCATCAGTTGCAGATTGTGGAGAGTGATATCCACAAGACTACTTTTTGTATGAGGTATGGTCACTATGAGTTCACAGTAGTGCCATTTGGCCTCATGAATGCTCCAGCTATGTTCATGAGCCTCATGAATGGAGTATTTTGTACATTCTTGGATAAATTTGTGGTAGTGTTCCTTGACGATATTTTGATATATTCCCACAATGAGGAGGAGCATGAGGAGCATCTAGGATAGGTTCTGCAGTGTTTGAGAGAGAATCAGTTATATGGAAGCTTGTCAAAGTGTGCCTTCTTTAGACTGGAGGTGCATTATCTTGGTCATGTTATATCCGGTGATGGGATCTCTATAGACCCATCGAAGATTAGGGCCATTATGGATTGGCCAACACCAACCAGTGTCACTGAGGTCAGGATTTTTATGGTCTTAGTAGGCTATTATAGACGCTTTGTGGTAGGATTTTCTAGAATAGCTCATCCCATCACTTCCCTTCAGAGAAAGGGGAAGAAGTATGAATGGACAGAGAAGTGTGAGAGAGCTTTCCAGGAGCTCAAGAGAGCCCTCACTAGTGCACCGATTTTAGCAGTGCTAGATCCTTCAACAGATTTTATTGTATGTACGGATGCTTCATTGGATGGTTTAGGATCAGTCCTTATGTAGGAGGGTCGTCCTATAGCTTTTGAGTCTAGGAAGCTAAAGACTCACAAGCTTAATTATCCTACTCATGACCTAGAACTCGCAGCGGTGATTCATGCCTTAGTGAGATGGTGACACTTTATTCTAGGTCACCGATTTGAGCTTCATTCAAATCACCAGAGCCTACAGTATATCTTTACACAGCCCAATCTTAATGCTAGGAAAAGGAGATGGATGGATTTTTTGTGTGAGTATGATTTTGATGTTCATTACATCAAAGGGAAGGAGAATGTAGTTGTAGATGCCTTGAGTAGGAGACAACATGAGCTCTCATCTATGACTTCTAGTACAGATTTGAGTGAGAGAATTTGCATCACTTGCTAGAGGATGGATTATATGTGGAGGTTTGCTAGTTTATCCATTCTCAGAGACCCCTTGAGGGGAGATTTGCAGAGTATTCCTTAGAGTCCGATGGACTTCTACGTCATAGGGGATGCATCTATGTACCTTCTACGGGTGACTTGCGATATTTTATTGTGCTTGAGGCTCACAGAGCACATTATGTAGCTCATCCAGGAGTTAAGAAGTTGCATGCCGATCTGAGATAGTTGTATCATTGTCCAGGCATGAGATTATAGATTGCCAGCATAGTTGCTAGATGCCTAGAGTGTCAGAGAGTGAAGGCAGAGCACAATCATCCAGGTGGGCTCCTGTAGCCACTTGAGATTGTCAAGTGGAAGTGGGATACTATATCTATGGACTTCATTGTTGGTCTCCCTATGTCTTCTCTCCACCATGATGCCATCTTGGTGACAGTCAACATGTTGACCAAGGTTGCCCACTTCTCACCCGTGCGTACTACATTCACAGCACGAGACGTAGCTCGGGTGTTTTTGTGGGATATTGTCAGAGTTCATGGCATTCCCTGTAAGATCATCTCTGATAGAGACTCTTTGTTCACATCAGCCTTTTGGAGAGAGTTACAGACAGCGTTGGGCACTAGGCTCAACTTTAGTACGCAATATCATCCTCAAACAGATGGACAGACAAAGAGGGTTAACCAGGTGTTAGAGGATATGTTATGTATGTATGTGATGGACCATTAGGTCAAGTGGGAGGAATACCTACATTTGGTAGAGTTTTCCTATAATAATGGGAATCATTCTTCTATAGGTATGCTGCCATATCAGGCTTTGTACGGTAGATCATGCAGGACACCACTGAGTTGGGACAAGATCGAGGATAGAGTATCTATTGGACCTCAGTTGGTCAAGGATATGGAGTAGTAGGTGGTTTTGATTAGACAACGTCTTAGAGAGGCTCAGGATAGACAGAAGAAGTATGCAAATGCAAAGAGAGTTGATCGTGAGTATATGGTTGGAGATAGGGTTTTCTTGAGAGTGCACCCACATAAGAGTCCAATCCATTTTGGAAAGGGCTCTAAATTGGCACCTTGCTTTGTTGGACCTTTCAAGATCTTGGAGAGGATAGGACCAGTTGTTTACCATTTAGCCTTGCCACCTAACCTGTCATGCATCCATGATGTGTTTCATGTATCTGTGTTACGGAAGTATGTTTATGATGAGTCTCACATTATAGATTGGGATGCCTTGCAGGTGGAGTCGGACAAATAGTTAGCCTTGGAGCCCATCCACATTTTATCCCAATGGACCTTGGCACTTCAAGGCAGAGAGCTGGACCAGGTTAGGGTCCAGTGGGATTGTTATGATGAGGTCACGGCTTCATGGGAGGATGTAGCATAGATGAGATCACAATACCCATACCTTTTTTATGAACTCCAGGAGGAAGTTCATGCCTAGGGGGGAGGATGTGAGGCCTCACCCTGACCCATCATAGCATTTTTTACCATTCACATTCTGATACTTATGTTTTGATACATTGATACACTTTTTGGATTATTCTGACAGAGACTTATGATACTATGTTTGATGATGATGACTATATTATGTGGACTACATTTTGATGTGGATTGGAACCTAGAATATGTGGTTGATTTTGATTATGCATGTTTAGATATGTGAAAATATGAGAAGATCAGATCATTATTAGATTTTATTATTTCATGCATGATATGTCATGATGATTATGGAATTACTATGTTTAAACATTATTGAATGAAAAATTACAACTAGAATTGAATTATGCACATTGATTTATGTTGTTAATTATGAATTGAAAATGTATATTTCATGTGATTTTATTACCTTGAACTACTAATGCTCAAGTTTAGTGTGAAGGAAAGAGAACCATGGAATTATTCAAAAAATCAAGGCTAAACATATGTGAATTGAGTAAGCCAAGGTTTATTTTGATATGGGATTGAAAACCTCATTGTAATGTGATCTTGTTGTAAATGTCAATTTCATGTGTGTTATTAGTTTAACTTCATGTTGTCAATTAGGACATGTCATTGTGGATGTGATGTGTATTTTGTTGGTGTCACTTGACACTTGTGTTGTATATGTGGAATATGACATGTCAATTAGGGCTTGTGAAGAACCACCTAACCCCATAAAATATTGTATTAAGTCCCACTTGCTTGTAGATGTCATGTAGGGATCACATCAAGTTGTGAACTCGGATTTGGACTTTAGGGGTACTTTAGAGGGGTCAAAAGTGACCCTAGGGTGTATTTTTAGCCTAAATTAGCTAACCCTAAGTAGGTACCTTGGGTTGGGAGTTAGTTTTTACCTATGGGAAAGCCTAGAAACTCATTATGGGCCTCCAAAAAGCCTACTTTCCAAAAGTGGCGAAAATGGAAGTGGCCACATGCATTCTAACTTGCCTCACACTCTTTGCCAAACCCACAATTAAGAGGGGAGACAATATGGAAGACCAAGGACTTGGTGTCATTTCTCGATTAATGCTAGTTGTTGAGTACATTTTAGAGGCCTTTTTAGTGGGATGGGAGAGACTTAGTGGGTGTTCAGCCACTCTCTAATTTTAGAGACAATTAGGTTTGGAAAAGGAAAAAAGAGAAGGGATAAGGAGCTCAACTCAACTTCATTCTTCCATTTTTTCTTTGGATTCAAGGTTGGTGGCTCTACCATGAAGAAAACTTCTTGCTTGAAACTCATGAAGAAGATTGTTATGTAAATTATATTGTAGATTTCCTTATCTTCCTTGCCATGAAAAAATGCTTATTTCATCTCATTTTGTTGTTTGTTGTGATAAAAGAATATGTGAGAGCTTGTATGTATGTTCTTGTAAACATCTCCATTGTTGTGTTGGAAATGGGATTGCATATGGATTTTGCTTCATTTTTTGTTTTCTTGTTTTTGAGAATGTTGTTTCATGGGAGTTAAGGCATTACTCACCCTTTGGGAAGGGAAGAAGTGGCCTTGGGTGAAGGGGTTAGTTGGGCTCTCCATTGTAGTGAGAGTCTCTTCTCTTGGAGAAGAGGGAAAAATTCATGGGGTATAGGCTCCATGAATCCATCTTGTATTATTGCATCTTGAGGATGCTAATGAGGAAAGTTGTATATGAAATCTTTATGGTTCTTGTGAATGGATATGAATTTGTCTGATACATTTTGTTATTTCCCTCATTATTTTAAACTGTACTATGGACCATAGAAGATGTAAATTAAGTCACTCATTTCTCTATGGTTCTTGTGAATGGATATGAGTTTGTCTCATACATTTTGTTCTGATCCATCCTACTCATTTATACCTAGAGTGGAGGATCATACCAATCCAATATTGCAACAATCCAAGTGACTGTGACCCCTGCTCACTGTTCAAGGATAGTTAACACAAAAATGGAGGGTTTGCATCTTATATGGCCCATAGTATAGTTTAAAATAATGAGGGAAAGAATAAAATGTATCAGACAAACTCATATCCATTCACAAGAACCATAGAGAAGCATGTAAAGTTAGTGTATTCTGCCAGGCATAACCTATGAGGGTACAGTCAGAGGATTTGATGGTAAAAATGATTCTCTATGGTTCTTGTGAATGGATATGAGTTTGTCTGATACATTTGGTTCTTTCCCTCATTATTTTAAACTATACTATGGACCATAGAAGATGTAAATTAAGTAACTCATTTCTCTATGGTTCTTGTGAATGGATATGATTTTGTCTGATACATTTTGTTTTGATCCATCATACTCATTTATACCCAGAGTGGAGGATCATACCAATCCAATATTGCAACAATCCAAGTGACTGTGACCCCTGCTCATTGTTCAGGTATAGTTAACACAAAAACAGAGGGTTTACATCTTCTATGGTCCATAGTATAGTTTAAAATAATGAGGGAAAGAACAAAATGTATCAGACAAACTCATATACATTCACAAGAACCATAGAGGAGCATGTAAAGTTAGTGTATTCTACTAGGCATAACCCGTGAGGGTACAGTCAGAGGATTTGATGGGAAAAATACTTCTCTATGGTTCTTGTGAATGGATATGAGTTTGTCTGATACATTTTGTTCTTTCCCTCATTATTTTAAACTATATTATGGACCATAGAGGATGTAAATTAAGTAACTCATTTCTCTATGGTTCTTGTGAATGGATATGAGTTTGTCTGATACGTTTTATTCTGATCCATCCTACTCATTTATACCTGGAGTGAAGGATCATACCAATCCAATATTGCAAAAATCCAAGTGACTGTGACCCCTGCTCACTGTTCAGGGACAGTTAACACAAAAATGAAGTGTTTACATCTTCTATGGTCCATAGTATAGTTTAAAATAATGAGGGAAAGAACAAAATGTATCAGACAAACTCATATCCATTCACAAGAATAATAGAGAAGCATGTAAAGTTAGTGTATTCTGCCAGGCATAACCTGTGAGGGTATAGTCAGAGGATTTGATGGTAAAAATTCTTCTCTATGGTTCTTGTGAATGGATATGAGTTTGTCTGATACATTTGGTTCTTTCCCTCATTATTTTAAACTATACTATGGACCATAGAAGATGTAAATTAAGTAACTCATTTCTCTATGGTTCTTGTGAATGGATATGAGTTTGTCTAATACATTTTGTTCTGATCCATCCTACTCATTTATACCCAAAGTGGAGGATCGTAACAATCCAATATTGCAACAATCCAAGTGACTGTGACCCATGCTCATTGTTCAAGGACAGTTAACACAAAAATAGAGGGTTTACATCTTCTATGGTCCATAGTATAGTTTAAAATAATGAGGTAAATAACAAAATGTATCAGACAAACTCATATCCATTCACAAGAACCATAGAGAAGCATTTTTACCATCAAATTCTCTAATTGTACCCTCACGGGTTATGCCTAGCAGAATACACTAACTTTACATTTTTATTGCTTCAAAGTGGATTACATTGATCTTCATGGTCTGGGATCGATTATCTACCCTATATTCATACTCTCCCATTTGAAACACACCCTTATCTCTATTAAATAAGCCTCTCAACGCCAGTATAACCCCTGCTAATCGTAACAATCAATTATAGGACTCTTGACAGTTAGTTTTTTTCTTATGTTGGTTGTCTAGTTGACAACAAGTTGTCAACATCGACAACATTTCACCTCTTAGGCATTTATAACATTGCCTTGAACGTTTTAGATTAAAATACATACAACATACTTCTTCTTAATGTTCCTCTAACAATTCGTTGTCATCTTTCTTTGTTTTGAATGAACGACTACACATATGTTCCAAATGCCCTCGGTTGACTTGGTGGTCAGCACCTCCTTGGAGATTCGTGACATGGCTTAACTGCCTCCCGTGAATCAGGTTAAATCTGGCATTTGTATCGGGCATTGATAGTTTGAGCTTTTGGTGCAATGACAAATGATTCCAACAATTGGTATCAGAGCCTTGGGTCATGGGTTCGAGTCTCCCTTCAGTGGGTGTTGAAGGCTTAGTCGGTAATGAGGGGGAGATTGTTGACTTGGTGGTCATCACCTCCTTGGAGATTCATGACATGGCTTAACCACCTACCATGGATCGGGTTAAATCTAGCATTTGTATTGGGCATTGATAGTTCAAGCTTTTGGTGCAATGACAAATGATTCCAACACCCTCTACAATATATTAAAAACTACCAATGAAATGTATATGCAAAAATAAAACTTAACGATACAATATTATACAATGCCTTCTCTTTTTATTTATTACAATGTGTTTAAAGGTTCTGCATTACATCACTACATAGGAAAAGAAAACCATGTCTAAAGTATATCTGGTATTGTGCCACAAATATATTGCTCTACATCTTGTATATTGCCTCTGTCACTGAGATTTCAATGGCCAACAACAATGGAAAAGCTAAGAAGATTTCTTCTTTCTTTTGTTTTTGCACATTCGGTAGGATTAAACCGAAGCAATTGAATCCCCAAGCCATCGTTATCAAGGTTCTCTATCTTCTAGTTAACTCTCTTAGAGAAGGAAAATGCTTCTTACAACCATCTAGATCCTCCACTAATAATACCAGTGGAGCCCTAGAAACAAGAAAAAGAGCTTAGTGTTATAATAATATGGCGATGAAAACAATGGTAGCATTGAGGAGGCAATTACTAATTGAAGTGTGCCAGCAAAAGTACAAGGCATTGGGCCAACGGTTCTATTCTAGTTCACTAGGTTCTACTTTTGTATTTGATTTCACTATCTTCCACTCCTATACCAACTAGATTAAATAGTAAATATTTTCACTTGGAAGGTAAGAGTATTTGTTAATTTAAATTTAATTTGAGACCTAGATAATTTAGTTAGTGTCCACATATATGTATTTTTCACTATTCTAATATGATATTACGTAGAACCAAAATCTTTAATAATATCTTGATTATGCTATTTGTAATTTGAAGATGTACATATGGTAGTTTTGGCACTAGTTAGATTGTTAATAGTGGATTGTTCTTCTCTTCCTTTGGACTGCCCCACATAAAATAAAAATATATTGTTATAAAGTTAGTGTAATGTGTATTGTTTCAAAACACTTTTATGTTCTTTTGATTTGCAATAAACATGAAAATGACAAATTGAATATAGACATAAATATTCATGAAACCACACCAAGTAGAAGTTGAAACTTTCTAGAAATAATATAAAATTTTCCCATCATTTCTTGAGATAGATTTTATAAATTTTTTATTGTTAAATATATTTGATCACACACACACACACACACGTGTGTGTGGTCTTAAAATAGAAGCAATACCCATGTCGTAGGTGTCTACTAAGCATAATGTAGGCTAGGACATCCATTGAATTTCGAATTCCAGTCACTATAATATATTAATAGATTTGATAATATATTTTATTTTAAAAACAAATTAAATTTTATGTCAATTTTTTGACCATAATAGCATGTAATTTCGACAAGAATGCTATACTCTCGACGAATGTTTCAACCATATGTCATCTCTGTATCGTCTTAAAATGGAAGCACTTCCATGATAAGAGTGTTTAGCCCTCCGAGTAAGTGGTATGGGGTCATGTTAAGTGCCTTGATCAGGTCTTTGCATGTATCTGGCTTTCCCCCTGTTCTGCTTCCTTCTGTACCCATTTTTCACTTCATGTCTGCATTTCATAACATTCTGGGTCAAGATCCTGAGTTTTTTGACCATAAGGTCAAAGTCAATTTTATGGGGTCAAAGTTGACCTCTATCCTAACCTGGTCAGGATCAACCTCGATCCTGACCTGGTCAGATACAACCTCGTCCTTGACCCCCTATCCAAATTTTAAGATTCCTTGATTTTCGGGTGTTGGGTTTCGAGGATATTTGTTTCCCACCTCCAGGTCGGCCATTTCGGGTTTCAAAATGGTAAATCCTTTAATTGCATTTAATCTAGGTATATTTTCTAAAGGTTAGGACCTAATTGGGATTTAATTCTCCAAGGTGGCCCCTCTAGAGGATAGTGCCCTAGTTCACTATAAAAGGAGGACTTCCTCTCTCATTTTCATCATCACTTTTTCATATCTTCCTTTGCCATCAAGCTCTCAAGTGCAAGCAAGTGAATTCAAGAATTCAAGCAAGCCTTCAAGCATTCAAGTGTTCAAGAATTCATCCATCAAGGAGATCCATTGTTAGCCATTGAAGGATTCAATCTCTTTGGAGCCCCCTTGAAGATCCATCCTTCTACATTCATCCAAGCCTCCTCATATGCAAAGATCAATTCAAGATTGGTGTTGAAGATCAAATGTCATTGATTTGAGACATCCTACAACCATTGAAGCATTCCTACTTGTGGATTTGAGGATTCGAATCTTCTACAAGGAATTCAACATAAGTGAGGTGAATTGTTTCAATTGATTTGTTTATGCACACTACATTTCAATTCAATTTCAAGGTTAATTCTTAAATTGGGGTTTGACCAAGGCAAACCCCCCATAAAAACAAAACCCCATTTTTCTTGCAAGTGCAAGTGCAAAATTTCAGATCTGAGATCGGATTTGGATACCCTTTTCGGCGAACTTCCGAGATCTACGAACAAAGTCAGAACGGACCTTCAAATAAAGAATGTAGCCTTTGACCTTTTATGAGGGTCAAAGGCTATTTGCCATCGGAAAGACAAAAGATTTCTGGGTTTTCTTCGTCTCGGCATTTCCAATCTGAAATAGGTTGCAGAATTGCCTAAAAGTACACACAGACATTAGAAATTGGCATTTTCCAGATTTTCCCTAATTTGAGATTAGTATTTTTATTTCAATTATTTCAGATTTCAAGCATAATTCTTCATAGGGAAATATAGGGTTTTTCTCTTTCTTTCATATTCTCCATAAATTGATTCGATTGTGCATTAGCCTTTTGGTTGATCAAATTGGATCTCTCCTTTGGGAATTTGGATTTAGGAGTGGATCTCATATTTCCCCCATACACATACATCGTATACATTTCAATAGTGGTGATTCTATTTTACCACTATTCAGTCTCTATTTCGACCAACATAATGTGATTATTTCGACAAACATTGGTCGAAGAAGATGAAACATATGTCGACAATTCTTCCAGATTGAAGTGATTATTTCGATGTTGGTTCCGTCGATAATTTGACAATTATAAAGGTCGCATTTACGACAAACATATTATGCGTCGAATAATCGACGAAAAAAGTTCGACAACAGTGATGGTCGACTGGTCGACCAATTTGCGTCAAAAAATTGACTAATCCTCATCGAAAAATAAGCTAAAATTTACTAGTGAGTTCCCTTGAATTTGAATCCTTTGATGAGTTGACTAGCATGCCACACAAACTTGCTATACCATTCAATGCCATCTTTTGTTGCACCCCCTTTTTCTTTTTCTTTTGTTTCGTGTAGTTCATAATAAAGAGCACAAACCTTATTGGGAAAGTTGGCTACACTTTCTTGTAAGTGACATCTCTCTTATTGTTTGGCTTTGGATGTGATGAAGACTCAAATCTCTTGGGGGCTTGATGATTTCTTCGTCTCCTTAGCCATGATAAGATCAACTCTTGCTTTTCATTCTACTTTACCATGAGTTTGAGGCAACTCATACTCCTGCTAAAGTGGGGGCTAAATGTATCATCTTAAAATGGACGCGCTCCTCATTTAAGACCTTTTAGCTCTCATCTTTTATTGATTTTTTGGACCATGGATAGATTCATGCTCAGTTCCCTTTTTCTCTCGTTCAGCCCTATTTTCCTTCTTTCATCTATGCAATTTTTGAGACCTTAGAGTTGGCTCTTTGTGGGCCACCCCGAGAACAGGTCAACCTATTCCCCGGGAGTTGTGATTCTTGAGCCCGGTATTGTCTTGAGGATTTAATTTGCAAAATTTGGTGACCCCGTCGGCTTACTTCATTTTCCCACCCAAAAAATAGTATAAAAGAAAGCCTAGGCATCTCATTTTGGAAGAGGACAATTCATGATATAAATCTCATGTTCAAGCATTCAAATATTAAAGTGTTCAAGCATTCAAGAATTCAAGTCTTCAAAATATTCAAGGACCCTTTGTGGGCATCTTTCCTCTTCAAAATCTAGCATATTGTTGGCCATCAAGGGAGGAGATCTACATTGAGGCATTCAGCATCTTCTTCATTTGATGCACACTTGCATCCATGGCTCGATGAAGTTATTTTTGTGGAGATTTCCTACATTCCAAGTTCAAGATCAACATACAAACACAAAAAAATCCTTATTGACAAGGGTTTCTTCAAGAAAGGTGAATAGTTACATTTGTCCTGTTTCATTTACACATTTACATTTCAATTCAAGGTTGATTCCTCAATCTAGAGCTTGACCAAGGCAATCCCTTATCCACCCCAACCCCAAAACCTAATTTTCTATGTGCAGGAGCAAGATCTCAAAATTGTAGGTATAGATCTGGAAGTTGCAAATAAAGATCTACCAGAAAAATATCGGTCAACTTTAGTAAAGTGCATCGGGAACATGGTGACTTGGTCGACCTATTCTAGAACATGGTGACATGGTCGACCTATTCCCAGTCGCCTGAGATTTTTTAGCATTTTCTAGGTTTTCAGTTGTGATCCCAGATCCACAGTCGTAAATTCAGCTACAGAAATAGTAGTTTTCAGAGAAGAAAAGCATATTCCTCTTCATACTTCAAGGTGAGTACCTCATTATCTATTTCATATCTTAGCTTAGATTTGTTTTCACATCTTAATTGGGTTGATTGCTTACGTTTAGCACCTAGAACTCTATTGTTTATCTTGTTAAATCAATTAGTTCAATTTTACAAGTGCATTTATATAACCTTAATCAAATCTTACATTGCATGAAAGAGGACTTTCTTCTGTACTTCCTTAGTATAATTTGAGTTGAGCATTAATATCCCTTCATCTTCTTGGTTTTTTGCTAATATAACTCAGGTTATATTAAGAGTTACGCCTGCAAGCTCCCATTTCTCTTGTATTTCTAATGTTAATGTAGAAATGGTTAATTAATGAGCACATCTTACATAGTTTACATTACTAAATTTATTGACACCATTTTCTACCTAAACAGATAGAAATACTTACAATATGTAAAAACATGGTATCAAAGCAAGCCTAGGAGGAAGATCTCAATAAATAAAAAAATTAAATTAAATTTGTGGAAAAGACGACTCTCCTATAAGTTGAAATTCATACAGCAAATAATATTAAACTATAATCACCCTGAAATGGTTTAATAAAACCAAAGGCCCTATTTTCCCTAATTCGGGACCATCCCTAATTAGGCTAGTCTGATTATCTGATTATTGGCAATTTTCATCAAAATAATTGAAATCTCTAATCAAGCATCAAATCATCATTAATTGATCAAAAATCTTATTGATTATCTTTGACATGAACTAATTAAACTAATCCCACTTAAATACATGGCTAAAGTAATTAATTAAAATCAATAAATAAGACTTTAAAAATACATGTCACCCCTCAAGGGACAAAAAGGACAAATGCAATCAATCGGGAGTTAATCACATGGATCAAGTGAGAGTAAATGGTAACCCTTCATCTCAATTCAATCTCAACCGTTAGATTTATCAATCTTTCTATATAAGATAAATTTACAAAGCTCATAATATAGATTAATTGCATTCATACTTACATGTTGTAGATTTTAATTCTTAATTGTAAAACTTAAATTCACTTTCAAATGAATAATAGAATTCAATAGTTTAGATTCAATTCTCATGTTTAGTTAATTCTATGCATTCAAATCTCTCATTCTAGAATTGTAATGTCATTGATTAGGATCTAATTCTGAGGGTAATTCATTGATCTTAATTAAACTCTTTCTAGTTAGAGAGCAATAGGACACTCTTGTTAGTCTATTTGCTTGTAATTTGAACCATTTTCTCATTATTGACTAACAAATTAATGTTAAATATTAAAGTGTTGTCTTGCATCTTGCAGGTACAATATTCACACACACATTTTCGGCGCCCATCGTGGGACATGGCCCCAGATTTCTAACTGTCTTTAGCATTTTATAACTCTATCTTGCAGGTCCATAATCGCATCTGTAAACAGGCTCAGAAGAACAGACACATCTGGTTGAAATGAGATCGCACCACAAATTTCCTAATCACATCTAGGAAGAATCACATATGGTAAATCCTTAATCGTATTTGGTATTCTTAATCACATTTGGTAAATATTTTCTTTGATTTGGGATTTGATTTGGGTGTAATGGACAGCATCTCAAATCCTAATTAGCGACAAGAAACATTTTGAGATTTTTATCCTAGCATTGCATATTGTATATGCATCGATACTTAGGCAAGTGAAATAAGAAGACCATTGAGATTGCCCCCTCCAGTCACCTCTCAACTATCTTTTGCATAAATTAATTTCGTCTATTCCTTCTCAGACGATGCGACAACTTATTTTACATTGTCTCCTATGTTCGTTGATATTGGGGGCCTTCATAATATATGCTTGTATATCATATTTCACATTTTATCTCCATGTTTCTACACAAATTGTTTTGGGAGATGTCTTGGCGGTTTTTTGATAATGGGTTTGTAAGGAATCTTTCCAACACTAATGCAAAGTTGGCAAACTTGTCATCTGGAGATTTCAGCAAGTACAAGGAAGTCATGGAGAGCTTGTGAATGCCTGAAGAAGGTTCCGCCAATTTTTGGATAACTAATGAAAACTCTTTTAAAAGTGTAAAGCTCGTTATGGAAGAGGCTTATAAAAAAGGCCGCAACTACACGGAGTTGATTGAAGTAATTGGGAGCTATGTTGATGAACTAGTTAGACCATTGCCAAGTGTAAAAAGACACCATAATTAATACCTTATTTGACTAGCCCTCAATATGTTTGCAATCAACAGAATCTAATGTGCATTGTTTTAAAGTCCTACAATGCATTATAATCCCAACCCCAATCTGCACACTCATTTTCTATCGAGCCCACACATTGTAAGCGGCTCTGACCCATCAATCAAAGGCCATGAGATTATGGAATGTGGTATATCCATAGATTGTTGGCTTTTGTGGTGTAGCCACATTCTATGTGAAGGACCTCGTTGTTAACAACATGGGCGATTTTATATAAAAGGGTGGTTTGTATATAAACATTTTTGTTACTGTCATATTAATATTTATGAAGGCCCTGCTTATTATACACAAGCAAGATTCAGGAAGTTGATTTTAATATTTATGGACCATGCCACAATAGAAGATATGAATATGTAGATTGAAAGTATCAAGTGTTTATTGATGCCGATATATTTTATAATTTGTATTAAATTAAAGGTGTCGGCCATGACAGTGGGGATGATGTTTTTATTATAATTGGCATGAATATATTAAAACTCGATGTTGGAGAAATATTTATGCTGGCACTATAGAGGTAAAAATTTATATTTTGTTGGAACAAAAATGAATAAGTTCCCCACCGTTAAGTTTTGTAAATGCCACAGAAATTATAAATGTGGGACCAAGTTCAAATATTTCTATTGGAAGGCTCACGGTTTGTTGTGATTTGATATTTTAATGAAGGGATTTTTCACAGTTGTTGAAGGTTGAAAGTAAAATTGTATCCATTGGTAAAGTTTGAATTTGGAAGCACAAGAATGTGGAATTCATACTCGATAAGAACATGGGTACCCTATTTATATAAGTGACTTAGCTGGCAACAAGCAATTTCAGCACTAAAACACAATCTATGCTGGTACAATGGATAGTATTCATTGAGTTTGGTCACAGAGGACATGAGATGGTCATTGTTTGCATTCACATAGGAGGCAGTTGTATATATAAACAAAGTTTTGTTTACCAAGCATTCTCTACTAAATTGAAGGTCAAAGCAGCCATTTACACTCACAAATCGTGTCATTCCACATCTAATGTGATTGACAGATCAGAGTTCATTGTGGAAAGTCATCTATAAAAACATTTGTTGTGTACTGTGAGATTGCTTGATATATAGTCATGGGATATGCCTTTGGGTTTTTTATATTCGCAGTGAGAAATATCCCACATTTTTTTTTGCAGAACTTTCAATATTTGGATATTAATAGGGGGACTGATGTGATCATGGTGGTGTTGTTGTTGTCACTGTCCCGGCAACCAAAGTCTTATTTTGAGAGGTTGAAGCACCAATTGGTATTGTATCTGCGTGAGTCTTCACGAATGGCCTGAAGGATCTCATTCAAAAGCTGGTGAATGGAGTGGATCTTTTTGATCTAGATGATGAAGGAAAGACATCACTTCATTATGCCATAGAGGGTTCTCCTAGTGAGAGGGAGTTTGGCAATCCATCAGAGGAAACCATGGACTAGGAGATCAGAAGGTTGATATCAGATTCAAAAAGAGTTTGACAATCCATCAGAGGCAGCCTTGGATGAGGAAGTTAGAAGGATGCTATCAAAATCAGAGGGATTTTGTCAATCCATCAGAAGAAACCTTGGACGAGGAGGTTAGTATTGGAGTTGATGAGTAAACAACCCACAGCTCCCAAGAACACTTGCATGCAAACACCTATCACAGAAAGAGAGAGAAGAAGCAAGAAGATATGAAGGTCTGAACGCATTAATCCACGAGATAGGAGAAATCATTCTTGATGTGCAAAAATAAAAGTTGCAATTTAATAATGAATAATCTGTTACAATCTGTTAAAGTTATAAAAACAAGAGGAGATCAATCTTTATAAAAGGAGATCTGTAAACCTAAAAAGGTAAAACCTAGGTTGCACAATAATAATTAATAAAGCAATTAATTATTATATGCTTAAAGTTTAGCTTAAGTAGAAAAAGATAATAAGTGACTTAATAATTAAATCAAACATGATTTAATTAATAAGCAAACACTTTATTACTCTAACACCCCCCCTTAAGATGAACTTTGGGAGAAGCTAAAAACCTAGAAAGAACTACTAAAAGAAAATGGGTCCCGGCAACAAAAGGCCTAATCAGGTACCTAAGTACAAAAGAGAGTCTCTATAAAAAGGAGAAATAGAGAAAATCACATAGGAAAAACTCTACTCCAAAAAGAGACAAAGACTGGTCTGAAGGACTAAAGAAGCCTCCAAAACTAGGAATGTTCCAAAAAATAGGAACAAGGATGAACATGTACAACATCATTGAAGCAATAAGTTGCAAACTCTGTCAAGAAGTAACTGATGATCTGAAGATCCTCCACTGAAATATGACTAGGTAGAGAAGACAGTAATCTACATGAGTGCCCTCAAATGACACTAGTCAAATCAAGAGGTAAACAAAGGCAAACAATTGAAGTCGAAGATACAGAATATTGTAATCTGCATGAGTGCCCTCAAATGACACTACTCGAATCAAGAGGCAAACAAATGCAAACACCTAAAATCAAAAATAAAGATGGCATAAAAACACCAAAAGTCTGAAGAGTTGATCAATCAAAGCTCGAAGAGTGCATCCAAAAATAGGAAAGAAAAAGTGTCAATATGGTAAATGATCCATCTCACCAAAATGCATAGGTACCCAGCCATTGCATCTGCCTAGTACATAGAATCAAATACTAAATACATAGCTCACACTATCAAACCAAGCAAGTAGTAGAACCAATCGTAGAAACCCCCCCCCCCCCCCCCCCCCATAATGCTAACAAGGGAGTATGACAGGTACACTGAAGAGATCATCCAATATGAACTGCATGATACCAGGAACATTGAATGTGCAGAGAAAGTACAAACACAAATAAAGATACCTAAGGCTAATGTCGTTGGAGGAACACTCACATGAAAAAATTAGATGGAAAACAAAGGCAAACATCAAACCCCCTTGGCACTTTATAATGGAGTGCAAGTACATAGAGCACGAACATGTGCAAAATCTCATACATGTAATAGAATGACACTTTATCTTAGTGTGTGTGCATAAAAGAATGCTACAAAAGTGAAGTATACATTGCTCAAAAAAGAGCGAAGGCTAGTGAAACAAAAGAACAGTCTAAGATGAGCCATCTCTCAAAGGGAAAAGATCCCAGGACTTTAAACATCCAAAATATCCACCAGATTGCAAAAATGAAAAAATATGAATAAGATAAACTTGAAGAAAAATCTGAAAAAAGACTCACAGCACTAAAAATTTTACAGAACAAGCTTTCCAACGATATTTTGTTTGCCCAAAACGGAGTCCGGATGCACAAGATAGAGCTCCCGGAGTGCAAAACTGAACATCTGGCTTTGACAGTAAAAAACACTATCAAAAAAAAATCAAAAGTTCAAACCTCTAGTTTTGGATAGAGCTCGGAACTAGATTTTTGAGGATATCTCCTTTGCCCGATTTCTACACCGTATGCTCAAGTTATGAGCCAAAAACCACAAGTATGCTGATGGGCCCAAAAAATGGTGTAAAAAAGTGTTGATGCATGCTGACGTCAGTAACTGACTAGATGTAAATTGATAGTTGTATGGCAGTCATGGAAAAAAGGCCCTTGGGGCTAAAAAACTAGGCCCCTGGTCACCATATGACCAGGGGCTAAGGCTACATCTGATCTATGGGCTTAAATTTGACGATCAAATGATTGAAAAAAAAAATTCAAAATTGCATGCACACCTTGAGATCCATGCCAGGCCGTACAGATTTTTGTCTCAATTGGCGTGCCAATTTTTTTGCCTTGATTTGTGTGCTAGGGCCGTATAGATTCTACCTTGATTTGTGTGCCAAGTCTGTACAGATTCTACCTCGATTTGTGTGCCAAGGTCGTACAACTTGGCATGCAAAATAAAATTTGCCTCAAAAAGCAACTACGTCTGAATTAGATGTGCCCTATATGGATTTGGGGGTGAGCTCAATGGCGAGGTCCATTTGGGCCCAAAGTGCCTTAAGATTTGTGCCGAGGCCAGTTGCAAAAATAAATTTGCCAAAAATTTTAACTTTGTCCAAATTGGACAAATTTTATATGGATCTAGAGGTTCTTGGATGTTGTGAACACAACCATGAGATTTGTTTGAAGCCAAGATGACCAGAAAAAAAGATCCCCCCATATCTGACAGAAAACCCTCAGAAAATGCAGATCTAACGAACACGATAGAGTCTCTCAAGAAGACGACAGGGGCAAATAGATCTAAAACTCTGATACCATATTGGAGTTGATGAGTAAACAACTCACAGCTCCCAAGAACACATGCATGCAAACACATGTCACAGAAAGAGAGAGAAGAAGAAGCAAGAAGCTATGAAGGCCTGAACGCATTGGTCCACGAGAGAGGAGAAATCATTCTTGATGTGCAAAACAAAAGTTACAATTCAATAATGAATAATCTGTTACAATCTGTTAAAGTTATAAAAACAAGAGGAGATCAATCCTTATAAAAGGAGATCTGTAAACCTAAAAAGGTAAAACCTAGGTTGCACAATAATAATTAATAAAGCAATTAATTATTATATGTCTAAAGTTTATCTTAAGTAGAAAGAGATAACAAGTGACTTAGTAATTAAATCAAACATGATTTAATTAATAAGAAAACACTTTATTACTCTAACAGTTAGAAGGTTTATATCAGATTCGAAGGGAGTCTAACATTTCATCAAAGGAAACCTTGGATGAGGAAGTCAAAAGGTTTATATCAGATTCAGAGGGAGTCTGACATTTCATCAGAAGCAACCCTAGATGAGGAGGTCAGAAGGTTGATATTTGTTTCAGAGAAAGCCTACTAAATGAATTCTTCTCTGTGAGGGAGAAGTTTGAGGTGCAATCTCTTGTATGCATTTTTCTCTAAGATGGAAAAATTTGAGGTATCAGCCCTTGTAGCATTTTTCTCTGAGATGGAGAAATTTGAGGTGTCAACCCTTGTAATGCATTCTTCTTTGTGAAGAAGAAGTTTGAGGTGAAAGCTCTTGTTCCACCCTCTGGGAGTAGCTATGGTGGATCCACCCTCTAGAAGTAGCTATGGTGGATGTCATGTGAGATAATCCATAACTTAGCACTTGTATTTATTCACCCTTTGGGAGTATCTATGGTGAACGTCATGATGAGATGATGACATCACGTTGAGTGATTTCGTGATGGGCACTTGTGCTCATTTATGTTTCCATTCATAGGAGTAGCCATGATGGATACACCCTCTGCGAGTAGCCATGGTGGAGTTCATGTGAGTGACTCCATGACTAAATACTTGTGTTGAGTCACCCTCTAGGAGTAGCTATGGTGACTGTCATCATGAGATGACAACATCACATGAGTGATTTTGTGATGAGAACTTGTATTTTTTTTGCATTTCCATTCATGAGAGCATCCATGATGGAGCCACCCTCTAGGAGTAGCCATGGTTGACATTACTCTATAACTCATATATTTGAGAAGATCCTCCCTAGCTAAGAGGAAGTGTTGATATCAGCATCATGAAGACGAACCGAAAGTTATCAACAAGGATTCCTCCCTAACTAAGAGGGAGTGTTGATGTTAGCATCAGGAGGACGAACCAGAAGTTATCAAGAAGGATTCCTCTCTAACTAAGAGGGAGTGTTAATGTTATTATAGCTATGGTCGGATTCCTTCAAGCCAACATAGATAACATAAAGGTTGTGATAATATAATAATTATTGATAATATAATAATTAAATATTGATAATATAATTATTATTATAATATTGTGATAATATAATTATATATTAATTATATAATTAATTAATATATAATTAATTATATGAGCTATATATTAATTATATTAATTATAATTGAGTCATCTTGGAAGAGTAGTGAAGGGCCACCACCAATGGATATAAAGGAAGAGTAAATCTTCCCTTCCTAAAAAAATGATGATAGAAATACTGACAATATGTAAAAACAATAGTGGTCACAGTGACTTACAAAACTTTTAGCCAATAGACCCAATGTTAGAATTAGACATGAATTTCTCACGTTTATGATTCTTGGACTTAACATATGAATACTTGCATTGGTGCTTTAAAGTGAATCTAGGAGTCTCGTAGAGCATTAGAGGTTGATGTAGTCATCTTCATGTTTGATCATGTTTCTTGATTGATTTTGAGTATTTTTTAGTCAAGTGGAGCCAATCCAAGCTCGTACATGATGGCCCAATGGGCATTCCAAGTGATATAATTATGGGTCCTCAGTGATTTAGACTCCCTTGTATCCATTGCAATGGGTTTTGTAAGGTTTAGAGTGGATTGGATACATTTAAATTCCACCCAATCTCATCCTTATGTGTAGGAGTCACCCAGTGACTTCAGGGACACTTTGCAAGCCTTGTCTGCACACGTTTTCATCATATGCTTGCAATCCATGTATCGAATTCATGTTTGGTCTTTATCTGGGGGTTTAGGGTGCCAAGTGGTCTTGCAATGAAGCCAAGAAGCTCACTAATCACGACAAAAGAGCAAAAAAGGGACAACAGCACGAGTTTGCCAATCCTCGAGCACTAAAACATAGAAATGGGACACCTGCAACGTGAAAAAAGGACTCATGCACGAATGTAAGATACTTTTGCAGAAGGACATACGCACCCTGCTAGTGCCAAAAAATTGTGCATTAATCCATTGTGGATGCCTTAAAACTACAACTCAGTCTGACAAAGGTTTTGGAAGCTCCAGGTGTCTATTTGACCCAGTGATTCATAACTCATCGTGGGCATTGCGAGTTTTGACAACACGCAGGCTAAGTATAGATGGGTGGGTTTTCATGGCCCACTAGCATGACCCATCGGGTCATGGTCCATGACCCGCATGGCTTGCAGAGCCAACCGGTCATGTCATGACCCGCTAGGTCTGTGTCTCATGACTCACGTCGTAGTAGTCACAACTGAAAAATAAAAAACAAAAAAAATGCACTTTTTCCTTCTTTTTTTTTAACATACACTTTCTAATTTATCCTAAAAGGCATTCTATTTGCTTGTTATGAGAAGAAGAGAGGAAAAGTGAGAGAGGAAGAAAAACAAGAGGCCATAGGTTTGCAACCGGTTGTGAAGAAGAGTGTCAAAGAGTCCAAAAAATAACATTGGGGAGGCAAAGGTTTGCATTGAGAGCATCAAAGAGTCTATAGTAGTCATTCCAACACTTCTAAATTCATTTGAAAAAGGTGAGTGTTAAATTTTGTAGATTTTGTTGATTTTTTTATGTTTATGAATTTTTTAAATTTTTTTAAAAATTAAGTATAACTTTCCAAAGCTTGAATATTTCTTTTAAAATATAATTTACATACTTCAATGAGAGAAGTAGAACAATAGCAAACCCTTATTATTTTAAGAAAAAAATGTAAACATGTATTTACAACTTTTTTCTAAAAAAATGTAGGGTTTGCTGATTTTTGTAAAATACAATGCATAAATTTGTAATTTTGTTCATAATTGTCTTAGTGCAGTAGCCTTTAAGTTTTGACAACAATAATTCTTCTCAATGCCTCCAAAGTGTGAATCCTAGAAATATATTGAAAAGTTTCCTAGTAGACAAAAAAACCAAACAAAATGCATGTTTTGTAAAGAAATTTTTCATGGTGGCATCAATAGGTTTAAATACGATATTGTCAGCATACCTAGCAATGATGTTGTCCCATGTTTATTGGCAACTCTCAAAGCAATTCATTTTTGTTATGTCTAGTTAGATAACATGCAGAAGAAAAAGAAACTAAAATGAGGCAACAAGAAGAGATAAATGCTATTGGCTCTCATTCATCTATAGCCGCAACCGCATCTGCATCTGCATCCACATCTACAAACTGTGTTGGAGAGGGTTCTTTCATACCTTCCTTTCGTCCTAGTGCTAGTGCTTCTACTACTATTCCTTCTAGTGGCACTATAACCCTTAGTCCTAGAGTCTAAAAATTGAAGTTGGATAGTAGTTTTGTGTCATGGACTACTCCTAGTGCACAACCATCACTTGAGAGCATGGGTTGGAACAAGGAAGTCCATGATGCTGCATGAAAACATATTTGCAAGTTTTGGTACTTTTGCAATATTCCATTTGTTGCAGTCAGATAATTCTTTTTTATATAATTGCTTTAAGTTTAAAATTAAATTTTAAAATTTATAATTTGAAGTTGAACTATGCTTTCTCTAATGATTAATCATAATCTATTTGTGACAGGTCTCCTTATTGGCAAGGTATGATATAGATGTCGTAACCATTTGTGAGGTGGGCTTTAAAGTCCCTATTGATGTTGAGTTAAGTGACCCCCTCTTGTTAGAAATCGTTAATGATATGAAAGTTGAGCTAGAGGACCACAAACAGTCTTGGGGCCAAAAGGGTTGCACTATCATGACAGATGGTTGGAAGGATAGGAGGAATAGGACACTCCTAAATTTTCTTGTTTCCTATGGAGGTGATTGATCATTCTACTTCCCTAAATGCATTGAATAATTTAATTTATATTTTGATTTGTTGATTGATCCATAATAATTGATAATTATTTTACTTTATTTTCAGAATCCACCATGTTCTTGAAGTCTATTGATGTTTCCTCACATGTGAAGAATGTCACATACTTGTGTGAGGTTATTGAGGAAGTTATACATGAGGTGGGGGAAGGAAATGTGGTGCAGTAGGTGACAGATAATGCAACAAGTTATGTTGTTGCAGGTAAACTTTTTAACTTTTTAAGTTTTGATGGAGAGGCATCTATGAATTTATTTAAAATTTTATGAACACATAAATTTCTAATTAATTTAAAATTGTTGCAAGTAAACTTTTGATTGAGAGGCACCCGAAATGTTTTTGGTCTTCGTGTGAAGCCCACTGCCTTGACCTCATGTTAGAGGATATTGGCAAGCTTGAATGGGTCAAATCATGCGTTGATAAGGCCAAAAACATTTGCAAATTTATCTACAATCATGCATTGGTCCTTAGCATAATGAAGCAATACACGGGGCGAAAGGAGTTGGCTCGTCCAAGTATCACGATATTTGTCTCAAATTTCCTCACACTAAAATCTTTGTTGAAATCAAAGGCAACTTTGAGATGCATGTTTGTTGGTGAGTGGACTACCTCATCGTATGCTACAACCATTGCGGGCATGGATGTGACAGATTGTATTTTCGATGAGTCGGGTTTTGGACCCCTTGTGCAAAGAGATAATGCAAGTAAATATATTTTTGTTTTGTTTGCAACTTTGCAATTTTTATTATTTTAAACTTTTAATGCACACTTGTGACTTAACTATTTTTTTAACATTATATGTAGGTCGTTGAGACCCTCGTAGTTCTACGAGTTGTTGATGGGGAGAAGCCATCTATGGGCTACATATATGAGGGCATGGATAGAGCCAAGGAGGCTATTAGATCGAAGTATGTAGGAGTTGAGGATAAGTATGGCCCCATTTGAGAGATCACTAATAGGAGAAGGCAAAACCAGCTTCACAGACCCATCCATGCAACAACTTATTTCCTCAATCCGTCATTTCATTTCCTTGATAACTTTAAGGCAGATGAGGAGGTTCTTAGTGGCCTATATACAGTGATGCAAAAGATATCTAGCACATCTACAGTGCAAGAGATAGATGCATATAACAATGAACAAGAGGTGATTTTTGCAAGCAAGAGTGCAAAGACGCTGGGACAACATTGCAGCCAGGTAGAAATATATGTTAAACTTAAGATTCTTTAGTTTATGGCTTATGTATTTTGATTTTATTATCTATCCTTAAAGTTGGAAATGAGACTGATTTTTTTCTTTTCCTTATTTCAGATAAATGGTGACAAATGTTTGGGCCTACAACCCCAAACCTTCAAAAACTTGTCATTCGTATTTTAAGTCAGCCATGCAACGCTTCTGGATATGAGCACAATTGGTCCATGTTCGAGCACATCCACTCAAAGAGGTGTAATAGATTACATGTGGAGAGGTTGAATGATATTGTCTTCGTTCATTACAACATTCATCTTAGGACCAGACAGATTTTGGACACAGACTCCTCTCCGATCACTCTAGCAAAGATCAATCCAGAGTCCAAGTGGCTCACTGAGTCTACCAATCTTATCTTCACTGAGGAGGACCATGAGTGGGTTAACCAGGCAGACAGAGACGCTGGGGTTGTGGCTATGGCAGAGGAGGATAGAGCACAATAAGTTGCTCGTGCAGCTGATGTTGATCAAAGTGGCACCTCACAGACAGAGACTATAGCTTGTCAATCATCCAAGACCTACCTCAAACACATTTGTAGGAGGCAGATAGACTACTCTAAGGTTGAGGCTAAGCTAGAGCATGAGCCATAGACTTGTTTTTGTTTACACATGTTTGGGAACATTTGATGTCATAGATTTTATATACATTTAACAATATTTATAATACTGCATGTCTATGTTTTATATTTCCTTCAACTACAATTTACGTTTGTACTTATATCATGGATGGATGTTTATGTATGTGATCAAATTAGCTTCTATTTAATGATGTTATAGTGTCTTTAAGCTTTATTCAATAATGGGTGCATGAAACAAGTTTAAATCGTAAAAAATCTATGTTTTTTCATTTTATTGAGTCATAGCCGAGTCGTTGCCAAGTCATCGGCAAGTCGTGGGTCGAGTAGACCTTGCCGAGTCACAGGCAAGTCCGAGTTATTTAACTCTAGTTTGACTTTGACCCCATTCCAATTGTGTTGCAAAGCTATCAAAGTCACGAAATCTTTGAGATAGGTTTTTGAAGGTTTAGAAACAAATTAGTATGTGTTTGAGGCATTTATGTGCAAGTCATTCCTTAATTGAGCTCTTCTATTAGACCTAGGATCTAGAAAATGGTCCAGTTTTCTGAGTTAAGTCCCAAAACTTATGAAAGGGTCTTAGGCAAGTCTTAGACCTCGTATACCATGTCTAAAGTGTTCGAAGACCTTTCCAATGGCTTGTGGAAGTTTCATAGCCTTTAGACTTCCACTTGTGCAGAGTCGTGTAGCAACAATATGACCTAGTCTTGAGGTTTGAGTTTATTACTTTTGCTTGATGCTCTTGATAGTTAATTTAAAAAAAAAAAACTATTCCATGAATTCTTATGTATGTTCTACCCTTGTTCTCAAGGTTCCGAGGTGTTACACAAGGCACCAGATCTGTATAGGTTCCATAAGGTGCGTGCGGGGTATGCATAGTTAAAAAAACATTATATTTACTGTTTTAGAATGTTTGCCAAGATTTTGATATTGCAAGGTGGAGGAACTGAGTAAAAGGCCCTACCCAACCCAAGAGATTGATGCAACTACAAAGATTCGAAAAAAAATAAATGGAGACAAAGATGGTCTTCATGTGAAAAATATAGCATTTTGAGTGAAATAGTTAGCCCAGAAATGAAACCATTGTTTTGTAGTATTCACCAAACCCAACTGCAAAGGGAGATGATTCTGCAAAGAAGTCATTAAATTCAAAACAACAGTCGATAAATGCAAAGATGTATTTCCCAACGCACGCATATTACTCCAGACACATAAAGAGATATTAAGTTTTGAAGATTCGATACTCCTTTCCTCACTCTAAGGGTTTCTAATGTCCCATATCTAGTTTCAAACCAAAACTTGTATTCTTTTCCATAAGAAAATTTACAGAAGTTTGTTTGAATGAACACTTTCAGAACTTGCAGAGATAACGGTGTTTATTAAAAAAAATTGGAACGTATTTATAAATTCAAAGAATGATAAAGAAAATATAATATTTGGATAATCATTCCATTTTTTAAAATTCAGCTGAGCAACCAATACAGAATCTTAAGAGTAAATACTTCCATCGTCCACATATTCACAAATAAGGAAACTGCAGTTACAAATGAGATGGATATATCTGACCTTCAACAATTCAACTTTAAGCAAATTATTGGCAGCTTGAAGTCATTGAAGTGTGAGTTGCATGTTCAAAAAGCACTCTGAATACATACGAAAACTGGTGAAATACTTTACTACTATGTTCAACTCTATTCAACTGAGAATATAGTGTTTGCACTTATTAACTTCTGCGGCTTAGGCAAAGTCCACCCATTCAAGAAACAGACTTAACAAATGCCATAGCTTCAATATATATTTCTGAAGTATTTGCCCAGTACTCCATGTTTGTGTTGGAGTGACTCCTTTTGCATCCACGGTACTCCTTCCAGGGCCACGCACAGGCCATAACCCAAGCACCAACAATACAAGATTCTTACGATTAGAGAAGAAAGGTCACAAGAGAGATAAACGGAAACTCTTATGCAAAGTGGCTCATTAGGCAATTTCCACACTCAGAATATGTAGCCTACTGTGATATCCCTCTCAGGATTTGTGCCACTTATATATTTATCCCTCCTAGAATTTCGTCAAACAATTGGTTTGAAAACTATTTATCCAATGTAATAGTGTGTTGAATGTTTCAGGTGCTTAAGAATACTTGAGCAGTTCTGAAGTTTCACTAATTTTAATTAAAAATATATAGGAATAGGGCTGTCTGTGAATTTGCAGCTCCTCTAACACATACAGCAGCAACCAAAAGTACCTGGCGATATATGACTTCCCACACCTCAGTAACGCATCAATGGAGTTATTCATGCTCAGCTCTGATTCTTCACATCCAAGTATTTCCAGTGAGTGGCTCAGAACTCTAATGAACTGACTCCATCACAAGGCACACAATTCTCCTTTTAGCGGCGGTAATCATCTAAACTCCACGCGGTGTCCAGATAAGGTGTTCACTAACAACAAAACTGATTGAATAAACATTGAGATATGACTGCTCATGCTCCACAACCCATGATATTCTTTTGTCAAACCTTGCGTACTGAAATATCTGGTCTTAATTAATGGCTAATACATCATATGCACACAACAAACGCACAGGTTCAACCACGTCTTGGAGATCTTCAGCCACAATATTCCTCCATACGCAGTGTGTTAATCTCTGGCACTGATCATCTATTAATCGCTAGAAGGGAAGTTGGAGTGGACCAGTATTCGAAGCTTATGTTTCTGTAGATACTCCTGACCACTAACGTACTTGCCAATAAGAGTTAGAGCCTCCATGGTTCCAAGCAGAGGAATTGTCTATACAGGCATCAAAAGGCCTGTGAAAAGACATTTAAATTAAATTTAATAATTATATTAAAAATTTGAATATAGTGATATTTTCTAATTTGATTATTAAATTCAAAATAACTGCCTTTAAATAACTGTCTTGTCACAGGCTTTTTGATGGTTACTTTTTGATGGTTATATGATATATATTTGCATATTGTTGAGAGACCTATAATTTTTCACCTGTATAGTCCCCTGATATTTTCTCTTTTATAAGAAGTCGATTCTATTTTAATATCAATTCTTAAAAATGAAACAGTATGTCTCTTCATACAGGGAAACTCCTTGGTTTTAGTTTTTAACCATTCCTCAATGTCTTAATAGGTTTATACCATTTTCGTTTGAGATCTATGTTTCTATGTCTTAACATATTAATTTAATTAATATAATATGCAATAAGAATATATTTTATATTATAATATTATTATTTATATTCAGCATTATATTATATTGATTATTATATTAGTATTATATAAATAATATATATAATATCAATTAATATATTATATTTTTTTATTTGTATATTAAATTAATTTTAATAATAAATTATGTTAGAATTTATTTGTTTATTAATTTTATTTTTATTATTTATTATTAAATTCTATTCTAGAAAGGAGACATAACAGGATTCCAACAAACACTTACTCATCGATTGAGTAGGTGCATTGCATTGATCATTGTTATCCTCAAACTTCTCTTGCATAGCTTCAAACTAGCCAGGAACTCATCATTACCAAATATTTCCTCCAGATTAATTTTGTTCAACAGACATCTTTCATCCAAATATCTCTAAGAAAAAAATGCGAACAACATATTCAGATAATTGTATGCTAGGAATTTTAGAGAATATTATAGTTGTAGACTTTCCATTGTGACCAATCAGGTCCCTTGTTATTACCTATTGACTTGCCACAAAATCTACAAAGTATAAATAATCTTGGAAACCAATATCAATTGGAGTATGCTAAAATTGTGGTTATTTGTTATTTATAATGTTCCAGTACATAATACATATAACAGTTCAATTCTCATCCAGGTCATTGAGTCTGTGTTCTGGTAAGAAGCAGATGTGTTTTTGCTCACTACATTTTACTGTGCAGATCTGGCTCTGTATGTTGATGTATGTAGCATCGTTCAGATAAATAATATTGGCTATATGATTATTATGAGAAATGATTTATTATATATAAATATATATCAATAAATAAACTAATTGATATTACTATATACATTGATATATATGTATATATAAAGTCAGATTATAATTATTCTCATAATAACTAAATAGTGAAATTGATAAGATAATTATTATTATTATTATTATTATTATTATGTAAATATTAGAGAATTTAATATAATATAATAATACTCAAGAGATATATATATATATATATATATATATATATATATATATATATATATATATATATATATAATTATCATTATATTAATTACATAATAATGAATAGACATGTCCCATGAAGGGACATGTCTGTTCTTGGCTCATTCTCAATATAAATGCAAGAGATTGTTGCATTTGGAAAACACATACAAGGAGATAGTGCTATTACATTTACAGCAATCCTAAAACCTTAACATGGTATCAAAGCCAGATTGCAAATGTGAGAAAGAATAGAAATGATATCGAGGAGAATTCATAGGAAGAAAAATACAGTCGGCAGGAAGACAACTAATAAGTATTCAAAGCATTGGATACATCAAAACAGACCAATGGAAATGACAAACTCTACAACCACTGCCAACGTCCTCCATATCTTCGCCAATGTGGATATTTTCAGCAATGCATGGTGATTCTTCAAAGATATATGCAAATGGAATTTGTGAGAAGACTTGAGAAACTTTCAAACAAATGTAATGCGCAGGAGAAAGTCCAGCACCCTTGCGGCCTATAACAGCATACGAAATATTGAATCATAGGCAATGGACCAGAACTGTTTGACATCGTGCCGAAAAAGGCATCTTCTCATAGAACAGACTGCAGGGTATGTATAAAATGGATTTGTTGGTAAGTCTTCAAAACTATCAGATAAATATATCACGCCTAAAAGGAACGCTGAAACAGTGTATGCACATCAACGAAGCATAACAGAAATTGGGATTTTTGTTGGATAGTTGATTGGAATCCTATGGTGGAGATGCAAGCATAATATGGAGCAGTATTGACAAGATGCGTTAACTATTAGACAAAAGTCTTAAATAGCTGTCATCCCATGAAATACAATGACTGCATGGTGACATGCACAAAACGAATTTTTTTGAAGAGGCTTTATTTGCAATGTGGATGCTATGCTAAATCAGGATATCAACAGACAATCAGCATCAAGATAAGCTCACCTTGCTTTAATACATCATTCATTGAAGAATATTGTTAAGATGCATTAGGGATAAATTAAATAATTTGGTGTTTGCAAACGAATTGATTATTGAGACTAGATGCAAAGGTAGTCTGACATTTCAAAAGAGGTCAAGAAGTTAATAAAGTTGAGCTTCAGAGGGAGCAGATGGTTCAGTCAACTTGTGACAATCTTGATCATATTAATTAAGAGGGAATTCACTATTGAAGGTGAAACACTTCTGAGGTAAACTTGATATAATTGAATATTATACTAATGAATCATGAATGTTTTTAATAGGCCTGCCCCCCTGTGTAAATCATAAGGAAGTGACGACTTCCAAATGATTATCACTTGTATTTGCAGAAGTTATTGTAAGGTGACGATCTTACAATAACTTAAATCATGATATACATTATTGATAATGTTGAAACAGATCATGATGAATTAATGCAACAATTAAGTGTTAGATGTCATTAAGTTGACGGTCTATAAGTTGTTTGCATAAATATATCTTGTAAAGCAACAACTAAGTGTTAGATGTCAAATTGACGGTCTATAAGTTGTTTGTATAGATACTTTTTGTGAAAGCAACAACTAAGTGTTAGATGTCATTAAATTGACGGTCTATAAATTGTTTGCATAGATATATCTTGTAAATCAATAACTAAGTGTTAGATGTCATTGCCAGTCTATAAGTTGTTTGTATAGATATATGATAGGTATTTGGTGAATATCATGTGTTGATATTCTGCAGGCCAATACCTTATTGAGTATTTGGTGAATGTCATGTGTTGACATTCTGATAGACCAATACTTAAGAAAACAAATGGATAGAATCGCCGATGGAGGCAATCCACTTGAGAACTTGTGCATAGAATTACTGATGGAGGCAATCCACACATTGAGACTATATTTTACATCTTAAGGATGATGCCTTTATTTCTTACATCATATGATTGATGTTGTCAAGTGTCTTAAGTGTTGAAATTGGATTGATTTATCCTCCCTAGCTAAGAGGGAGTGTTGATGTATGTAGCATCGTTCAAATAAATAATATTGACTATATGATTATTATGAGAAATGATTTATTATATATAAATATATATCAATAAATATACTAATTGATATTACTATATACATTGATATATATGTATATATAAAGTCAAATTATAATTATTCTCATAATCACTAAATAGTGAAATTGATTAGATAAATATTATTATTATTATTATGTAAATATTAGAGAATTTAATATAATATAATAATACTCAAGAGATATTATATATATATATATATATATATATATATATATATATATATAATCATAATTATCATTATATTAATTACATAATAATGAATAGACATGTCCCATGAAGGGACATGTCTCTTCTTGGCTCATTCTCAATATAAATGCAAGAGATTGTTGCATTTGGAAAACACATACAAGGAGATAGTGCTATTACATTTGCAGCGATCCTAAAACCTTAACACTGTATTCTTTATTGAATTATTCTAATAAACACATCACCCTTGTTTATAAATTATGAACTAGGACAATAGTCTAATTCTATTTCTAATAAATTAGAAATGCAAACAAGTTAATATTTCAGATACGCCTCAATACTTCGATTGGCTCCAAAATGGTTCTTAACTTATATCAATGTCTGTTTCACCACATGTTAAATGAGATACAAGGAGTATATATGTAAGAAATGTGCTGGCATGTTTAATCAACCATACACCACTCCAATATCTGACCACTGAACATCGGAACAATTGTCCCAAAACTAAAATTATATTCCTCTGGTACTTGCCAAGAGAACTTCTGCATAGTGATCTTAGATGTGTTACGAGGGAGGCCATAGAAATCAGGTCCATTAAAACTTGCAAATGCCTCAAATTTTTCAAGTGCTCCTGCCTGTGAGATCCATTTTAGAAAAAGAAATAGATTAGAAAAAACAACCATTGTTGTAAACCATACAGTTAATGAACATTCAGATATTCCCATTCATCCTCCTGTAAAGTTGACTAAAATAAATATCAAGAACCATATCTATAGTTTTTAAGTGAATAATGGAAGTGATGCATTCATGGATGGAGGCTCTCATGAAAGAGGGTCCAACCATGCAGCCCTAACCCCTAGATCTAAGAATCAAACACCCAAAAGTCAAATCAAACAGTGAAACGGTGCAAAATGAACAGCAAATGGTATTAGGCTTTACAATCAAAGACTTGAAACTTTACAACAATCATAGACCAAAATGTCTCATGATCCAATACAATAGACTACACCAGGAACTCATTCCAAGTTCATACATGAGTTATAGATCTATTCTACACTTGAACGCTACCAACAGTCTTCAATCGTTTGGCTAAACCACAAGCAAGGCACATTCAGATCTTCACTGATGCAAAATAGGACTTTTGAACTCTGCTACTTGCATTCACACTTGGATTAGGCCTCTTGCCCGAATCTTCAATTTTGCTCTCAAAGCTCATTGTACCATTGCTGTGAAATTCCACATTCCTAGCTCCATACACCCCAGTGAATCTAAGTGCTTGGTTTATGAAGGCAATTCCCAACGGAAACTCATTAATCTTTCCAAGTAAGAAAATTCACCATCACATAGTTGAAAATAGCATTGTTTTTTAAATTTATAAACTTATCCTTTGACTGAGTTTATGGTCAATAAACTAGCATTAGTTATTTATTCATAGCTGAAAAAATGGCTAGGTAGCAATGTCAGCCATCCAAAATGCATTTAAAATCTACAAGATCAACTAAAATATCTAGGTATATTTCTCAATTGTTTAAACTTTACCTCTTCAAAAACCTTTGCGTAGAGAGGCAAGGCAACTGGGGCACTGTATATGCCAGCACATCCACAGGAGCGTTCTTTCTGGTGCCTCTCATGAGGAGCACTGTCAGTGCCTAGAAAGAATTGCTTACTTCCACTTGTAACCGCAGAAACAATTGCTTGTCCTGAATGACATGATGGAAAATTAATGACCAGAAACAAATAACAAAAGAAATATACAAGAGCAAAGAAGATACAAACCTTTTTGAAGGATATTTAAAAATGCTAACAGATTCATCACAACTAAGGCTTTAGCCCAATTTGATTTCAACTTTTATATGGAATTTTCCAAAGTAATTTCAGCTTGACATTTGCAATTACTCAAGTCTCAACTCATAGATGCTGTAAAAAATGAGATAACATTGCATAGACACGAAAAACATTTGGACTGTTACATGACAAATGCATGCTGATACAACATATAAAAAACTTTAGGTATCGCAGGCCTTCGTTTAAATAGTTATGATGGAGACTTCTTCCCAAGTACTCATTATTTGAAAATTGGGACAATGCACCCATAGGAAAAATACTCTTCATTTGATTTCATTCGACTAAACTGTATGCAGAGATTGAAACTGCTTCTACAATATTGCCATGATTTTTAAATGGATAATTTGAATCCTTATCCATTAAGCTTATTTAAATTTTTTAATCCAGATATCATGTTTGTGTTAAAAATTGTTAACTATTACACTTCCCAGAAGTTTGAATGCTATGCATGTACATGCCATGCAACTTACATGTGTGTTTATTGGTGAAAAATCCTATGAAAAATCTGAAATGAGAATCAGCAACTTATGCAAAAGTGTTTAGAATGTAGACTACTATTATTGTAAATATAAAGGGACAAAACAAAATCTGCATATGGGAATTAAAAAGTATGCGTATAGTCTTATGAATTAGAAAATAGCCGGTATGGAGACATACTATGAATCTCTCGTTTAAGGACAGGAAGGCAATAGTTATGTGGCTGTAGTCCACCCTGAAATAAAGCATTTCTATTCAAAAGAAGATGTTGGGGTGTCACTGTTGCAGCCACAAGACCTGCGAGAGTAAATATCAACATGAATTTTTTTCGACCCAAACTGCCCACAGGGACTTGAAATCTAGGTTTGGAACTCTAACAAAGATGAGACAGAAAGAAACCTAAGAGAAAGTTTTTTCTTTCTTTTTAAGATTTTTTATAAAGAAATTTCACAAAAGATTCACAGTATAATGGAACTTGAAAGATAGAGGAAAATTACCTTCTACAGATGACTTTACAAAGTTTACAGCATCTATCGTTGTGATGTGCTCCATAACAATTTTAAGATGTGGTAGCTTATTGACCAATGGCTTTAATATATTCTCAATAAAGACCTTTTCCCGATCAAAGACATCAACATTTGGATCTGTTACCTCTCCATGAACCTAAAACATGTTACAATAGAGTGGAGCTGGTATTTGTCAAATCAGTGTGCATAGTAAAGAAAGTGTTAAAAGAGAGTCAAAGCCCTCATTTTCTTTCACCAAAACTGTAATTAAAAAATTTAACCCTCAAGCTCAACTTGAAAATATCCAAGATGTTATCCTGGACCAGAATTCCAGGCCCTAGCTTTATTCTTGTGACTATCTAAAAATGCTCCATAGTTTAAATTATACCAGCAATGGCAATCCACATTCCATCATTTCCTTAAGAACAGGCATGCATTTTCCAAAAAGGTCTGTCACGCCATCCTCTGAGTTTGTAGTTGCCCCTGCAGGGTACAACTTCACTCCAACAACCACACCACTCTCCTCTGACTCAAGAAGAATTCAATATAATGATATAATCAGTATCAGATATGACATGTCGGATCAACAATTGAAATTCTGTATGAAGTTCTTCAATTAAAGTCTGTTGGAATAACCCTGAGGAAGCACAATCTGCTCTATTGAATAAATTACAAATGTTAACCATTTCAGAAACCCTCCTTTCATGATAATGTTTTTATAATTAGGCATCATCAGTTTATCTAATAATGACAATAGCCCAGAGATCTGAATTTCATTATACATAAATCATGAGAATATAAAATGAATAGCAGTGTCATGGACTCACTTGCAAGTCTAATCTCATTGTGATTTGTGTTATCAGTGAGGTAGAGTGTCATGAGGGGAGTGAACTTGCTATCAGATGGTAAAGCCTTTAATATCCTTTCCCGATAAGAAACAGCATCAGCCACAGTGGTTATAGGAGGCTTCAAGTTTGGCATCACAACAGCCCGCCCAAATGTTGTTGCACTAACATATTAACAAATACAGCAACAGAAGAATAGAAGTTATTGTTGGCAAAAATAAAACAAAACAATCAGTAATCTGAACCAAAATGTTAGTTGCAAGGAATACCATTATCACAAAATTTAATGACAAGATGCTCATGTTCAGCAAATTTTGACAAGTTTAAGAAGTTCTAAGCTGCCCCATGTAATATTTTTCAACTGTACCTGTGAGAAACAACAGATTCAAGGAGGTCACCATCTCGAAGATGAAGGTGCCAATCATCTGGTTGTGTCATTGTGAACTCCATGCTCCTAACTTTAGAGACTTCCACCTCCCTGTTTCCCTTCAACAGAAATAAATTCTCTTGATTCCTATAACATATTGCAAGTCATAAAAACTGCAAATTGGTAAAGATAAAAGAACAAGGAGTATGTCTGTCTTGATTTTGTTCCTTCCCTAATCTTTACTCAAAAGCTTATGTGAGCTCCGTTCAATTCTACTCAGCTACCAGTAATTACATGTTACATGTCTAAAACATATGTTGCTCGGATCAATCACAAATTCTAAATGTTGTTCACACATTCACCAAATAGATTGTTGTCAATTCACCAATTCTATGAAAACAGCAGACACATATAAACAATAGATAGCTAATAATTCAATGGTAATAGTTCTACTCACATTACATAACATTTAAAATTTGAACTTTGAACTGCTAAAAATCTATGTTCCCTGCCACAAACACAGACTCACTACCATTTAAGACTCTAAGATACATGCGGCATGCAACACCTACATCTGTATCTGCCATACTTGTATCAGTTGTGAGATTTATAGTGAAAATAAAACTCAAGATAATTAATACATTAAACAAATAAAATAAACAATGCACAAGCTATGCAATTGAATCGCAAAAGAAGAGAACAGTTGTCATCAACAAAATGTGCTGCTGTACTGTTTAAGGATTGCATCTTAAGAGGCGTAACTCATGATAACTGCTAGCTTTCAGTGCTAGACTGTGGCCCCTTCATTATATATCTCACACTCTTGGTTTATGATTTTGGCTTCTTGGTTCTAAGTTCTAGACTCGTCATGCATACAAAATGATAGACAGTTCACAGCGCTAGATTTAAGCTGGACAGCATAACCATCTCATATGTTACCCAAACTAGAAGAGAGAAACCTGTATAAGTAATCCTATCAAAAACTACCAATTTATTTACTACTTACATTCCAAAATTAGGATAAGGGATAGCTTTCATTCAATCAGAATTTACCATTTGTTGTGAATGACGAAGTAAGAACATGACTCTCAAACAAGGGTATCTTCTAATTTAAGCAATTCAGTTTAAGATTCTTACAGTTAGCGTAATTCTAGTGACACCTGATGCAACAAAAGTCTGAATTTCTTTCTAGGCCCTCTAAAAGACCTTGTTGTCCAAGAGAAAATTGATTATTATCTACTTCTAATTTGAATTCAAAGTTATTATGAGGTCTATTAGTAGAAGAAAAAATACATCGTGTCCAGTTGTTTCTTTATGTATTGCAAAGGGGAGAAAGGGAAAGGACTTTGTAGCTGGAGATCACCATAACACCAAGGGTTTACTTTCTTGCCTTTTTTTGTTATTTGGTTTTTGAATTTGTGATAATTACTATTTTTACAATCATAGGTGTCACATCGAACTGGGGGACTCTTCAACATTTGGACTCTGGAAATTAAGGTAGGTGAGGATCTTCAACAAAACTTTATTTCTTTACTTCGCTATCTTCATGGCCAAAAGTCATGTTACTATTTATTAAATGAATATTTTATTGCTTCTGTACAACCAATACAAATGCTTTTTCTGTTATTTTATTTTGCTATGTGTGTAATCCTTCTGTCTTGTGTGAGGTCTATTTGTTATGGAAACAAATAAATAAAGGGATCAGGCAATTATGGTTTGGGGGACTTACCAGAGAAATTTCCTCAAGAGGATATTTCTTGTGCTTGTAATTCTAGATCCTAACTCATATCAATACTGATGAATAAGTATGACAGGATAGAAAGAAAGGTTACCAAATTTTATGGACGAGTATGAAAGAACTGCAAGGCAAAATATGTACTTTTACTTGAGAAGCAAAGAATCATTGTTTCAAGTAAGTGGAGAAAAATAAGGCTAGCATTTTGTTTCCTTCAGTGATTTTATTTTTTAGGATGGATGAATTTGTTCTATGCATTTCATTTTGTAATATCTTTCACAGATGAGTTGTCTGGAATTGGCTGAGTCTATTTTAGTGGGGCAAAAGATGATTGATGATTGATGACCAATGATTGATGTGATGTCCCTAATTTCAAACTATTTGCATTCTTCATGAACAAGTAAAGATTGTGATAAGGGGTGGCAGACCTTGTCTCTTGTACATAAGTTATATGATATATTTAGAAAGGTTCTCGATTACAATGATCAATGCACTTAGTCCATCATCAGGACATCGATACTCCATGCAGCCAGTATTGTTATGATACTATCTAAAAGTAATTGATAATTAGAACACTCTTAAACAGTACCACAACCATGCTGACTCCATGAAGAGGCAGCAACATGATGGTCGGCTAGGCCCACCTATCATCATGTAACCAGCATTTATGATTGCATAAGAAGTCATAAATTACATTCATATTCCACACGTTTCATGCCAGCCATACACTTCCATTTTCCATCATCATTGCACAATCATATTCCAATTTGCATTATGTATTCTCGGCCATGATAATTACCAAGAAACAGAGAAATAGAGAGAAATAGAGATAACCAGCGATACCACTGATTGGTATCGATTTCCATACTTCACAATGCACAGCCCTATCTCATGCATACCTCATACATATTTCATATCCACATTCATATTTGCATTTTAATCCTTAGCTGATCGGCTATAGAGATTATTAAATCAGATCCAATCGATGGCTTGAATATCTTGATCGACTAAGTTAAGTCAATGGCTTGAATATCTTTATTGACTAAGTTAAGTCAATATGCAACTTACAAAGACTAAGTGAAAATTGATCAGTATAATAAACTAATCAATGACAAGAAGAGATACACTTTGCATAACAAATCAATTTGTTTATGCTTGAAGAGGTATGATTTGGAAGAGATATATCTCTTCAATAATCAAGAGGTGCAATCCCTTTGATATTGCAAGATATAAGATGGTGTTCAAACACATTCCATCAATCATCATCAAACACTTTATTTTATTTTCTTATCCTTCACGGATTCACTCTGCTTAGAGCTCATTGCCTTACGACATATCTATTGCAAGTTCATAAAGCCTTATTTAGAGATGGCATCTCCATAGTGCATAAATTTATTGATTATATCAGACACAGCCATCATTGTTATTGCAAGGACATGGTTACAGATCATAGACGGCAACCATATCGTTGTAGCAATATCATTCTCAAACATTGTGTATATTAAGTGACTTTATCAGAAACAACAAGTATTGATAACAATTGTCTACACAATCGCTCTATCACTTTAAGTGATAAGAGATATTTGCTATTGTATGTATCACAGCTGCATATCAGATATTACAATTGTCATTATCAGCTTCACGATTATTTATCAAACACTGTAATTATAAGATATTGTCATTTTGCATCAAATATATATTACAATCGCATTGTTATTGCATTGCCTTCCATCATCAACATTAATTCATATTCTATTAACATAACAAGAAAGGAAGATCATAGTGATTGTCCCTGCATAGCCAAAAAGTGAATGAGCGACAAGGAACACAAAACATACAGCAGGCAGAAAACAAGACAGAACTCTGGAAATAAACCAATAGTGAAGGAGAGATTAGCAAAAAGATGGATCAGATTTTGGCTGAGCAAAAGGAAACTCAAAATCAATTGGCCTAGCTAATTGAGGTCTTGACACACACGGTCTTAAACAAGGACCCCGAAAACAATGGGCAAGACAAGCATTCGCAAAATGAAAGCTTGAAAATCAAATCTACACCTCCCAACTCAAGACCAGAAATACCCACATTTTTTCAAAACGAACAATCTAAAAGGATTGAACCTTCATTCACACAACTACAAGAGCAATTTAAGCAAGATTGGATAGATGGCGATACGCAAACCAAAATGTCATTAAGAGAATATTTAGTGTTAAGAATGAAATATTTACCACGAAAAGAAAATAAAGAATACTAAGAATTAAAGAGAAAGATTGGAAAACTGAGCATCCCATACTTTGACGGATCAGCCAAAACAACGGTAAGAGCATGGGTACAAAAATTAGACACCTACTTTCAATTGAATCCAATGATGGAAGAAGAGGCTATCAACTATGTGGCACTTCACTTAGATGGGATAGCCCATGAATGGTGGTATCACAGATTGGTCACTATGGGGCATTCAAGGATCAAATCTTATATGGAGTTTACGGAGAGACTACTAGAGAGATTTGATAATAAAGACCCAAAGCTGCATTTCAAGGAACTTACCCAAGTGAAGCAAAAGGGATCAATCGAGGAATATATCATGGAGTTTCAGAGGGTTTCTTTCCTTGTCACTGACATATCTGAAAGATGCTCGGTTGTCCTTTTTATGGATGGCCTACAAGATCCCCTAAAGGGTTGGGTCAAGGCATTAAATCCCAACTCCCTACAAGAAGCCATCAAGAAAGAAAGAGATATGGACTTAGGGTCTACCAAAAACAAGTTCACACCCAAAGAAATATCAACCCTCAAAGAATCCAATAATACCCCTCTAATAAGGACATCCCTCATAAACTTAAACTCGACATGGAGAGAAGACAAGAATTAAGAATACGAAAGCTATGTTTCACTTGTAAAGAACCGTGGGTACCTAAACACCGATGCAAAGGAAAAGGACAAATTCATTACATTGAAGTGAGGCCCTCTAGTGACGATGATGACATTGAAAGTGTTAATACTGATTCCGACCTAAAAGTAAACCACCTTCAAAGCACAAGCAAGGAGGGTTCCTAGCTACATTGAAAGGATCTTCTCAAAACACCTTTCAAGTCATAAAGTTATGGGAATCTTAACTTGGTATCCTATGGGTTGTAACCAAGATGGTGTTCAAACTCATTCCATCTATCATCATCAAATACTTTATTTTATATTCTTATCATTTACAGATTTGCTCTGCTTAGAGCTCATTGCCTTATGGCATATCTGTTGCAAGTTCATAAAGCCTTATTCAGAGACGGCATCTCCATAGTGCATAAATTTATTGATTATATCAGACACAGTCATCATTGTTGTTGCAAAGACAGTTACAGATCAGAAAGGGCAACCATATCGTTGTAGCGATATCATTCTCAAACATTGCATATATTGACTTCATCAGAAACAGCAAGTTTTGATAACAATTGTCTACACAATCATACTATCACTTTAACTGATAAGAGATATTTATCATTGTATGTATCATTGTATGTATCATAGTTGCTTACCAGATATTACAATTTTCATTATCAGCTTCACAATTATTTATTAGATACTGTACTTATAAGATATTGTCATTTTGCATCAAATATATATTGCAATCGCATTGTTATTTCATTGTCTTCCATCATCAACATCAATTCATATTATGTTAACATAGAAAGAAAGGAAGATCATAGTGATTGTCCCTGCATGGCCAAAAAGGGGACATTACAATTGATCACTAATGATTGAAATGAAATTAAATGAAATGAAATTTGTCTAGTTATTATTAATTTTTTGTGACCGCATATTCTTGAATGTAAATCAGTTACACAGAACAAGATCTTTGTTGGAATGGGTTTTCACTTGTGGCAATTCTGTGGCCCAGAGCACAACTTAGCTTGACATAACAATGAAGGCTTGTGTGTTGTGAATTGGAGAATACAGGTTAGACACTCAGTGTAGAAATGTGCATTTCATTTGAACAATAAATAAAGTAATTGGAAAAGCAATGACCTTGTAGAATACTCACATAAGGGGATCTCATCCACCAATTGGTGTCACTTGGGAGTGACCCTAAATGTAGGTTATCTTCTACCAAAAAGAAGAGGTGAGGATTTCCAATACTTCAGCAATAGGATTTCTATGGTAGACTTGCAAATCAAAACATCGCCTAAAATGTTATTTCACGCCATCAAGAGAAATTTTAAGCCAGAAAAATCATTACTTGGAATCTCTTCCAATGCCATTTTTCCTTGTCTTTTGTACCATGAAGGATGATGAAGATTTCCAATAATCAGCCAATAGGCTTTTGCCTTTTTATTGTGGACTGACAAGTCCAAAAATTTGCCTGAAATGTTTGTATATCACTCTGATGCAATCAGCATGGCTGAAACTAGCAACTCTATCACTCTGAAATAGTCCCACTATTTTATTGATCAATGAATCACAAGTTTTATTACTATCATGTCTCCATAACTCCATACTCATAGTGACAACAAGAAATTGATCAACAATATGATGTTTACTCATGAGTTTTTTAATACTCGGCCATCTCACATACTCCAAGCTGCCTATTTTAGATATATAAGAGATAGGAAACTATACATGGAATGTCATACCCGAAAAGTCTCTTGCATCAATATCATATCCATCAACTTGTGAAGCTGTCCACTCAATCTCATGATGATTGTGTATAACCCCCATCACCCTTGCTGCTGCACCTACTTCTACCAAAGCCTTGAGTATTATCTTCTTCTCATCCACCATGAGCTCCAATTCCATCTGCTGGAAATCTTGAATGTACCTCCCAAGAGAGTGCAGCCATTGAATTCCTAATATGGCATTGGAATCAGTAATCCCAATCACATAGAAATCATCTTTGATGGTGCGGTCATCAAACTCAATGTTCATCTGTGGTATCCTCTTGTTGCATCTCATCTTAAATCAATTAGCTATCATGACACGAAAACCTAGAAAACCTCCCAATGGCAATCCACCCTTAACCACCAAACTATCACTCAAAAAATTGAGTTGCACCGCTGTCCACCAAACATGTCACTTGTTGTCCATTAACAATTCCTCTTACCTTGAATGGTTGATACTTGGGTATTCTTGGAAGTAGGGCAGTAGCTACGTGTGCTAGGGAGGTGTTATTTTGTTCTTCATTGCCACTCTCTAAAGTATCATCAATGGTGTCATCATTGTTAGATATAACTTCAACATAATACACTTTACCTTTCTCAAAGCATCTATAACTGGGAGCCCATGGTTCTTGACAACGGAAACACAACTTCTTACGCAATTCATTCTTGCACACAAAATTTAACTTCTTCTTATCTTCTTCTTCCCTACTTGGTTTGGATGGAATGCTTGACTCCTCTTGAGATGATTTATTTTGCCTGGTATTTATACCCTCATGATAGTGCTTACTCTTAGGAGTAGAAAATTCCATGTGGCATGCTCTCTTAATGGCATTGGCAAGAGGAGGATCAAAAGCTTTGACCCGGCCCCTAAGAGGTTTTGAAAAACCCTCTATGAACCAAGCAATCAACCTCTTCTCAGTCACATCAGAAACCACTACTGACAACCGTCAAAATTCTGAAATGTATGCATCAAGTATACCCACCTATTTCAACTAAGCTAACTCTCTTGAGGGTGCCTTTGAATCCTTACGGTCAAACCACTCTATCAATGTAGTGCAAAATTAATCATATGAAACAATTGAACCAATACCCTGTGTTACTAATCTGTGATACCGCCACTCATGTGCAACTCCTTCAAGGTGAAAAGTAGCAAATTTAATGGCCTCACTCTCCTTCAGCTGATTTAGATCAAGGTAAGTATCAAATTTCTTGATCCAAACTCTAGTTGTACCCTTCAATGATCTATCAAAGCTAGGTAAGGATAGATGTCCCAACCTTTACTACAACCCATAATTCAACTTCCCTTGATTCCATTGTTTCTTCTTTGGCTTTCTGTGTTTAGCGACCTTCATGTAGTCTCTAATAAGGGCCCGTTTGGTACATGGAATATGAGCCCGAATTCTGGAATACCATTTTCCGAATATTGTCTTCGATGTTTGTGTCCATCTAAATAAGTTGGAATTAGAATTTCGGAATTCCAATTTTGCCCACAAAATGGGCATTCCATCTTCCACTTGAAAAGGTGGAATTGGAATTAGAGGCTCTAATTCCTATTTTCGAATGCCAATTTTTAAAACTGTCGGGTCCGCGTGTAAAGTATAACTTTTTGACGTCCGCCTTTGACCATTCATTTTCACCATGTCTTGGGATAATTTTGCTCCCGTTTGGTTTTCACAGCACTCTGCGACTGCTCTCTGCAACACGTTTTCACCGCTCTCTGGACACTTTCTCATGTGCGCTGAAATCAGATCTCCAATCAAATGCCTTGAACCGTCCAAGATTCTCCACAAATTGTGTCATTCTGTCAACGCTGCTAATGAGAAAAGATGGGGAGGAAAAATTTTACACAACCGAAATTTTATTAAACGAGATGAACCAATCTCAATGTTGCAGCTTCAATCTATTCACAGGAAGGGCTGAACAATATTTCACATGTGCGCTGAAATCTAATTTGATTGGAGATCTGCATAGTAAACGCGAGTAAAGATATTCTCAGATATTCTCAGTCATCTTCCGGGTGAACCAAACAGGTCATCCCATATTCCGGAAATCATTTTCAGAATTTGCATCTTCCAGAATTGCAGCATCTTCCAGAATTGACTATATCTGTCATTTGGTATTCCTTGCACCAAACGGGCCCTAAAAGTGATTGCTACATGAAAATCTGCCCCCAAAGCTTGATACTTAGACAAAATCTCAGTATCCTCATTATCTTTATTGGAGGGGTGAACCTCCCAGGAGCATCAACTTGCTAAAATACCTTCACAAGAAAAGACAATATTTCACCAAAAGATGAAAATGTATTAAGACACCAAAAATAATCTACAAACCTTGCTTATAAGGGCATGTGTCGGTAATAACCGACAATGAAACTACCCAAACTAAACATTAATAAATAAATTGCCTAAGTAAACTTAAGCACAAGTAAACGAAAAACACATATACTCCAACTCCCCCACTTAAGTGCAACTTAGGGAGAATTATTATGCAAAATGAGCAAGATTGCAATATGGATCTTGGCTGCAAAACCATTTTAGGTAGCCATTCACAATGCAAATGCAATAAAAACAGAAATCTCTCATAAAACAGAGAAAAGGAGAAAACTACATGGGAAAAAACTCCTCTCCAAAAGAGAGAAACAAACAAGATGCATGGATAGAAGACTCAATCACACCCCCAAGGACTACATAAATTAGGTATACAATCAAATATCCCCCCATAGGACAGACTCATTAGTTGCTTCGACACTATCTCACATGCCCCCCGCAATTTAGGATGATTGAGGCCCTTTCAAATTCAATTTATGACCGCCATTGCTCCTCCAGCTCCTTTAGGGCTTTCCAGAGGACGGAAAGAAAACTAAGGGACAAAATAACAAATTGTTTCTACGCCAATTCCACACTGACTTTGATTTTGTCTTGGAATCAACTTTGTTTCTCAATGATTCGGTAATTTCACAAGTTTTACTAGGGTTTCACAGGTTTTTGCAACAATTTCCACATTTTTTGCCATTTTGTAGGATTTTAATATAATTTTAATGCACTTTAAATGCAAAAGGTCATTAAAAATTGGGTCAACAATTTTTTCACAAATTGAGATTTTTTCAAGGGAAAAATTGGCTGGCTCTAGGATTCGAGATTAATTGGGTATAATTGCAATTTTTTGCAGATTATTGCTCCTCTGATATTTCCTGTTAAACTTAGATATTCTTGGAATGTTAGTGAAGTCTTAAATTTTTGGTATTTAATATACCATCCAAAAATCTCAGAAGTACGCAATTTCATTATCCCTTTCTTTCATTTCTATAGTCAACCTTAGCATCCCCCACGCTGGCAGGATTTTTGGTTCTAATACCACTATAGGAAACCTGAGGTCTAGATAATTCAAAGTTAAAACCCTATTGATTCTGGAGTATTAATTGATTCAATATGAAGTTTTAACAGATGCACGGATGATTGATTTAAAAACAATAGAGTTTCAATGATGATTGCAAAGCAGATTGACTATAGCTAATCAAATAAATATATTGAACTCACATCTCCAAAAAATAGTACTCAGATTTCCATTAACAATGATACATACAATTATAACAGCAATAAGCCCAACTTGTAATCAAATATGTGCAACCTGAAATAAATACAGAATTTTTCCATCAAGCTAGCAGATCTGATATCACTGTCAGACACCTGGGATAATGCAGAGCTGAGTGTGCTCATGGTTGATTGTAGAGGTGCGATTAGGTATAGGAGACACTTATGATGGTTGCCAATTTCTTCAAATATACCCTCCCCAATATTGCCTGACAGAAGGGAATGATTGCGGAACTGTATGAGTAAAGACAGCTCAATTACTCCACAGTAAGAATTTTGCTTAAAATGTTGCTGAAATGATATTTGTGTAATCTAGCCACTTTTCTGTAGCCTGCATGCTGCTGCTAGATCAAAGGGGCCAACCTGGAAGTTGGTTATTGTTATTATTTTAATTTTATTTATAAACTATAAGCAGAGTTAAGAAGGTTGGCCCCTTTGAATAGACTATAATCAGACACTGGCTTCTGGCACTATATTCATCCATTAAGTAAAATACTTCATGATAATGATGGTGATCTCTCTGGTGCTTGGTAAGGTTGTTGTACACATGATTTATCATACCAAGAAGCTCCTCTTTCTGGACTCATGCTTTATAATGGGAAGAATCTCCTCTCTCTGCCGCTAACTGCGGCGATTGAAAAATTTCTTCAAATTAGTTTCGTTCTTCTCCATCAGTTTCTTTATCCCATCTAACAGGTTTCTGCATCTGTACTTTGCAAGTAACTTTTTTTAGAGTCGCTCCTTGTTTCTGTTTTTTAAATTTTTGTTTTGTTTTATATAAGGTGGCTACTACTCTTGATGGAAATGGCATTTCTTTTAAGAAACACAGATTCTCAAGTTCTAAGGATTACCAATCAGATGCTGGTATTATATTCATCCATTAAAAAAATATACTAGATGACAATGATGATGATCTCTCTGGTGCTTGGTAAGGTTGTTAAGCACATGATTTATCATACCAAGAAGCTCCTCCTTCTGGGTTCATACTTTATAATGTGAAGAATATCCGCTCTCTGCTGCTAACTGCTGTGATTGAAAGATCTCTTCAAATTAGTTTCCTTTTTCTCCGTCAGTTTCTTTATGTCATCTAACAGGGTTTTACATCTGCACTTTGCAGTAAACTTGTTTTTTAGAGTCACTACTTGTTTCTTTTCTTTTTCTTTTTTTTTCAGGTGGATGAGTACTGTTGATGCAAATGGCATTTCTTCTGAGAACTGTAGATTTTCAAGTTCCATGGATTAAAAATCAGAGGCTGGTATTATATTCATCCATTGAAAAAAGATGATGATCTCTCTCTCTCTCTCTCTCTCTCTCTCTCTATATATATACATACATATATACATTCATCCATTTAAAAAAGTTGATAATGATGATAATCTCTCCCCTCTCCCTTCTCTCTCACACAAAAAAATCTAGGTACCTAATGCGGTTTGCTATGGAGAATTGATCTAGTCAGCTAATAGGACTTGCTATAAACAATTGGACCTCACTAGCTCAAACTCCAAAAATCATGTTTAGTAGGGTTTGATATTGAGAATGTCTCTCTGTGAATGTAGGCAGCTAATAGGGCTTGCCATTGAGAATTGATCTTTCTCAGCAGCTAGTAGGCCTTGCTATTGAAAATTGAGCCTCGCCAGTTCAAACTCAAAAATTCAACGCATTTCGCAGAATATAGAATTGAGAATTTGAGACACCTTGAAAGATGAAAATATAGTAAGACTAGCATCATCTCGAGTAATTTTTATGTGCTTCTAAAGATCAGGGCACTTTATATCTCTATGCTTTAAAAAATTTTAAAAATGAGAATGGTTCAATCATAGAAAGAAGAAAAAGAACTTATTAAGAAGCATTCGCCCCAAACAAAACAAAATTTATGCCTATTCATTAACATTATTTGTGTGAAAAGAATAGAGACTTTCATGCAATAAGAATAAAGGAAAAATAAAAACATACTGATGCTCTGGGGCCGATTCGAACTAAAGGCCTCCTGAAATAAGCACGCTTATTGAAGCCTTTTTGTCTGACTCCTTCCCCGGCCTGAATATATGTGTAGCGTGAAGCTGACCGTGAATGTAAATGCATGCATGTTATAGACATGCTGAGTACAGTATTAAGACGTTATTGGATATATTCCACTCGTATTCCGAATAACATTTTATGACAGGGAGCTGTGTTACAACTTGACTTCTAGCTAAGGATTTTTACCTTTTTTCAATCTGCAATCCCTGACGAGCCCCAGAATGATTCAAAGTGAGCACTCCAGGAAATGTCGTAGTCACAATTTTATGAGTATCGATTGCTCAATTCTGCGATTTCTTCATATTCCCTAAAACAAAATTGTATCAGCGGACACCTTTCACGACGCCAAACCCTCCACCCAACCTTCAAGGACTAGGCCCTCATATTGGGAGCCGGCTATGCAGCCGACAAATTCCCCCAGCTCAGCCCACTACCATGCATAGTCGGCTCCCTGTGCATACTATCCACACTGCACTCGCATAAAATCCTCCACTGTTCCTTTCGAATGTGCAGCAGGATTACATTTATTGAGGATTGATTACTGACGTGATGAATTTGTCAGAAAACATGCCAACGAGTATTATTTATTTCCTTACTTTGATTTCAAATTACTTCTCCAACATGTAAAACAGACAAAATTCTTTAAGAGCATCACCCATTCTTTATTGAAGTGGCTTATTGATTATATTTAATTTTGATTCTTTTTTAATTAAGTTATTATCTAGTTTTTATTCTTCTTTTCAAGTTGTTTTAAATAGTTTGATTCAAATTGATTTTTTTATATTGAATTTTGGCTTGGTAATTATTTTAAGCTTCAAATTTATTTTGCTCACAATAACATATCTTGTTAAATTCCTTTAAAAGATTTTATTTTATCATAAATCTAAATTTTAAGCTAAATTTTTTTTTATTTCTATCAATGTTTATATGCCAACTCAGAGGGTAGTTTTAAAGTAATATTTCAACTTGAATTTATATTTGTTAAACTACTATAATAAGTTGTTTTACTAAAAACTTAATAAAGAATTTAGCATGTATTGAATTTATTGATTTTAGCTAATATAGAATTAAAAAAAATAAAACCATTTTACTCTTTAGACAATAATGTTTCATTCACTTAAGAATTTAAAAAAAAAAAAATTGAGATGGATGGATATTGTTGGTGTAATTAAGTATTTACTAATTACATTTTACTTAAGTTTACTTAAGATAATGCATTTGCATAATTAGTTGTTTTTGAGATATCTATGAGTTTGCATTTTTTTTTAGCACATGGTTAGGAGAATCTCTACTTTAGGTGGTCATAGTTGTCTTCTCATACTTCTTTGTGTGTGAGATCCACCTTTAGTGATCTTATCACATTATCATCCTCTCATTGTTGCACATGTTGCACATACTTTCATGTACAATAGAGGATGATCCAACTTTGGTGGACATGTGATTCCACCATGTCTAGTTGTGATCTTATGACTTGCATATCTTCTAGATATCTTGCATTGCCTATATATTTAGGCACTCCTACTTTGTATTCAATCAATCAATTTATTATTCATTATTTGATCATTTGATCATATCATATCTTGTCTCTCTTGTGCTATCTCTTGAGCTTCTAGATCTTGGCATTTATTCTTTGCCTTAGGCAAATTCTTACATGGTATCAGAGTGATATCAAAATTCTTACATGGTATCAGAGCCAAAAGAGTCTTCATTGCATAGCCATTGGAGAGCGATTGATTGCTTCAACTTTTAGAGGGCCACAATTCAGATCCGGGATCAGCATTTTGTGGAAGCGTTTTGAGCAAGATCGGACGTCACCATTGCATCCAGGTGGCTGTTTCCATAAATTTTGATTATAAATTTGTCTATATTGGGCAAAAGTTAAATTTGAGGTAAAAAAATTTTACAAATCGAACCCCTAAGGCCGATCTGCAAAAATTGGAGCATTTTGGACCAAATCTGACAGTTCCATTGCGATTAGAGTGGCCAAAAACCTCAAGATCGACTGTTCATTCACCCAGATCGGACACTGTTGGTCTCAGAAAAATATTTTCCCTCTCTGCTTGTCGTACGGATTTCCGCAGTGCGTAAGTACGAATTTATTTTTTTAATATTTTCATTTTTTTATTATCATTTCATTTTATTAAAAAAATCAAAATATTAAAATTATTTTCGTGAGGGGGGTCTTGATTTTCATTTTGAAAAGTTTTGAAAAAAAAAAATTTTAAAATATAAATTTGTTTTAAAGCCCACAGGTTGTGCATACGCACTACAGTGTGCAGTACGCACTGCACTGCAGTGCGGCACTACCGCACTGACAGTGCAGTACGCACTGCAGTGCGGTACTGCACTGCAATGCGCTACCCGACTGCAGCGCGAGCCCCCCGTAAGGGGTTTCTTTTTTTAAAAGCCATTTTTTTAAAAATGTTTTTTAAAAGTTTTTTTAATAAATTTTTTTTTTTAATATGTTTTTTTTATTAAATAAAAACTTTAGTAATTTGTTTTTTTATTAATAAGTTTTTTTTAGTAAAATTTTTATTATTAATAAAACATAATTTAATGTTTTCCTTTATTAAATTTTTTAATAAAGTTTTTTTAAAATCTAAAAATCAAAAAAATAAATTATGTTTTTTTCTTTATTTTTTTATGGGCTCTTAAATAAATGTTTTTTTAAAACTCATTGGGTTTTTGAAAAATAAAATATAAATAAATAAGTAAAATTGGGAACACTATTTTTTTCTTTGTCACTTGCATACCTGTTTTGCAGCGTCATCCAACCAGCAGCAGGGGGGAGGCCAATTTTGTCCCAAAGACTTCCTAGCACAAGGCCAACAGGAGGACACCTATTCTGCAGCATTTGACAGGGTGTCCTTGGTGGCTTCATCTTCTATATGTTTCCATCTTTGCATTGCATTTGATGTTGTATGCTCTTGCATGAGCCATGTTGTACATGCACTATCATAAAGTGCCACATTTTTTGTACCTTGTCATTGATGACACATTTGATGTAATCCCTATGTTAGTAGATTAGGAATATCATGGGACTTGGTTCTTGAAAGTTATGCTCCAACCAATCAATGGATGCACGACACAAGTTCAAGTATACCAACCTGTCAGTTGAGTAACCAGTTGGTGCTTGCAGGTGTCTCCATGCCTATCTCTATCATATCTTAATGGGCATTCCGTCGATCATTCTACATCGACATTGGTACCTGATTTTGTCACACTTTGACACTTGGTGCAGCATTGGCTCTATTTTCTTCCTATGGAGGAGTATTGGTCAACATCTTGGACCATCTTTACAGGAGATTCAACATTGAGGGGGGGCTACTTTGTCTCTCTTCCCTATTTCCTTCATTTGGGGGGATTCTTTATTGTATATGCATGATGTATGTCATAATAGGGGGGTCTTGATTACTCCATCCATGCATGCATCTTGTATTCATCTCTCTTTTTGGGGGAGGGTTTTTCCCTTGAGGTTTTCCCTCTTTCTCCACTTTATGAGAGATTGCATTGTTCTTGCATTTTGTACATGGGTTCCTAACATGGCCTAGTCGTCGGGACCCATCTTGCATTGTGAGCTTAAGTGCATTCCCCTAAGTTGCACTTAAGGGGGGGTGTTGGTGTAATTAAGTATTTACTAATTACACTTTACTTAAGTTTACTTAGGATAATGCATTTACATAATTAGTTGTCTTTGAGACACCTAGGAGTTTGCATTTCTTTTTAGCACATGGTTAGGAGAATCTCCACTTTAGGTTGTCATAGTTGTCTTCTCATACCTCTTTGTGTGTGAGATCCACCTTTAGTGATCTTATCACATTATCATCCTCTCATTGTTGCACATACTTTCATTTACAATTGAGGATGATCCACCTTTGGTGGACATGTGATTCCACCATGTCTAGTTGTGATCTTATCACTTGCATATCTTCTAGATATCTTGCATTGCCTATATATTTAGGCACTCCTACTTTGTATTCAATTAATCAATCTATTATTCATTATTTGATCATTTGATCATATCATATCTTGTCTCTCTTGTGCTATCTCTTAAGCTTCTAGATCTTGGCATTTATTCTTTGCCTTACGCAAATTCTTACAGATATGTTAAATATAATTATAAAAAATAATTAATTAATTTATGATTTTATTAATACCTAATTTGAAATAGGTATATTCATATATTTCTTTTTTATTAATGTAGTTGTAGATTCTTTAGAGAATTAGAAATATAAAAGATTTGAATAGTATGAAAAAGAGTAAACAAATTAATTATGTATCAAGCAAATGAAATTCTAAATATGTTAAGGTAGTTTATAGTCTTTGAATTTTATTTACCTAGTTAAAATAGTTATGAGGATGTTATGTAAAGATCGATTCTATCTCACAAGAGACACATAAGCTCATCAACGGAAAACTCAGAAAGTCAAACACATAAACAAAGTCTATTAAAACATAAAGACTTTTTCCACAGTATATTCCATTCACCAGAATAAGAAATTACAATAATCTGAAAGTAATGTCAAATATCCTCAAAGTACATTAATAAGAAATTGACCATACTGTCGAGAGTACATGAATCATCCAATAATACAGCATGAGGTGATAAATACATAAGATGTTGACCATACTGTCGCATATCATACATCAAAAATATACAATACAGTAAGGTACATGACCAAAAGGTCGAAATGATACAAAATATCAAAATAATGTCATCAGACTATCCATCATCCATCTGCATGTTCTGGTCTCCTAAGCCATCAAACATTTGTCCATCTGCAAATCTCAAGATGAAAATGTGATTCAAGCACTTTTTTCGCCCAACCACGGAGTGGTTAGCTCCCCCAGGGCTCATCTTGAAATTAAGAGCACATCGACCCTTCTCGAGTAACCTATCAAATCGGCATTGATGGGTCAGAAAGGAATCTGGTGCAAGCTATGAACTAACTACTTTTCTCATACATAAAAGTAAAACTAACACAGATATGGCAGAGAAATAAAATAACCAACACAAAATTCATTATGTGTTTCCATAGCTTAGGCCTAAGCATTTGTTAACCAGATTTCTACTAACAGGTAAAAGAAAAAAAAATACCCTTCTCTGCTTATCCATATTTAACACCATTTCCCATGATATCTTTCTGAAAATAGAATAAGTAGGACTAAAATAACATATATTCAAGTTTCCAAAATCAAACTACTCTAAATTACTCTTTCTTTTAAGGTAATCAAGCATAGTCAATCTTCTATGATAAGTAAATGGTTTTCCTAACAATATAGCATGTACTTCTTACTAAAATAATATATCCACTTTCTCAGAAACATGGTAATAAAAGAAAAAAAAAATTATATTTCATATTTTTGTGATTATGCTAATACTACAGGAAGTTCAAGTTTATCATGTTGCAGTTTGAATGAGCAAAACAACAAACATTACTAATGCTACAGGAAGTACATTTATATCATGTCGCAGTTTGAGTGAGCAAAACAACATACATGTTTTCTAAATTTCAACCATACAATTGATGATGATGGTTGTCAAACAGAGTTCTTTACATATGGATCTTTTATCACTAATTGGGTTCTAACAATCGTATCTAATTTCAATTTCAAAAGTTTATTCCAATTTCTTCCTTCTCTAAACTTTTATATAAACGGATCTTTAAAAATGATTTTCTACAGGAGGATGGTTTAATCATTTTAAAATATGCAAATATCCTTTCTATTTATCAAAACTAGTTTCTCAATAGATGTTTATCAAACATGTCAACACTAAAATGAGAAGTAGTAAAGTTTAAAAGCACATCATGGAAAGAAATCAAAAAATTACTACATAAGCTAAAGATTTCCATCGCTTTTTAACTACGTCTTAGAAAGTAAAATACGTTCGAATTTCAAGAAGGCTTTTTCTGATTATGAAAAATTACTTTCAAAGAAAAATATCATGCAATAATTATGTGGTGTTCTTCTATCGCTCTAATATGGACTCTTCCTATCACTCCACAATGTACTCTTTTCCCCTAATTCGTTGTCCTATGTATTTTTCCTTCCTCCTTGCATGCGTAGATCAAAATGGTCTTCTTTGTTTCCTTTCAACCCCTCTCTCTGTGCTCATTTTTTCCTCCAATGACATGTTGGCATAAATATTGGACACCTTTCAAAATGAAAGGTGCATTCCCTATATGTGTCATGTTCTCTCTTTTTGTATCAGCTTTGTTGCCCTTCCTCTCTTTTCTCACTAGCTACATATATATTCCCAAAATCTCCCTTAACTCCTTTGTTTTGCCCAACATTCCCTTTGTATCCCCCTTTTTCTCAGTATCTCTTCATGTTCTTAATGAATTCTCCCCCTCTACTCATGTGTCCTCCTTTCCTTTATCTCTCCTCACACGGCATAAAAATACAAATGTCTCTTTCTTGTGAAAGAAATCCATCTTGCTTTCCTCACCATCATGCCTCCAAAAAGCGTGACTCATCCTTAATTAAAGGTCTTCTCCTTCAGTTCGCCTCCCTTCAAACTCCTCTTTGCTAGTGCGTTCTCACTATTATCTCCTCCAATCGACTGCTCCTTCTACCATTTCTTATCAGCAGAGACTCCTTCCAAGGAATGTCAGTCAAGCCACTGAAAGTGGTTAAAATCCTCCTTTTGAGTAAATATTCCCTCTTCATTCCAAATGAAAAGAAACTCTTCCAAGTCAGTCGATCATAGAAATGAGTTTGCATTCCTTAGACTAGTCACAATCAACATACCTTTGATGTGGCTCTTAAGCATGCAAAGAGGACTTAATGAATAGTTTTCTTCACTCTTCAAACGAGTCCCTTCTTACTTCTACCTTCTCTCCGTCGCAATTTCCCCCAAGCCAGGCATGTGTACTACTGACTAGGAATGACAAGCTAAGTAAATGTTAAGTTAACATTTTGAATTATCTCCTGACGCATGGTTAGTAGTTTCTCTATAATGGCTACATTATTTCACCATTTAATAAAAGATTGAAATGTATGTAAATATATTATATATCAATTTTCACTTGACTAATTTCAAGTTATCAATTCTAAAATAAAATAAGAAGTTAAATGAATTTCATTTCTTTTAAAGTAAATGAAATTGACTTAACACATGGTCAAATAACTTGGGCATTCGATTTAATGAGATAGAGATATAGAAGAAAACTTGTGAAATAAGAAAATAATAACTAAGTGGTGTGTGCTTGCGACTAGTTATTCCCATCACATCCTTACCAAGGAGATAAATTCCTCTACCTCAATCACATTTTTGTCTTTGTCTCCTGTCATTCATGCTCAAACTCAAAAGATCATTAATAGGTTAGTCCCATTAAAACCCATAATCGAAATAAAATGCATAACTTATTTATAAAATTAACATTTCCAAATTCATCTATAATCATCATTAAATGATATTTCATACTGCATTTCAATTTCCATATGTAACATCATTTTTCATTTCATCAATTTATTTCATCATAAAATAATTAAAGAAACATAATAATATCTATGTATAAAATATTCATTTAATACGACTTGGGTCAACAAACTTTCGACCAAGTCAACATAAATCAAATATAGTTGCCAAAAAGTCTTAAAAACTAGGAGAACTGGATTGGGTTATGACATGTTAATCTCAATTAACGTTTATATTAGTCATACTAATGAATGGAGGCTAACATATGTTGAAGAATTATTTCTTTAATATAATGAAATTGTTGACTAATTTTATTGTTGCAAATAAGTTGATTGTAAAGTATTGCAAAAAAAAGAGTAATTGCACGGCATAATCAAGATCATAAAATAACTTAAGTAATTTAATGAAACCAACATGTACTACTTACAAAAATAGATACTATGATAGAAATTCAAAACCAACCTATGGATCAATATCATCTACATGATGTTCAGTGTGACACAATGGCTTAGATTTATAACATTATTTGACATGGTAGATATTAGAGTGCTTAGAGTTTGGACATTATTTTCAGCATTTCCCTCCACCAATTAGTTAACAATTATTTAAGAATAACATTTTCCTTGTGCTAGCCATGATTTTTACAACTTCATCAATCAAATGAAATATCTTCCATCTAGGAAATAAAGTCAAATAGCATAAATAATATGAAAAATCTACATATATAAAAATAATTCCTAGTATTGAAGCCTTCATTAATGTATGTGGTACATTGTTGGCTAGAAAGAGTAGAGTCTTGTAAAGGCACATGCTTATGGAATTTTTAAAATTATAATATTGATTAAGAAGCATAAATATTAAGGTTTTATTTTAATAATATTTTTCAAAGAATTTGTTTTTTTCCCTCTTAGGGTAAAGAACATGCAAAGATGATTGATAACCATCAACATAAGATCCAATTTCAATTGTTAAAACTCCATTAAAAAGACATTCTATTCTAAAAGTAATTATAACATGTTCTCAAAAATAGATTTCTATTCGCATATAAGAAATTTAACAAAGACAAAGATTGAATTAAGGATTGCTAAGTTCATTATGGAACATAAACATAACTATTAAAATTGTGTGAATGAATTACTCACTTACTAATGGATAAATTGAAGTAATTGATTTATCAATCAACTCAAAAAACTATTTAGACAAATTACTACCCTTTTGCAAATGGTTCTAGTCCAATAATTATAGAAAGGTGGTATTAGTACAATGTGAGGATGTTTTAATGATTTTATGGATTGCATGGGGGTGTTGGAAAAAGAAAAGTTGTATTAAAAAAGAAACTATCATATTCAAGGATTTATATATTCATACTATGTGGACCTACCCTCTACATAAATTTGAGGAAATAATACTTTATTTTTTAGATTTAGTAAATTATAAGTTAGTACTTTAAGTTTAAATTTATTTAATTAATATAAATAATAAGATAAAATTTACATAAAAGGTTGATCAAAATATGTTTAAGTTAATATGCCAACTTGGAGCATTATTTTATTAATGTAATTTAGTTGAATTCTATTTATTAAACTATTATAATAAGTTGTTTACTTAGAATTTAATATACAATTTAGCATGTTTTGAATTTATTGATTTTAGCTAGTATAGAATTAAAAACAAATAAAACATTTTTACTCGTAGACATTAATCTTTCTTTCCCAGGTTAAAAAAAATTCTCTTTTGAGATGGATGGATAGATTAAGTATAGTTATAAAAAATAATTAATTAATTTATGATTGTTTTAATACCTAATTTGAAATAAAAATATTTAGATGTTTCTGTTTTATTAATGTAATTGTACATTCTTTGGAGTATTAAAATGATAAAAGATTTGAATAATTTGAAGTAGAATAAACAAATTAATTATGTATTTGTGAAATGAAATTCTAAATATGCTAAGGTAGTTAATACTCTTTGAATTTTACTTATCTAGCTAAAAATGTTTATCATGTGTTTATGATTATATTGTAATCAGTTATAGATTGATTTTTTTTGCTAGGTTAAACATGCTAATTTCAATTAACATTTATGTTAGTTATACTAATGAATGGAGGCTAACATATGTTGACCTACCCTCTACATAAATTTAAGAAAATAATATTTTATTAACATACAAATCATTAAATATTTGTAGTGCCTCCCACGTTTGCCTCCTTGCACGAACATCCTAATGGTGTGGTTTCGACTGTCACACTCGAAGGGTAAGGTCATGTTGGTCCCATGTGAGGTTGAGTCCACTAGGAGGATTGTTTTGGAGCATGTTTTCAATGTTCTGCATGAACTTGGAGACGTGGGATGTGGTCTTGAATCATGTTTCAGTGACCCTTAGAGTTGGGGATGAGTCGGTCATGTGAATGCACTGATTGTTATCTGCATTATGATTTGATGACATTGTGAGATACACCTTGCTCATATTTTCCTTATGTTTATCAAGAGATTATCCTTGGAGTCGTGTCAAGTGTTTTAAGAGACTCTATATTTGTATTATCTTTCTGCATTATAAACTCAGTAATTAGAAAGTTATGTTGTTACATTATGGATTTGTGTCCTGATGGATAGAGGCTTGATCACCGTTTGTGATGCACTTTGTTTCTTGTTGCTTATGCACTCATAATTCTAGGATGCTCTATGTTTGAAATAGGATTAATTGAATTCAACTGATTTTTATGATAATACTATTGAGTGCATGTTTTGTGGAGATTGAATTATAACAAGACAACTAAAATAATAAAAAAGGTGAAATATATATTCTAATGTAGTTAAAGATTATTTTCCGAGTGTGTAATTTCTAGAAGTAAGGCAATAGGAAAGGTGTGTTGAGTCAAGAATTGAGTAGGTAGAATGTACCCTTTATGAATATCGAAATGTTACTATTTGGATAGGAATGCTACGTAAAAGACTATTTGAATTCATATTATGTTAAGATGTGAATTAATAGGAAGTTGATTTTTAGGTCTTGATGTTAAGAGGGGAATTATGAGTATTACGCTTTGATGATATATTGATGCAAGAAATGTGAATCAAGTAGATTTTTGAAATCAACTGAAATGTTAACTATTCAAAGTAAAATCCTAGATTCGATTGTGTATGTGTTTTTGGCATCCAGAATTTTACTTTGCATACTAATGGATTGTGGAAACCTGATGTTATTAAATGTTAACTATTGTCTTGATTAAGTAAAGGTTTTGGGATGCTTGTGATTATTGTGTTTCAAGAGATGTTGTGATGAAGTAAATAAATAATGGATAAGTCAAAATTATAGAATGTTGTGAAAAATACAAAGTTGATAATGGTGTATTTTGTGTGACCATTAATGTTGCATTTTTATATATGTGTTATGGTTTCTCCTTGAACTACTGATATATTATTTTGATATATTAGACTCTTTGGATGGGGATTTTATATTTTTGATACTATGTGATTATCTATGATTATGTGGATGATGATTTAGGACTTATTTTCATGATTTGATTATTAGGTCTTAATGTTATGATATTTGATGAATTATTATTTAATTTAGAATATTATGCCTTAATTTCATGTTAATGCAAGAAATATTTATGTGAGATGATCATGGTTAATGAATTAGGTTGATTGATATATTTATGTGTTCTTGAATTAACTTGATTTAAATTAAGAAATGTATTATTGAGATTATATGAATTTCTTGTGATGTAGTGAGGATGCAGTTGGATTATATAATGTATTTATGTGTGATTATTTATGATGTATTATATATGTATATGTCATTTGATCTTTCATGAGCTAGTGACATTTTCTTATAGTGTGCAAGAAATTGACCATGGATTAAATAAGGGGAAATTAAAGATGGATGCATGTGAAAAAAAATCTTGTGAAGCCAAGGTTATCTCCAAAGGGAGAAATAACCTTGTTGTGATGTATAATGTTGTAAAGTAATGTTTGAGTGTATTATTTAATTGTGTTTATTTTTATTTTTAAATTAATGTCTACTTGGCATGTCATGTGTGTAGTGATGTGGTGTAACCTTTTTGTGGTGTCAATTGACACATGTGTTGTGAGTTGGCATGGCCAAGTGCATTGTTTATTAGTTATCTTCCACCTTTGGGTCATCTTGTAGAATCCCAAGGTTAGGTATCTTGGTTGTTGAGCCTTATGAGGGAATCTTATTTTAAATTTTTATGAGTAAACTCATAGTGGACTTTTGAGAGGCAAAAAGTAACCCAAAGGGTTACTTAGGGTTGAAATAAGATAACCTCATAGGTGTACTTTGGGTTGGGGTCAAATTTTGACCAATAGGATGATTTTAGACCATTTTTGTCTCTTCTTAAGATGCCTTTTTGAAAGGTGACGAATTTGGAAAGTGTGTCATGTCTTCCTCTCTTTTTATTTTTGAATTTCCCTCTTGTAGAGAGAGAATACTAGGAGAGTGTGCTCAATCATCTTTGAGGTTAGGTAGGTTTTTCCTTTTTAGTGGGATGGAGAGGAATTTGGTAGGTTGATTGCCCACTCTCCAATTTTGGAGACTTCTAGTGGACTTACCAAGTTTTTGTGGACTTAGCAAGGAAGGAAGAATTGTAGGAAAGGGGGCTCTTCTCAAACCACTTTTTTCATATCTTGGAGTAAGGTTGGTTGCCTTGTCATGGAAGACTCTTTGTTTTACTTGTTTGTAAAATGCAGATTTCTTGATGTGTTATTGTAATAGTTTTTTGAAGCTTCATGCTTTCTTTCATGGCTTCTTGTTATGTGTTTAGTAGCTGATTTTATTTTTTGTTTTGTTTTATTGGGGTGTGCAAGGCCAAACTCACCCTTGGGAGGGAAGAGAGTCTTGATGGGTGAAGGGCTTAAGTTGGGAATGTCCATCTAGTGTAGAGTCCTTCCTCAAGGAGGAAGAGGATGAGACATGGATGTATGGTCTCCATGTTGTCATTCTTGTTGCATACTATTTTGGGGGTCATAAGGGTTGTATTTTGTGAAAGGAAATGAAAGGGTTGGTAATTGTTGTTATGGCCTTGTGAAGGAAATGGATATGGATTTTGAGTCTTGTTGAAGGCATTGTTTTTACTTTTAAATGACTTCTCCTATTTAGGTATTTTCCACCTTCACCCCTTTTATGGGTCCAAGGTGACCCATTGTGTGAATATCCTTGGGATGGAAATTTTGTGTTTACATGTACTTGTTGGTTTTTATGTGTATGTGTGTTGAAGCATGTATGTAACCCTCATCCATCTTTATTTCCCCAAGCTCGAGGGTGACCATGTAATGGCCTAGGTTGGGAGGTGAGCCTCCATGGTTAAAGTGGTTTTATTGCATATTTTTTATTGAAGATGTTGCTAGTTTTGGTGAGAGAGAGAGAGAGAGAGAGAGAGAGAGAGAGAGAGAGAGAGAGAGAGAGAGATTTATGTCATGTATTATTGCAGATTTTTATGTTGTAAAATGGAACATGAGACATGTGTAAAAAGCTAAGTTTTTTTAAGGCCATGTAAATGCTTGTAAAAGATGTATTATAATGTGCAAAGATTCTACTTATATTCTATGTATTTTAAAGGAAAAGAAATGTATAAAAAGATTGATTTCCTCTTGCTTTAGAAGAAAAGAAACTTGCTAGTTTTATTTCCTATGTGCAAAAAGAAAAGTTACATTCTCTTAAAAAAAATCTCTCTCTCCTATGTAGATAAATATTCTTCATGTTTTCTTATTTGAAAAGAGAAAAATAAATGTAGATTTGATTTCCTAAACTCCTATCTTAGTAAAGAGGATTTCATTTTGATATCAAGTTAGTTTAAAAGAATCTTGTACACACACACACACACACACACACACACACACATATATATATGTATGTATGTATATACATACTATATATATATATATATATATATATATATATATATATATATATATATATATATATATATACACACACACACACACACACACACACACACACATAGATTTATATACCCTATTTGCAAAAGATAACATACTATGTTGATGTTAAACAAAATAGTACTTAAAAATGTGTCCATAGGAGTCCCTACGAAGCCTCTAAAGTTGTAAAAATCAAGATTTATGATTTTTAGAAAATATCAAAAGTAGAGATCAACAACCACCTACACCATTGTGTAGATCGTGAAATTATAGCCCAAAACAAAAATAAAAAATGCTCGAAAAAAGGAGTCTGGATGACTGAGATATCGTTGTTTGAAAATTGTCTCTGAAAATATTTTTTTTGAATCGTTGTCGCCACACTTCCAAAATTCAAATGGCTCTAGATTTGGCTTTAGATATCTGATTTGGATGAAAAAAAAATTGATTTAGGGGTTTTTGGACCTCCTCAATGTGATGCCAACCTCTTATTTTCACTAGCAAGCTCCCATTTTGACTTGAAAAAAATTCTCTCAAAATAGGTTATACAGTGACAATGGAAAAAAGATTTGATAAACCCTCTTATTGATTTTTATTTATGAATATTCTGATTTTATTTGTCCATCTCATTCAGCCCTTGGGTATATATATATATATAAGTATGTGTGTGTGTATACAAACCCTAGGGGTGTATATATACACATGTATACTAATGTTTATATTTGAACTTGATTTTTATGTCGTAGGCATTTCTATTTTGGAAAGCCCTGACCTGTTTTGGATGATCAACGGCTCGAAGTGGTGGAGAGCCCAATGACTACCATTGGAAGCTTGTTGGTCATCCATCCTGCATGAGCATCCAAAGAATCTGATCATCCCTGCTGCACCTGCCCACTTTACACGTCATCGGTTCATCAAGATGAGGACCAACCCAAATGAGTGCAATCAGCCTGATTTTCTCCGAATTTCGCAGGGGTAAGCAAGATTGTGTAATGAATCACAAACCATCTATCGCTTTTCAACATTTTTCAATTTTTTGCCATAGATTAAAAAAAATTCAAGCGAGTCAAAGAGTTAAATTCTCATTGCTTGGAGTCACTGCTTTTCACTGTTGGATTTCACCTATGAATATTTTGCATCACAAGAAGAATTGACCAATTCAACCTTTTGTATTCTTCTTTAACATGTGATTCTTCTTCTTTAACATGTGATTCAAAGTGGAGCACATCGCATTCTGCACTCTCTTCTCCAGATCTACTGCACGATAAGAATGATCTTATTTATGCTACTTAACATAAGAGACAGTTATTCAGAAAAGGAAGCTATAGATACTACTAACTAACAAAAGCTAAAAATTTTCAACATTTTCTCTAATGTTGAAAAAAAATATTATCATTTGCGTATCTTCAAACTTATGTTAACACACACTGTCGATTGTATCTGAAATACAAGTGGGCCATGAGCTTCCTTCCTAGTTATTTTGTCATTAATCTCCCCTATCACCTCACAATTAGCTATAGTCACCTTCATATAGTCTGATGCCCTGATTCAAATAGCTTTCTTGTCAATAAAAATTATCTCAAGTGACACAACCCCTAATAACTCTGCAATAAGTTTTCTTCATCAATCAAAGTAACCATCATCATAATCATCTCTCCTAGTTAAATTTCTGATTACATTTCCAACAAATAAGAGCACTGCAAGTAGAAATTTGAAAAAATTGAAGCCTCCTCCAACACCAACGGCAACACTTGGTCCAAGAGCAAAAAATGAAAATGGTGACCATACCCAACCACCAAAGAAGAGTGAGACAAATCCATATCCTCCAAAGAGCGGTGGAGCTATAGGGGGATTAATGAATACATTTGTCCTGTATCAACAACCAATGTTAGAAGAGGCAAGATAACATTCCATGATAAAAATGATCAATATTGTTACCCTTACATATGTAGAGCTTCAAGTCTAATGCAATGAGAAGAAAAATGAGGACATAGAGAACATCAAATTGGTCTGCAAAACATATTTCAAGAGAAATTTCCACTGATCAAACGTTTAGCAACATTATAGCTAATAAAAGCCTTTTTTATGAGCTATTTTTTGCCAATTAATATTTTCACAAATAAAATGATTCTATTTTACCAATTACCAAAATTTTCAAAAGTATTTATGTGATCACATGAAATTTACATAATGTTATTAGATTTGACAACATCCACATGTATTAACAGTAAAACTTATGCTTTTCTTCTTACATAACTTATTGATTCCTATGTTTCTCCAATTTATAGGGATGGGAAGCATGGTTTTCGAGGACTGAGTCTTTTTAATAGTAAACAATATAAATTAATTAATACTTAAATTTATTAAATAATTAACTTAAAAAATTGGAATACATAACTAAAACACACCGAAAGAAGCTGAAGTTTAAAAAAGTTTGAGGTTTAGGTTTGAATTGATTTCAAGGATGACAATAAATTTATGGTTTTAGGTGTATTTTAGGGTGGAGGCTCTTTCTGGCATGTCTTTTAAGGTATATTTGTTTTTTAAACACTAATTTTTTCATGGATTTTTCATGGTAGAAAGCCATAGGGGAAACCCTCGAGATCCAAAGCCTTTCAAGGGACCCTAGAGCTTTCACCTAAAAAATAGAAAGCAAAAAAAAAGGAGATGGGGTGTAGCAGGGGATAATGGACTATAGATTTCATGCATCCTTTCATAAATAATCTTTGAAGACCGAATAAACTAATCAAAAGGAAACTAAGATGAGTATAAAAAACCTATATCATGGGACATAAAAATGAAAGAGTTCAGTTTGGAAAACAACCTAGATTTAACTTCTTTGATTCAAACTTAGATATCCCTCAGATGTTGTCCCTACCATAAGTACTACCTGTGGTACTCAAATCTCATTACATCTTTAAGTCTTATGTTGACAAAGTTCTAAGATAAGACAAAGATGCACATGGTATAGCTACTTTTCTATTCACAGGTGAGAACCATTCACAATAATCAATGATGACCTTTGGTCAATAGCGGTGAAATTTTCAGCAACACCTCTTTATAGAACTGGGGAACAAAAGCCAAAATTCAAAAGCAATCTCACAAATTTTATTTGTCTACTCATCTTTGTAGATCTTTGTTGTTGCTTGTTATCTTTTTCATAGGTTAGGGTTCACATGAACCAACAATCCTCTCCATTGTCCTACAATAGCTTTAGAAGCCTTCCCTGCAAATAAATCCCAAGTTATTATATCAACTAAAGAGCATTTTTTGCATTATCAGTGGCACCCAATGGCATTTTCTTCAAGATTCAGCAATGTCCACAAATAGTCTGAGACAAGGAAAAATAGGCAGAGTTTACAGGACGCAAAAGGATCCTCTCTACATGTATCACTTCAATTTATTTTCTATATATCAAAAGTAAAAATGCAATAGCAGAGACCAGGCACATGAACTTCTTTGTAGATGCCACCTGCCTATGCACTCAGCTCTTCCATAATTCCCACCTCTGAACATGCAATCAAACCCTAAGTTCCAAGTCTCTCCTTTTTTACAACAATAGACTCACATATCTATGCCCTAAATAGACGCGTGGACAGGAAAAGTAACACCTTAACAGACTGGCCGAATGTAGGAATGAATACCCCAAGACTTGTATATTAGTGCCTTCTCTTGCATTGGAGATTGTAAATCGACCTGCACACTGTTAGAACTTAAATAACATGGCGCCAAATAATCTTTGATATTAGTGTGTTCTCTTCCATTGGAGATTGTGATCCACCTCAACATCATCAGTGACTCCAATTACATACGGCCATAAAACCTACAATGTTTATAAAGTTTGCATTATCATCATATTTAGAATCACATTTTGATTTTAGAAAGCTCTAATCTACCATGCAACAAATAAGAAAAATCAAAATTCCAGGAGCTATTTAGAAAAAGGTGCCACTCAAGAATCAAGGATTTAAAGTTAAAATGAGGAAAAAAACAATGACGATAATCTAAAGTTCGCAGTGTCACCTTGTTCCCTCGAAATTTTCACATTATGTCGATGTTATGTGATGTGTTAAATTGTAACACATGTAAGTATCGTAGAGAGCACCAGACACCATATGGGGTTCTAACTTGAACTCAATACATCATTTAAAATTATAAACAAATGATTTTCTCCCTTTAAATTTGTACACTATTGTTTGAAGTTTTATAACATGCTCGCCAAATAAAAATGTCTTAAAAATGAAGAAAATTTTACCAAACTAAGACACTTTCATTCTTACTGTGATCTATTAATAGAGACCATTTGAATGGTGGTGTTGTAGGAGATATATCACATTTTAGTCATATTTCTTGATTTGTATTATATGTTATCAGAAGTGTGCACAACAGAAAGTTCAATAGCCTATAAAAGGGAGAAGCTAAAGTTTTCATCCAACGACATCCAACACACGAGAAGGGAAGGATGACCATCAGAACTCTCTCAGTGCACGACCATTTCACATGGAAGAGAACACTAAAATTGCAACCTTAAAATGCAGTTGAAATGTGGGGCCTGCCCGAATGTAGTAGCGATAGTGATCACTAAAAATATGAGCCAATAGAAATAATTTACTCACTCGTAATTGGCGAGTCAAATCAGTGAGGGAGTTTTTATGTAGTGGAAGTCATTACCAAGAATCCACTCTTAAAATCTCGGACTTAGCGAAAGGTGGGAATAACTAAAGTGTGTGAAAGAAGTGATTTTTCAATATTTTATATTGTATGAATTATTTTCAATTCAAACTAATAGTATACTTATATTTATATATTATACTTTATTATTTATTATATAATATTTTTCACACATCAATTTTAAATATGAATTGAAACCAAAATTAATTAAATTTTGATTTCAATAAATAATTGATTTTAAAATTTGATATTTTATTGAAAAATCTTTAAATAATATTTAAAATTTAATTAATTTTCATATTATCATTTTTGTAATTATTAATATTTTTTCTAAAAATTATTTATTGAAAATATTGATCAATGTTTTAAAACGACTTCAACACTATTTTACATTTAAAACATGGTATTTTAATAAAATTGGTTTAATTTGTGATTTTTATGTAGAAATTATTTGAAATACAACTTTAATTTATTTAATAAGTTAATTACAATTATGTTCAATGTAATAATTTTTTTATATTCAATTTGTCTTTCTCTCTTTTCTTTCTATAGCTCAATATATAATCTCCCTTTCTATCTTTTTACATGTCTTTTCCCTCCTTTCTATCTCTCTATCTCTATCTCTCTCTACCCATTTATTTGTTTCTCTCCCTCTCTAAATCCTCTCTTTCTCTCATTTTGTCTAATTTTCTTCCCACCTCTTTCTTTGTTTCCCTCTCCCTTCTCTATTCCTCTTGTTATCATCTTTCTTTCTCGTATATATTACAAATAGTATTAACAAATTAGAACTATGTTTTAAATAAAACTCTCTCTCTCTCTCTCTCTCTCTAAAATGGAACATAATTATATTCTTGGTTGAAAGGATTTGTTTTGATTATGTTTTGATTCATATTGATTTGAAGCTATCAGTTCTCTATTGATGCTTTTATTACAAAAAAAATATCATTCCAAGTAATTGACCTCATGTATGACAAAGTGTTTGCAAAAAAAGACCAAACTATTGGATGACTATGTGCATTACGAGTGGATGATTGTGTTGGAGTTGTTCTCATTGGCTTTGAATAAGTAGGCTCAATGATATTTTGTGTGACTTATTTAATTGGTGATGTACACATGGTAGAAAAGAAGGGATGAGTCATGGATTTCATTATAGGTATTAATGGTCTTCCCATTATAGGAGGAGCAATTATTTATGCTCTTACTTACACAAAATAAAAGTTATTGAAGAGGGAATACAAAATGTATGGTGATATCTCTTTCATTATAATGTTGGGTAAGAAGTGTGATAAATGAGAGTGGGTGATATCGTTTTCATTATGGTGTTGGCTAAGAAGTGTGAAAAGTAAAATATTTTATTTTTATTTTTCTCATAAGTATATATGTGTATTTAAAAGCAATCTTTTATTACAATTCACTAATGACATTGTGGATGATGCACATGTGGCATGGGAGTAGAAAAGAAGGGATAAATCATTCTTCCCATTCGAGGAGGACTAATTATTTGTTATCCTCACACAAAATAAAAAATAGTGGGAAGGGGGGAAGGATAAAATGTTTGGATGATATCTCTTGCATTTCATGTTGGTTAATAACTGTGATAAATAGGGAGAGAGAGATACAAAGATAAAGAAAGAGATAGAAAGTGATATATATATAGAGAGGTTGAGAGGGGGTGATAGATTAGGATAGAGAGCGATGGAGAGATAACAAGATAGAGATAGAAGGAGAGATGGATGAAGAAATATGGAGGCATACAAATTTAAAGTCACACTATAAAATGTAAGCAAAAGAAAGGTCAAAATATTGCTTAGTTGACCTTCCATACCTCTTAATCAATTGAAGATACTCTTTTCTCCTATATACTAGATCTGTAACAAAATTTTGTTAATCTATGAAGAAACTAAATTTGATCAAATTATATAAAGTGAAATTTGACTAAAGTGAGTCCATTCATCTTATCTCTAGGTACAAAAAACCAAAGGTGATTTAGTATAATCTTATCTTTTGATACAACAAACATTAACGACTTGAAGCTATGAGACCTCTATCGGATCACAATTAATTAGGCTCATGGCTTACCAAGGCGTGAGAAGGGAAGCAATGATATTGTCATGCTTGGACCGAACTTTGAACTTAAGTTAGTTTATGAAAGAGTGAAAAGCTAGCCAACTATTATAAGGAAAGCCTATAATTCACAAGTTTCCTTAAGTGATTTTACATGTAAAAAAGTAATCATATGGGTCTTTGAGGCTCTTGCACTCATTTGAGTTTACTATAATGTTAAAGCCAATATAAATAAATTGCACACTTGTACCTGGCAAAGATGGGGGATGATGATGTAATGACTAAACTAGTACAGATTGATAGAAAACTTATATCCATGTAATTCGTAGTCCATTAGTCCAAATTAATTCCTGTTGTCAGCCTGACCAATGGTTGACTTTACATGATCAAACAAATAAATTACAGAGCCTTTCAAAATTCAGCATTTATTTATCCTAAATTTTCATCTAATAGTATCATTTTCTGGAATCTCATATCAAACATATATATTACAAAACCTTACAAAATTAGCATTTGTTCATAGAAGGAATAAGTATTTAACGATAATTTTGTTTGTTTTCACCACCATAACTCGATTGCATAGATAGAAAGACCATGTCTTTTTCGAAACAAATCGATTTAACTATTTGTTTTTAGTCATAAATTATGTAATGGTAGGTACCAACAAGTATAATGACACCACAAAGTAGTTTTGCCATGCTATCGCATAACGTTAAATGAATTAGACATAAGAGTACCACTTGGGTTGAGTTATAGCTTATTGAATCAATATTATACAAAATTTTGTAATGTTGTAGGATAAAACTGTAATTTGTAGTTGGACCAAATATTATTTTAATTTTATTAGAATTATTTGAAGTATATACATTTGAACCAATGTCGTTAGTTATTGCATTTGTTTTTACATTAAAAGAAAATTTAAGATAGTAATAGAAGAGGGAATTAAATACAATTTTTTAATATGTTGTAAACATAATTATAATTGTAGATATATCAAATAGAATTACTACTATAAAATTATAAAAGTTTTTAGAACCGGTTTATAGCATATACATAAATAGATATAACACACAATTTATATACTTTTACATATTTTTATAAATAAATTTAATTCTTTTTTTCTTATGTATTTTTTACTTATATGCATTGAATATTAAGGATAATAATATTTTTTTAGCAATAAGATATAATTACTTGAGTATTTGATCAAACTACTAAATTTATAATTTTTTCAATAAGTGATATTTAATTATTTTATATTCATTAAAACATTGAAATAATTATTCCTTTGTATTCCAAATAAAGAAATCAAATCAATTGCGAAATAGCAGAGCAAGCAGCGAAACATAGGAGGCAGCAGCAATTTTAATTAGAGGGGCAATGATCTGATGTAGGGTAGATCCATTAAAAGGCAACGACTATCATAGATAAGAAACAGATCCAAAATTAGTAGAGGAAGTAGTGATTTGTTTGAGAAGAAGAGCAGAATATTAAGAGGAGATCATGGTTTAGGGAGCAGATTCGAGTTTAGAGACTGAGAACTGGTAGTTGAGGAGCGATTTTAGTGAAGGGGTAGGGCTTGTAAAAGCCAGCAACATTGAGTAATAGTGTATTGATTTTTTATCACAAAAAATTATGCGATCAGAATAGTGATAATGCGAACTTACCATCGGCAAAGGAAAATTGCTCTCCACAACAGGCAGATAAACCTAGGTCTTTTTCATTCCAAACTAAGCTAGTCGAAGAAGGGAGATAGGCATTATAATGAAAAAACTAGGGCAGAAATCTCCATAAAAAAGGATAAGGATCAAGGAAAGAAACAAGAATTTTCAAGTTACTGTCATAATTATTGGCTCTATGGCCACAAAAGAAAAGACTGCCGAAAAGAAGAGCAAGCGCACCCATCCTATGAACACTTGGACAAATTTATAGCAAAACAAAAAGAAAAAGTGAAACAAAATGTTGATGTAGATCTGCTCGCCATTTTCACTCATGCAAAGCCCTCATGCAGTGACCTTGCCCAGAACAAATCCTCTAATAAATCTCCTAATAATCCTCCACTATCTAGGAAGATAAAGGAAGGATCACGGAAAGAAGAGCATAAGGTTTCGGCTAGGGTTTCAAATTTGGGCACAAAACCAAAGGAAAATCACATTATCCCTTCATGGAGCAAGGAATCAAGGCAAAAGCTATTTTTAGTCCAATCTTTGGATAGGCAACTAAGAATTTTTGCAAAGACCAAGTATGCTAAACCGGTCTTAGGCTACGGGATCGCTAAGGTAGATAATACTGGGCATTTGTTACAATGCAAAACCGATGATCCCCTATCTGCTAAGGAGGAAGGCAGGACCTTATCTGCCCAAGTGCCTCCCGTGAGCACATTTAAGCAAGATCATACATGGAAAATGGTTAAAGGTAAGCCAGTTCATAGCACTTTCAGTTTATCTTTGAAAAATTCTTTTGAATTGCTTAGTAAGGAAGGAAATAGCAGGTATATATACTCACCCCCACACAAAAGGAATGGGGTTTTGGGGGATAAGGGCTATAGGTCCCGGCAGCACAAGATGGAGGTGAATCACTCCAAAGTTGTAAAGCCCTACCCCTATCTCTCCAAAACCCCACCCTTTTGTGGGGGGAAATCTAAACAAATAGACAGAGATTGCTGCACCGATGACTTAATGATTATCAATATAAAATACTACCCTCCTCATCTTAGAAAGGTGGAAAGGAAATCATCATTTTTAGATAGCAATAACAAGATGAATAATGATTGTAAAAATGATTTATTTCATAAAGCTTTAAAGTCTACAGCCTATTCGCCTCCACATAGAAGAAGTACTCAACAGAAAACAGGTAAGATCAATCATGTTCGGTACTTTGAAACTATCTTTTTGGATAATAATACCATTTTGCAGCAACAGAAGCACCTAGTAGAAATGGGTGTGATCTGTATTTGGAATGGCACGGGAGTACATGTTAATGATTTGATGGAAGAACTATCACTACAATTACCGAAGGAGGTAAGTATATCACACCTTTTGGATTATTTCATGTATATAGATTGCAAAAAAAAGGAACTGAAGAATAGCATTATGGAAAAGAAGGATATTAAATTTAGAAACATCCATTTTTCTCTGTTTGATTGGAAGCCTTTGTTTAATCCAATGCACCTAAAGAATTTTAGAGTAGAAAAGGCAGTCTCTCTAAAAAATCTACCTTTGGAATTATCCAGTAAGGGAAACATAAGTACAATAGGCAATAAAATTGGGAAGTTCATCAGGATTGTTGAGTCAGCACTTAATCAAGTTGACAAAATAATCATTGTGGAAATGGACTTCCATCAAAAATACATCTCACCCATACAATTAAATTTTGGCTCTAACTCTGTTATAATCAGTTCCACAATCTTAGAAAATTTTATCGAAGTTAAAGCTAATTCCCAGAAATCACTCAAAAATATAAACCTCTTAACTCAACTTACTAAAGAAATGGAGGTTGAGTTTTGCAAGGATAAAGGTGGATTTTCTATTATTCCTATAAGGAATCATGGATTAGATAGGCCCTTCCCATTAGCACTATTTGACACATGTATAAACAACTCGGTATCCACTCATTTTCAGAATAATAAGGAGAATTCTAGCTTTTTTATCTCTAAAATAGGTTTTGATAAGGACAAAAATTTTACTGATATCTATAAAGATAAAGGTAATTTTGAAAGCATAGTCCAAGTACTTGAAAGTACCCCTGCCCCCTCTCTGCCACCCAGCAATGCATTCAACCCATCATAGAAAGTTGTATTTCCAACAATACCTAATGAAAACCTAGATAATCCTCAAACAGATGATGCTTCATCCCCCAATAACTAATAAGACATTAAGCATTATTAGGTATGAATCCAATACTAAGGGAATTGAACCAGAATGCACAGAGCTAGAAGATAACAATAAAATATGTATACAACATGAAATTAATAGGACTGATTTACAAACAAAATAGTCTATAAAACCTGAATGTGCTAATATAGTAGAACTAGTGGATCAAGTTAATAAAACTGAACAAGAGGTAAATCAAATAATTAATTACTTAGGAGAATCATTAACGGATGAAGTAATGGACCTGTTTTTGGATGAGATTTGTGATTTTGATGAATTAAAACTTCAAAAGGAAATCCTAATAAAACAAATTCAAGAATGTATCATAGAAGAAAATAAGGATGAGGACAATAGTCTAAACCTGCCTTCCTCACCCCCAGTAAAGAAGTATATGAAAATAACCCTCTGGGTAATCCGGATCAATATTCGAACCAATCAGATAAAAAAACCAAAGGAAAAATTATAGATAGGCATAATGTAAGAGAGAATGATATAATTACAAAGCATAAGGAAAATATAATAAAAAATTATCTAATCATTGATGAGGGGAAGGAACAAGCTGTTTCAATCCCTCTAGAAATAGAATCTTTAAATCTGGATTTATCAGGGAAAGCTGAAGATGTAATGGAAATTTTTGGTGAGGATATTATAGATAGAATTGAACCCTTAGCTCATACTATTAATGAGCAAATAAGCCTGGATAATCAGGCCAATTCATTAATAGAGTCTTCTAGTAATTCAACATTGGTTAAAGAAGAAATTGAAGGTCTCTTCGAAATAACTAATGAAAATAGAGAATTGGGCATAGCCTTGACCAGAGGGAGTCTAAGCACACCTAATATCAATAAACTCAAAAAGAAAAGAGGTAGGAAATGAGCTGTAGAACTGAGATCTCTAGATGGCAATGTAGGCAACCAAAAAAAGATAGCTAATATTCTGAACATAGGGAAGGGGAAGTTCCTTCCCCAGGCACAATTAAAGTCACTACTTGGAACGTTAGGGGTCTCAATGCCCCTAAAAAACAAAGATTAATCAAAAGATACTTAAAATTTTTTGATTCCGAGATCATTTTATTACAGGAAACCTAACTAAACAAAGAGGATAACTATAAATTTAATAAAAGATTAGGTATTTGGAAATCAGAATATGCCTGGGCAGCAAGCCACTCAGGTGGACTGGCAGTCCTATGGGACCCTTGTAAAGTGATGGCTTTACCCTCTCTTACTAAAGATAACTAGATGGTACTAACAATTAAAAGCCTAAAATTAGATTTAAAATTTAACCTGATCAATGTATATGGGCCAATTCCAAATGAAGAAAAAAGAAGAGTGTGGTAGGAGATACAAAACTTTTTATCAAATAATCAAGAACACCCCTTTGTCATTGGAGGGGATTTTAATGCTATTATAAATCTAGAAGAAAAGTACGGGGGTTCTCAATACATATCGCAAGCCCATAAAGATTTTAGCAAGTGGGCTGTGGATAATCATCTAATAAGCATCAATACAATTAATGGAGTTTATACATGGAATAACAGAAGAGTCAGTTTCAGCTACATAGCTGAAAAGCTAGATAGATTCTTTATTAGAACAAACCCCGATAACTTTAATCAGATAGTCAGTGCAGAGATCCTCCCAGAAGCAGGATCAGATCACTTCCTGGTCAGACTTACCATTACAGAGAATTCCAAACCATCAAGAAATCTATTTAAGTTTGAATTTATGTGGTTCCAAAACCCTGAACTCATAAACCTCTTAGAGGACTGGTGGAAACAAATCTTGATTAAAGGGTCAAAAATGTTCTGCTTAACAACAAAGTTAAAAATCATTAAAAACAAAGCGTTAGATTAGAACAAGAACAATTTTAAAAATATATTCGAAGAGAAAACTTAGTTAGAACAAGAAATAACTGACTTAAACAATATAGTAATAAAACAAGGTATGAACGATCTTAGTTACTACAAGGAAAAAGAGCTGATGGCTAAATACAATGATATCCTCCTCGAAGAAGAAATTTTCTGGAAATAGAAATCCAGGGAGTCATGGCTTAAGGAGGGCAACAATAACACTAAATTCTTTCATAATACAACTAACTATAAAAGGAGTATTAACAAAATAGCCAAAATCAAGACTACCGAGGGACTTATCACTGAAGATCTGGTTCAAATCTCAAATGTTCTTACAAATTTTTATAAAACCCTTCTCAATAACATAGAGGCAATAGACATTAACGCCCAAAATGAAATGCTTAAAGCCATTCCTAAGTTGATTATTGAGTCGGACAACAAAATAATGAACAATAAGCTCTCTCTAAAGGAGGTTAAAGCTGCTATGTTTCAACTCCATCCGGATAAAGCCCCAGGACCAGATGGTTTCCAAGCCGGCTTCTTCCAAAAATGCTTGCATTTTGTCAGAGTAGAGGTTTGGCAAGCAGTGGAAGCAACTAAAAATTTGGTTTCTTTACTATGTGAAATTAACAACACCTTTTTTACCTTAATTCTGAAAAAGAATGAAAGTACAGATCCAGGGGATTTTAGACCTATCTCCCTATGTAACACCATATATAAGATTCTTTCCAAATGCTTAGCAAATAGACTAAAAACTTTTCTTCCTACTATTATTTCAGAAGAACAGATGGGATTTGTAGCAAACAGATCTATTTTGGACGGAATTATTATAGTGCAAGAAATAGTTCATACTACCCAATTAACAAAGGAACCTAGTATGCTAATGAAAGTTGATATTCAAAAAGTGTATGATAAAGTAGACTGGATATTCTTGTGTAAATGCTTGGAAGCCTTTGGCTTCTCTAAACAATGGGTTAACCTTATCTTTAACTACATCTCGACTCTCAAAATTTCAATTCTTATCAATGGCTCCTCGAAAGGATTTTTTAGTATCTCCAGGGGCATCAGGCAAGGGGATCTACTTTCCCCTTTTCTCTATGTCATTATGGTGGAAGCATTAGGTAGAACAATTACAAAGAAACAAGAGGAAGGGAGAATCCTGGGTTTGAAGGCTTCGAAAAACATACCTAATATCACTCACCAATAGTTCAAGGATGACATGATTCTACTAGGATATGCTAACAGACAAGAAGTGAGAGCCTTCAAAGAAGTTCTAAACCTCTATGCGAAAGCTTCAGGGCAATGTGTTAATCCTACCAAATCGGAAATTTTCTTTATTAATATGTGCCCAAAAATTGAAAAGGAAATTTGTAGCATGATGGGGTACAAAATTGGCAAATTCCCGTGCAAATACTTAGGAATAGACCTCGATAAAGGTCTCCTATCATCCAAACTTTGGCAACAAGTCATAACCAAAGTTCAAAATAAGAAAAGCTCTTGGAAAGGTAAATGGTTAACTAAGGCGGGTAGGTCAACAATGATCAAATCTATCCTTTCTGCCATACCCACATATCATCTGTCTATCCTACCCCTTCCAATTAACGTTAAAAAGGAATTAGATAAAATGTTTTAAGAATTTTATTGGCAGGGTCCATCTGAAGACAAAAAACTTTCCTTGATTAAATGGGACACCCTATGCAAACCAATAGCAAAAGGGGGTCTAGGCATCAAAAACCTACTATGGCAAAATCAAGCGCTTGGGGCTAAACTTATATGGAGAATGTACAAAGAATCAAGCAGTAAATGGGCTTCCATATTATTACACAAGTACATCCCTGACTTGGATCCCATCAATATCTTCAGGTCACACTCACATGTGAAAGGATCATGGATATGGAATTTTATTAAGGATTGCAGAGGGATTATTAGCAAATATCTCTCTTGGGATGTAGGTGCAGGTGATCAAGCTTTATTCTGGGATGATTCGTGGGTAGGCCTAACTCCCCTCAACAAATTGAGTTTCTCCAAGGAATTCATGGAAGAATGCAAGAGAGGCATAGGTTTACATCTTAAGGATTACCTATGTAAGAAGGAAGCTACTAATTGGAGTGATCTGAAAGAAATAAATGATGTATGTCATGAAAAGCAAATCCTTTTGGCATTATTGAAAGATAGAGAAATAACACTTAAAAATAGATCGGATACCTTAATATGGGCAGGATCAAATAACGGTAACTACTCTATCAAGGAGGGTTACAATTCAATTATTAGGGATCAAAATATGGATAATATAGACATTCCTTTGAATCTGTGCTGGAATAAAGCCTGCCTCCCTAAAGCGAGCATGTTTCTCTAGGCGGCTCTACAAAATAGAATTCTTATAGCAGATAGGCTCAATAGATTGGGATTTGAAGGGCCATCGAGATGCCCCTTATGTGAAAACCAGTCTGAGGATGTCAACCATCTCCTTCTTAATTGTCCTTTCTCACAAAAATGTTGGAATTGGTTACATCAAAGTTTAGGATGGAAATCTGCTCAACACTGTGATCTAATCAACAACCTTAAAGCTTGGCCTTCTCCTTATAAAGATAACTTATTTAAAGATATATGGATAATAGCACCTTCAATAGTAGCATGGGAAATATGGAAAGAAAGAAACAGAAGGATTTTTACAGATCAAAAATTAACTTGGAATTCGGTTACAAACAAGATAGAAGTGTCGATCGTGGAAATTATTAATAGCAAACTCAGGGACAAACTGAGCTACGAGGATTCATTCAAGAGCTGGGATAACAAGATCAGGAGTAAATGGCCAAAATTAGCAATCCCTCCCCTTTATGGTAAGGGGGGTCCCAAAACTAAAACTGACAGAGCCTCTTGTAAATGGGTACCGCCGAAAGTAGGATGGTACAAACTCAATTTTGATGGAGCGTCACAAGGAAATCTAGGGGAAGTAGGTATTGGAGGGATCATTCACAACTGGAAGTCAGAAGTTGTCGCTAGATTTTCTAAACCCATCAGTCCTACAACAAACAATATGGTTGAGTGTATAGCGGCACTAGAAGGGCTTAAATTATGTAAGAAACTCAACATTACAAAAGTAATTATTGAAGGAGATTCTCAAATTATCGTCAATGCCATTCGCACTAAAAAAACTCCCAACTAGATGTTGAATGCTAAAATATAAGAGATTAATTTATTAATGGAAAGTATTACAAAGTATGAAATCAGACATACTTTCAGAGAAGGCAACTCAGAGGCGGACAAATTAGCTAATCTAGGGGCTAACAGAGTGGTAACAATGGATCAGTATATCTAAAGAGTTTTTAAAGGATAAGCCAATGTAAGAATAGGACTAAGAACATCTCTTTTTGCATGGTCTTTGGTTTATTCCATTTAGAAATTCTGTGAAAGTGAGGCAAGTCTTAAATTGAAAATCTAAATACATAGGAATAGATTGCAACCTTGTGTTATTTGACCACACATATTGCTGGTCACAATCTAAACATGGAAGGTGCCCATCACTTTCTAGGAAATCCTTGGGGAAGGTAGCAAGACAAATTATTATATCTTCTAATAGCAACAGCACTTTTAATTATCAACAGCCAAGTAGACCCAATTTCATTCCCATGATCTTATTCTAGGAGTTTAATCCCCATGGTTTTCCATGCTTGTAAACACTCATTATCATTTGCATTATATATGTATTGGAGGTAAATTATATGAATGAATGAGTGAAATATTTTATTAACATTCATGAGATAAAGATTTTATGGCAATAGTATTCTTATAACAGCGTAATTGGTTCTGTACTTTTTAAGATCTTCGTTTGCATTAAGGTGTCTCTTTTGATATGGTAATACCCTATTCTTGAGAAAAGTATGGATTTGAACTTTCAAGATAATTTGCAGTACCAACGGGGACCTCTAAATGAAGGTAATCGCTAGTTTTTTGTTATATGTATATAGATTTATATATACGATTTTTTAGTATATATATATCTATGTATTGATGTACATTTCAAAAATGTATAAGACAGGTAAAGTTCATAAACAGGGAAGTATATATAGATCGATTTGCTGATGTACATTTCGAAATTGTATAGACAGGCAAGTTCTTAATCAGGGAATATTGAACCTGTTTCTCTTTAGATTAATATATATATAAATACAGATATGTCGATTATATTAGACCTATATTTATATATATTAAACTGATTTATTTATGTAAGTATTGCAATCCTGAAACATCTGTGAATGGCATTGAGAAAAGTCTGAGCATTTGGCCAATTGCAAACACCCCGGTGTATTAATAAATGGTACTATGGTGAACCAATCTTAATAGACCTACAATTGGTCCAAACCCAATGGTTCTTACTGACAATATGCTAGGCCTGAAGTGTAAATAAGACAGAGCATTTGAAGAACTAGGGAGAGCAGGCTCTCACCAATGGCAATTTTTCTCAAATAATGTCTCGAGTATGATTTGACTGATTTATCAGTATATATATATATATATATATATATATATATATATATATATATATATATATATATATATATATATATATATATATATATATATATATATATATATATATATATATATATATATATATATATATATATATATATATATATATATATAATAGTCCGTCATACCCTCTTTATTTTTTCTCAGTTTGGTTTATGGGCATGAATATAGGTTTATATCCTTCCTATTATGATATTAATGGACAGAGGTAAATCAAGATAGCAGTAGAATTAATGTTCTGAATATTTAGTGATAATTGTATTTGAATGGACTAATTTATAGTTTACACATGGATATAAAGGTTGAGATTACAAATAGAATTAGTTATGTATTTTGATTGGGTTCAAACTACTTTTCAGAAATACTCATTATCATAACATAAAAATCCAAAATATAAATGCTCAATTGAAGGAAATATCTATATTAGTGGATGTAAGATAACCATTGTAGATGGAAGTGGTGTTTATTTTATGATACATGTACTAAAATTCGTAAGGAGAAAGGGATTCCAACTAATTAAAGATTTAAAGAACAGAGTGAGGAAATCAAAGAGGCTTAATATCTATAGAGCAACTGATGCATCCGGCCATTGCAAATTTGAGAATGATATTTTACGAAATCATTGTATAAAGGGTAGAGACAACTCAGTAAAAGCATCATTTGTAAGATTTTACAAAAAGGTGGGTATGCCCACTAAAAGAGTGTAATTGTAATAATTCATAGGAAATCATTACGTAGTGGGATTGCCCATGAAATTTATGTATCTATCATTTCCATAAATCTCGACAAATGTCGAGACATGGGTATGCCCACGGTATTTATGTATCCAACAAATCTTGGCTACTGTCGAGTCATGGGTATGCCCACGTAATTATGTATAAGTATAGGACCACTGGTCCTGGGCAAGGCTAAAGGTTTTCTCAACCCCACTCTTTCCTACCAGCGCCTGCAGCGAGCGGGGTCACACTGTAAAATTTATTTATATTAATAAAAAACTTTCAAGGCTTCGGCTTTTTACTGATAAAAAAAAATAAAAAAATATTGAAATAATTTATGTTTTATAAAGTTAGAACAAACCTACAATTCCCATAATCTTCATACACAAATAAGATTAATAATCTTTATTTCTATTTATAGATAAATTGTAATCAAGTTGAAAATATACTATACAACTAAGAACATTAAGAGTATGCTCTTTAAAAATAGTTAAAATTTTATATGTTGTAATAAAATAGAGAATTAAGATAATATTTTCTAAAGGAGACTTGAAAAAGTAATGAATAATAAATGAATTAGATAAAATAAAGAAAAATAAATTTTCAAAATGTAGACTTATTATATGTAAAGAACAAATTATAAACACTGTCAAATGATGTGATTTTAACTATTGTTCTTGTGAATATAACTGGTCTCGAGGATTACTAAGGATTTTGTGATATGCACAAAATGTGTTCATGGAAAAGGGTTTTAAAAAACTCGATCATAAGTAATTGCTAGGTGTAAAATGAACTTTGATAATCTTTTCCTGAATCTTCTATGGCTGCGCTAATATGGGAGTGTTCAAACAGAGATTTCGACATCCATGACAGGATGAGGGAAAGAGGAGTTTTTCCAAATGTTTTAGCCACAATTTCCCTTGTAGATGTCTGCAAAATATGGAAGCATAGACAAGGGGTGTGAACTGTTTGCCAGAATGCCTACAATAATTATTAGACATAGTGCATTGACCGCAGGGCATCAAAATTGTATATTATGTGTAGTAGTAAGTTCACAAAATCCATAGCGACAATATGGTTGACTACTTTGTAATTAATTGATACGCATCTAGCCTCTTACGAATCCCCAAAACTATATGTACTGAATGTTTTGTTGCTACTAACCACCATCCTATTGGACTCAGAAAGAGCGAAAGGCCTATTTATTAAAAAGTAATTTCTCAAAACATGGCTTGGACCCTAATCTCAAAACTATATGTATTATATGTGACCCTACCATTTATCTTCAATTTGACAGATTTAAACAGAAGACTGGTTTTTTTGGAACAATTTTTCTATCTTTAAAGTTTGTGTTTGATCACCTCAATAGATATTGATCAGATTGTTGACAATGTTAGTAGATTTGAGTTCCAATCTAAAAACAAAATCCAAAATAAGAAGCTTCTCACACATATTCACTTAATTATATTCTCGCCCATCATGCTCCCAAAGGGAGCAAAATTCTATACAATAAATTTTTTTAAATTTTAAGTAAAGTACTATATAACTTTAAAAATCCTTTCTCTGTGTTATTATTGTCTAGTTTCAAGTTTTTAGATGTCGTTGCAGTGAGCCTCCCTTTCTTGTTTCTGGTTGTGCATCTATGCCCTTTTTGATAATCTCAGAATCCCTCTAATGCGTTCAACAAAAGCTTGTACCATCTTCTAAAGCTTGAGATCCATTTTATTTTCTCCCTATTAGTATTTGATCAACCAATACAACTTTATAAATTTGGCCAAGAATTATTTTATTTCATCTATATTATTTACTTTATTTAATATCATACATAATTTTTAATAAATTATAGTCATGAAGCTTATGCTTATTATATTTATATATAAAATTAAAGTATAAAATTTGATTGTTATAATTATCATACCATTGCTACTACTCGCACCTATAGGCGTAGCAACATTCAACATACAAGCCACTACAATTCATTTTGCCCTTCGAATACCAATCAAAGAAATGGTGCCCCTGCAAGGACAAGCACTTGCAACTTACCAAGAGAGCATGTATTTCATTCAGTACATTATAATAGATGGAATGAGTTTCATTGGTCCTAAGCTACTAGAAAAAATTGATATGAGGCTATGACAAGCATTCCCTACTCAGAGCGACATTCCTTTTAGAGCACGCTCTATTGTTCTTTTTGGCGATTAGGGGAAACTACCACCAATCAAAGACATCCCAATGTATGCTTCAAGCTTGTATGGTGGCACACTTATTACACTGTAAAAAATATGTTGGCAAATTGGAGATAGCCCAATTCAAATTCAATTCTGCTCACTCCTTTCAAATTTACGAAATGCAACACCTACAATTGCAAATTGGGAACTATTAATGTCACGATCAAGTTCAAGACTCCCCTCAGAAGAACAAGCTCCTTGGAAGCTCCTCTTATGTATTGACCAAGAGGTCATGCTCCGTATAAATTTATGGGTACAAACTGGACTTGTCAATGGAGCACTTGGACAATTCAAAGAAATTGTATACAATGATGGGGAACAACCACCTCAAGTTCCTCTTTATATTGTTGTTGAATTTAAAAAGTACATGGGGTCAACATGGGACAATAAGAACCCAAAATACATTCTAGTACTCCCAATAAGTCGTGGGATCCACCATCAAATACCACTCAAAATGACACGGGCCTTAACAATACACAAATCACAAGGCCTTACACTTCAAAGAGAAATAATTGACATTGGAAGCACTGATCGACAAGGGCTAAGATTCAAAACAATATTGCCACCAAATAAATGAATGCATTTCTGGTTCCTCCAACATTAATACGACGTACCCATTGCATGCCTAGGTGCGATTGCTAGTTTTCTCTATTTCGTCTCCCAACCAAACCTACACACACAAAATGAAGAATTAGGGTTAGTTTGGTGTTTTATATTATAGCCCAACCCCAATTTCAAATTAGGGTTAGGGATGGCCTTTGGGCTCTTCAAATTTTAAAATGAGTTTTATTAAATTTTGTTTTAAAAATTGGATCTCTGATTATTAATAATTAATATTTGTTTGACTTTTGTGAGTTGTCTTATTTCAAATTTCAAATTATTTATATCTTTATTCATTGGAATCTATAATGGAAATTTTATTTATTTTAGGTGGAATTTATTTATTTTATTGCTAGATATCTTTGAACTTACTTTATTTTAGCAAATAACATTATTAAATTGTCAATTAATCTTCTTAAGGCTATTCTTGGAATTTCATTATATTTGAATTTAAAATTTAATGGTTCCTTAAATTGGATATTATTTTATTATTGATTAATGTTTGTGGTAATATGTAGTAATAATTTCCTTATATTATTTTAATGATTTTTTTTTTATGAAATAATCTAAGGGAAATTATTTTATTGTCCTAAGTTGGGACTTAGATATTTCTTTATTCCTTTAGCCTTTAAATTTAATATTTTATTATTACTACTTTATAATGGTTAAATTAATCTTGTAATTTAAATTTAAATCAATTAAATAAACTAAGGTAAACATTATGTTTTGAATTAAAGTATAATATTTTTTCAACTAAAATATTGGGACATTATTAACATTAAGTATTTTTTTAAAATTGTTATTCTAGGTTTCACATAGGGTTATTTTTATGGCCTTAATTTATTAATTTATTATTTCATTGTGAATCCTACCCTAAGATAGTAACCTAGTTCATGTTTTGGAGCCTTGAGGGTTATTATCATATGTTACTTAAATTAATCATTTAATTAAATCATTTTGAGTAAAATAATCTAAATGGAAGTTATGTTAATCAACAAGTTTAATTTACTCCTTTTATTATTCATTTTATTTAAAAGCTTCGTTTTAACCTTGTTAGGTTTTCTTAGAGGCTCAGTTAGGGGTTCAAAGTTATTTAGCACAGTTTTCAATCAAAGGACGTTGGCAAGCCAACGCTTGACATGATACCTCTTTAGTGTTAACTTGTATTGTGTTTAGCGTTACGTGCATGTTAGTGTACCTTAGAATGTTATCCTAAGTTGACTTTTGTGATTTAAAAAAAATTTGTCATGTGTGTTTTGCCCTAATATTTTTGGGCATGACAATATTTACAAAACACATGACATGTGAAATGTCAAAAATAAATTCAACCATCCTGTAAAAAATATGTGACCCAAAGAAAATTACTTGATTATCTCATAATAGGATTAAAATCTCATGATAAAATTAGCCAATTTTGCACACATCCAATACTTGTCCAGCTCAAAAGTATAATATACATATATTGTCATCTACAAGCTACTACCTCTGAGAGCCAATTTCTAAATAGAGTTAAAGCACTCAATAGATAACCCATTACAATAATATAGTATAATGATTATCTAAAAAGCTATTGACCATGACCCCCATTATAGTATCACATACATCTGCAAGCATAATGAGCTAGTTATAAAATTAATTTACAAAATAAAGACTCAAAATTGATTGAATTTCATATTATAATGTTCTTACCATCTCTAGTTTGCATTACATTTATTATTGTTGATGTTTCTTGATTAAGATCAAAATATAGTTGCTAACTATTTTGGTGATCAATTAAGGGTGCAATAACATGTACATTTATCAAATCAACTTAGATAAAACCATATTACAAATTGAATACTCAAAATTGATTGAAGTTCACTTTATAATTTTCTTACCATCTCCAGTTTGCATTGCATCATCCATTAGTGTATGGTTGATATCAAAAAAATAGGGAAACATATGTTATTCATTATCATTTATATCCATAATAACACGTGAATTTGAGATGTCAACTTAATGAGCCAAAAAAAATTTTGTGATGTCTCCTGCGGCAACTCCTAGGGCTTCTCCTTTGGCGTGCTCGAGAGATCCCCCTTTCACCAAGCCCTAGGATCTATGTGTCATTGTGTGCTCAGTTGCACAGCCTGCTATGTCATCTTCCCTATCTTGGGTGTGTTTTCGGCCTCTGCTATCGTGACTCCATCCCCTACTATCTTAGACGCCTCGAATGGGTTTGTGGTTGTGACCTTGGCTGCTAATTTGGGTGTGGGTCTGGGAATGAAGGGGACTCCTTCTTCCCACCCAAACAAATTTAAAAATGTGGTGGTCAAAGGTGGTCTGGGTCATTTTGTTGTTCCTACAAAGGGGTTTGCTCCTGTGGGTGAGGCATTGGGTTCTCCTGGCTCTCTACCCCATTCTTCTATGAATGCCCCTAATGCTAATGCTACCTCCAGGCCAGTGACTAATGTATCAGTTCATGGCGTAGTGGGATCTTATGCTAAAGTTGCTTCTTCGGCTTTGCTTGGGGATGGGGGCTCCTCCCATGGGGTGCCTTCTTTTGTGTCAATTTCTACCTCTAGATCTCTTTCCATCAAACTCTCTTTTGTCACTAAAGGGGAGCTAGAGAGTTGCTCTAAGACCCTTATAGGCCAAGCTCTAATTTGTCATTTTTTGGGGTTCTAGCCGACTTTGTCCCAACTTCATGATTGGATCTCCTAAAAATGGGAACTAATACTCTTAGATAATGTTTATATCTTCCCTTTAGCTAAAGGTTTTTTTGTAGCTAAATTTGATATAATTAAGGATAGAACAAAAATTTTATGTGAAAATTTCTTTAGCTGGGAGGAGGATAAATTCTTGCTTATGTTAAAACCATGGCACCCAGATTTTAATCCCTCATCTAAAGTTTTTAACAATATGCCTATTTGGGTGAGGCTTCCCAATCTTCCTCTTCATCTCTGGCAAGGTTCTGTCCTGGAGGAGGTGGGGGAGGCTTTGGGGGAGTTTTTGATTATTGATAATGATTCTTCCAATATGTTCCATTCTACCTTTGCCCGCATCCTGGTAGATATTGATATTTCACAGGGTCTTCCTGCTGAAATTAAAATTGAGTCATCTAAAGGTTCTTGGCTGCAATAACTAGATTATGAGGGTATCCCCTTTTGATGCAAGGGAGGATGGGGAGAGGGGAGAAGGGCAAAGGGCACACCCTAACCAGATCCACCTTGCAAAACCACATGCGGAAGCAACAACAAACAAACAGTGAGAGAGAGAGAATGCAGATGCTTTGTTATATTATCTTCAAATTGATTCATACATGTTAGGTTGTAAGGCCTTCCCAATTTAGGCCAGATATTACAATCAAGTTCAAAATTCCTCCAACATGTGAATATCTATCAACAATATCTAATTTTCTATCTTCTATCTTCGATCTAGAACTCCCTCCCAAACTCTAACCAAACAACTACATTTATACAAGAGGCTACCAAGCTAAGTCAACCTTCAGATCCATAATCAATGGAAGGGATGACTAGATCTAGGTCCACACACTTCCCAATGATGGATACCAACATTAAATTTGCAACCCAAATTAAATGCACAAGTTAGCCTCAAAAGAAATCCAAAACAAACAACTTGGTAAGTAAGGAAACTGAGCACTAGACAAGCATCACCGAGAGCTAGGGAAATTCACTGAGTGTTAGAGAGATAACCAACCAATACTGACAAATAAAGGAAACTGAGCAACACCGAACTAATTTGGTCAAATAAGAAACCGAGAAACACAAACAAACTAAAATATGTTTTTGGTGACATAGGATTGCCAAGGACCCAAGATGATCCTGCATCAGACACCTGGGGTTATTTGAAATGATTCTTTGAATCATGAAAGAGGTATGATCTGAGCTACATCCAACTCAAACTATGAAATCCATGAACTTTCTTTGATCAGTCTATTCTGCCACTTTACCAGGTATTCCATATACTATTTTCCTCTTGTACTTCTACCAATTCTTTGCTCCAAAATCCACTCAACTTCTTCCATCTGCTTCTTAGGATAATCCATCGGTATTGTCATGTCTTCATTAGGTTTTTGAAACTCATACAAATTAATAATATTGAATATAGGTGATATATCCATGTCATTAGGTAAATCAATCTCATATGCATTTCCACTATCAAATTTTCTCAAAATCTTGCAAGGTCCAAACTTCTTCATCTTCAGCTTCCCATATGTTCCAACAGGAAATCTGCCTCTCTTCAAATGAACCATCACTTCATCACCAACATCAAAAGTCTTATGTCTTCTTGATCTATCAGCTCTATCTTTGTATTTCTGATTACTCTTTTCCAACTTAAGCTTCACATCTTCATGCAATGTCTTCATGTACTCAGCAAATTTTACTCCCTCAACACTTCTCTTTCTTTCATCAGCAATGTCTCTCAAATCTAATATACCTCTCAGTTGTATGCCATTTACAATCTCAAAAGGTGATTTTTCAGTACTCCTATCATGGAATTATTGTATGCAAATTCTTCTTGTGCCAACATAGAATCCCAATTACTCGGTGTCTCTCCAACTAAACATCTCAAAAGATTACTCAAACTTCTATTCACAACTTCTGTCTGTCCATCGGTTTGTGGGTGAAATGTAGAACTATATTTCAACTCTGTACCAAACTTTCTCCAAAGAGTCTTCCAAAAGTATCCAACAAATTTACTATCTCGGTTAGAGATACTACTCCTTGGTAATCCATGCAATCTAATAGTTTCCTTAAAGAAAAGATCTGCTACATGTACTGCATCTGATGTCTTTCTATAAGGTATAAAATATGTCATTTTAGAAAATCTATCCACAACAACAAATATAGAATCATTACCTCTTACTATCTTTGGTAAGCCAAGAACAAAATCCATACTAATATCAATCCAAGGCTTCTCAGGTACAATAATCGGTGTATACAATCTAGTATTCTAACTTACTCCTTTTGCAACTTGACAAACTCCACAACTTTTCACAAATTTCCAAACATCTTTATACAATTGTGGCCAAAAGTATTTCTCCTTAAGCAGATTCAATGTCTTATCAACACCAAAATGTCCACCCAAACCACTACTATGTTTCTCCTTTATCAAACTAGTTCTCATTGGTCCTCTCGGTATACACAATTGAATACCTTTAAACAATATACCTCCTTGCATAAAATATTCATCCCATTTAGTACTCTGTTGATCTTGAATAGGTGCTCTGCACTTTCTCCACAGCTCAAAAAAATCAGGATCAAATTCATAAGAATCTCTCATGTCATCAAAACCTAGAACTTCAATTTTCATCTCGGTCATTGTTACTCAAAAATACAACATACAATACAATAAGCATAAGTAGGAAAAGGTTGCATTTGTTTGTCTAATTAACACTACCTTGCAGGTTTTGTTAGGTTACATGTCCTTATTACATTCATTCTAGATGTCATTATTGTACTCTAAGTATTGATCAACCATTACAAAACTCAAAAATTTATCAATGATCATTACATTGTGCATTCATACTGAATTTAGTATACAAATGTCCTTTCTTGTTTCATATTTCAATTCAATATTTAGAATACATTGCAGAATTGAAAAGAAGATTGAAGTATGGAATAGGGGTCCCATGTATTGCCTTGTCTTGTCTTTAAGTCTGTTGGATTGTTTTCTAAGTCCACCTTTTAGGTCTTCATTTGCATTCACGTCTCTGTCTGCATCTAAGTCTTCTAGGTTTTCATCTGCATTGAAAGGAAAGAGAAATGATTAGATCCTGATGGATCTAAGCAATACATGTGAATCAAATAACATACTGTAGCAATCAATTTTTCAGTTCTACATCAATCTGGAAAATTAAATGAAAAAAGGAAATGTACACTGACACTCACTACAAGGTAGTGTTAAAGGGACTTGTTTCATACATGAAACCTTTTACTACTAATGATCATTGTGGTGTATATTGTCCTTTTTTTATTAACCAAGTATCTGAATTAAAGGGACTTAGTATGTTTCCAAACTAAGAAACCTTTTTCAAATAATATATTTCATGCCATGATGTTATTTGAAAAACTTAACAAATTATCTTGTAGATAGCAGCTAACTGGTGCTCATATTCAATCATTACCAAAGATACAAATCAAGCTGGTTTGGATACAAAAGAATGCTACAAGAAATGCCAACTTTCCAGTTTAAGATACAAATGATGCTGCATAAATACTGGTACAATTATGTCCTTACTATCATTTTTCAAATCATAAACATATTTGTTGCTAAATACAAAAGAGTGCTTCAAGTTGTAAAATCATGAAGTGTTTACAGTTTGTTTTTATTGAGTGTCACGAACCCATGTTTGAACCTCATTAGTTAAACATTCTGATGTTTTTGGATGTCACGAGCCCATGCTTGAACTTCATTAACAGTAAATAAACATTTTCATCTTGTTGTGCTTATCATATTAAGGTACAGATTCAGTATCAATGTGAATTATTTACAGTGGAAAAAGCTGCAGAATGTAAAAGCTAAACATAAATGAAGAGCATGTATAAATTGGAATAGAGTATGTATAACCAGCAGAAGAATATCATAAAAAATTAGAGTACTTATTTGCTATTGAAATAAGGAAGTGTGTTGAGCATCTCTCAGACATAATCATCTTCTAAGGTTTGCGAAGGTTATGAGTGGGAGATGTAATGGTTTTGTGTTATAACAAATTGCATCTTTTAAACATCTTTCACTCATAACCTTGCAACTTTAGTGAGTCATTAGGAGGAGTTTTCATGGTTTCCTAGAGCAACATCATGCTTATAGCTGTCGATTACACAAAGATTTATTCATATCAGCAAAGGAGAGTCAAATAATCTGAGTGCTCTATGTTATTAACAAAATATGTTGAGGTTGATGCTTAAAAATTAATAAGGATGCAATTGATAATGATTCAAGGTTTCATCAATATGAGAAGTAAGCTTCATGTCAATCTCAAAATTTGATCACAAAGCTGCTTACTGGTATTCCAGTTATCAAGATTTAAAGAGATTATTCTCTTTCAAGAAACTGTTGAGCCCATTACTGTTTATGACAGTCATAAACTTCATCAAATGCTTCAAATATGTTACAGTTACTACTGTGGTGAACAAATTTGGGTTCATAATCTTTGAACCCACATGAAAAAAAAGTGATCGAATGATTGACTGTTACTAATAATGTAATTGACATTATTAGTAACAGTCAAAAAAATCAAGATGAACATCATTGATATCAAATACTAGCCACAATGTGTACTAACAACGAGCTCAAAGAACACTCAAGAGAGAACACAAAAGGAGCAATAGTGAATATCAAACAGTGAATCAACACTTCAAACCCACGGGTGGTGAGTCATAAGTAGAACAATAGTGAAGCTCACGACAGGAACAATCACAAATGATGGTGATATCGCAGCATGGTGAGTCATAAACCCAACTCATGACATGGTGAGCTCGACATGATAACAAACCCAACTCACGGCATAATCATAGCTCAACATAGTAACAGTCATAAGTAGAACAACAATGAGATCACGACAGGAGAACAGTCACAATATTGTGAGAGATCAACAATGAAGCATAAAAAATGACATACAAACTTTATCAAAGTTCAAGTTCATGAACTTTCAAACACGCATGCACAAGATAACTAAAGTATCAACAATGAGTCAAATAAAAGAGAGCAACAGAGAATGCATGAAGCCGCGGTATCAACAAAGAAGAAGTAACAAATAAGAAGTTAAGAAACAATTGAAGACAATGAAGCATGTGATAGGCTTGTGTTCACAAAGATAACTTCCAGAGATGCAAAGTAAAGGGATATAACAACAAGTTCAACCATCGTATGTAAAAGAGGAACTATAACTCATTAATTGTGACTTATCAAAAGCGGTTTATGAGAACAAGAAGTCAAACAAGCAGAAGAAGTGCATGCATATTTCATTACAAAGAATCAAACAGAGAGTTCCAATAACTTACCATTCACTAATGAAAAGATGGAGAAATGTTGATTATTGTCGAAGATGCAAGCCAAAGCAACTACAGATGAAGTATTAACTCCAGCAGCAGTCGAAGACCATCAAAGCAAAGCTGAGTTCCTTCATAGATTTTGGAGAGCTTAGGGTTTCATCCTGAGTTTTCTCCAAGAAGAAAAATGCAAGTGCCAAGGAAGGAATGAACTAATTTTTGGAGTCCACCAAGAAGAGAACACATTCAATGCATGGTAGTGCCAGCTATGACCTCGAAAATAGAAACATGCCACCTTTTGTGCTTATCCCATCCGATGCATTGCAAGTGGATTGAGGGTCATGTCAACCTCTTCACTTTGCAATAGTTACACTTAGATTTTTATCTAGGTTATGTTGTTAATTCTCCAAGTTGTTTGTGGTAGAACCCTGATAGCATGAGTTTATTAACCTATATGTTGAACAGAGAAACAGATTGTGAAAAGTATTCATTTGTAAGTCAGGATTGAAATTCATCTTTTTTGAGAAGTCTAAATTATTCATTGGTGTATCACCCTAAGCTTTTTAGTTTAGTATTCTTTTCCCTTTCCCCAACAGTTTGCAAATCAGGAAAGTGATATTCCATATTTTATAGGAACCGACCTAGAATCTGGAGATTCCTCTTCATTCATGGTCTACCCACAACTAGGAGAGGTTTCCATTGTCAAGATAGAATTGTTGTTAGCCTTAATGCCTGATGTAAGGTAACAATTCTAAGCCTGAACAGTTTTTGGCACTCCTGGTGGGACAACAAACTGCTTTTCAGTTCCGAGTTGTTATATTTATTATTGTTTCAAGTTTCAGTTGCAGCTCTAAGTGTGGATTTTAATGAGCAGAACTCCAATGAGATCAAATAAGGAAGGTTTTGTGTCACAAGAGTTACAACCAAATAGAAGGGGAGGAAGATCATCTAGAGGTGGAAGAGCATTGCATGATCTAAGAGGTATTTCTTTGAATTCAGATTTTTCATCATTTGATAATCCTATTTTTGAGAGACAAACTATAAATTTAGAAGAATTAGAGGTTATCATTGAGGAGCTTAATCTTCCTAAAGATTTAGAGGTTCCTAATAATTCTAGATTAGAATTCCCAAGCATTGAAAATTTATCTATAGATAATTCTATTCTCGGAGCTTTTGTGAGTGGTGCTGCAATAACTCCTCAAAATTTAAAGACTTATCAAAGGAAGGTAGTTCAGTTTGCTCAACCATTTGTTTCACCAGCTATTCAGTAGCAAGCTCCTCCACATCAAGCAATGGCCAAAAATTTTCCATTTGTCACATTTAATCAAGGTAGTCCTTTGAGAATTGCAAATCACAACAATGTTCCATTGGTTGCTCTTAAAGGTTTACCATCATTCACTGGAGAAGGATCAGTGACAGTCATTGAGCACATCAAAGATGTTGCAACTCTTTGCAATGTTCATCATGTTACAGAAGAAGATGTAGCTTTGAAGCTGTTGGCTGCATCACTCAAGGGTAAAGCCCTTGATTGGTTCAGAACACTTCTGGTAGATTCTATTGCTACTTGGGATGCTTTAGGAGAAAGGCTATCAAAGTTTTTTGAAGACAAATCTAACAACTTGTCTCTTGTGGAACAATTAACTAGAATCAAGAGGACCCCACAAGAGGAGATGAGTGATTTTAACCTTCATTTTCAGAAGACTTGGAATCGGATCCTTGTTACGGTAAGGCCTTCAGCTGAATATGCATTCTTATATTATTTGAAGAGTCTAAATAGTGATATCTCTATTATGATTCAATCTATGGGAGGTAATACTTTACCTCAAGCTTTTGATACTGCTATTAGGGCAAAGAATAGTCTTATTCAAGCAGGAAAGATAGCTCCCAGGCCTCCTATGCCTTTCTTTCCTAATATATAGTCTAATATGCCATTGGTAGTTCCACCATTATTTGATTTTCCATCTTATTAACCTTCAGAAATAGCTCCTACAACCCCCCTAAATGAATTACAGACTATTAAGGACAATCAGCAAAAAATTAAAAATCTGTTGCAATCTTTTGGTAATGATTTAGTGGCCCTAAAGAGGAATCAAGCTCATGTAAACCCTGCTATTCAAAATTAGTTTGCTGGTTCTTCTACACAATACCCTAGTCAACCTAATTTTTAGGCTAATAGGCAGCAATTTCAAGGAAATACTAATGCAAATAGGCAAAATTGGAATATGAGACCAAATAGACAATATAATCTAGCACCTCTTAATACTGTTAGGGATATTATGCCTACTCAGAATAATATTGCTACTGATTGGTGTTTTCCATGCAATGAGCCACATGATTAATCTACATGTTATAATGGAATTCTTAATCAAGCTCTAATGGTACAGAATTCATAGAGTTCACAGCAGAGTGTCTCTGTTGAAGAGGTTCAAAATCAATCAGATCAAAGTACTACAAATACTAGATTTTTAAACTGGCAGGAGGAAGAATTTTGTGGACTTAATGAAGATTCATCAATTGCAGCGAATACAAGAGCAAAAAAGAGAGCTCTTGAAGCTGATCAATCTGCTAGAAATGTTTCTTCTCCATCGGTTTCTATCTTGAAAAGTCCATTAGTTTCTACTAACAAAGATCAAACTCAGAGGAATGCTGATCAAAATTCTCCTAGATCATCACATAAGGTACAATTTACTGTTCCATTCAATATTTTTGATACAATGAAAAAAACAAATGTTACTTTGTCCACATGGGAAACTCTGTCCATTCCAGGATAGATTGAAATTCTAAAAGAGGAGTTGTCCAAATTGGCAACTAATTCTCAACAAACAGTACAACAATTACCAAGTGTGGTAATGACTAATTCTGAAGCTTCTAAAGTTCAGGAAAAGACACCAAAAGAAGATAAAAAGCTTGCTAAAGTTCAGCAACCAATAGTTCCAAAATTTAAGAAGGCTACAAATGTTGAGAAAACAACAGCAACTACTGACAAGAAATTGTCAAATGTACAAAAAACAACAGAAAAGGAAGGTAAGAAATCTACAAATGAAAAGCCTCCTCCTTTTTATGTGTCTTTGATCATTGGAAATAAATTAGTTCATAGTTGCATGGTGGATAGTGGTGCAACCAGTATTGTTATGCCTAAAAAGGTGGCAGATTCACTGAACTTAAAGTATGAGCCACTTGAGAAGGGTGTAGTCCAGTTGGACGAAACTTCTATTAAGACTTTAGGAGTTATTAAGAATGCAAGTTTAACCCTGCACTCTTGCCCAAATTTTTCAATTCCACAGGATATATATGTTATTGATTTACCAACATATTTTGCCATGTGTCTATCTAGAGATTTTACAGCCAAGATAGATGGTTATTTTTCATCAGATTGGTCACATTTGTACTTCAGAACTAGATATGGTACTAAGGTAACCATAAAATCAGAATTATTGGCCAAGAATCATATAGAGCCTTATAATCCAAGTCCTATCAATGCAAGTTGTGTGATCATGGATCAAGATGAAATTCCAAATTATTCAATGTATAATACTCAAACGGAAGCATATCCAGATATTGTTTTACATGAATGGGCTACTAGGAATGAACAAAGTGATGATATGTTTGATACTGGTTTTGGAAACTACATGATTTTAGAATCTGATTCAGTAGTTCCTAATTTGATTAAAGACCCGGAATCTGAATTTGATATATCTAACCAGCTTTGGGATTTGTATTTTGATGGGTCAAGGAATAAGGATGGAGTTGGTGCAGGGGTTATGCTAATTTCACCTAATGGTGATAAATTTTATGCTGCATTTAAGTTGTCTTTTCCTTGTTCTAACAATGTGGCTGAATATGAAAGTTTAATCCAGGGATTAGAATGGGCAAGATTGAGAGGTATCAAATGTCTTAGAGCATTTGGTGATAGCGAGCTTATTGTTAAGTAGGTGAGAGGCATTAATACTATTAAAAATGATCTGCTTAAGATGTATAAATCTAGAGTTTCTAATATTCTAGATGAATTTGATGCTTTCAACCTGATTTCAATTCCTAGAAGGGAAAATACACATGCTGATAGGTTGGCTGGTATTGGTGCTCGATTTGCAATAAAAGAAAATAAAGGAATAATTTCATACCAGTCACATATTAAGATAATTGTCAGGCCATCTATTTCGGATAATGACACTTATTGGCAAGTTTTCAATACTGATGAACATATACTAAGTTTTTTGACAGAAATAGATGGTTTTTCAGCTTCAAGGGATAACAAAAACATTCAGCAAATGGAAGACCAGATTATTCAATTAAAGACCAATAAATTGCCAAAGGGGTTAGTAAGCTTAGAATCAACTTTTAATTCTAATGACCAATTTAGAAAGGGTAAAACTAGCTCGCTGATTGAAGAAGATCATTATGAAGAAGTGGAAATTTTTAGAGATAAGCGGTTGAAGGTTGGTAAAATAAATTCTCCTAAAGAAAAATAACTATTTATCGACCTTTTTAGAGAATATAATGATGTTTTTGCATGAGATTACTCTGATCTAAAAGGTTTTGATCCTCAATTAACTCAGCATACTATAGAATTGGAACCTAATGCTAGGCCAATTAGACAAAAGCAAAGACCTATAAACCCCAAATTAGAGTCATTAATGCTAAAAGAGCTGAGAAAAATCCTAGATGGTGGTATTATATTTCCTATTAAGCACACATCTTGGGTTTCTAACTTAGTACCAGTAAGGAAGAAGAATGGAGAGATAAGACTTTGTGTAGATTTTAGGGACCTTAATAGGGCATCTCTGAAAGATAGACACCCTCTTCCTTCCATGGAACATATTTTACAATATGTTTTAGGTTTTGAGATATTCTCACTCTTAGATGGATATTCTGGTTATAATCAGATTTTAGTTAAGGAATCTGATTAGTTTAAAACAACTTTTACTACTAAATGGGGTACAATGGCCTACAGAAGAATGCCATTTGGGTTATCAAATGTTGGAGCTACTTTTCAAAAAGCAATGGACATGGCTTTCAAAAATTTAATGTATAAATTTGTTCTAGTATACCTAGATGATGTAACAATTTACAGCAAGGTTGCAAATTAGCATCTTGATCATTTAAGACAGATATTGCAGAGATGTAGAGAATTTGGAATATCTTTAAATCCTAAGAAATTTGTGTTTGCAATTCATGAAGGAAAACTCTTAGGATACCAAGTGTTGAAGGAGGGAACAACAATTGATCCTGAAAGAATCCATGCAATTCTTGATCTTTCATTACCTAAACACAAGAAAGGATTGCAGAGTTTTATTGGGAGAATTAACTTTGTAAGGAGGTTTATTCCTGATATTGGCAATTTGCTAAAACCACTAACTACAATGCTTAAAAAGGATATTCCTTTCAGCTGGACTGATGAATGAAAGAAGAATTTTGATTTGATAAAACAGGTTTTGTCTTCAGCCCCTACTCTTGTTAATCCTAATTTTACTAAAGACTTCATTTATATGCTTATGGTGGTTCTAACACAATTTCTGCTATTCTGGTCCAAAAGAATGACCAAAAACAAGAGCAACTAGTTGCATTTTTCAGCAAAGGTATGGATGATTATGAGAGAAGGTACACTTTTATTGAAAAACATGTACTTACTATTATTAAAGATTTGAAGAAGTTTAAGCATCTAATTGCTAGAAATAAAGTCCACTTAATGGTTGCTCATCCTAGCATTAAGGAGTTTTTGCTGAACAAGGATGTTAATGAGAAAAGAGTTGGTTGGATAACAAAGGTTATGGAGTATGATGTGCAGATTCATGTAACTAAGCTGGTTAGAGGCAAAGGTCTTTGTGCACAAATGGCAGAAGAAGAAGAACAAATTGAAGCATCTAGAGAATCTAAAAATTCACAAAGTGAAATGGTATTGTTTAATGATCCTGTGAATTGGTTGTCAGATATGATCAGATTTTTACAAACTGGATGATGCCCAAATAATCTTGATAAGGCAAAAAGGAGGTACTACAGGTTACAATCTATTCCCTATGTTCTTATTGATGGTGTTCTATATAGAAAAGATTATTCTGGGATGTTTCTTAAATGTATTGATTCACTAGATCAAAGCAGAATACTATCTGAGTTTCATGATGGATCTTGTGGAGGACATTTCAGTCCTAAGACTACAACTTGGAAAATACTAAGGGCAGGCTATTATTGGCCTGATTTATTTAAGGATGCTCATGTATGGGCTAGAAAATGTTAGAAATGTGCACTTTGTGCAAGAAAACAAAGGCTGGTAGCATTGCCATTAAAACCAATTGTGGTTGATCAACCATTTGCCAAATGGGGAATGGACTTTATTGGTCCTATCAATCCTAATTCTAGTGCAGTTCATAAATGGATTCTAACTGCTACTGATTATTTTACAAGATGGACTGAGGCTATTACACTAAAGGAGGCTTCTGGACCTGCTGTGTTAAAATTCTATGAAGATATTACAACCAGGTTTGGAGTTCCTTAATCAATTATTTCTGACAATGCTATGGCTTTTATTGGTTTAGCTATCACATAATGGGTTGTAAAGAATGGGATTTATTTAAATACCTCTTCAAACTATTATCCTAAGGGTAATGGTCTTACTGGATCTACAAACAAAAATCTAATCAGAATTATCAAAAAGACTCTGCAGGAAAATAAGAGGGATTAGCATTCCAAATTGAAGGCAGCCTTGTGGCTGGATAGGATTACACCTAAACAGGTAATTGGGAATTTCGCTTATGTCCTAGTTTATGGTAAAGAGGCCAGATTGCCAATTTCCACTGAATTTCTAGCCTTACAGCTAGCTGATCAGATGTTGTTATTTGGAGAAGAAGATCCCCTTAAACTGAGGTATGCTGATTTGTTACAACTTGAAGAGGAAAGGAGAAAAGCATTGGATACAATAGAACTTATGCAAGCACAAACTAAGAGATCTTTTGATAAGAAAGCTAAGTTCAAAGAATTTAAAGAGGGAGATCTAGTACTCAAGTGGGATGTGCTAAAGAGCAGGCTAGGGCAACATGATAAATTTGATCATTTTTGGTCAGACCCTTTTGTTATAACAGCCTGTAAGGATAATAATGCTTTTTAGTTGTCCACAACTGAAGGGGAAGAATTGCAGATTCCAGTTAATGGAATACACCTCAAGCTCTGCTTTGAGGGTTAGGTTTGTTTCAGTTTTTCAGAATTCAATAAGTGTTGTCCAAGCACTAGGTTTCTAGGTTGCATTGAGTCTAGTTTAGATGCATTTTCATTTTCAATAAAGGTTGCATTCTTGGTTTAGTTTTCCTAAATTTTGTTGCCCTATGATAAGCCTATAGGTCATGTCTAGAAGGAAGACATCCAGCAGAAGTTGCCAAAATTGTTACTCAAAAATATAGCATACAATACAATAAGCATAAGTAGGAAAAGGTTGCATTTGTTTGTCTAATTAACACTACCTTACAGGTTTTGTTAGGTTACATGTCATTATTACATTCATTCTAGATGTCATTATTGTACTCTAAGTATTGATCAACCATTACAAAACTCAAAAATTTATCAATGATCATTACATTGTACATTCATACTGAATGTAGTATACAAATGTCCTTTCTTGTTTCATATTTCAATTCAATATTTAGAATACATTGTAGAATTGAAAAGAAGAAAGATTGAAGTATGGAATAGGGGTCCCATGTATTGCCTTGTCTTATCTTTAAGTTTGCTGGATTGTTTGCTAAGTCCATATTTAGGTCTTCATCTTTTAGGTCTTCATTTGCATTCAGGTCTCCATCTGCATCTAAGTCTTCTAGGTTTTCATCTGCATTGAAAGGAAAGACAAATGATTAGATCCTGATGGATCTCAGCAATACATGTGAATCAAATAACATACTGTAGCAACCAAGTTTTCAATTATGCATCAATCTGGAAAATTAAATGAAAAAAGGAAATGTACACTGACACTCACTACAAGGTAGTGTTAAAGGGACTTGTTTCATACATGAAACCTTTTACTACTAATGATCATTGTGGTGTATATTGTCCTTTTTTTATTAACCAAGTATCTGAATTAAAGGGACTTAGTATGTTTCCAAACTGAGAAACCTTTTTCAGATAATATATTTCATGCCATGATGTTATTTGAAAAACTTAACAAATTATCTTGTCGATAGCAGCTAACTGTCGCTCATATTCAATCATTACCAAAGATACAAATCAAGCTAGTTTGGATACAAAAGAATGCTACAAGAAATGCCAACTTTCCAGTTTAAGATACAAATGATGCTGCATAAATACTGGTAAAATTATGTCCTTACTATCATTTTTCAAATCATAAACATATTTGTTGTTGAATACAAAACAGTGCTTCAAGTTGTAAAATCATGAAGTGTTTACAGTTTGTTTTTATTGAGTGTCACAAACCCGTGTTTGAACCTCATTAGTTAAAAATTCTGATGTTTTTGGATGTCATGAGCCCGTTCTCAAACTTCATTAACAGTAAATAAACATTTTCATCTTGTTGTACTTATCATATTAAGGTACAGATTCAGTATCAATGTGAATTATTTATAGTGGACAAAGCTACAAAATGTAAAAGCTAAACATAAATGAAGAGCATGTATAAACTGGAACAAAGTATGTATAACCAACAGAAGAATATCATAAAAAATCAAAGTACTTATCTGCTATTGAAATAAGGAAGTGTGTTGAGCATCTCTCAGACATAATCATCTTCTAAGGTTTGCAAAGGTTATGAGTGGGAGATGTAATGGTTTTGTGTTATAACAGATTGCATCTTTTAAACATCTTTCACTCATAACCTTGCAACTTTAGTGAGTCATTAGGAGGAGTTTTCATGGTTTCCTAGAGAAACATCATGCTTATAGCTATTGATTACACAAAGATTTATTCATATCAGCAAAGGAGAGTCAAATAATCTGAGTGATCTATGTTATTAATAGAATATGTTGAGGTTGATGCTTAAAAATTAATAAGGATGCAATTGATAATGATTCAAGGTTTCATCAATATGAGAAGTAAGCTTCATGTCAATCTCAGAATTTGATCACAAAGCTGTTTACTAGTATTCCAGCTATCAAGATTTAAAGAGATTATTCTCTTTTAAGAAACTGTTGAGCCTGTTACTATTTATGACAGTCATAAACTTCATCAAATGCTTCAAATATGTTACAGTTACTACTGTGGTGAACAAATTTGGGTTCATAATCTTTGAACCCACATGAAAAAAAAGTGATCGAATGATTGACTGTTACTAATAATGTAATTGACATTATTAGTAACAATCAAAAAAATCAAGACGAACATCATTGATATCAAATACTTGCCACAGTGTGTACTAACAACGAGCTCAAAGAATGCTCGACAGAGAACACAAAAGGAGCAACAGTGAATATCAAACAGTGAAAAAACACTACAAACCCATGGGTGGTGAGTCATAAGTACAACAACAGTGAAGCTCATGACAATAACAGTCACAAATGATGGTGATACTATATCATGGTGAGTCATAAACCCAACTCACAGCATGGTGAGCTTGACATGATAACAAACCCAACTCACGTCATAATCACAGCTTGACATAGTAACAGTCATAAGTAGAACAACAATGAGCTCATGGTAGGAGAACAATCACAATATTGTGAGAGATCAACAATGAAGCATAAAAAATGACATACGAACTTTAGCAAAGTTCAAGTTCATGAACTTTCAAACCCGCATGCACAAGATAACTGAAATATCAACAATGAGTCAAATAAAAGAGAGCAATAGAGAATGCATGAAGCCGCAGTATCAACAAAGAAGTAACAGATAAGAAGTTAAGAAATAGTTGAAGACAATGAAGCATGTGATAGGCTCGTGTTCACAAAGATAACTTCCAGAGATGCAAAGCAAAGGGATATAATAGCAAGTTCAACCATCGCATGTAAAAGAGAAACTATAACTCATTAACTGTGACTTATCAAAAGCAGTATATGAGAACAAGAAGTCAAACAAACAGAAGAAGTGCATGCGTATTTCCTTACAAAGAATCAAACAGAGAGTTCCAATAACTTACCATTCACTGATGAAAAGACAGAGAAATGCCAAGTATTGTCGAAGATGCAAGCTAAAGCAACTACAGATGAAGTATTAACTCCAGCAGCAATCGAAGACCATCAATGCAAAGCCGAGTTCCTTCATAGATTTTGGAGAGCTTAGGGTTTCATCCTGAGTTTTCTCGGAGAAGACAAACACAAGTGCCAAGGAAGGAATGAACTAATTTTTGGAGTCCACCAAGCAGAGAATGCATTCAATGCATGGCAGTGCCAGCTATGGCCTCGAAAATAGAAACATGCCACCTTTTGTGCTTATCCCATCCGATGCATTGCAAGTGGATTGAGGGCCATGTTGACCTCTTCACTTTGCAATAGTTACACTTAGATTTTTATCTAGGTTATCTAATAAAAGTTAGGGTATAGGGATTAGTATTTAATATTAAGTTTTGTATTTAATATTAAAATCTCTTGTTAAAATTTTGGCATGTTTTATTTGTAAAAGGATTAATTCCTTATATTTTTTAGGCCAAAATTTAGGAAGAGATGGATGTTTTGGAGAACTCATTGTAATAGCATATTCTTAGGCACGTTTTCAGGCTAAGATAGTGGAGCTTGGATTTTTGAATTGGAGGCTAGAGTTGATTAGAAAATTGATTTTTGACAATCAATTAAGGGTTGCAGATTTTGGAGAGAGGGCATTTTAGTGAACATATCGTTCCTAGATGTTTTGAAGGCCATTTTTTTTGTAATCATCTTGTCAAATTTTTGAAGAAATGAACCAGATTCTTTGACTCTGATTTTGTGTACTTGTTTTCAATATCAAATCCTATTTCATCTTTTCTAGCAAGTGTTAAAATTGGTTACTATCTGAAAGAAGTGAATGAAATTCTGTTCCTTCTCAAGAAAATTAGCTATCCCTAGGCCTTGCATGAGAAATGTATGTTGTTAATTCTCCAAGTTGTTTGGGGTAGAACCCTGATAGCATGAGTTTATTAACCTATATGTTGAACAGAGAATCAGATTGTTAAAAGTATTCATTTGTAAGTCAGGATTGAAATTCATCTTTTTCGAGAAGTCTGAATTATTCATTGGTGTATCACCCCAATCTTTTTAGTTTAGTATTCTTTTCCCTTTCCCCAATAGTTTGCAAATCGGGAAAGTGATATTCCATATTTTATAGGAACCGGCCTAGAATCCAGAGATTCCTCTTCATTCATAGTCTACCCACAGCTAGGAGAGGTTTCCATTGTCGGGATAGAATTGTTGTTAGCCTTAATTCCTGATGTAAGGTAACAATTCTAAGCCTGAACAGTCATCAAAGATCTTCTTCTACTCAATGCATCAACAACTCAATTAGTGACTCCACTCTTATGTTTTATCACAAATGTATAACTTTGCAAATACTCAATCCATTTCACATGTCTCTGATTCAACTTATTCTAACTATCCAAATATTGTAAAGCCTTATGATAGGTATACAACACAAATTCACTCATCATCAAATAATGTCTCCATTTCTTCAGTGCTTGAACAATAGCATAGAATTCTTGATCATACACAAAATATTTCCTTTTTGTATCATTCAACTTTTCACTAAAGAAAGCAACTTGTTTACCTTCTTGACTCAACACAACTCCAATTGCACTACCACTTGCATCACATTCCACTTGAAATACCTTATTGAAATCAGGCAATGCCAAAATAGGCAATTCAACAACCTTATGCTTCAGAGTCTCAAAACTTTTATCAGCTCCATGTGTCCACTTGAACTCTCTTTTATCTCCTCTCATAGTCTTAGTCATAACATTACAAATGTAACTAAAATTCCTAATGAATTTTTGGTAAAAACTTTCCAAACCATGAAATGATCTTACCTCACTAGCATTCTTAGGTGTAGGCCAATTCAAAATAGCTGCAACCTTTTCAGGATCCATTTTCAAACCATCAGCTGAAATCACAAATCCCAAATACACAATCTCCTCTTTCATGAATGAACACTTTTTCATATTTATCAGCAACTTTTCTTCTTTCAATCTCTGCAAAAGTTATCTAACATGCAACAAATGTTCTTCTCTGGTCTTATTGAATATCAGAATATCATCAAGATATACAATCATAAACTTACCCAAGAATTTCTTCAAAACTTCATTCATCAACCTCATAAAATTACTCGGTGCATTAGTTAAACCAAAAGGCATAAATAACCACTCATAAAAAGCTTCTTTTGTCTTGAAAGTAGTCTTCCATTCATCACCTTCTCTGATTTTGATTTGATGATACCACTTTTCAAATCAATTTTAGTAAAATACTTTGCTCCAATCAAACTATCCATTATATCATCCATTCTCGGTATAGGAAACCTATACTTCATTGTTATCTTATTGATTGCTCTGGAATCAGTACACATTCACCATTCTCCATTCTTCTTAGGTGCTAATACAATAGGTACTACACAAGGACTCAAACTTTCTCTGATCAAACCTTTCTACAACAATTCTTGAATCTATCAGTTCAATTCATGATTCTCGGTAGGTGTCAACCGATGAGGTGCCTTATTTGATAAACTAGCTCCAGGAATAAGATCCATGCAATGATCAATGCTTCTCTTTGGTGGCAAACCATTAGGTACATTATCAGAAATAATTTCTCTATACTTGGTGAGTAACTTAGCAATCTCCTTAGGGACATTATCCTATGTTTTCTTACTCAGTTTGTTAGGAATCAAAACAAAACATACATCATTCTACTTTAAATCCATAAAAAACTTTCTTCCTTCCATCAAGCAAACTTTCACAGATGTGCAAACATTACTAACAGGTTCTTCCATCAAAGATAACAAGATTTTTCTTCTCCCACCATCCCAAATAGTATACTTATGCAATCTCCCATCATATATAGCATGTCTATCATATTTCCAAGGTCTACCCAACAAAATATGACAACAATCCATAGGCATGATATCACATAACACCTTATCATAGTACTTTCCAATTTTCAAATTCACATAACATTGTTCACTTACCAAGAGTGTATGCTCATCTTTGATCCATGAAATTTGATAGGCCTTTGAATGTTCCAAGCTTTTCAACTGCAACTTTGTGACCATCTCCTTAGATGCCAGATTCTCCGAGCTACCACTATCAATGATTACCTTCCAAACTTTGTCAAAAACTCTACATCTGGTCTTGAACAAAATTTTCCTTACTAGATCTTCCTTTTTACCTTCATTCCAAAGTGCTCTCCTTACCATCAAGTTATTTTCCTTCTTAGGTTCATTCGGTGACTCTTCTTACACCAAAGCATTTCTACTGCTACCACCCTTCTTACTTGCATGTGTACACTCAAATGATCTATGTCCTTCTTCTCCACAATTGTAACAAGTTCCTTGGAAACCACCTTTGTTATAACCACCTCGATAGTTACTGCCTCTACCTCCAGATGAACTTTCACCTTTCCACTCGGTCTTGCCTTTATCCAGATTTGTCTTTTCAGGTTTAGAACTACTATTTTCACCATGAGATCTACCTCTTCCTCTAGGGAATCTACCACCTCTACCTCTTTGTCTTTGCTCATGTCTCTTATTCAATTTCTCCTCAGCTTTCAATGCAAATTGATAAGCCTCTTCAATGTTCTCCAATTTGACCAAACTAATTTCTTCTTGGATGGAAACTCTCAAACCATTTAGGTATCTAGTAATTATTTCCACATCATCTTCATCATGTCCAGATCTGATATCTAATCTATAGAATTCCTTAGTATATTCTTTTACCAAGCTATCTTTCTACCTTAAACTTTGCATTTGCCTAACTAGGTTAATCTGATAATCACAAGGTAAGAACTTTCCTTTCAATTTATTCACCATTTTATTCTATACCTTGATTTTGTCTTTTCCTTTCCTCTTTTTGTCTAGCTATAGATGTTCCCACCACAAGGATGCATTTTCAACTTTGTGCTTGCAATTTTCACCTTCTTTTCCTCAGGTATATTTTCATACTCAAAGTACTTTTCCATCTCAGTGATCCAATCCATCAATTCATCAGAATCCAATTTTCCACCATACTCAGGAGGATTAAAGTGTGGTGTAGACTTTAGACTTGTCAAAGCCTTCAAGAATCTTTCCTCACCCTGATCCATCATAGGTGTAGGTTCTACATCACCTTATTCTACATCAATTTCATCATCACTAACATCTTCAAGATGTCTTCCTCTTCTTTGGGCTGTTTCAACGACTTCCAATCTAGCAACAAGTTGTCTCAACATGTCTGCCAATCCTAGATCTGCATCTCACCTCCCACGAACCATCTTGAAAACCCTCTGCAATTGCAGGTCAGATCGTAATATGCTACCCCACAACAATTCAACTAGGGCTTCACAAGGACCCTTCAAATCTAGGTTCGCAAACCTAGATCTAGATCTAACTTCACTCTAATACCACCTGACACAAGGGAGGATGAGGATAGGGGCCAAGGGCACACCCTAACTAGATCCACCTTGCAGAACCACATGCGGAAGCAACAATAGACAAATAGTGAGAGAGAGAATGTAGATACTTTGTTATATTATCTTCAAATTGATTCATACATGTTGGGCTGTAAGGCCTTATCGGTTTAGGCCAGATATTACAATCAAGTTCAGAAGTCCTCTAACATGCGAGGATCTGTCAACAATCTCTAATTTTCTATCTTCTATTTTCTATCTAGAACTCCCTCCCAAACTCTAACCAAATAGCTACATTTATACAAGAGGCTACCGAGCCAATTTGGCCTTTAGATCCACAATCAATGGAAGGGATGATCAGATCTAGGTCCACACGCTTCCCAATGATGGATACCAACATTAAATCCATGACCCAAATTAAATGCACAAGTCAGTCTCAAAATAAATCCAAAATAAATAACTCGGTAAGCAAGGAAACTGAGCACCAGACAAGCATCACTGAGCGCTAGGGAAATTCACCAAGCCCCAGAGAGATGACCGACCAACACCGACGAACAAAGGAAATTGAGAAACACCAAACCAACTTGGTCAAAGCAGGAACTGAGCAACACAGACAAACTAAAATGTGTTTTTGGTGACATAGGATTGCCAAGGACCCAAGATGCTCTTGCATCACCTTTAGATGCAGAAAATGATTTAAAATAGGTCATCATGCTTCAAAATGTCTTCTAACTTCAAAAAGAAGAAAGTTCCTCATACTTGGTGGAAGGATGCCTCCACCAAACATTATACAGTTCTCAAAATCTCTCTTGAGTCTTTGAAGGAATTAGATATAATGAAGTATCCAAGGTCTTTTGTTGGTGCTCTGTGGTTGGTGTTCCCGCTAGCCCTGTTGGGGTGTTGACTGTTGTGGAAAATTATGCTTCTGGCTCTCTTACTGGGAGAGTTTCTAGCCCTACCTCTATTGTTGCTCCTTTTAGCTCTACTAAGCAAGGACCCCCCTCTCCTTTGCTGATGGATCCTAGGAATTCTGTTGGTGGTTCAGTGGATGTTGTTTTTGCCAGCCCTGCTGGTGAGATTACTGTTGTGGGTTTTGGTGCTTCTGTCTCTCTTGCTGGAAGAAATGTAAGCCCTATTTCTAAGGTTGCTATTCCTACCAGCTCTGCTGGTAAGATGACTGCTGACGGTAATGGTGTCTCTGTCCCTCTTGCTGGGAGTTTTTCAGATCTGATGTTGGGTGTTGTTTCCCTGAATTCGGTGTGCTAGCAGAAGGAGGCAGAAAAAGTTGAAGATGGATGGATAAATGTTAAAGGGAAACATTCAAAGAAATCCTCCTCATCGTTTGACATGACCCTCCATTCTCATAAAAAAGGGATTTTTGAATAGCCTTGTTGCTATCCTATTTGGACTATTGTTTTCATTGCTTATTTTGATGCAGTGTTCCTATTTTTTTATTTGTGTGTCCTTCCTTTTCTTGGCTGGACTGAATCTAGAGGTGTCTGGGTTTATGTTTTGGGTGGATTGTTGTATTCTTGGAACTCTTATAGTTTTATCCTAAGTTCCAGTATTGTAAAGGGTTTCGGGGTCCCTTCAAAACCTGTTGTTACCTTAATAAAAAAATTTAATGAGCCAAATACAAATTAAAGGTTCACAATAAAAATTTGTTTTCTAATTTTCTTACCATATCCAATTTGCATTTCATCCATTTTTGTTGATGTTTGGTTAAGATCCATCCAAAAGGGTAACATATGTCCTTCATTTGTTTTTTGATCATTTAAAACTGTAATAACATGCACATTTAATTGTGATCAACTTAGATAACATGTTCAAGTGTAAAAACACATTATGTAATTAATATATAAATATTTAAAATTTTCATTACCTGAAATGGTTTGTTGAAATGTTTGCGTAGGGGTAACATTGAGCATCGATGCTTGCTCCACAAATTGTATCTAGTTTGTTTGAATAAGTATAAAAAAATTGTTAGAGACATGATTAAGTAATTTTCTATAAAAAATGATGAAGAAATTCAATAGTTAAAAGATACCATCTATGAGGTGTATTTCATTTGTTATTGTTTTCTTTAGATCAATATAAAAAGGTAATTGGCATTGTAGAGTACTTCCTTGATCATCCAAACCTGTAACAACATATGGTCAATATATGAAATAATAACAAATCATACTTCTATTAATTACTAAAATATTTTTGAATAAATGTACTCACATTTTTGTTACATAATAATAAGACTTTATTTTTGTATTGTTATGCCCGAGGAATTAATGCCATTCTTTTTCTTTTTCTTTTTCTTTTTCTTTCTACAACATGTAGAGGGGAAGTAAAAAATTTCATGCTCAACTCTTTCACTTAAGTTTTGAAATATGGCATTATGCCTTTAATGAGTAGAATGGAGTTTGTGTATTTTGCTTGGACTAAACCGTGGTGATATTCATCTCATAGGAATGTTCTCTGAGCCAGGGATTGCTTTAAAGTTGGAAGAGGAAGCAAGAGGTGTCTCAATATCTTTTCTAAATCTCTTAACACATTCACTAAAATATTTGTTTTCACTCACTCCAGTTGGTAATTTTTGGAGCAATGAACTCAAATAATCAATGGAATTTTGAAAGTATTCATTTGAAGCATCATATATGTCATTTGGATTAGAAACAAATATGAGTAAGTAAAAAAAAAATTAAAAGAATAAACATTTCATTTTAAAATGGTGATATAGAAATTTACCTATTTTTTGGTCTTCAACGATGATAAGTCCAAGAACATCCTAGTCTTCAAATTAAACACAACTATCTATATTTGAAATAAGAAATAACAAATTTTGAGAACCATACAAATTTAATGTTTAATTGTAAAGACAATGTAGACATTACCAGTGGTGATGTTTTCATGATTAAGATTCTCTCTATCATCGTGGTCACCATCAGGCAATAGAGTAACACCTTATGTAACTTAATATAAGTAAATTAGTTACTTTTGGGACTAAAGATAAAATCATTAAAATTTTGAAAACTAAACTTAAATCTCAAATAAAACTTACCTACAACTTGATCTTGCTCATTTGTTTTGTTTATCTTTAAAAGATCTAAAATCTTCAATACATGTTTGCATGTGTTTCCTTTTTTTGCCCACTGACAATCACACACATGCAAATCAGGTCCAATTTTTCTGACAACATACCATTTTGTTGGAATCATTTGGCTTCTTATCTTATACACATTATAGACATGATCATATGGACAACAATCTATATCTGGTATTATTTTTTATCTTTCTAGTGTAGTTATATAATATCATTATTTTTTTAAGTTTGTTAGAAACCCAAATAACTGCAAAAATCTTTTATTTTTATAGAATGGCTCTACCCTATGAAGAATTACATGGATAAGCCAATCCATTCTCCTTGTGCATTTCTTAGAAATATCACTTAAATAGTGACTCTTGATGTGGCAATGATATGATTCTATTGAAGCGCTGGTCTCTTGATTTGAATGAGAGAAGTTTTAGAAATTTTTGACCCACATTGCTACACAAACAAATATAATGATGTCACACAAAAATAGCTAACATGATGTAAATGCATATAAGCTATAATGAATAATCACATGATCTTACCAATACGACTCTCATGATGACACTAGGTTTTCTGAAAATAATCGATAAATGTCTTCTCCTCTTTGAATTCCTCCAAGAATTTTTTTATTAGGTGAGTAGTAATGTCTTCCTCATCACTCATTGCATACATAATCGACCCAATCTATTGAACATATTTATTGCAATTGTGAGGCCCATCTTAATCCCACATAGTGATCCAGATTTCTAGACATTACATTTTATTTTGATTATGCTATTGAGATACTTGGACTCATTCGATCTACTGTTATGTTATGATGGACTCGTTAGACTTCACATTTTTTTGACTCTGTATGTGGATCCATGATAAGTGGATTTGGATTTGATCATGTTAGATTATATCATGTTATGAGAACCTGATGACTAGATTATGGTTGATCTTGATTTCATATATGCTTTTGAATCACGAATTGAATTATGCAAACTAAATTTACTTGATGTGATTATTCAATCCTATATGATTACATGTAAACAATTGAATTGTGTTAGATCATTACTTTTTGTATGATTCCTTGTATGCAATTGAGTTAAGATTAATGTGTGGATATTACATCTTGTATGTTTATATATGATGGTTTTCTTCCTTGAATTACTAATGCTACATTTAGGTTTTGTAGGTGGAAGGACCATGGAAACATTCGGGGAAACCACATTGAATGCTTGTGCTATCAGTAAAGCGAAGGCCCCGTCTATTGAAGAGACCAGGGCCTCGTTGTGAAGTGTTTTATTTTGTAACCATAATGTGAATGTATGTGTAGGATTGTTAAGTGTTGTAATATGTTGGACATACCTTAATTGTGATGTTAATTATGTGAGTGTCACTTGACACTAGAGTTATTTGTTAACTAAGGTATGTCGTGTGATTGGAGTGTGAGAGAAAGTCCTAGAAGCTTCCTTGAGGGGGTATTCTAAGTGCATCCTCTTGTCTTAGGACCCCTAAGTGAAGTCATACCTTACATTTTCGTGCATAAACTAAACCATGGTTTTTGGAGGGTTAAATGGGACCCTAGGGGGTAGTTTCATGCATTTTTAGGTAGCCCATTCCTTGTACCCATAGGTTAGGGGTAATTTTAGCATGGGAGAAGCCATATTTTGACCTTTTGTCCCCTCCAATAGTGCCCATTTAATCTTGAACGAAATTGTAACTTGCATCATGGACCCAAAAGTACTTCCTAGGACCATCTTAATGAGGGTTGTGGAGAGTTGGTTTGGGGGTCCCTTTTTAGTAGGACTTTTAGATGGGTTTGGGGTTGTTCACCCACTCTCTACCTTTAGAGACCACTAAACTTGGAGAAGGAGAAAGCTAGGGATAGAAGAAGGAGAAGGCTCAAAACTTCATCATTTTGCATTGGATCATAGGTTGGAGGATCTTGCTCTTCATCTCTCTTCTTTTGTTGTAGATGAATCTTGTAGTTGTAATTTTTTTAAAGTGTTTTAGCTCCCCATGGTTGGTCATGGTGAGAGCATGAAATGGTATTGTGTTTTCTTTTGTGATATGATTTTGGGTTGTTTACTCTTGGCTCAATCACCCTTGGGAGGGAAGAGCAACCAAGAGGGGGTGTGGGGATGGAGGCAACTTCATGTGTAGAGTCTCCTCCATGTGTGGGGAAGGATAAGCTTGGGTGTGTTGTCCCCAAGTAGCCTTTTCATTTGAAGCCCAAGGGGCATTTTTGGGGGCATAAGGAGGGATTTGGCCTTGTGTGCCATTGATATGTGATACGTTGTTATGGAGGCCCATGTGTGGCCCTTGACATCATTTATTGTGGTCCATGTGTGGCCTTATTATTGAATTGGCTTCTCCATGAGTTTCCCACTCACACCCTATTAAAGGATCGGATTTGATCCTATGTTTTATCCTTGAGGGATTTCGGGATCTCTTTGTTTGATTTCATGTGAGTGCTTGACTTTGTGTATGTATCCTATTCTTTGTGGTTTCCCCAAGCTCGGGGGTGGCCTCATGAGAGGCCTAGGATGGGAAGTGAGCTTCCCATGGTCGTTTTCCTTTGCCTTGTATATATATGTAGATTTGTGGAAGCTCAAAGAGGAGCTATCATGGAGGTTTTCATCTTTTGGGTGGTTGTGAGAAGACAACCCGTTCATTCCTTTGTGAAATCTCTCTTTGTATTTAGACATCTATTGTTGTAAAAGAGATTGTAATGCTTTTTACTTGGAGCTATTGTGAAGATGAAATAGATGAGAGACTGTTATTTATTTGATCTTCCATTGTGTGGTGTTAGCAATTTGCAATGCTTTATTGTAACTATGAAGATGTAACTGTATTTGATGTAATTGTGTATGTATTGAAAAGGATTCCTTAATGTTTATGATGAATTCTTGCATACGTTATAAAAGATCTCTCTCTCTCTCTCTCTCTCTCTCTTTATAGTTGAAAATACTCTTTCTTTGCAAATGAGTTATCAACATTGATAGATTAAATATTGTAACAATTTCATTATGATTCCATATTTGGGTTGATATAAGAATATTGTAGTTCCTATAAGATGATTTAATTGTCATGATCATTGAAAATAATCTCTATATATGATTCATATCACTCTTTTAGTCCTATAAATTGTAATGAAACAACTATGAAGAAATGAACAAATTAGTTTTTAAGTTGATATCTCAATTGATTTGCAATCAAACTATATTTAATCCTTATTGATACACTATCAATTTTAAGACTGTAGACTTCCTTATGCATTAAGGAGACTAATTAAATGATGATGATATATTACTCATAGTTGTGAAGGAAGTTAATAATGTTCTCATACATAAGAGAATTCATTTTCAAAGAAAAGTTGGCTTTCAACTCTCTGGAAATTGTATGGGAAAAGAATTCCCATACAATCTCTTACCACAGTCATTTAAAAACAATATATTTTACATACTATCTTTCCTAACAATAAAATATTTAATATTTTATTCACTCTCTTTACTCCACCAAAAATGGCGCAGAGTACTATAGCCTCACCTTGTTATAAATCTTTATGGTCTGCATGCAAATTAATGCCTTGTCTAGCTCTTGTCTTAAATGAGCAACCATTGGATAGCATGGGTATGGGCTGGTTTGAAAAGAGGTTGGGCCCCACAACCCATGCCTCTTCATTGGGTGCCAGCCCTTGTTGACCACCTCTTCCCCAAGTTTGACTCCATATTTTGCTTAGTATATGCGCTGGTTATGGCTTGAATATCATCCTTTGGTTTTGAAATTTTAGTGGGTCCCAAGTCATACTTAATGCTGTCCCACTCAGAGGCTCATTTTGGCATACGCAGGTCAAGTGGGACAGTCTTCAACATGAGAATACATATTCCAAGCGGATTTTCTTAACAACATCAGAATTTAAAGATATTAATACTCAAAGATGGCCATTGCATTCACCTTGCAGCCTGACATGTCAAACACATATAAGTCCTATCAAGAAAGTGTCCCGTAAAAATATTGAATGTGAGTCTGAGAACCCATCACTTGGCACATGATTCATTCAAATACACTGAACCTGTGACAAAAAGGATTTTTCTTGATTCAATTTCATGCTCAAAATATTATGGGCTAAAAATGACCATCCTAACACATTCTGGGAACGCAGATGTAAAAACTGCATAAATTGCATTTGGATCAACTTTGTAAAAATAACAAATCATGTCCCGAGGCTCTAAATTTTTTCATGGTTGTATATTTAGATGCCTAGAATTTAGTGTTGCAATTCATTCCTCATGAAAATCATTAGGCATCAAAATATTAAGATCTAAAGTTGGCCTTCTGGAAGACTTATCAATGTGCATTCTGAAAACTAGTAGAAACTACATTTGGATTTGGTTTAGCAAACTGAGCAAATTTATTCACAAAGGTCTGAAAATTGACATGGGAGCTGACACATATACTGGGAATCCCTAGAAATAATCACTTTTCGAGGACATCTATCTTCACATAAAATGCAAGACCTCAAAGTGGGCTACTGAATTAAATCTGAAAGTGTGCACAAAGCAGATATGTGTAAACCACTCAAAATGGGTACCTCAAATACACATTAGATTTGACTGTGGAAGGCTGGAGATAATAAAATATGTTCAATGAAAGGAGGTGAACATATTTATAAAACCACATTTCATAAAATTCAATGAGGATCAAACTTACTTGCTCTAAAACTAGGCCTCTTCAAATAGATTTTAGGGGTTCACTTCAATGCCTTCAAATTATTTTACATGTGCACCTCAAATCCATTTGAAATTTGAGATCACCAATAGACCCTACCTTCCTTAACCTTTTTCATGCCATGAATAGAACTTGTAATGTGGCATAAGGTCAATGAACAATGTCTACATGAAGGCTTTCAATCATACATACGCTCTTAGGGTTTACACCTATTGCTTTATCGCAACTAGGAATGACAACTTTTGTAGAATTAGGCCAAATAAGAGACAACTTATCCCAACCATTGACTTGGAAGCCTTTACATCTCATATTCAAGTGAATTTGTGGAGTATTTGATGGTGACACACAACAAAGAGAAGAAATTTGATTTGGCACTGACTGGGGTACTCAATCTTATATGTAATCCCTTTAGGAAAATCATTATATATTAGCATTAGATTATTGAAAATAATCAACCACTTACTAAGACAGCCATGTGAGACCTTCACAAACTCCTCTTTCCCTTTTCTATCAAATGAAACCCAACTTGTGCATTGATTTGTCTAACCACTAACCTTCATAAGCATTGTCTTGCCATGTACATATAGGACAATCAATGAACACTCTTTCCACTAGTCATAAAATAACTTGAAACAATCATAATCCTTCTACAAGGTCTCTAGGTACACTCCACTTTGGAAAAATGAATCAAAACAAAAAAACATTACTCCAAACCCCTTCACTATTGTTCAAAATTTTATACATCAAGAATATCATACCAATCAATCAATTAAAGCACGTGAAAAATTCATCACCACGACCAAAGAATTAGAAATATTTTATAATACATATATACATATATCTCCACATATTTTGAGGGGTTTTGAATGGTTGAGGGCCGAGAAACAGATTTTTTGTGCTTAGTAATTACCATAGGCAAGGTTTCTACCAGTCAGAAAAGAAATTGCAATAAATTTCTTAATACTTAATGGATTTGAATGAAACAAAGACAAAAATAAATTAGATTTGTATTAATTTCATCTCCAATTAGCCTCAAGTCATTTAATGCATCATACATTCCATACCAGGTAAGAGAACAAGACTGTTACAAAAAAATGTACAAGAAATTGCTCAAAAATGACTCCAATTTTCATTCCAAACTTCAACAACCCTTGGGGTCATGTTTAAAAGGAATATTAATTCTATTAAAACTATTTTTTCCTCTTAAAAAGTTTCATTACAACATTTTGAAAATTTGCATTGAAAAGTCATCATTATAACATTGACAATATTTGAGCAACTTTAACATCTTTTGCTCAAATTGCACCAAAACATCAAAAAAGGACCTAGATGACACCTAATGGTCCCAGAATGACCTTATTTACATCAACCACACCAAAACAAGATAAAAATAATATAATTTCTCTCATAGCCATGAGGGTGGCCCTACACCAGATTTGCAACCAAACCCATAATACTCTAATGCTTTGATAAGATGTAATGTTGTTCATGTATTAGTTGAAGGACATGGATGGTTTTTAAAAGAGATCATTTATTATTTGAGGCGGAGAGATTCACTTTTATTTCATAAGTATACAATAATCCCATCTTTTGATAAATCTACCATTGTCTTCTAATAGATATAAGCATTGTCACTGGGTTTTCTATTGTTAAGATTTTCTCATTATCTTATTTTTCCATGAGTCCATTCATTGTTAATGTTAGGAAAGGATATCATTATTTTTTCAATACTTTCTCTTCACAGTCCTTTCAAAGGATCCATTGTTTGGGAAAATATAAGATTACCATGAAGGATGTTCTTAAAGGAATAGCAGTTATAAATAGCAAGCCTAAAGGTTTGAAGAATTATAGCCATGTTGAATAAGAAATAGAAGATTCCTTATGAAAAGACAAGAGGTTCCCTTTAAATGAGAATTGGGTTTAAGACAAAAAGGGAGAAGACAAATAAATAGACAACACATAATCATTATTTGAACAACAAATACATAGAGATGAATGTTTATCAAGCTACAACCACAGTCTTCTCCAATAGAAGGGAAAGATTCTAAGCAAGGTTGCACTCTAGAGTGAGGACATGGATTGCTTCAAAGGAAGTTTTCATCTCCATTGGATGATTTAATTTTGATGTTTCTGAGAGATATTCACTATTTCTAAGGGTAAAGAATGTATTCATGATGTCTTGTGTATTTTAAAGAAGGACTGTTATAGAGTGTAAAGCAGAGATAAATGATCTTATAATGAGTAGATACAAGATTTATCATGAAATCATACAATCATGATAAGAGGACAATCCTAGATATCAAAGTAATGATGAACATGGAAAATAGGCAATGCCAATAAATGTTGTAAAATCAATGAAATAGAGATTAGGGTTGTAGATTGTATGACCAAGACAAACATTAAGAGGACAACCTATACAAAGGGAAAATACATTTAGAAATTAGATAAAGATGGAAAGAACAGAAATATAGTGATATGAACAACATATGTGATCAGTAGTATAGCATCAAAGTTGTACTTAAGAGGATTTTTGAAGCAGTAATCAAATGAAGGCATCCAATGAAAGGAACAATGAATGTGCCATGAAATGATGGTGGTTAGTGAATGCTTAGTAAAGAGTAGTCCTAGATGACATGTATGAATTCTCTACTTAAAGTTGAAGAGCCTATATAGGTAGTGCATGGATCAAAAGGAGTCTTGGGATCACAAACTTCCCACGTTTCTTTAATTTACACCTATTTTTAAGGGGTATTTCAACTTGCATGACCCTTGTGTAATCAAGTAATAGGAGATCAAAGAAACCTACAATTAAATATCAAATATCAACCACAAAGAGATTGTTAGAGAAATTAGTATTCCCAATACTCAAGAAAGGATGTAAGACAAACAATAAGCATAAATAATAATCAATATGAAATCATTCTAAGAACATGAATATGAAAACCATAAAATCCTTCCTGGTGTTCTCCTTCTCATGCAATGTGAGCTCTCAGGATTGAGCTCGAAGTATGCCAACATAAGAAAATTTAAAGTAATTATGGTTATCGAAATATGAGAAATGGCTCTTTATTTATAATATTTTAAGGGTTTCAACCAAGAATCCATGATTGAGGGGTTGATTAACTATGATTGATGTGTTGAACTCAGAGTGAGTGGGAGTTCAACTCTGCGTGACTGCTTGATTGGGGGATTGATTGATCTGTTAGCAAGTAGATTGGATAGATGACTTGAATAGATTGGTGAGATAACAAAATAGATTGGTGAGTTAACTGATTGTATGGAGGATTCAAATGGTTGCATGGATTAGAAGATTGAATTGATTGAAGACTTAATTGATTGTTGAGGGAGGAATTAAAAATGTGGATTGAATAGTTAGGAGAGGGAATTGTGGAGGAAGAAATCATGATTAAATAAATAAAAGAATTATTTATTTGCACATGTGAAAATTAATGAAAAAATAATTAATATTTATTTATGGAGAGAAGAACAATAAATTTAATTAAATAAATATAATTTATTTAATTGTGATAGGGATTTGATTTTATTATTACATAAGTGTAATAATAAGGAAGAGGGAATATTAATTAAATATGATTATTTAATTAATTGAATGACATAGAGAATAATTATATAACATTTTATTATTGAATTATTTTATAGATGAGTAATTGATGAAATATTGATTGGACGATTAATAATTAAGGTAATTAATTAAAATCACTTAATTATAGAATTAAGGGGAAATGATAGTTTTGACTTTAGGATATAGTAGAATGACACATATTGTTTAAATAATAAATATTATTTAGTATTTTAGGAGGAATGTTAGTAATGTCATCCTATTCAAGCAATAGGCCATTTTTACATGTCTACATTTTTCCCTTCTTTGATATAATGCTTTTTAGGTGTTGTTTCAAAGAATAATAAAAATTATGCCCCAATGGGAACAATGTGACCGTGAGGTAAATAATGCCCCCTCAAGAGATTGTTTATGCAAGAAAGACATGAATGATCTTTTGAAATAAGATGATAGTATCTATGATGTTTATGAGATGTAAAATATTCTAATATGCTTCTATATTATGTGACAGATGTATGCATTTTCTATATGATGTGATGCTTATGATGTGTTGTTTATGAGATGCAAAAAAATTATGATATGCTTTTATTGTTGTGGATATATGCACTTTATATACTATCATGCTTATGTACCTTTTATGATGTGACTATATGTGATGCACTTTATATGATGGATGAATGTATTATGACTTCTATATATGACACCTGATTTGTGCCATATGTACTAAAATGCTTATGCAGGATGTAAATTTTTTGTTTGTATCATGATACTCTATCACAAGGACTTATTGTGAATGATAGAGAGAATTTTTTAATAATGAGAATTTTTAGAAGATATTGGTTATGGAATGAAATAATCAGAATGAATCCTTGATTGAAACCATTAGATTATAGTAAACAAAGAGCTTTTAGTAACCACTTTTGAATTCCAACTGAATTGAGCTATTTATTTATCATCATTGAGCCACTTTATTATAGAAAAAAAAACCGAATACCATCCTACCAAGATATGAAGGATCTAGGTATGATTATCATTTTACATTTAAAATAGGCACACTAAACAGATAAGGAATGTGGGCCAATCCATTTATGTCAAGCATTCAGAGTCGAGGTATGTGCGGATTATCACAACTTTTTTCTAATTTTATAGTTGGATATTGTATATGGATGGGAAGGCTCTTATCACAGACATCTAGATTTCTCTTTTAAGACTTCATGGAAAATATTCCAAAAACAACAAACAAATAAAAGTAATTCATGAACTATCAAAACATCTCTAAATCGCTTGTGGACATCCCGGAGATGCATAAGAATATGACTTGCGAAAATCAAGACATAATAAGACTAACTTGACTCAACAAGTTAGAACTATACTGTTTATGTGTCTGTGTATTTGTAGTATTTTGGACATTGAATTTTGACGTATTACTGATGCTATTTGATTCCAAGAAAAAAGGTACCTTGTCTAAGACTGCTCTATCTGATTTCGAGCGTTGCTTCCATTGTATAAGACAACGTGATTTTTGATAAAATGCTTTGTCGTGGGACTAATTGATAGATATGATAGTTTGAGTAGTGTAGCTAAGGACATGTTGACTAGTTTTGACTATTTTGACTTGGTTCTTCTAAAGCTCAGACTTTTTGTATGATGTTGTTTAATACCTATTTTTGGAATGCGAAAGAATTGGTTTATGTACAAATGAGATTAATTGCATGATTTTTGCTGATTTTTTTATTTGTTTGGTTGTCTTAGACATTTTTTTTGGATCTTTTGAAAATATTTTTGGTCCATCATAGGGTTCGTATATTTGCAGTCGAGGTATGTGTGTCGTATCGCACAAGTGAAGACACTTATCACATACACTCCAAACATGGTCGCCCTATGATGATTTTTTTATGTTTTTCTAATATTTTTGAATCTTTTGAAGGTTTTTTGCTATGTTTTTGTTGTTTTGAAAGTCTCTTTTTAATTTTTTAGAAATTTTTTCAAACAAAATTATAATATTTTTGGTATTTTTTCATAATTATTTGTTGTGTTTTTGGTATTTTTTCAAAAAAATTGCAATGTTTTTGGTATTTTTTTAGGACTTGATGAATCACGACATTGGGGTGCCCCCACTTATGATAGAATGGGCACCTTATTGTGGAATGGCCATGATGGACTAACTTAGTGTGAAATGTGATAGGATGTGTTAAGACAAAGATAATTGACAAATTTTAGGCTATGATGGTGATGACCACTAAATTTATTATGGAGAATGTAATGAAATGACATGTCATATCAGGTTGGAGTTATGATAGATGATAGAACATGATCCCTACACATGGTACCAGATTGTCCAATTTTCACCATGGTACTTGCCCAAGGCACAACTGAAGTGGTTTTCACTATAGGATGGATTTATTTCTCTTGCATTTCTATATTTGTGTTACCAAAGACACCTGATTGCTAGGTTTCCGCCAAGGTAACCTTTTTTTTGTTTTGTTTTCTTTTTGTATTTTTTACTTTTTTGAGGCTTTGACTACTCTTAGAGATATGTATAGAACTTGCACAAATGAAAGCTATTGATGGGGTCTGATAGAGGCTCTCCCTTTGATGTTGATATATGATATGCTCCAGACCCATAGACTGTTGTGATGATGTAAGGACCCAACCAATTTGGTTCAAATTTTTCTAGTTTTTCTCTTTTAGCTTGTCTCTTCTGATTTTTCATTAGAACCAAGTCACCCACTTCAAAAGATCATGGCATGACCTTCTTATTGAAACTTCTCATGATACATTGTTGATATGCTTGTAAGTGTGTTAGTGGACTCTGTCTCTTTTGATCTAGTGACTCTAGCTCATGTTGATACTTGGTACTCCTCATCTACAATGATGTGTCGAAGGGATACCCGTAGTGATGGAAGCTCGACCTATATTATAAATACAACTTAGGTACTATATACTAATGAATATGGAGTGGCTCCTGTGGGGGTATAAAAACTAGTGCAATATGCCCATAAGGAGGGGTTGAGTTGGGGGTTCCAATTCCGACTAGCTTCATTGACTATCTTTTTCAGGATTTTTATTATTATTTTATTTGTAGCCTCAGCCTAGTTGTTACCTTGGGTGAAGTCGCATGAAGAACAACTATGAGATATGTGTAATTTTGCACAAAGTTCTTTCATTTGTTTATTCTTGAAGGGGGAACCATTATCGATGATAATGGTTTGTGGAACTCCATGCCGACTAATGATATAGTTCAAGAGGAACTTGGAAATTTTCTTGTCGATAGTATAGGTCATTGGAATTGCTTCAACTCACTTTGTAAAATACTTAGTGGATATGATTATGTACTTATGACCATCAAAGTATAATGGTTGGATCTTTCCAATGAGGTCAAATCCCCACTACGAGAAAGGCCGCGATGAAGTAAGTGGTTGCAACTCCTAAGTTGGAGCATGAATGAGGTTCCCATGAATTTGACACTTTTTTGCATTTTTGAATAAATGAACAGGAATATGTTTCCATAGTGGGCCAATAATACTGAATTCTTAGAATTTTCTTGGCTAAGGTCAAGCCACTAGAGTGGGCACTGTAAATTCCCTCGTGTACTTCTAATATTGTTGATTGTGATTCTTCTAAGTTGAGACATCATAAGAGTGTACCATATAGACTTCATTTGTAGATTTTATTGGTAATGATAGTGTAACAAAAGGCTTGCCTTATTAAGGACTTCTTTTGATTGTAGGATAGTTCTTGAGGAATGGTTTGGTTAGTGAGATAGTAAAAAATGTCTTGGTACCAACGGGAATTGGGACCAATAATTATTCACACAACCTCAGACTTTGGGACCTAAAAAGTAGGGACCATAAGCTATTTGACCATGAATTCACAATGTGTCACCTCTTTTGACATGTCTATAAAAGATCCTATAGTGGCCATAGCATCTTCTACCCTTTTCTGATTTTGGGGATTTTCTCAAATGTTATCTTCTCAAAGTGTATTTTGATGTCTTCTATTAATAATTTATATGGGATCAACTTCTCATCTTTGGTGTCATATATGTCATTAAAATGATTGATAATCGGTTGAGAATCTTCATACACTTGAATTTTTTGTATATTCCACTAAAAATTTATTTTGATCCCAATGAGAAGCACCTCATATTCAACTATGTTGTTGGTGCAATCAAACCTTAGTATGTAAGACCTAAGAATAGAATCTCCTTGTATAGAGTGATGAAGACAATATCGACACCTGATCCTTTCTGTGTATGGGATCTATCAAAATATAACTTCCATTTATTTTCCTATTCTATATAAAATATCCTTCATCACAAAATTCTATCAGCATTAGATGACTAGAAGGTATAGGTGCATCTTCCAACAAGTATGTAATTGCTCGGCCTTTGATTTATTTTCTATCAACATAGTCTATATCAAACTCACTTAGTATTATGACCCATTTGGATAGGTTCCCTATCAATATTTCTTTTCTCAGGAGATACTTAAATGGATCAATCTTTAGAATAAGGATTGTCTTGTGGATCAACATGTAGTGTCTGATTTTTTTAAAGAAAAAACTATGGCCAACTATGCTCTTTCATTAGCAGTGTAGTTTAGTTTGTAAGCCACAAGTGTCTGACGAATATAGTGTATGACCCTTTCTTTTCCTTTGGATTCATTTTGTGCCAATAATTCCCCCAATGAGTGTTCAGTTGTTGAGATGTATAATAGTAATGACTGATCTAGAATAGGTTCCACTAAGACCGATTAATAGGAGATAGTATTTCAGTATTTGGAAGGCCTCTTGAAAATTCTCTATCCATTCAAAATTTATGTCTTTATGCAATAAGTATTGGAATGGGTGGCAGTTGTCTGGTATTTATACTATGAACCTTCTCACTGATCATAACTTGCCATGTAAAATTCTCAAGTTCTTCAAAGTTGTTGAGAGAGGTATTACAATTATAGCTTGGACCTTTTTAGAGTTCTCTATTCCTCTCTGGGAAACAATAAATCCTAACAAATTTCTTGATGTGACTCCAAAGAAAAAATTATTTGGATCTATCCAGACCTTATACTCTCTTCAAGTCTATCAAATACTAGTGCTAATATTGATAAGTGCAGATTTCTTTCTGGGGATTTTTCCAATATGTCATCAACATAATCTTCCATGGTGATATGAATTATGTCATAGAAAATGGTTGTCATTTCCCTTTGATATGTAGGTCCAACATTCTTTATCCCAAATGGTATGACACACCAACAATATGTTCCCCAGGTACAAGTGAAAGTAGTTTTATGTTGATCTTCAAGTGCAATTTTAATTTGGTTGTATCCTGAGAAACCATCCATGAGTGACAACATTTTGTAGCCAAAAGTGAATTCTACTAACATGTCGATATTTAGAAAAGGAAATGCATCCTTTGGGAATGCCAAATTCAAGTCTTGGAAGTCAGTACAGATCCTTATAGCTCCAGTAGTCGTAGATATCGGTACTAGATTTGAGATCCAATCTTCATATTCTATATGTTTGATGAAACCCACCTCAAGTAACTTCTTTAGCTCTTCTTTGACCAACAATGCAATCTTGGGATGCATCTTGCGAATTTTATGTTTGTACATCTTTTCCCCCAGCTTTAGTGGAAAATGGTGGAGTACTAATTGAGGATCTAACCCAAGCATGTCTAAGTATAACTAGACAAAGTTAATTTGTCATTTTTTAAAGAATTGGCTGAGTTTCTCTCTTTCTTCTTCTATTAAGGACTTTGCAAAGTGTATCAATCTTTGTATCTATGTAGTGCCAATAGTTATTGTCTGAGTTTTCTCTACTAGAAGAGGTGACAACTCTTCATTAATGGGGATTATATCAATACCTCCATCCTCAAGTTCTTCAAAGAGGTTTTTTCCCTTGTATACATCTTTTTTATTTACTATTTTGTAGCAAGAGGGTGCCTTTCACCCAGGAGCCTTATGTTTTATTTTTCACTTTTTTGACTAGAGGATTGATATAACTCCCCAAAGTATGTCATTCTATTTATTTTGATGTGAATACCTACCTTGTGGTCCCCCATAGGTATGCTTTGTCTTATTCCAAAGAATTCAACAATAGCTTCATCATTCTCAAAGATGTCTCTGGTTGGTGGATTTTTTTGTTCCCAATCTATAAGGTTAGGGTAAACTAAGGCTATGCTAACCTTGGTTAGGAAGGATGAGATGGGAATTTTTGTTATGGTATTGATGTGTGAATCAATTACTGACTCGGGAGTCTCAAATGAGGATGAGGATGAAGGTTTTGATCTATTCCAAAACTCCTCAATCCATGCTTTATGTTCTATGAGTTTATCTTGTAAGGATAGTCAAGCAATGACTTTGTGAAGATGTAGGGTATCTATGGTATGTGGGGAATCTCATTCGTACTCATTAGAGTCTTTTTCTAAATAGGAATCCTTGGATGTCTCAACTTCGTTGTAAACACAAGTGTTAATATCTGTGGGTAATGGGTTATTCAAGATACTCCACGTAGATGGTCTATAACATAAACCTTGATGCTTTAGGTTTTGAATAGGAGAAATTATCTCTACTATTCCTTTCTCTTTCTTTCCTAGGCCTAAATGCCCATTATACCCTTTCTCTTAGACTATTGTATATCACCTTCCATATTTGTGTATTGGAATTATGTATTCCGAAGGTTCTTTTTTTAGCATATGATGAAGATGATCCTATCCTATATCATGTGATGAATGGTGTAGTGTTGTCATTGTTGGTAACAAGTCTTCTGGGAAGATTGAATCACATATACTAGTGATAAAGATGATTGAATAATGATTTTTTTGTGTTCAGCCTACTAGTAATAACATAGTTAGTCATGGAAAATGTGTTGCACGGTGATGATCTAGACTATTTAGATGGTGTGATCAGTCAAGACATCTCTACAGAGTCATTTTTACCTACATCTATGATTTCTCAATTAGATTCAAAGTACACATCGATATTTGAGTCAAACATTAGAATTATTGGCAAGAATAGTTAACCAATCAAGTCAAGGTGATTAAAGTGAGGTAGAAATCATATATTTGTCAATGTTTGATTTTTTTTTTTAATTGAATTATTTAGAGCCGAAATTGAGGATTTCAATTTACTATGTTGGCGAGATCTCTTATGAAATTTGAATGTGTTTTGGGGGTTGACTTTAGTAAGACATTTTAGGGTCATTCCACTGACCTAAATGTTTATATAAGGAGATGAAATCAAGAGTTAGGGTTGTTGTTGGTTAATGTGGTGGTTGCAGTCTATGAAGGTGTTTATGCAGTTAGGGGAGAAGGGTTAGAGAAAATAGAGAATTGAATTTGAGTAGTACAGTAGCGGATCTATCAGGTAAAAGGTGCTATATTTAGATCACTTATTGATTTTCTTACTAAAAGAAAGTTCTAACAGGATTGCAGTCAAAATCCTTTAACAAGGTTACTCTTAACATGGTATCCAAGATCCTAATAGGTTCGAAGATTAAATCCTCTAACCAGGTGACTCTCAAAAGGAGTTTTAAATCCCTTAACAAGGTATTTCCTAACAAGACTTTGTAATAGCCTCTAACCGGGCTATAGATACTCTTAATCAGGTATACCCTTAACATAGTGATGTAATGCTCCTAACATGACATATATTATTGGTGTACTAGTGAGATTAGTGGGTGATAATTATGACTATGTTTTTTCCCTCTAACAAGGGTTTCCACGCAAAAATATTGGTGTCCTTGTGTTGTTTATTTGTGAATGTTTTGTTTTCTATGCTTCTATGTTAAATTTGCATATGCACATTGGTTAGTTTGGAAGATAATAGAAAAACATTTCTAATTTGTGGCTACACTAATTCACTACCCCTTCTTAGTGCCTTATAAGACTAACAATTGGTATCAGAGTTGAGTTCCCTTGAAGAAGCCTAACAGCTTGGGGAGGATCCTTAAGGAAGATATGTAGGGTTTGTGATATCAAATGAAACTTGTAGAGGTTGAAGAAGTTATTCAAAATTTGAAGGATTAGATGAAGCAATCAAGAGCCAAGAGACAAGAACTCATTGATCAACTGAGTGAAATCCAAGATCTTATTGAACAACTATCTAAACAAAGTGGATATAAGGAATCTAAAGCTGCTCTAGAAGCTATGTCCTATTAGGAATTGTTACCATAATTTTTCTATCCTATACAAATTTGGCTAAAGATCCATCCCAGGGTCTCTATTTTTATCCTGCCAGGCATCCCTGAAAATTTCATGAAGTTGTGCCTTCTCCTCTAGCCTCTACAAATTGTTTTACTCCCTGGTCTGCAGGTCATAAAATTCATAAAGTAGTCGTAGGACCCTTAAAACCCTAAAAAAAAATGCTTTTGGCCTGTTATATTTCTACATTACCTTTTTGACCACTTAAGTGATCATATTTCCATGTTCTTTAATATTTCCCTAAGTCTAAGTGCCTAGCACTTTAATTTTTCCTAAGTCTCGACGCCTTCTATTTTTGGGCCCAGGCTCTCTGACACCGTTTTAATCTAGCAAGGGGCGTAGGTTCTCATAAGATTTGTTAGAGGCATGAGATTATGCGATGATCGTTGATCTTCCTGCCTACAACGAGTCATCTTTTTTTAGTGGGTCCAGCCACGTAGTCCAAGCTGTGCACTTATGATTGGTTAAGGCTTGTAATTTGGCACCATGTCAGCACGGGCCCGGTGGGTTGTTAGTCGATGATGATCTAACAGCTGGCACATAATTTGAAGGAGCTTTTCTGACACATGAGATCATGCACCCGCCATTGATCTTACTTTATCTTTGGGCTCTGTCAAGTGGGTCCTCGATTTCTGACATGCTCATTCATTATTGGTTGGCTAGATGATAGTTGGGATGTGTCAGTGGGACCATGTCAAAAGGTCTATGGATGTGTCAGAAAGGAAAAGATCTATGGTGGTCGTATGATCTCATAGAATCTTCTGACCTTATGAGATCATGCGACAATCGTCTGATGAGAATCTCTGGGTCGTGGGTCCGATGTGCTACCTGGCGCTGATGTGCTCACATATAATTGGCTGCTATATGATGACAGGGACTCATCTATCAGTCCAATGTGTCGTGCGGTCCCAGTTCTAAAAGGATCTACGGTCGACGCATGATCGAAAGGAATATTTAAGGCACATGAGATCATGCATCTGCAATTAGATTGGAATCTAGTTCTCTGTGGGTCCGATGTCAGAGAGGTGCCGAGGTGTATGCCTATAAAGTAGTCGAGGTGAATGAAAGATTTCCAAGTGGAAAATGGGCCCAGGGTTAGCAAGGTTCCACGAATCAGTGACTAGGGGTTCTCTCTTGTTCGTTGGACTTAACCAGGGTTAGCCGAAAGACTTAGAAATTCAACGACCGCTTTGTTCACGTAGTCGCTTAACCAGACCAGGGTTATGAGAAGTTCTTCGTGACTTAGAGAAAGTCTTCATTCTCATAGTTGCCAAATGACTTAAGAAGGAAAAAGCTCAAGGTGGGGTCAAAATGATAGGTGTCCCGATGTGCTCGATTCTCATTGGTCCAAGCGTGCCGAGGTGGACATTAACTTTTCAAGGGGGAATTTTAGGCTATTTTTTGAGTGCATCGTAGCCATTCATTTGCCAGGAAAGGTTCCTCATTGACGGTTACATTTTAAAATTTTTTGCTAGCTGTTATATTTCAAAATTCAAATGTCTCTGCGAGGGTTTTTGTGTTCTTTCAGCCATGCACGACGTCAGGTAGCTTGGGAATTAATTTCTCAAGATGGTGGTGGTTGTGAGGATGATGGAGAAGACTGTTGGCCAGCATTGTAGGGTCCTTTGTCATGACGGGAGGTGCTAGAGATTTTGGCACCATCATTCAAACAGTACCGCTCCTAGGGAAATATGATTGGATTTGGAGCCTTCATGGCTTAGTGGAGTTGCAGGTGGGTTGGTAAGTCGAGGTTGTTGTGTCTGTAGGTGATTTTAGTTCAGAAGGATCAACACATAAAGAAAGATATGATTTGATCATCGACGTTCTTAGATATTTTCATAATAGGTGATCAGTACCCTAGGGTTTGATATCATTGCAGATTTTTGTAAACCCTAATTAGGTTTTTTGACTCCTGCCTGCGTGCAAGAGGAGATGTATATATTGTATTTTTGGAGCTTTTGAGCTCAAAGTTGGACAATGGTAGAAGAATTTCACTTTTCTTAAGGGTCATCTGTGCTATCATTTCTACCCTCTCACTTATACAGTTGTAAATCTTTCATTGATTATTCAAACTTTACAGAGGTATTTTGTGACAATCCTTCATGTCCCTATGCTTCCTTTGTCTAAATCATCTCTTAATGAATTGAAGTTTATGCATGTTTTCAATGACAACTTAGGGTTCTTGATCCCTCTTACTTTCTGTAATTGTGTGTGTTATTGTGTTTGATCTGATTTAGATGTTTTTGTGGGTATACTTCAACCCCCTAACAGTCTTGTCTCAATCCTACACCGAGTTGTAGAAGTGAATGTCTTCTTCTAGGTCATAGGTTGTGTCTTATGTTCAGGCCCTCCTATGAAACACTTATGCAAGCCTATTCAGTAAGTTGTGACCTACTAGACCTAAGCCTTTCATTGATTCTATCCCTCTATGCTGCAATTCATACCCTAATTTCAGTGTATCACCTAGTAGGTAGTTTGCTTTTAGTCATTTTTCTTTCCAAGCATTCCTTCTATCCCTTTCCCTGCAAAGTTTACTTTTCATGTCTAGAAGAAAATTAATGTGATTATCCAAGAGGAACCAACCTAGAACCTAGAGGTCTCATCTTAGTTAACATAGGTCCCACAACTTGGAGATGATTCCCATGTTATACTAGGTTATCAAGACTATGAGAGCTTGAAACAAGGGTGCAAACTTAGTGTATAACAATTCCGGCACACCCGGTGGGACTACAAAAGAAATTATTGTTTGAAGATTATGTCATCCCTGATATACAGATTGCATAATATAGAGCTTTAGAGGTTGTTCTATCAAATATATCTAGCGACTCCACTGATTTCAATGATCTAAGCCAAGCTTGTTTAAAGTTTATGAGAAAGATTGAGACTAGGAGCTCAAAGCCTGCTCAATTTTTAGAGTTGCCCTCAAAAAGAAGTCACAAAGGTAGGTCAACCCAAAGAACATCACCTGCAAGGAGAGTTCAATCAACACCTCCTGATATAGTAGAAAGGAGACCTTTTCCCTTTCATTCCAGAAGGAGAGGCAGATCTCTAACCAAAGATCTAGAAGAGGATTCAAATCCAGCAGCAAATACAACTCATATAGTTGTTAACCTTTAGATTCTAACTCCTACAATGGTTAGGCAGTTTTCCTTTGCACCATTCAACCAAGGGAGTCCATTAGCCTTTTCTCAACATCATGATGTGCCCTTGGTGGCACTAAAGGGTATACCTAATTTCACAGGTGAAGGGCAAGCAACTGCTTTTGAGCACATAAGAGATGTGAACACCATCTACAGCATGCACAACATAACTCAAGAAGATGTGGCCATGAAATTATTAGCCACCTCTCTAAAAGGTAAGGCTCTTGAATGGTTTAGAACTCTAACTGTTGGCTCCATTACTTCATGGGAATAACTTGTCTCTGGTAGAACAGTTGACAACCATAAAAAGAGACCCTCAAGAGAAAATGACAGATTACAATAGTAGATTCCTTAAGACATGGAATAGAATTCTAGTCTCAGTAAGACTATCAATTGACCATGCTTTCCTATACTACTTGCAAAGTCTGAATGGTCAAATCTCTGTCATGATCCAATCTATGGGTGGTACTTCTTTACCCCAAGCTTTTGACATAGTTGTCAGGGCTGAAAATTGTTTAATCCAAGCAGGCATGATTGCTAGAAAGCCACCAATGCCCATTTTTCCTAGCCTTCAACCCATTGCACCTGCACAAGTACCCCCATTTACCCCTATTCCCACCATATTGGCACCTCAAGCTAGTACCAGTGGCCAAGAGCTAAAGGCAGGTTTCTCTCAGGAGTTACAAGAAATAAAGAGTAATTAGAAAACTAGTATGCAAGAAATGACAAACTTGCTGCAGACCTTAACTAAGGAGGTTACCAATTTGAAGAAACAAGGTCAAGGAATCAGACCACTATTTCAGCCACAAGGCCAAGGTCCTAATAAGCAATACCAAAATCAAGGACAACCTTATCAACAAAATAGGCCACCATACCAAGGAGGGTATCAAGGACAAAGTCAATTTTAATCAGAGACCATTCCAACTATATAACCCTGCACCTCTCAATTCTGCAAATCCGGTTAGGGATATGGTTCCCGGTCAAAATAATATAGCTATGGATAATGAATGGTGTTTTCCTTGTAATCAGCCTCACAATCAGGCTACATGTTCAAATGGATGGATGAACCAAGCTCTAATGGTTCAGAATGCCTCCCAAGCTCAATCAGAGGCTTCATCTAGTGGCTCAGCTCCTCAACAAGAATCACAAGAGAATGAGACTACTCTTTTCAATTGGGAGCAACTAGACTTCAATGGAGTCAATGATGAAGTTTCTTTTGTTGCTTATACAAGAGCAAAAAGAAGAGCTCAAGACATGGAGCGAGAAGATTCTAATGCCAAAACCACTACATCTATAGAGCCACTGCAGCAAGCTAATCCCATCACACCTAAGGAGGCTCCTGTCATTACAAGCAAAGAAGGCCAACATTCTATGGAAGTGGAGCCCATCATAGTGAAAGCACAATAGAGAGTACACACTGTGACACCTTTCAACATTGTAGACAACATGAAGAAGGTGAATGTCACCATGTCTATGTGGGACTCTTTGGCTCTTCGAGGATAGCCTGATATTTTGAAGAAGGCCATGACAGAAATGACAACTCCTCAACCTGCAAAAGAAGCTGCAAAGCTAGTGTTGGTTAACATTGATCAAGAAAAGGAGGCTCCAAGTAGCAACTACAAGGCCAATATCATGCAAGGTAGGAATTCAAGGCCACCTCCCTTTTATGTATCTTTAATCATTGGAAAATCTTTAGTGCATAATTGTATAGTAGATAGTGGAGCTACTAGCACTGTAATGCCTAAGAAGGTGGCTGATCAATTAGGACTAAAATATGAGCCCTTCCAAAAGAAGGTTACCCAACTTGATGGATCCTCATTCAATACTATAGGTGTGGCCAAGGATACCAGTCTAATCCTACATGCTAGTCCTAACTTCTCCATCCTCCTTGATATATATATCATAGATCTCCCTGCATTATTTGCTATATGTCTTTCAAGGGAGTTTACAACCAAGATAGGAGGTTACCTATCTTCTGATTGGTCTCACATGTTATTTCATACAAGGTATGGGACCAAGGTCACCATTAAGTTAGAACCATTGGCAGCACACCATATAGAACCATATGTGTCCAATACCATCAATGTAAATTGCCCTATATTTGATGATAGTGACTTCCAAACCATTAGTGAAGCAGACACTAAGATAGAGAGTATCCCTAATATTCTTCTAGATGAAAGAGCTTCAAAGGTCCAAGAAAATCTTATTTGGGATTTTGGTTTGGGAACTTATTTAATACAAGAAAGTGGATCCATAGAGCCAAGCCTTCTCAAAGAGGACATTGATTCAGAGGATCAGAGCAATCAGGTTTGGGAACTATTTTTTGATGGAGCTAGAAGTAGACATGGTTCTGGTGGTGGTGCTATGTTAGTGTCCCCAAAAGGAGAAAGGTATTATACTACCTTTAGGTTTAGTTTCTCCTATACTAGCAACACTGCAGAGTATGAAAGTCTAGTCAATGGACTAGAGTGTGCTAGAAAAAGAGGGCTTAAGGCCCTAAAAGTTTATGGTGACAGTGAGTTAGTTGTTAGCCAAGTAAGAGGGATAAGTGCAACCAAAAATGACACTTTGAAAGCATACAAACATAGAGTTTGGGATGCAATTGAAGATTTTTGTGCTTTCAATATTGTTGCTATCCTTAGGAAGCTAAACCAAAATGCAGATAGGTTAGCTGCTGTTGGATCTCAGTATGATATTCCAAATAGCATTTCAAAAGAAGTAGATCAAAAACATATCAAAGTGATTGTTAGACCCTCTATTCCTGATAATGATGTCAATTGGCAGGTGTTTGACAATGATGAAAAAATTCTGCAATTCTTGTTTGAAGAAGATGTCTTTTTAGAGTACAATCAAGATAGGCTATCACAAAACAATGGTGATCAAGTGATACAACTTAAGTCTAATAAGATGCCTAGAGGTCTTGTCACCTTAGAGACTATCTTCAACAAGGATGATCAAGTCAAGAAAAACAAAGCTGGCCTAGTAGTCCAACAAGAACATTGTGTTGAACTAGAGTTGGAACCAGGTAGGAGCTTACAATTTGGAAAAGTAAGCACTGAATTGGAAAAGCAAGCTTATGCCCAATTATTCAAAGAATTTAGTGATGTATTTGCATGGCAAGATGAAGACCTCAAAGGTTTTGATCCTGCCCTTGCTCAGTACACTATTGAATTAGAACCTAATGCCAAACCAGTAAGACAAAAACAAAGGCCTGTTAATCCCAAGCTGGAGCCACTTATGCATAAAGAAGTACTCAAACTAATAGAAAGTGGTATCATCTACCCCATCAAGCATACTAGTTGGGTTTCAAACCTTGTTCCTATCAAGAAGAAGAATGGGGAGTTGAGGTTATGTGTTGACTTCGGGGATCTTAACAGAGCTTCATTAAAAGACCACCATCCACTACCCTCTATGGAACAAATCTTACAATGTGTCTCTAGATCTGAGAGATTTTCATTATTGGATGGTTATTCAGGATACAATTAGATCTTGGTGAATGAAGAGGATCAATACAAGACTGCATTTACAACCAAATGGGGAACCATGGCTTATCAAAAGATGCCCTTTGGTTTGTCAAATGCAGGTGCTACATTTCAAAAGGCAATGGATATGGCCTTTAAAAGCCTCATGTACAAGTTTGTACTGGTCTACTTAGATGACATAACTATCTATTCAAAGCATGCATTAGATCATATCAAACATTTGAGGAAGATCTTTGAAAGGTGTAGAGAATTTGGGATATCTCTTAATCCCAAGAAATGTGTGTTTGCAGTTCATAAAGGAAAATTGTTGGGATATGTAGTATCCAAAGAAGGGATCACAGTAGATCTTGAGAGAGTTGCAGCTATCCTAGAGCTACCCCTACCACATCACAATAAAGGTCTCCAATCTTTCATAGGAAAGATTAACTTTGTCAGGCGTTTCTTGCCCAACATTGCAAATTTACTAAAGCCTCTGACAGCCATGTTAAAGAAGAGTTCAACTTTTAGTTGGACCAAAGAAGGGAAAGTCAATTTCCAAGCTATCAAAGAGGCCTTAACAGAAGCACCTGCCCTCTTAAACCCAAATTTTAGTAAGGATTTTATCCTTTATGCCTATGGAGGTCATGATGCTATATTTGTAATGTTGACTCAAGAAAATTTAGAAGGATTGGAGCAACCCATTGCTTTCTTTAGCAAAGGTTTAGAAGAATATGAACAGAGATACTCTTTTGTAGAGAAACATGTACTTGTTGTGGTAAAGAGCCTTAAAAAGTTCAGATATCTATTGACTCATAGCAAGGTACACTTGAAAGTTACTCATCCAAGTGTTAAGGAGTTTTTGCTTTCCAAGGACCTGAATGAAAAAAGAGCTGGCTGGATCACCAAGGTGATCGAATATGACATAGATATTCAAACTACCAAGCTAGTTAGAGGAAGAGGTCTTTGTGAGCATTTGGCAAGGGATGAAAGTTCAAAGAAATCAGAGCAAATAGATGCATCTCTAGTGGTGCATTCTACAGAAGAACAAGCCAAGGCAACAAGCTGGTTGCCTAATATGATCAATTATTTGAAGATAGGACAATGTCCTACAGGTTTGGATTCAGCAAAAAGGAGGTATTATAGATTGCAATCTATTCCTTTTGTGCTGATAGATGAAGTTCTTTTTAGAAAGGATCACAACAGTGTCCTTTTAAGATGCATTGATTCAGAAAAGATAGCTGATGTCCTATTTGAATTTTGTCATGTCCCTCGTTAACCCCTAATCATGACAATAAAGATGAATAGATAAATAAGATAAAATAATTGTAATAACATTTTAATGAATATATAAATAGATTCAATATATATTATTATTGAATTTATAATCTTACATTATTATAATGAAGAAATTATTAATAATATTGTACACAATATTATTAACAAATGGAAAGTTAATAATAATATTAAAAATAGATAAATAAATTAATAATATATTAATGAGCTGTAGAATATATTATCAACATATTAATAATTAGTGTTCTATGATAATAATTTATTAGTAGCAATGAATAATAATTATAATTAAATAATCAATAAATAGTAAACAAACCGTCAACTCCAATAATAAGCCGTGGGTACTTAGACGGCATTAGATAGACAACGAAATAAGGATTAATTGCATCCTATGATATAATCGATTGTTGGAGAAGCAAACTAATAACTATGGGCCATCGATTATGTGAATATCAAAAATTAGAGAGGACAGAGATTAGCGGTACAAGGCCCGTGTCTTGGAGATCAATGACAGTATAATAGGAAGCGATAATATTATTACTATCAATCATTGCTAAGAATGATTACTGTTAACACTTAAGATATGGATACGTAGACAAGGGGGACTCGATGAATAATTTGTGCGTGTACTTTGTTATTACTGTCGCAGAAATAGAGGAACTTCCTTGGCATCGTAGTTGGATTATTATCAGATAGAAAATCAGTCAGCTACACTTATTAATTTAGGAGTAATTACAGGATCGGTTAGATTATTGTTGCCAATAATCACAATAATAATAAATGATTATTGTAAACTGTATTGGTTATGAGAGGTGACAACTCTATATCGTGCCTCTTCATATTTCAAAGGCATATATACATACTAAGCCAATTGGCTATCAAAAAGGAGGGGGAATTAATTTGATAATAACAACAATCTATTTATTTAGATTTCGCTATTAGAGCATTTCGGTTGCTATCGCAACCTTTAAATATTAAAATACAAGCATTATATCGTAGCATATATTATTGCAGTGGATAATAGAAGATATATATCGTGACGATATTGTTTGATAATAACTAATGTCATGAAGCGATAACAGTAAATGAAAAGGAGTCAAAAAGCAGTATTAAAACAGCGAAAAGAGGGAAATATACAGCCTGCGCACAGGGAGAGTCAATAATAAGTAAGTATAATTATATATATATATATATATATAATTATTATTTCAAATTCTTTTCAGTTTAATGAATAATATTAAATGTTGATATTTCAGACTTATTGAATAATATAAAATGTATATATATATATATATATATATATATATATATATATATATATATATATATATATATATATATATATATATATATATATATATATATATATATATCCAGGTTAATCATTCACAATGAATATAAAGTTCAATGGAGGATAATTTCATAAATAATGTTATTTCAAGTTTAATTCATTAATTGACAATATAATTTCTTATCAAAAGTAATAATAAAAGAGAGCTCTCAAGAGAGATTAAAACCTCCACTAAGCCAGTGTACACTGATGACCCACATATGCATATGTACTAAGCCTTGGATAGAGGAAAGCTCTTCCAAGAAGAGGAATGGACCTATGGTCAGCCTATAAGTCCTGAGTGATGCGCTCCAGAGGATGACGGCAAGATTTAATCAAGGACAAAAGGGTCCTTATAAAGGTTAATGCGTCCGACCTGGTAGACTTTTCTCAGGAAGTCCCTAAGGATGCACTCCAGAGGATGATGGCAAGATTTAATCAAGGACAAAAGGGTCCTTATAAAGGTTAATGCGTCTGACCTGGTAGACTTTCTTTTGGAGGGGTTAATTAGTTGGGGTAGATAATTAATTATTTAGCTTTCTATTCATATTCATGTTCCATATCATTGTTACTAACATCTTTCTTGCAGGTTCATTCTTAAGGAAGCAAATTCTGAAATACTAACGAATATTAAAGATAAGTGATAATCAAAATATACATATGATATTTTAAGATATAAATTAACAAGAAAATTAATCATAAATAAACAAATCAATTATTGATGAAATATAAGTATTTCATCTATGACTAAGAAAAGAGATACAGAAAATTAGTGCGTAGAAAAACTTAAATGAGAAATTTACATAAGGTCCCGACAGGGGACATTACAAATTTCATGATGGACCTTCTAGAGGTCACTTTTCTCCTAGGACTACAACTTTTAAAATCATGAGGGCTGGATACTATTGGCCATCTATCTTTTAAGGATAGTCATGAGCATGTGAGAAAATGCATCAAGTGTGCCATGTTTGCAGGAAAAGAAAGGCTTGCAGCCTTGCCCTTAAAGCCAGTCAGAACAGAGCAACCTTTCATGAAATGGGGTATAGACTTCATTGGCATGATAAATCCTCCATCTAGTGCAGGCCATAAATGGATAATCATTGTAATAGATTACTTCACTAGATGGACAGAAGCAATTGCTTTAAAAGAATCAAATGAGAGTGTTGTCCTAAGTTTTTATGATGATATAATTCATAGATTTGGCACTCCAGACTCTATAATATCAGATAATGCATTAGCATTCACAGGCCTCAAAGTTTCAGAGTGGGCAGTCAAGAATGGCATCTATCTAAATACCAGTTCCAATTACTACCCCCAAGGCAATGGTTTGGCAGAATCAACAAATAAGAATTTGATTAAGATAATAAAAAAGACTTTGCAAGACAATCAAAGGGATTGGCATACCAAACTTAGGTTTGCCTTATGGTTAGATAGAATTACTCCAAAGAAGATCATTGGGAATTCTCCTTATGTGCTAGTGTATGGCAAAGAGCCCAAGTTGTCTATCTCAGTTGAATTGCCAGCTCTGGACTTGGCTACTCAGTATGCCCTATTTGAAGAAGGAGATCCCTTGTAGATCAGATATGCTCAATTGATGGAGTTAGAAGAACTCAGAGACAAATCAATGTAGGATATGGAATTCTATCAGATCCAAACAAAGAAAAGCTTTGACAAAAGAGCCAGGGTCAGGAATTTCAAAGTTGGAGATGTAGTTCTCAAATGGGATGAATTTAGATCCAAGCCTGACAGACATACCAAATTTGATTCATTCTAGAGTGGACCATTTTTTATAACAGAGTGCAAGGGATCTAATGCTTTCCAACTATCAAATCTTGAAGGAGTTGCCTTGCCAATCTTAGTCAATGGATTCCACTTGAAGCCCTACTTTGAGGTTAATCCCTCTCTGTAAATTCTATAAATATGTTTTCTGCTTTGTTTCCCTATTTTCTAGGTTAGTTTCTTGCTTTTCAAGAAGTGCATGTGCACAAGTTTGTCTCTCTGGTCCCAATTTGTCTCTGTCAAAGTTTTGTGTTCCTTTAGTGACCCCATGCCCAATGGATTGTTTATAGGCCACTGGTTTTTCATGTCTAGCAGGCTGACATCTAGCAGAAATTGCCAAAATGTTACCATAATTTTTCTATCCTATACAAATTTGGCTAAAGATCCATCCCAAGGTCTCTATTTTTATCCTACTAGGCATCCCTAAAAATTTCATGAAGTTGTGCCTTGTCCTCTGGCCTCTGTAAGTTGTTTTACTCCCTGGTCTGCAGGTCATAAAATTCATAAAGTAGCCATTAGACCCTTAAAACCCTAAAAAAAAATCCTTTTGGCCTGTTATATTTTTGCATTACCTTTTTGGCCACTTAAGTGATCATATTTCCATGTGCTTTAATATTTCCCTAAGTCTAAGCGCCTAGCGCTTTAATTTTTCCTAAGTCCTGACGACTTTTATTTCTGGGTCTAGGCTCTCTAACACCATTTTAATCTAACGAGGGGCATAGGTTCTCATAAGATTTGTCAGAGGCATGAGATTATGCGATGATCGTTGATCTTCCTGCCTACAGTGAGTCATCTTTTTTCTGTGGGTTCGGCCACGTAGTCTGAGCTGTGCACTTATGATTGGTTAAGGCTTGTGATTTGACACCATGTTAGTGCGGGCCCAGCGGGTTGTCAGTTGACGATGATCTAACGACTGGCACATGCTCTGAAGGAGCTTTTCTGACACATGAGATCATGCACCTGTCGTTGATCTTACTTTATCTCTAGGCTCTGTCAGGTGGGTCCTCAATTTCTAATGTGCTCATTCATTATTGGTTAGCTAGACAATAGTTGGGATGTGTCAGTGGGACCATGTTAGAAGGTCTGTGGATGTGTCAGAAAGGCAAAGATCTACAGTGGTCATATGATCTCATAGAATCTTTTGACCCTATGAGATCATGTGACAATTGTCCGATGAGAATCTCTGGGTCATGGGTCCGATGTGCTACCTGGCGCTGATGTGCTCACATATAATTGGCTACTATATGATGATGGGGACTCATATGTTAGTTCGATGTGTCATGGGGTCCCAGTTCTAAAAGGATCTACGACCGATGCATGATCGGAAGGAATATTCGAGGCACATGAGATCATGCACCTGCTGTTAGATTGGAATCTAGTTCTCTATGGGTCCGATGTCAGAGAGGTGCCAAGGTGTATGCCTACAAAGTAGTTAGGGTGAATGAAATATTTCCAAGTGGAAAATGGGCCCATGGTTAGCAAGGTTCCACAAATCAGTGACTAGGGGTTCTCTCTTGTTCGCTGCACTTAACCAGGGTTAGCCGAAAGACTTAGAAATTCAGCGACCGCTTTGTTCGTGTAGTCGCTTAACCAGACCAGGGTTATGAGAATTTCTTCATGACTTAGAGAAAGTCTTCAGTTGTGTAGTCACCGAATGACTTAAGAAGGAAAAAGCTTGAGGTGGGGTCAAAATGACAGGTGTGCCGACGTGCTCGATTCTCATTGGTCCAAGCGTGTCGAGGTGGACATTAACTTTTCAAGGGGGAAGTTTAGGATGTTTTTTGAGTGCATCGTAGCCATTCATCTATCGGGAAAGGTTCCTCATCGACAGTTACATTTTAAAATTTTTCGCTAGCCTTTATATTTCAAAATTCAAATGTCTCTGCGAGGGTTTTTGCGTTCTTTTGGGCATGCACGATGTCAGGTAGCTCGGGAATTGATTTCTCAAGATGATGGTGGTTGTGAGGATGATGGAGATGACTATTGGCTAGCATTGTAGGGTCCTTTGTCATGATGGGAGGTGCTAGAGAGTTTGGTGCCATCATTCAAACAGTACCGCTCCCAGGGAAATATGATCGGATTTGGAGCCTTCATGGCTTAGTGGAGTTATAGGTGGGTTGGTAAGTCAAGGTTGTTGTGTCTACAGGTGATTTCAATTCAGAAGGATCAACACGCAAAGAAAGATATGATTTGATCACCGACATTCTCAGAGATTTTCATAATAGGTGATCAGTACCCTAGGGTTTGATATCATTGCGGATTTTTGTAAACCCTAGTTAGGTTTTTTGACTCCTACCTGCGTTCAAGAGGGGATGTATATATTGTATTTTTGGAGCTTTTGAGCTCAGAGTTGGACAATGGTAGAAGAATTTCACTTTTCTTAAGGGTCATCTATGGTATCATTTCTACCCTCTGGCTTATACAGTTGTAAATCTTTCATTGATTATTCAAACTTTGCAGAGGTATTTTGTGACAATCCTTCATGTCCCTATGCTTCCTTTGTCTAAATCATCTCTTAATGAATTGAAGTTTATGCATGTTTTCAATGACAACTTAGGGTTCCTGATCCCTCTTACTTTCTGTAATTGTGTGTGTTATTGTGTTTGATCTGATTTAGATGTTTTTGTGGGTATACTTCAGCCCCCTAACAGTCTTGTCTTAATCCTACACTGAGTTGCAGAAGTGAATGTCTGCTTGCAGGTCATAGGTTGTGTCTTATGTTTATGCCCTCCTATGAAACACTTATGCAAGCCTATTTAGTAAGTTGTGACCTACTAGACCTAAGCCTTTCATTGATTCTATCCCTCTATGCTACAATTCATACCCTAATTTCGGTGTATCACCTAGTAGGTAGTTTGCTTTCAGTCATTTCCCTTTCCAAGCATTCCTTCTATCCCTTTCCCTCCAAAGTTTACTTTTCATGTCTAGAAGAAAATTAAGGTGATTATCCAAGAGGAACTAGCCTACATCCTAGAGGTCTCATCTCAATTAGCATAGGTCCCACAACCTGGAGATGATTCCCATGTTATACTAGGTTATCAAGACTACGAGAGCTTGAAACAAGGGTGCAAACTTAGTGTATAACAAGAATAAAAATTCATATTACACAACTGAGTGGGGGTGGGTGAGTCATTTATGTGTTATAATTATACACTTTATGCTTTTCAACCAAATTACCAATAAAGTGTATAATAGTGCAAAACAAGATGAACAAGATAAATGCCAACACCATAACACACAAGATATTTTTCTTGAGGAAAACCCTATTGATGGAAAAACCCCAGTGGGGATGATACCCACAAGATCATGTACTAATATAATAATATCCCTATTAGGAGACCTAACCTTGTTAGGAGTTGATACAATACATCTAGCACGTCAGTCCATGTCAAAGTAAAAATCTATGTTAAAGTACAAAACCCATTTTAAAAGGTCCTTCAACCCTATTAGGAGTTGATGAGAACAAAATGCACACTTCTAGGAGCACACTACTCAAGGAGAAGGTTATATCCACCTTCAGAAGGACTCACCATCTGAATACAGAAAAGAGGACTTACTGTCTAATGAACTATCTGATTAAAACTCTCTTACCTTTACAGTTCCATTTAAGTGCACAAGGAATGATAATAGATTCCACTCATACCTCTATCAAAGCATCTAACCTAGTTTTTATCTTTTCTCTGATAACCAGAAAAAATTCTTGCATTCACTTCTTTTTCATTCCTCACTCTACATCAATGAAATTACTTTCCTTTATACAAGTTACAAAAACCAATTAGGTCAGCCTGTCAGAGCTTCCCCAATACATAAAAAATTACACAAACTAATTCTAAGGTGCACACATTACCTAATAAAAGTATATAACATTTAAAAATATCAAATTACATTCCAAGATCCACAATCAGTGCTCGCCAATCTGTTACACATGTTACATCACCTAGTCAGCTCCCAAATATAAAAATGCAAATTCCATACGCTATCTTCGACAAAAAATGAACTAATTAATCTATAAACCCCACAATGTACTCCAATATAAGTCTCATTCCATGCATTAATCTTGCATACCATGATTCCCTCTTAGAACCATATTATACTAAAAAATCAGCAACCATCTCTAGCATAATTCCATGTCTCTGTTCTACAACCAGTCTTCACTAAAATAACTGTAACTTACTCAAATTATAACATGAAGACACAAAACCTTATACATAAGGTCTACACTCACCCAAAATACAAAATATGTGTCTGCATACTCTAAAATGTCATACATTATCTGTATAACTTTATCCAACTGCCTGAAGCAACCTGAAGCATAGTCTGTCTAATGCAACCAACATAGAATTGAAACCACTCTACTAGTATTGTTCTTTCTGGATGTAATACTTCTATTTCTGGTGTTCCTCTTGTTGCTTCTAGTTTTTCTGGGTGTACTATTACATTTGATAGTAGTAATGGCATTAGAAAGTCTACAGAGGCTATTGGTTATGTTGCTTCCTTCCAGCTAGTTCTGTTTTGGAAGGTCCTTTTGATGATGAGAGGTTTGGAACTGGCTGTAAAGAGGTCATTGTTGGTTCTGTCCAGACTTCTCATGTTGGTTCTATTGTCGTTGGTTACTCTCCTATTTATGTCTAGCAGGATAAATCTTCTTTGGTAGAGGAGGGGTGGACTCCAGTTATAGGTAAACATAATAAAAATTCCTCTCTACATTTTAATATGACTCTTCGCTCCCAGAAGAAGGGAGGCAAAGGAAAATCCTAGTTTTTGATTGGACTGTCAAGTGTGGTCTAATCCTAGATTTAGATTTTTAGTTTGTTTGGGTTTGTATGAAGGTTGTTTCATACATTGTCTCATCCAGGTTGTGGTTGCCTGTTGTAAAACCCTCACTTTGGTCTTGATACGTTCTATTTTTTGGGCTTATTTGAATATCTTTTATGGCCATTTTGTATAGGGTTTTGGGGCCCCTTCAAAACCTGCTTTTACCTTAATCCAAAACATAGAATTGAAACATATACATAGAAATTAAATATATGTTGACATCAATGAAAAAACAAGAATTTTATCAAACTAAACAACAACAATTCCAACCAATATCCAACAATCTCCCCTTTTTGAATTGATAGAAATATATGTGTGAAAAACCATCAATCCAAAAGTAGTCATCTGAATATAGTCTTCTCACCTCAACAACACTCCCCCTAAGATAGTAGGATATTTTTCACATGAATCTCTCCCCCTTTGACATCAATTGAAAAGGGTTCCAAAAATGCCAAACTCTGTTAACATCTTACATAACTCTTTCCTCAATAAATTCTCCCTCCTTATGATGTATCTTTTTCAAATCTTCAAATATGTAAATACCAGTTGCTTTTATCTCCAAATCTTCCTATGACTAACCCATGGAGCTATTTAACTTAGCTCTGACCATTGTAACTACTCCCCTTGAGGAGTAGCACTAAGAATCCAATCTAGGTGAATAATAATGCTCTAATAACTACCAGATTGATGCATTCCTACATCATTCAGTTGTCACAAGGTGCGGTTGTTGGAAATTTGGCTGAGTTAGTTACATAGATGTTGTAATTATGGAAACATATGATCCACATGAAGATCACATAGGTCAGAGAGCTAGTATGATAGAGCGCAATGCAAAATTGTTTAAGTATGAGATAGTATTTTCACCAGTGTACCTGGAGATAGTTTTTGTTTGTGATGTTGATTGGAGTAAGTTAAGTTCTTGTGCACTTGAACATACACTCTATGATGGCTATTGAAGACCCATCTTAGAGTGCAAGTCAGTACGGCATGTACGAAAGAAGTTATGACAGTTTTACCTAAGACAGTGTCAAGCCGACAAGACAGAATATGAAGACAGAATTGATAAAGAGTTAAGGGATTATTTTGTTTATCAAAATATTGACTTAAAAATATAAAGGGACAACATCCTAGATGTTAACCCTTGGATAAATTTATTTTTATAAATGTAATTGTAATTGTAAGAAAAGTAGCGAAGTAGTGTGATGTAATGAAGCAGTGATATGATGTGAAATATATGATGCATATGTAATAGCGATAGCGAAAGAGCAGCAAAGAGATATTGATGCAAGAAGTATAAGTTTATGTACCTTAACCTTCTTTTTTAATAAGTGTATATTTTAGATTACTTGTTTGCGCAGTGGGCTCACTTGGTAATCACATTTTGTACTGCCAACTCCTAACAGGGTTGAGGCTTCTAACAAGGCCTATAGTCCTTTAATTAGGACTGATACACTATATGCTTGTAATAGACTCCTAACAAGGTCAACATCCTTAACAAGATACTTTTGATTAGTGGATCTTTGTGGGTTCCATCCCCATTGGGGTTTTCCCTTGGCCAGGGTTTCCTCAAGAACAAATAATGTGTTATGAGTTCTTTAGTTTTATTGCTATGCATGTTGTTTAGCTTCTTATGTTATGCATGTGTAAAGATAATCTTTTATATCCATAATTGGGAAAAAGATAAAATTTGTAGAATACTGATTCATCCCCCCCTCTCAGTATTCCCTATTTCTAACAATTGGTATCAGAGCTTAGTTACTCCAAAAATAATCATTCAAGGAAAGCCTAGCAGCTTGAGTAAGATCTCTATGGATATGGATCAACTACAAAAGAATCTTGAAGAAGCTCTTGAACATATTGACTTGCTTACTATTGAAAAAGACACTTTGAAAAGAAAATATGATGATGCAAAGAACCTCATTGAGAAACTGAAAAACAAGTTGGAAGATTTGAGATCTGAAAAGGAATCCGAAGTTTTTATTGAAGATTGTGATGACAATTTAGAAAAAGAAAATGAGATCCTTAAGCATGAACTAAAGATAGAAAATCTGAAGCTTAGTTTGAAAGATGGAAATGGCAAGAATGAAGCAAATCTAAAATCTGAGAATGAAAGTCTAAAGATTAAAAATGAAGGACTAAAATCTAAACTTGGTAAAGTAACATCTGAACTTGAGAAAGTCAATTTGCAATATGTTGAACTTGAGAAGTACACTAAGATTATGAAAGGTGAATTGACTCAATCCAAACAACAACTTGAAAGGCTATACTCAACTAGTGAGAAGATTGATGAACAAATATCTTATCAAAAACCATTCTATGATAAGACTGGTCTTGGATTCAACACTTTTAAAGCAAATGATGAAAGCAAGGAACCAGATCTAAAAATATCTGAAAGCATAGATGAGAAGAAGTCTGATGAGATTAACAAGTCTGAAGATACACCTAAAGAAGAAGAATCACCTAAGAAAGAGGAATCACCCAAAGGTATGCAAAGAGAATTCAAAGGTAGATGTTTTGCTTGTAATACTATTGGTCATATGAAGAGAGATTGCACAGGTAAGCAATTTAAACCTCTTAATGGTTATTGTTATAATTGTCATGGTTTTGGACATAGAGATTTTGAATGTAGGAAACCTAAATTTATTGAGAATAATGATGGTAGTAGAATGTTTAGGAATACTAACAATGCAGATAAGAAACCTACTGAAGATATGAACAGAAGAAATGGAGTAGTATGTTATAGATGCAACAAAGTTGGACACATTGCTAGAAACTGCAGATCACAAATCAATCAACCTGGACCAAGATATGGAAACAATGGAATTGTTTGTTAGATATGCAACAAGATTGGACATACATCAAGGTTTTGCAAAATGAACAATAGAGTTTTTCATCCTAATCCTAATCCCAAAAATCATGCAAGAAGAAATGAAGATGCAAGTAACAGTCAGAAAGGATGTTGTAGTAAATTAGATGAAGTGAAGTTTACCAAAAGCATAGATCAAGGAGACATATTCAAAATTAAAGGTAATTAGGAAGGTGAAGCATTAAAAGGTAAGAATGAATCTTTACCTGACCCATTTCAAAGTACTTAATTTATGAGAATTGTAGTAGAATAGGAACTTAGATTAGTGTAGAAGTAGATATATGATGAACTGAGTCTTGCACAATTAATGCAAGGTAGTATATGATGTTCTAATGCTATGGTTAAGAGCACAAAGAAAAATATTATGTTTTGCGAGATCGCAAGAAGTTTTAAGTTTTGCAGGTTAGCAGAAACAGTCATTGACAACACAAATTCATCCTATAATGGTAGATGAATTGTGATTAGTAATATCAAACAAGATGATGTCAGATACTTATGCAAGATCCTAACCACTAAGTTTTGTGCAAATTCAAGAGAGGATGACATGGCAGCTGGAATGATACATGCAACTTATCTAACATGTGTTGACAAGGTACAAGTTGATATGTGTGAGATTCTAAGAATTCAACTGTTTGAGAATTTGGAGAAGATTAAGAAAACCAAGTATACACAGTTTAGGTTCTCATCCTTAATCACCTATATGTTTTTTCATCTTTTGAGAAGATTTCCTTACACCATTAGAAATGATTGGAATGATGGCCTAAATACAATGGAAAGGATTAACCTAGTGTAAAGAAGGCATGCTATTGACAAAGTGAATGAGAGTGCAATATTGGTAATCAAGACATTTCAGGATATTGTATCCAGTAGATCAAGGATCCCATAGTCTCTTATGGAGAAGTAAAAAAATGACATATGTTTTATGGTTGATACTAACTTTACCTACATTGAAGCAGTAGAACCTAGAACAAAGTTCATAGCCCCTCTTGGCTATGAGATATCTGAGGTAGAGACAGAAGAGTATGTTAGTAGGTTACTTAAGTGTAAGTTGGACACTCATTGTAACAAGTTTGGAACCTTTGAGGAGAACTTCAACTCCGCAAAGACCTTACTTGAAGAAAAATAGTCTAAGAAGAGAGTTGAGAGCACTATAAAGAAAATTCTAAAAGATACAGGGATGACAGAGCATGAGTTTTTGGTAGCAAAGAAAACAGTAGCAGCAATTAGAGATATTGGACAAAAAGAAGTTTTGTCTGTTCCACCTTTATCATCAATTGCAGCATAGCAAGAAGAAACACAAGTGAAGGTGGAAGTGGAAGAAATTGAGAAGGATCAAGAAGAAAAGATATCCACTTCCTCCACACCTAGAAAAAGAGTAAAGGAAAGTGCTACTGGACCGGGAAAGAGACAAAAAACATTAGTGCAACCAGTTCCAAGAAAAATTGTAGAAATCAAAGATGATGTCACTTATATTAAGAAGGCTTGGAAACCTAAAGTTGAGAAGCTTAATGAGCAGATCATTGAGGATGGATACTTTACAAGAATGAATAAGTACTATGATCTTTATGATTATGCAGAGAGATTAAATCTGGAAAATGTAGTGGTAAAGCATATGATTTTGGCTAATAAGAAGTTTGATACAATTCAGGGTCAGATACCTAATAATTTGTACAATAAACTTGTGTATAGGAAGAAGAGAGCATCAGAGGAAGATACAACTATTAGAGAAAATCTTGTAAGGAAGCTTTGTGTAGTAAAAGATGAAGCACACTTTGGTCAGATCATGAAAGCCTTAAGCACCCATCTGAGAACCAAGAAGAGATCCATTCAGATTATCGGAGGCTGATATGAAGAAGTTATCTTAGAAATAGAGAAAGCAATAATCAAGGTTATGACAGAGAATGTTGGTGAACCACCAGTTGTAGCAGAGCAAGTAGGTGAAGTAGAACAAGAGGACATTCCCTCTCCACCAGCCATTAACATTAAAGATAAAACCATGAATGTAGAAGGAACAAAGATCACCTTGGATACTGATGATAATGTATTCAAGAATTTGGAGAACATTGTTGACAATTCGGCATTTGAAGAGCAGGAAACCACCAAAGGAGAAGAGAGAACAGAGACAACAGCTGTAGAACCCTCAGTGATAGAAAAATAAGTACCCATTCCCACTAAAGAAGATATCAGTCTTACTCCTGAGACTGGAAAGAAGAATCAGATTGGATCTATGATTGAGAATTTGGGAAAGGAAGTAGATGATGATGATCAATTGGAATTGATCACATCCTTGAACAAAATCATTGGGAAGAACAAGAAAGTAAAAAGTCTTGAAGGATGTATGAAAGAACTTACTGAGAAGTTACAAGGAATTGTAACTACACAAATTGCAGAAGATGACCCTCTGGAGAAAGAAAAGAAGGTAATGAGCACTTTTGACAATGAATTCACAAAATTATCTGATATTGCAAAAGTAAAAGCTCAAGTAGCCTATGAGGCCAAAATGCTTTTGAACATCAACCAGAATATCAGGAATGATATCAACAATCTTGATATTTGTATAAAGGACTTGAGGAAGAATTTGGAAATAGGAAAATCTTTATACATACAGTGTACAAAATCTGATACCTTGACATCAGAAGAAGATCAGAAGATGAAGATGAAGGAAGCAGAAATTCAGAATGAAACTAACCTTCTTTCTAGCCCCAATGTGAAAGTATTTGATGTTGAGAAGAAAATTTGTAAGTAATATGATGAAATCAGAGTTTTGCAAGATGAGAAAGACAGAAAAATGAAAATATTCACTCTTTTAAGAGAGCACACTTCTATGAAGTTAAGTATTGTTGAAGGGCAATTGGAAGAATGTCTTTCAACTAAGACATCTTTTCAAAAGTTTAACTTTGACAATCTCCAAGCATGTGAGATAGCATCTTATGGTTTGAGCGCACTACTCAGTGTGGTAGATTCCATTAAGAAATCATGGGAGAAGGAGTTAGAAGCTATGAAGATTGATTTTTCAGATTGTGTTGCAAGCCTGTTGGCTTTGCAATAATGAATTAAGGTATAATCTTTTTGTGATACAGTTTTGTAACCCTCCTTAACTTTATTTTGTCATTGTTGTCAAAGGGGGAGAGATATATAGCAGAAAATTGATAGTATATGATAAGGATTGATACTCTTAGGAGGAGTACTATATTAGAGATAATATTTTTTGAGGAGTTACAAGGATAGTATATATGTAATACTATGGCCACAATTTTGAGATTTTGAAGTTGTACACTTCGCCAATTTTCTCATATGTTGCCACCAATGACAAAGGGTGAGATTGTTGGCAATTTGGCTGAGTTAGTTACATAGATGTTGTCATTATGGTTGCATATGATCTACATGAAGATCTCATAGGTCAGAGAGCTAGTATGACAAAGCACAATGCAAAATTGTCTAAGTATGAGATAGTATTTTCACCAGTGTACCTGGAGATAGTTTTTGTTTGCAATGTTGATTGGAGTAATTTCAATGCTTGTGCACTTGAACATAGACTCTATCATGGCTATTGAAGACCCATCTCAGAGCACAAGTCAGTATGGCATGTACGAAAGAAGTTATGATAGTTTTACCAAAGACAGTGTCAAGCCGATAGGACAGAATACGAAGACATAATTGATAAAGAGTTAAGGGATTATTTTTTTTTATCAAAATAATGACTTAACAATATAAAGGGATGACATCCTATATGTTAACCCTTGGATAAAGTTATTTGTATAAATGTAATTGTAGTTGTAAGAAAAGTAGCGAAGTAGTGTGATGTAATGAAGCAGTGATATGATGCGAAATATATGATACATATGTAATAGCGATAGTGAAAGAGCAGCAAAGAGATATTGATGCAAGTAGTATAAGGTTATGTACCTTAACCTTCTTTTGTAATTACTGTATATTTTACATTACTTGTTTGGGCAGTGGGCTCATTTGGTAATCACATTTTGTACTACCAACTCCTAACAGGGTTGAGGCTTCTAACAAGGCCTATAGTCCCTTAATCAGGACTAATACACTATATGCTTGTAATAGACTCCTAATAGGGTCAACATCCTTAACAAGATACTTTTGATTAGTGGATCTTTTTGGGTTCCATCCCCACCGAGGTTTTCCCTTGGCCAGGGTTTCCTCGAGAATAAATAATGTGTTATGAGTTCTTTAGTTTTATTGCTATGCATGTTGTTTAGCTTCTTATGTTATGCATGTGTAAAGATAATTTGTTATATCCATAATTGGGCAAAAGATAAAGTTTGTAGAATACTAATTCACCCCCCCCTCTCAGTATTCCCTATTTCTAATAGGGGTCATCACCCCAATCATACCTCTGAGATACTCAAAGGTCTCTTTTGTAAAATAATTTGTGAAAATGTCTGCTATCTGCTCCTTTTTACTTATGTATTCAAATTTGACTTCCTTTGCAAAAACTTTATCTCTAAAGAAATGATAATTGGTATGTGCTTTTTCTTTGTGTGCAATAATGTATTTTTTGACATGTTAACTATTTGTGTTGTCACAATGAATAACAATAGGATCTTCAATGCTAAACCCAATATCCTTCAGCATCTATTTCATTAGCAGCAGTACTAGAACTACTAGTTTCATCACTTACAAACCTCTATCTAATTTTTGCCATCATCTCCTTAGTGATTCCACTCTTCTTGGCTCAGTCGTCAAATCTTGTTTTCACTCTTCTTTCTATCACCGGTTCTATCAATTTTGAGTAAATGTTTAGAAATGTTTCTTCATAAGTACCAAACCTAGGGGTACTTGCATCAATTGATTTGGACAATAACTCATCGGCATGAAGTGAAACAATATCACCATCAACCTCGTATCCCATCAGTAAATCCAAAGAGGTTCTTAGGTGCACCCCCTGCATCAAACATGTATCTGTACTCACAATGAAACATAGGTCTTCTTTATACTTTTCCACTAATACCACTTGGGATTCTTTCCCTCTCATGTATTCATTTCTGAATATATTTTAAATAACCCCACAATGCACTAGTAAAGTTATTTCCTAAGATTCTTATGCACTCATTAATATGCACTACTACCAATTTATGGACTGACCACTGAATATTACCGATACCAGGGAAATGATTTTGCAAGTAAAAAAATATACATACCAATACAGATCCATACTTGAATTATTTCTTTTTGTCCTTCTTCATTTGCTCCATGTTAACAAATAATTGACTCCTCATGACCTCACATAGGTCAAATTGTGCATTCTCCTTCACCATTCGATATGCAACACAAATGCCATCACCAGACATGCTATTCAATCTATTCAAGTGGTATACCCTGTAACCAATTACCATTGATGAAAAATTTACCTCTATGTCTTTAATATCATTGATCTTCATGACCCTCTTATCTTGTCTTGAATTAGTTAGACGTGTAACCTCTTATGTTGGTATCATCCTTAGAACAGGTAAACCACCGGTCATGCATAAACTAGTTACTGTATGAATTAACTCCTTGGTAATATTATATGGCCTATACAACTAGATAAATTGATCATGAACTTGGATCAATACATATCTGATCCACTCGGTCTCAAAAAAATCATGTAGGTCAACAATAAAGGTGAAACCATTGTCGGCAAATGTTTGTGCTCATCCTTCAAACTCAATTTATTACATAGTTCTGTGTAATCCTTGAATATAGCATTCAGACCTAGATCTTCAACCTTGCAATGGATTAATGATCTTACGTCTTCATTCAATAATACACCATGGGGAATTGAAGACAAAGCACCTAGCTGATCATTATCTATCGTGTTCACAGGATGCAATTTGAACACAGGCCTTGGTTCCTCAGTAATTTCAATCCACACTAGACTGTCCATAATGCCAACACTGATTTCCTTCACAAAACACTGAATAGAACCTTTGCAACATAGAGAAATACCTCTTCACTTTCTGGTTGGGGTTCTCCAATCACCACTTAAATATCAGCACAAGATCGCAACTATTGATCATAATCACTCAAATCTCCTTATACTTGTTCATAAGTGCTCAGCTGAGTTCGTGAAAGAAGAGTGACAAGTGACTTACACTTTTCAACTTGTATAATTTTACATTCACAAGAAACAGTCAAATAGTTCCCTTTAACCGTTAGCAACTAGTTAGAACATCAAAAGGTCACTTTTCCATAAGAATCATTATGCATTTGTATAGGATCATGTGAAATACAAAATTATTCAACAAATTCATCTAAAACATCGATAGGCATATAAATATGTTGATAAAACTTACTGCACACACTAGGGGATTGGCTATAGATCTTTCTTAATTTTCTCCCCCTATGTCAATATTTTTACTTAGTTTGATGAAAATTTATCCACATTACTTGATGGTGTGGAGCTCTTTGTCAATTCAGAAGAATTGAGTACACCTTTCTTAGCCCATATTTGTTTCATCTGATTTTTTATTCCTTCAACATTTGCAATCTTCTTGCCTTTATCATTCTCAGTCCTATTCACTGGTTGAGCATCATTGTCTTTTTTCTTAACTCTACAAGATCTAGCAAGATGTCCAATATTGTTGCAGTAATGACACACCATACCAGTTTGTCTCCATGGTCCAACATTTACTCTACCAGTTCTCATTCTATAATTCACTGATGTATGTACATCGTTGTGACAAATAGAACAAGTAACATCCAATCGACTACCTTGTTGATTTGGTCTCAACAGGTTGGGGTTATAAGGCCTCTAATTTTTATTCTTTTCCTACACTCAATAGCCTTATGACCATATGTATTGCAATGATAGAAATTACCATGAAGAACATTAGATCTAGCATTGTAACCTTCGAATCTACCATAAAAATTTCTAGATCTAGCAATAGGTGCAATAAGTCTATTAGGTCCAATAGGTTTAGACCTACATACATTAACAGTATAACCTTCCTTATGATAATTGAAGCATACCGTTCTATAATTCCTCTTACCAAATTTGTTGTTGTTTACCTTAGATGTCGACTTGTCTTCTTTTTCATTGATCTTAGTACTAGATGATTCACCAACTTCAAAGTTTGAAAAACCTAAACCTTGTTTTTCATTGTTCCTCCTTTGGTTTGAGAGTTGTTCATCTAGTTTAGCATAAATTTTATTGAACTTATCTAGTAGGTCATTATCTTCTTTCAGTTCTCCTTTTAGCCTTTCATTTTTATTCTTTAGATTGGTATTTTCTAGACTTGTATCATGTAGTTGTTCATTTAAAAGAGTAACTTCTTATTCAGATCTGAATAGTTCTTCCATCTTTGCCTTTAAGGTGAAATATTTATCTTTGAGAGAATCTTCTACAATCCTCTTTGCTTCATCTGCAACATTCTTTGCATCTATCTCTGGACCCATTTTTATTAAGAAGCTTTCCAACTCCCTCTGCATGTTCTTCTTCCCTTGCTTCATCTTGTCTATCTCCCTATGCATATCCTTTTTGTCCTTAAGTAACTACTCATTCTCTTGAGACAAGGCTTCTAGGGTAGATTCATATTCCTCAAATCCACTCTATTCATATAGGTATTCAATTAGGTCTTGACTATCATTCAGCTGTTGAAGTAGTTCCTATCTTTTAGTCCTAGATTTCTTCAACTGATCTTTCAATTTCTCAATCATGTCTTTAGCATCTACAAGTTTTTTTCTATAAGATTCCATATCCTCCTCAAGGATCTCTCCCAATTTATTAGACTTCTTCAAGGAGACTACACTCTGATACCAATTTTTATATATAAGAGGCACTAAGAGGGGGGTGAATCAGTGTAAACAAGAAATGAACAAATTGACCAATAATATGAGTATGCTTTTAAACAAATTCCATACACCCAAACATGCAAGTGTAACTATGAAATAAAAGTAAAATAGTTTAATAATCCACAAAGCATAGCACATAACACCGCAATTTTATCATGGAAACTCTTGTTAGAGGATGAAAAACATGGTGGGGATGATGCCCACAAATCTCTTCAATTGTAGTAAAAATATTTTCCTTGTTAGGAGCTTACAATACCCGGTTAGGGGTTAACCTAGTTAGAAGTGACTAGTACCATGTTAGAAGTACCAAAAGACTTGCTAATATCTACCTCAGTAGAGGATTTAAAAACTCCAATTAAGAAGTTACCCTGTTAAAGGATTTAACAATAAGACCTATTAAAGTCCACCATGTTAAAGGACTTAGCTTGCTGCAACTATTAGGAAACAACAATAACTTGATCTAGAAATGTAGCAACTCCTTTTCTTAATCAAATCCTTTGTAATCTTTGAATTCTGGCACACTACACTACCTTTGTCTCTAATAACAATACCCAAACTCATGATTGCAACCCTAAATCAAATGATTTAGTCTACATTTATAGTAATGTTCTTAAGTTGGCTAAGACTTAGAAATTTTTTTACAAGTTGGCCCACAAAATTGACCAAACTCATAGAAAATTATTTCAAACATACCTAACATGTCAGCTTAAAATATATTAATCAAAATATATTCACATGTCAGCCTGCAAATTAACTGCTTTGATCATTTGATCAATAAGAACCAATCGGTAGCACAGTCGGTTCACACTAAACACATCACCAAAATACTAAGTCGCCTAAAACATTGAGTTAATAGTTTCGGTTATAAAATTGTAGTTCTCTAACCTTGGTAATCCACTAGGAATGATCACATCTCCAAAAGTGTCCTCTAACTCAATCAATACTCAAAACATTCACTATCATTGTCTTTAGTTCATTGGTCAAAATACTTAGCTTAATTTGCCTTTACCTATTCATCTTGTTGATCGGTATCATCAAATCTAATAGATTTGATAGAGTTTCCATCAATGACAAACTCAAAACATCAAACTCTACAGTCCATCTCCAAAATCCATCATAATGCCAACAATTTCTCCTTTTATATCTAGGAAAATGATTTTTCCCTCTGTGGTCTAAGGCTCTATGTCCAAAATTTCCATATTCAAAACATTTACCACTAAAGCTTTGTGGTTTAGCTCATCTTACCATAGTCTTATTGGTCTTATTCATCTTCCTAGCCTTGGACTTTTGTCCTCTAGCTTTGTTATTTTGTCCTTTATCTTCAGGTTTTTGTCCTCTAGCTTTTGGTTTTTGTCCTTTAGCTTTATTCTTATGTCTTTTAGCTTTGTTCTTCTATTTTTTAGATTTGGACTTGTCTTGACTAGATTTGGAGCATTCTCCTTTCATAAGTCCAACACCATTATTCTCTCTTTCAAGAAATGCTTCAGTTTTGGCTGCTCTGAACCTGAGCTACTCCATGTGATAATTTGTACGTAGTTGCAATTTATTTATTAAAAAACCTAGACCATTCATAATCAATTGGCTCAACCTCTAATATTAGACAAGTTTGTTCTTCTTCAATCCTTCTTCTTGTCTGAAATTCAATGTTTCTTTCACCAATAATTTGTCTTTCATTGTGATTCAATCTCATATACCTTGGAGACTTGTTATTTTTCTTTGGTTTTTCCACTTCTGTTGGCATAACTAATTCAAATATTTTTTGGTGTTGATTGGTATAGATTTGATGACAAGAAGATCAGCTATTGTGTTGTCATTGATGTCAACTATGTACTGTGTTGGTTGACAATGACCTGATAAGTGTTTGAGTTTCTAAATCCTATGTACAGTTAGTATGTGAAGGAATTGGAGAGTGTAGTTGGAGAGGAAGACTCGGTGGTGTTTCTTAATGCTATATGTATGATCCCAGTGGATGGAAATATGTATGCATATATTTAAGATCGATTGAAGTGCAACAGGGAAGACAAAAGAACATACATTGAATGATTTGATTGTTCTATCAAATTAGTATGGATCCAAGTGTTATGGTCATGATATGTTTATCTTGATGAGGATATGCTATTGAGGCTATGATCGCAAGTTATTTGGTGTATTAGAAGGCATAGTTTCAAAAGATAAAAGATCATTCTATGGAAGACAACAAAATGTTTGAACAGGTTTGAACAGTTAATGTTAGATTAGTGAGCGATGATGATGTAGTCAGTTGTGGTGGATCTCTTTGTCATCCAGGTGGTATGGTTACATTGCCTAACATATTTGTAATAATTATTTGATGTTACATGATTTGAGGTGATCAGATCTATCAATTTTTTGAAGTATTTTGGGGAATTCAAATAAAATTTGACTATTCCTGTATTAAATTGATGTGTGATGAATCTTAAGACCAACCTAAATTTGTAACTAGATTGGTAATACATTTTAGGGGTCAAGGATCAAGTGGAAATGATTGAAATTCAAATGTTATAAGTTTTGTGAGTCTGTAAAGGCCCTAATGAACATGTAATGTATTTGTATGTAAATTAGTGAATTATGCAAGTGTAGATCGTGGATGCAATGGTGTAGTCGAGTGAAGAGAGAAGATTATCTGTGAGAGAGGCAATTTTTGTGCTTAATTGGATATGAACAAGAAAAGGAGAAGTGCTACACCCATATCATTGTACTTATTGATTCCTAATAGTTTCTGTAAAAAAATCCCTTAGCCGGGTAGACTTTAATAGGTCTGAATTGTAAATCCATTAACCAGGTGGCTCTTTAATTAGGATTTTAAATCCTTTAAAAAGGTTACTCCTAACAAGGTAAAACTCCTAAGAGGGCTAGAGGTAAATCCCTCAACTAGGTGACTCCTAACATGGTCTTCTCCTAATTGGGCATCATTGTAAGCTCCTAATAGGGTGCTTTTTAGAAGAGTGTAGATTATTATTTTGTGCTAATTCCCACCATGGTGTTTACCCTTAACAAGGTTTCCACGATAAAAATACTGGTATCACTTTGTTGCATGTTTGAATGGTTGTTTGGTTACTTTGTTTATTGCATGCATAAAGTTTAAAGTTGATGAATGTGGTTAATTTTTTTGAATGAATTGTGAAAAGTTTTAGATTTGATAGATTACTGATTCACCCCCCTCTCATTAATTATGTACCTTATAGTATTAAAAAATTCTTCATCTTGTCCACTTGTGTAGGCCACATCCTTTACATTTTTTTTCTATGCTTTCTAATGTTGTTTATGATCATTACCATCCATTTGATGTTAACATTCACTGGACCTTTCCGAATTATCAAGAATTTCATCCACTTTAACATTTGGTCTTTCTAACAGCTTCTTTAGCCTCTTTTTATAACACCTATATGTGTTTCTCTTGGTGGAATAACCAAGGCATATACCTTCATCACTCATTGCATCAAACTTGCCTATATCTTCATCTCTCTTAATGTAACATTTAATACCAACAATTTTATAATACTTGACAATAGGCACATTCCTATACTAGATTTCATAAGGTGTCTTACTAGTGTTTCCTTTTATTTGTGCTCGATTTAGAATATACACTGCAATGCTGACCACTTACCTCTAGAACATTTATAGGGCACCTAACCTCTACCTTTGATCTTACTACCAGAGTTTTCACCCCATTCCACTTCACCACCATCATAATTTTCATAGCTTACAAATTTACTCATCACCAGTCATGTGGTGAGAGAATCCACTATTAATCACCCACTTATCTTCCTTGACAACTTGAGTGGCTCGTGCTTTCTCTTCAACAAAATCATTAGAAATACTAGAAGTTATTACAATATCAGTATTAGTATCATCATATTCCTTAATAGAAATGAATGTGAATTCATCATCATCCTTGTTAGCTTCATTAGATTCATCATCTAGAGCATAATAATACCTTCTTTCACTAGGCTTAGGTTCATACTTCTACTTAGGAACTCTAGTAGGGCATGCTAGAAAGTAAAGTCCACCAAGATAACTGAGAGGGGGGGTGAATCAGTTATCTGATAATTATAACTTTTATCAACTTCAACAGTATTAAACCATGTAAGTAATATAATTATCAACCATAGGAAGATATTCATACACAATAACACAAAGACACAAGATATGTTGACTAGGGAACCTCTTGATCAAAGAGTAAACCTCGGTGGGAATGATGCCCACAAAAGATGCACTAATATGAATATTCCTTGTGAAAGGATGGACTCTGTTAGGAGTCTTATGAAATACATTCAATACATATGAATCCATGTTAGGAGATTTTGAATCCTTGTTAAAAGATTCTAACCCTGTTAAGAGTTGTGGAAGACAAAAGGACCCATTGCCCAAATAGCTTCAAGGTAAGATCACTGAACACCCTGTCCAACTGATCTTTGTATTACTCAATAGAATAATACCAAAAGATTACTGATCTCAACAATATGTTACCTCTTCTCTGGCTGTGCCAAACCGCACTCACTGTTACACCAGATCTCAATTTCAGATCTTTGTACTTCGCATGTCTTCCTTCACAAATTCACTTTCACAAATACATTAGCTCTTTTCTTCACTTCATGCATACATCAACACATCCAACCATATTACAACAAGGAAAAAAATTCCTTCTTTTATACCACACTCAATTAATTACAAATGAGTCAGCATACAATTACAAAATAAAAGTTTCCACATGCTACATCAAAATTACACAAAACTGTCAACTTCCAACTACAATAATTCTTCACTCGTGCGACCTCAAAGTTTGCATTGTCATCCACATCACTAACAATGTGTCTTCAACTTCCCTTTAACTGCGCAAAACTAGATTCCATCCCGATTAGGAGATATCATCCGATTTCCACAAACTGGTACTCAGGAACACTGCTTGAATACTGCTTCCACCAAAATGCTCATAACTTTCATGAATAAATGAATTACTATCTGCGCTCTTAACCATAAACATATAACATATCAAAGAGTATATCCTCAACATCACATAGCTCCAACTTCAATATCCCACGTATGCTAATCCAAACACTGTCTGCTTCTCTGCAAGTCTCTAGTAAATCACTGTGTTGACATCAATGACAATCATAGTCATGAATGCAACAACAACTGCTATAGAATGGCTGCCAAACATTTAGCATTCATTCCTAACAATCTCCCCCATTGGCATTGATGGCGACATAGATGAAAAAATATCCAATGTTCCAAAAATCCAATACTATAATACTGATGCTTCAAGAAAATATTTCAAGTCCTCTTCATCAATCAAATCTTGCTTCGTTTTCCTATTCAAATAGTACAAATAGTTTTTTTTCATGTACACTTCTCCCCCATTGATATCAATGACATAAATCTCATCATTATGTCAACAACAACTCCAATGTCAAAAGATACTATTCAAAAAATACATTCACTAGAGTCCTCATGACTCAGCTCAGATACACATACTCCCCCATAGAGGAAGTACCAACATCTGGTCCAGAAGAAAAATAAGGCTTATATACCACTAGACGGATGCAACAAACTGCATCACTTTTCAAAAGTAGGCTGGGGCATGACCCCAAGCATACCTCTCGGATACTCAAATGTATCCTTAGGCAAAGGCTTTGTAAATATATCTGCTATCTGCTCCTTTGTACTTATGTACTCAAGTCTGACTTCTTTCTCAGCAACTTTCACTCTTACAACATGATACTTAATCTCTATATGTTTTATCTTAGAATGTAATACATGGTTCTTAAACATACTAACTATGCTAGTGTTGTCACAATGTATGACAACAAGTTCAACAAACTTTATTCCAATATCCTTCAGCATTTGCTTCATCCAAATTATCTAGTTACAATTGTTTGCTACTGCTACATATTCTGCTTCTGCTGTGCTCTGTGAGATAAAATTTTTCTTCTTGCTTAGCTAAGAAACCAATCTTCCTCCAAGGAAAAATGCTCCACCACTGGTGCTCTTCTTATCATCAACACTGCCTCCCCAATCAACATCTGTATATGCACATAGAGTAAAATCATCAAATTTTTCATACCACAATCCATAGTCCATTGTGCCTCTTAAATATCTCAGTATCCTCTTTACTGTTGCATAATGTGATTCTCTAGGTTCAGCTTGAAATCTTGCTACAATTCCAACTGAATGTGCTATATCAGGTCTTGTATGAGTCAAGTACTGCAATCCTCCAATCATAGATCTGTATTTCTTCTGTTCAACTACCGGTGTTTCATCTATGCTAGATAATTTATGTCTAGTTACCATAGGTGTTCCAATTGGTTTACAGTTCTCCATTCCAAATATTTTCAACAAGTCATTCAGGTACTTTGTCTGACTTACAAAGATACCATCATTGTTCTATGTTATCTGTAATCCCAAAAAGTATTTCATTTCACCAATCATACTCATTTCAAATTTAGTCTTCATTTCATCAACAAATTTGTTACTAGCTTCATCTTCTCCTCCAAAAATAATGTCATCAACAAAAATAACTATAACCATCAAACCGTTTTCAATTTCTTTTGTGTACAGATCACTATCAGCTATTCCTTTTGTAAATCCCAACTTTAACAAATACTTGTCCAGTCTTGCATACCAAGTTCTAGGTGCTTGCTTTAGTCCATATAAAGCTTTCTTCAGTTTACATACCATGTCTCCTTCTTGAGTCAAAGGAAAACCTTCAGGGTGCTCAATGTAGACTTCTTCTTCCAATTCTCCATTCAGAAATGTTGACTTCACATCCATCTGATATACTTCAAATTTCTTTTAAGCTGCATAAGCCAAAAACATTCTTACTGCTTCAATTCTTGCTACAGGTGTAAAGGTTTCTTCATAGTCAATTCCTTCTTGTTGTGAGTATCCCTTACATACCAATCTTGCTTTGTTTCTTACTACTTCTCCTTGTTCATTCATCTTGTTTCTGAATACCCATTTAGTTCTAATAACATTCTTGTCTTTAGGTCTAGGGACCAATTCCCATGTCTTGTTCTTTTCAATCTGATCTAGTTCTTCTTTCATAGCATTAGTCCAATTTTCATCTTCACAAGCTTCACTAGTAGTTTTAGTTTCAATTTGAGAAATCAAACATAACTGTTCTTGTACCTTATTCTGAGTTAGAACTCCTCTTTTAATGCTTCCAATAATTTGCTCAATAGGATGATTTCTTGATAAATTCTTGTTAGGTGTCATTGTTTCAGAGCTCACTTCAGGTGTAGGTTCTTCAATGACTTCACTGTGGCTTTCATTCAAAAAATCATTTTCAGTCTCATAAAATAATTCAGTAGTTCCAGTGTTAGGTTTAGGATGAGCTTCTTCATCTGATTCATAATCAAGCATTCTTTCCTGAATTTTGAACTTTTCATCAACTTTAACATTTGCGCTCTCAACAATAGTCTTAGTTCTTTTGTTGTAACATCTATAGGCTTTGCTTTTCAAATAATATCCAAGAAATATACCTTCATCACTTCTAGGATCAAACTTTTCAATATCATCATCTCTCTTTATATAACATTTGCTTCCAAAAATTCTAAAATACTTAAGTAAGGGTGCATGTCCAAACCATAATTCATAGGATGTCTTGTCTGTGTCTGCTCTGATTTGTACTATGTTCATTGTATACACTGTTGTGTTCACTACTTCTCTGCAGAATATCTTCACCAAATCATTCTCAAATAACATAGCTCTTGATGCTTCAGTTACTGATCTGTTTCTTCTTTTTGTAATACCATTTTGTTCAAGTGTCCTAGGGGCTGAAAACTGTCTCTTAATGCCATTTTCTTCACAAAAGGTGTTAAACTCTCTAGAAGTAAATTCTCCACCTCTATCAGATCTCAAACATTTAATCTTCATTCTAGATTCATTCTCAAATTTATTTTTGACAATCTTAAACTTATCAAATGCTTCAAACTTTTCTTTAAGAAATGCAATCCACATCATTCTTATAAAATCATCAACAAGAATCATAAAATACCTTTCTCCATAGAATCCTCTAGTCCTGGTAGGACCACTCAAATCTGTATGAACAATCTCCAACTTTTCTGCAGATGTAAACTTCTTACTAGGAAAAGAACTTCTCTTCTATTTAGCCATCACACATTCTTTGCAAATCACGTTAGTAGGCTTCATAATTCTAGGCAAATCCCTTACTACAAGTGTAGTACTTACTTTCACAATGTTGTCAAAGTTTATATGACAAAACCTTCTATGCCATAACCAACTGTCATCAATTTTAGTAATCAAACATGTCATCTCAATAGGATTCAACTGAAATACATTACCTCTAGTTCTAGATCTAGTTCCAATCAAATTTTCATCTTTATTCTTTATCACACAAGTTTTCTCAGTAAACCAAACTTGATATCCCTTATCAACTAACTATCCAACACTTAAAAGATTATGTTTCAATCCATCCACAAAATAAACATCATCAGTATTAGTCTTTCCATCAAGAGTAATAGATCCTATACCTTTAATCAAGCAAGGTGCATTGTTTCCAACTCTAACAACTCCTCCATCATAATTGTTAAACTTTATGAACTTTGTCATGTCTCCAGTCATATGATGTGAACAACCACTATCTATAATCTAATCAGCTTTCTTTTCAATTTGAGAAACTAAGGCTTTTTCTTCCTTAACATCAGTTTCAGGATTCTCTTCTTTAATTGCTACAAATCCTATGTCATCATTATTCTTAGTATCACTTTCACTTAGAGTTCTCTCTCTACTAGTTTCAAGATCTTCATCATTAGCATAATAAAATTCCTTAGATCTTCTAGGTTTGAAATTATTTCTATACTTTTTAACTCTCTTAGGGCACTTAGATGTAAAATGACCATATTCTTGACAAGTCCAACATTTAAAAAAATTCTTACCGTTTGGTTCTCTCTTCACAAGCAAGGCAATACCTTCTTCAATCTTCTTGTCTTCTTCATTTCTAGATCTGCTGCTACCAGCATAATCTCCGCTCACACTGATGCTTCTTAACAAATTAGGGCGAACACTAAGAGCACTGAATGATGTCTCCATTCTAGGAAAGTCTCCTGATAACCTCAGGTTCATCTTTGCTACTTCCAATCTTCCAAGAAGAGTTTCTCTTGTAAAGTTTGTAGTACAAGGTATAACTTGTTCAATCATCTGTGTTGTCTACTTAAATACAGGAGTCAATGTTCTCAAAATTTTCCATATCACTTCATTCTCTATCTTTGTTCCTCCACAAGATTTTATGCCTGTAATAATTTCTGACATTCTACCAATATAGCTTCTAACATATTCATCTTCCATCATTCTTATATCTTCAAATGCACATATCCAATTATGTAATCTAACTTTCTTTGCATGTTCATCACCTTCAAAAGTAGAGTGTAAAGCTTTCCAAATTTCATAAAAATTTTTCAAACATTTTACCTAACTGTACTCATTCTCTGGAAGGGCTGTCAAAAGTGTTTCTCTTGCAAGTATGTTACACACAAATAGATCTCTCTCATCGCCAGTACATGTTTCAAGATTGTCCTCTTCAATGATAGTCTTATTATTCTTTGTAATAAACCAATAACCTGGTCCTAAACACAGTAGGTGTGTCTTCATCTTTTCTTTCCAGCTATCAAAATTTACTCCATCAAACTTAGGGCTTTCTTTTCTGAAATTCGCCATGGATCTCCTTAAGCTGTTAAACTTCTTTTTCAAGGACCTGCTGCTCTAATACCAATTTTTAGGAATGAATGATAAATGTTTGGCAGCCATTCTGTAGTATTTGTTGTTTCATTCATGACTATGATTTTCATTGATGTCAACACAGTGATTTACCAAAGACTTGTAGAGAAGTAGATAGTGTTTGGATTAGCGCACGTGGGATATTGCAGTTGGAGCTATGCGATGTTGAGGATATACTCTTTGATATGTTATATGTTTATGGTTAAGAGCGCAAATAGTAATTCATTTATTCATGGAAGTTATGAGCATTTTGGTGGAAGCAGTATTCAGGCAGTGTTCCTGAGTAGCGGTTTGTGGAAATCGGATGATATCTCCTAATCGGGATGGAATCTAGTTTTGTGCAGTTAAAAGGAAGTTGAAGACACATTTTTAGTGATGTGGATGATAGTGCAAACTTTGAGGTCACATGAGTGAATAATTATTGTAGTTGGAAGCCAACAGTTTTGTGTAATTTTGATGTAGCGTGTGGAAATTTTTATTTTGTAATTGTATGTCGACTCATTTGTAATTACTTGAGTGTGGTATAAAGGAAGGAATGTTTTTCCTTGTTGTAATATGGTTGGATGTGTTGATGTACACATGAAGTGAAGAAAAGAGCTAATGCAGTTGTGAAAGCGAATTTGTGAAGGAAGACATGCGAAGTACAGAGATCTGAAATTGAGATTTGGTGTAACAGTGAGTGTGGTTTGGCATGGTCAGAGAAGAGGTAACATATTGTTGAGATCATTAATATTTTGGTGTTATTCTCTTGAGTAATACAAAGATCAGTTGGACAGTGTGTTCAGTGATCTTACCTTGAAGCTGTTTGGGCAATGGGTCCTTCTGTCTTCCATAACTCTTAACAAGGTTAGAATCTTTTAACGGGGATTCAAAATATCCTAATAGGGATTCATATGTACTAAATGTATTTCATAAGACTCCTAATAGAGTCCATCCTTTCACAAAGAATATTCATATTAGTGCATCTTTTGTGGGCATCATTCCCACCGGGGTTTACTCTTTGATCAAGAGGTTCCCTAGTCAACATATCTTGTGTCTTTGTGTTATTATGTATGAATATCTTTCTATGGTTGGTAATTATATTTCTTACATGGTTTAATGTTGTTGTTCCCATCTTGACATTCTCCTTGTAGATTTTTCTATTTGATCTGATCTTTGCATGTCCTTCCTTGTTTCTATGTCTTTGAATGTTGTCTCAGTCTTGGGTAGTGCATCACGTAATACACTTGATCCAAAGGCTATAAGCTTCCCAACTATCTTATCTCTAGTCACATTTATTACTGTCGTTATTTCTTCAATAGTTGCAACCTTGTTGTCATAGACAAGAGGAAATGTTCTTAGAATCTTTGAAAAAATCTCATCTTCATCAAGCATACCTCCAACATATCTGATAGATCACACAATTCCATTGATCTTCTATATGTAGGATGAAATAATCTCCTCTCTGCTCATCTGCATAGGTTCATACTTTACTTTCAAGCTTTGCAACTTGGCCATCTTTATTGTTGTGTCTCCTTCATAAAGAGACTCCAAATTCTCCCATATATGATTAGTTGTCTCCAATTCCATGACATTAGTCATCTTTGTATTAGTTAATGCACTCAACAAGGCTTCCCTTTCCATAATATTTGCCTTTGCCTCATTGATCTCATCAAGAGTTGTAGGGTTTTAAGGAGATTTGTACAAATTATTTGTAATATTCCAAAAGTCTTCATCAATGCATCTAAGATGTACAATTATGTGGTTTTCCATAATGCATAGTTGGTTCCATCAAATATTTGATTGTCCTTCTTGTATTTTTCCATCTTCATATCTCCCTCAAGGTGTTAGGCTTCCTTCAAGGGACTGGGCTCTTATACCAATTGTAAGAAATAGATAGAAAGAAAATAAGAGAGGCGGGGGTGAATCAGTTGCTTCCAAAACACTTAAACCTTTAAACTATGAAACCCTTAAAATATGAAACCCTTAGTTACTTAAACCCTTAATATTGATTTGCAGAATGAAAATCATGTAAAAATAAATTAGAAAATATCAACACCATGTAACATAATTTTTTTATCATGGAAATCCAAATTAGGGCGAAAACCATGGTGGGGTTGAAACCCACAATAAGACTAGTACCTTGTTAGAAGTATAGACTTATTAAAATATAGAGAATGCACATGCATTTAGGCATATTGCCTAGAGTTCACTACTCAATTTTCCTTGGGATACAACCCTATGGAAGTCTCACTGACTTATAATCATAATTCATATACCAATTTGAGAATTCATGAACTGTATATAGAGCTTACCTATGTCTTGGTTAGTTCCATTTTAATACAATCAGATCCCTTTTTGTAATTATCTCTACCACATTCATATGAGAAATCCAACCCTCAGTAGATCTATAAAAGTGCTTCACTAGAAACCTCTTGCTTATGCATGTTAGCTTGTGGTGATTGATCAGGAAAGTACTGTACACTTTTCCTCTCGACCTCACCGTGGTTCGGGGCTGGGCCGAGCCCCGAGTGGGGGTTTGGGGGCGGCGGCCCCCAAGAGCAAGGGTTTGGGGGTGCAGCCCCCAAGGCAAATTTTTTTGAGGCAGACATATTTTTGGCTATTTTTGGGCTAACATATTGTAACTCATTATAACCCTAAAGCGGCAAAATATTGTATAATATGGCTTAAGGTTAGGGATTTCATTATGTATGATTTTAGTACTTGCAACAGAAATTGTTGTAAGGGATTACGGATTGTAATCAGGTGGTAATCACTGGATAATAATAATATTGGACTTGCTATTGGTGGATGTAGCCTAGGGATTGGGTGAACCATGTTAAATCTTTGTGTATTGTGTTATCTTTTATGTGGTTTATTATTTTTTGATATTGGTTATATTTGCATGTAATTGTTATTTCTACCTTGTTAATCCTAACAATGCAATCCTCCAAAAATTGGCACACACACAAGTCAACACAAATCAAAAACTAATTTACCATATTTATCAAGAAATAGGTCAGAAAAATCTAATCCCCAAACACTCAACTCTTAGCACCAAAATAAGACATCAGGATCACTGCATGCTTTCCAAGTATCCCTTAGATCCATCAAGAACACCTCAATATCATCACCATAACCCTAAAACATTTTACTACTCTCACATAAATTGTTTTATCAACTTTTCTTGACATGTCAACTAAGGACTCAAAAAAATAACTTAAACCCATTGAACTTGGTCACCTTGATCAATGTAGGTTTCCAACTCATTAGGTACATAATCCTAGATCATCCAGACATCATGAAGCTAGAACCCATCAAATTTTTCAGCACCTTATGATAAAATTCAAGAACACTGTTATCCTCAACTAAAATACTTGTAAATGCCTTGCGAACAATCAAAAGCACATGCCTTTTGAATGGTAGACACATTTATATATCCTTAACACATTCCTAGTTGCAAAACCAAAGATCTCACCTTGAGAACATGCACAAAACCAATCTCTACAACTTTTTAATACTATAATACTAGCAATCAAAAAAATAATCAGTATTCATATGTGACACCATAACTTGATCAAATCATCATTTCAAAAACTCAAACTTGACATGAGCCATGTAGACAACCTCTATATCTTCCCATGAGGTGTATGACTTCTCATCTTCAGTAACCTTCCTTTTCCATTTATCTGAACATACAAACTACATAAGAGATATCAAAACACCCAAACATGACACTAAACATCCAAAAATCATAGTAGACATTTTGACATCAATGACAACACATCCAAATTTCCAACAAGATCGCACTTATATAGTAAATCTTCCTAAACCATGTGAATGACTTGCAACCATACTTGTTGCACCAACATATTCTTATCCTAAAAAATCATACGATTTATATCTAGCCATAATTTCTAAATAATAAAATATGGTCTGATATCCCAAGAAACATGAAGAAAGGGAGTTTTAGTTGAGGTTCTTCCAAGACTAAATTCTAGAATTCTACTAGAGAGGTGGCACAAACTCAAGCATGCCTCTATGCTTCTCACTGGAGATGCTAGATCTTCTATGAAAAATAACATTGGAAGAAAATATGGGAGGTACTATCTTCACTATCATGACAAAGAATACAAATTGAAGGTCCATCAAACTACCTCTTTTGAAGATTCTCCCAAGTGAGACATCTACTCTGCACAACTAACCACACAAAAAAATTACACTTGAGCCAAGACAATCTATTGCAAACTTTCTTCTGCCACTGAACATTCATCTTCTCAAAGCTCAACCTATCTAACTCCATATATCCTAAAGCCACAAAAAATTTCCCTTTTGGGTTGGTGACCCAAGAAAGAATATCTTCACCTTTCAAGGAGTTACACAATCTACCTACCAATATCCTAGCAAGATCCTGCTTATCCTTAGTTGATCCTCCAAGAGGTCATGCATGTGGCTCTTTCCATTTGACTATCTCACTCTCTCCCAAATTAAAAGTGACCTTCAAGTCCTAAACTCCATTCCATCAAGCTTTAAGAAAACTATCACAAAGATACTACAAATGCAAATATTGAGAGAGAATAGGAGATAATCCATCCAAAGAATCCTTCTAGAATGGGGCTTTAGCACCCTTGTTACAAACTAGAAAATTTATTTCTTAACTAAATGAGCTCCTTTCTACAAAGTGTTCTGAATCATGGAACTATTTATTACCATATTATATCATGGAACATCCTTTCCATCCACTCTCCCAAGGTACTTAACATTGAGAATTTTATCCTAGCCCTTATTATAATTGATGTACCATCTCCAAAAAATCATAGTAGCAAGGACACAACCATTCATAATTGAAAAATGTAATCCTATCCCACCATCCTACTTTGGCCTACAAATAAAATCCCACTTGAATAGACTCCATTTTGAGGGAAGAAAGTTAATTTTCCACAAGAATTCCCTAGAGAGTGTCTAAAATTTCTTAATAAAGATCACATGAGCTATCTATGTAAAATATCTATAAATAGGAAGATCTTTTAACACAACCTTTAGAAGTGTCACTCTTCTAGAAAATGAGAGCCAATGCTTAATCAAATGACTAACCTTATGACAAAGCTTATCCAAAATATCCTACCAAAATATGCAAGGCAAGTGACATGCTGAGAGGAGTTTTGAGTTAAACCACAAGAAGAGAACCTATTCGGAACCTCAACATCCTAGTAATCTTGGCATGAATGAGAGTAGGGGTATTAAAAAATAAAATAATATATTTATCTTCATTGATATTTTGTCCTAAATATTTCAAATAGATATCCAAGGCACTTCTGAAATTGGCAGCCTCATTTATTCAAGCAACACCCATCAAGGAAATGTTAACCACAAATTGAAGATGAGATTAAAGAGGAAGGTCATGACCCCACCTTCATCCCTGAATAAAACCTTTCCACACATGAGACTTGATGAATCTCCCCAAACCTTCTACCATTAAAAGGAACATATATGAGGAAAGGGAATCAACTTTTCGAAGGCTTTTGTAAGCATAGTTTTTTTTGTGGCTTTAATATTGATGAGAACCACAAAAGAAGAGGAAGTGATACAACTCATCACCCAATTGAGCCAATCAATTCTAAAACCAATTTCTACAAGTACTTTGTGAAGGAAAATCCATTTAACTCTATCATATGCTTTGGCCATATCTAACTTAATGAACATAGCCTTCTCCTTAGAGACTTTCATAGAATGGATATCTTTTAAAGATATAACGATCCCATCTAAAATTTATCTTCCAAAAAGAAACCCACCTTTCTCTTCAGATATCAATTTGTTAAGCCATTGTTTCTCTTTGTAATTAGCTTCTCTTTGTAATTATCTTCATGATTATTTTATAAATCACATTACACAAAGCATTAAGATGAAAGGAGTGAAGAGAGTTAGCTCCTTCATTTCTAGGTATGAATGAAAGTAATGCAACATTCATAGCCTTGAGAATCTTCTTGTTAATAGGGCATTAATTAACTCAAATTTTATGGATGATAGCACATTTTTCTTCAAAATTCTAAGAGGTTTCAAATGTTATGAAAGTTCTTGACCTTTATTGCTATGTTTTTGGTTCCAAGTTAGTTCATCATAAAACTGAATTCCTCAAGGCACAAATAGATAATTTACCCCATTGCATCCCTTCTGAATGGAGACCAATTAAAAATGGGCAAATCCCTTATTAGCTAGGTATCTCCTTTGGGATATGAGTATCACTTACTGAGATGTGGAGATGCTTCTTTAATAAATTGAAAACTAAACTACTTACTTGGGAAAATAAGTTCCTATCTTTGGCTGGCAAGATCAAGTTGTGAAGCGCATATTCGTAACTTCACATGTTTATTATTCATCATGTTGGATGCCATCTAATAAAGGATATGATGACCTTATTAAATTAGTCCATCATTTTTTATGGTCTAACTGGTGTGGCAAGATTGGGTTCAAATGCACTTCTTGGCTACATTGCATTTAGCCTAAAGCTAAAGGTGGTTTGGACGTATTGGATCCCAAAACCTGAGGAGTTTGTTTAGTAGCAAAGTAGAAACTCTTGGCGCACTTTCACATCTCTTATCCATCCATAAAAATAAAGTGACAAACTATGACATGAGAAGACAAACTTTTTTTCACCCCTCTTTTCCAAATAAGAGTTTCTTGCTCATTACAGTCTATTTGGAAGGTATGGTAACAAGTTTGAAAATATTTGATTGGGAAAGATACCTCTCTTCAACATGGTTTTAGTTTGGTTACTCTTCTATTTGATGGAAAAAGGTTGATCCAATATCATGGACAACCTCTTGTTCAAGAGAGGTATTAGACAATTTAGAGACTTGTGGAATTTTGACTCCGTAGACTGGGACAACTAGTTAAGCATCAAGAACAAGTTTGGTGCAGACAATAAGTTCAAAGGGTTTATCATTTTTGTTAAATCTTTGGTATCCATTTATCTATCCATGAAACTGTGCACCCCTTTAAAATATAATTTTGCCAAGGATTGGTGTTGGTTGGAAAAACAACATTTTGGTTTCTTTATGTTAAAAGAAAGAAAAACATCCAAATATGCCCAAACCACACCATCCACAAATTGAAGCCCAAAATAACTTCTTTCCAACATAATTCATGATTAAAAAAATGGAAGGAATATATCTAAAGACAATGGTCCATTCCCTTGTAATGTCCCCTAATAATTTAACAATAACGCTTGTACAATATAGATAAGGAATAAGTAATGTATTAAGAAATTGACTATTATTAATCCCTATATGGCAGATCTTATTATTGCTTCAATTATAAAGATGGGAGAAGACATTGGAGACAATCCCCAAAGCGCTTAGAGACCATTGATAATCTCCCTCAAAGTTTACAGACCAACCTTTAACCTCTTTTGAATTTGAGCCCTCAAAGCTAAAGAAGAGTTGATCCCTACCCTATCTCGAGAGTTATTCTTTGGATTTAGACTGCCCCTCTTTGGCTGCCTCAGGCCTTCCCTATTGTTCATATCTGAACTGATAAAATCTGGGCCCTATAATAGAATTCAGATATGATATTAGTATATAATCACAGCTGTATATATCTATTCACAACATACTATTTTGTTGTCACTGATAATGGGTATCTATATTTTAGAATCTCTAATCCTTTTATCAGAAATAATTATTCTGTGACCACCAATTCTTTATTTTAAATCCTCTGCTCTTGATGTAGTGTAAGTGATATCCATTATATATGAATGATGACAACTCTTGGAGTTACGTCTCTTCACCACAAATTGGTTCATACAAACTAATCGTATCTTTCTCTGACTAACAATTATCTTATTGACTTATATACAAATAGCACCTTTTTATTAACTAATTGCCTCTTTCTAACATTTGTTACCATCGCATTTGCTGACCATTGGATATCCTCCTTGATAAGTTATACCTTCCCCACTTGTGACCCAATAACATTCTTAGTGATCACTGATAATTTTAGTTAAGAGCTAATAATTCTTTAAAGCCTTCTAACTCGTGCCTTATCTCATTAGAAACGATGATATCTTCTTATTATAATTGGTGTCCACTCAACTCTTGTGGTTACAGTCAAGAGATGTCAATAATTTATTTCCTTAATCGTTCTTCTTGCGTTAATTAGCTATCTCACGGTTAGTGTACCTCAATCACTGATGTTCAGCCATAGCCAGGATTATATAATTGATGTCACCTGTTAACCAGGAGTATTGAGTCCTTTGGATAGTCACCCCTTTTTAATATCTTCTCTATGCTTGCGATTATATCGTGTCTCTTCCCTCTCCCGTGATGCTCACCGTGTCCACTCCTTGTCCCCTATGATATTTTGCTGGCACCGTTTTATACAGTCCATCCCCTCCGTATTCCTTTTTGCAGATCGTTGTTTCTCTCCGTTCATACTCCTATGTGGAGGAAGCTCCGTTAAGAGTCACGACCCTACTGTCGCGGGTTGGGTGATGAGGGAGAGTCCACGGTTCATAATGTCATCGGCTCGTGTCTTCTTTTTTATCGTTTCGTTGTTTGATAATATTAATATTATTAATTATGTTATGTATTAGTTGATATTGATTTTTAATATTAATAGATTATTATTATTATTAATTATGTTATGTATTAGTTGATATTGATTTTCTATATTATATATAAATTAATATTTATATTGAAATATCTATATATTATAGATCAATATTGTAGATTAATTTGATATTGATTGATATTATATATTGATAATCAATTTTATAAATTAATGTTGTATTATAAACTAGCTAATATAGACTCTATATTTAAAATACGCCGAGATGCATCGAGGCGTTCAATTATTTCAACTTTAATATTCTCTATATTAAAGGTGAATGATGATAAAATTGAACGCCTCGATGCATCTCGGCGTATTTTAAATATAGAGTCTATATTAGCTAGTAGCTGTACACACTAAAATAGTGCACTTCTATGAACCATTACATGCAAGGTTGCTCAAGAATGAGGCCTCACAAAGCGGCTCATAGCTCTCTATGCATGGAGTTGCAAGGGACTATGAGTTTTGCTCTCAGCTAGAGCTACAAGAAAGTGACCTTGCTAGTCAACCATACAATGAGAGATTCAAGTGAAGACAAGGGCAAGAGTGCCAATATCTCCAAGAATCTAAATGGAAATGAAGTGCAAGCTATATGATGATGCAATCTAAGCTATGAAAGGAAAGTACAATGCAACTAATCTATGAAAGGAAATAGCAATGGATTACAATGCCTCCTATTTAGACTATGTGAGCTTATTCTATTGCATAAAAGGAAATCTATACTAAGAATGCCATTATCATGCAACTAAGAAAGCAAATATGCAACTAAATGATGAAAGCAACAAGTCTTCAATATCCTCAAAAGCTCCAAATGCACCTAAAACCTGCAGCATAACATTAGCATAAAACATGGTATATATGCAAATGGAGGAGAGAGCTCTCCTTTTATAAGAAATGAGGTGAAATGGACCATGGAGATTAAGACGCAAAAGGTCTTAATCAGCGGTGGAGCTTGAAAGAGGAGCAATCCATGTGCACAAACATCTTCCAATGAGAGTGAAGTGTTGACTTTTGAGCCTCATGTGAGACAAAAAGTGCTTTTTCCCTTTTTATAAAATAGGAATAATGTTTTATTTGTGCAACTTAGGATAAGAGGAAAAGTGAGGGCTTTTTATTTAATTAAAAGGGGAGGAAATATTCCTTTTAATCAAATAAAGACTTAGGATAAATGGTTAGCCCAAGGATAAAAATCCAATATATGATCGAAATTAAGATTTGATCAAGAATTGATAATGTTGATTATTGATAAAAATGATTCAGGATTGATAAATCAAATAAATGGGGCCCAAAGTCTAGGCGACCATTTTTGGGTGCATACATTTGCCCCTCTTTGATTAATGTGTGATCGATCTGGGAACACATGCAGTCAAAGAAGAATTGAAATGTGAGATCGATCTGGGATCACAAGACAACTCAGATGTGAGGTCGATTCGGGATCACACCCAGACAAACATAGACAAAGGCCTTTGAACATGAGGTCGATTCGGGATCACATTCAAAGTAAGAGATAAGAATCTCAAATTTGAGCAAAAGCTCACAAAAGATGTCTGAATCAAGAGCATCAAGATGATCAGGGATGAGAATCCCATAGGTACTGCCCCCTCGGAGTCGAAATCAAAATCAGAGAGAGGAGAACAACAAATCGATAAAGATTTGATCAAATTAGAATGAAATCACAATCGAAGGTAAAGGGTCAATAGGTTAACCATTAGGCAATGAAACATGCCCCAATGATGAAGTAGAAGAATAGAAATAGAAGACTAGAAATAGAGCGAATGAAAGACTAGAAAATTGAGAGACATGGAAAGGAAGAAATTCCACCGAAAATCAAATTATGCCTCTAAAAGTCAGTCAACTGCTCAAAAGAAAAGGAAAATTGAAAACGCGACTTGGATTTCGATTTCGAGTCCGAAAATGGATAGAAAGTGATGTGATATGAAAGACCAGAAATGAAAGATATGATCAAGAAGAATCAGAAAATGAGCACAGTTGACCAACTAGTCTGTAGATGATAAAAAGGAGAGCTCTCTCCATATGCAAGATGCAAAAACTAATCTAACATGAACCTAAAAATGCAAGCTACTATGAAAGTGGTTGACTTGCAAGGTCACAACGCTTATAGACATCTAATTATCATTATCGAGCGTTATTGGTAGCGTCGCAAGATCATACAATGCACACTAGCATAACTATGTGGATATGAATATGATCTTTATCAGATAGAGATGTGGAAATCTCACCTAGGCATCAAAGACATATAGGTCAAGATGACTAATGCAGTAAGATTGCCTAAGGTTGATATGGCAAGATTATGCTTGTATCAAGACAAATGAAAGTCAAGATAACTAGAAGCATGCACTCACATAACAGTCAAGGATAATACCTCGTCAATCCATAGTGTCAAGTAAGACCAGCATAAATGCTCATGATAGTTAGGATCAACAAAATATATCCACAAGCAGATAAAGAAATAAAACATGTTCTCATTCCCTCAGTCTTCTAGCTATGCATCATTGAAAACTTCGCAGGGAGAGACCACTCATCAAAGAAATCCTCATAGACAACACACAAAGAAAAATAAAGTCATCATATCATCAGCGAGCTGATTGTTTAAGTGTGTGTGTGTTGGTCATAGAGTCAAACTCTGAGTATCATATCTGCTTGGTGAGAAATATCACATCATATGAGACTGGTAGGTAAGGCACCTGATAAGTGTTAAGAAACACTGGACGCAAGGGTAGTGTTGAAAAACACTGTTTGGGGTGGTGTTGAAAAACACCTATTGTGAAATGCCCCAAGAGACAAACGCATCTAAAAGACCAATGCTAACAGTTATGCCCCCTAGACAAAGACAAAGACCAATTCCAGACTAAAGCAACAAGGTTAAGGCATGATGGAGAAAGGCTAAGTGTCAAGGACGCATGCTAACAAATAGGAGTGCAAAGGCCTCAAGTAGCGCCTATTTTCAGGTTTTCACCACTTGGAATCTTTTTTCATTTTTTCATTTTTTTGGGATTTTTAAATTTTTTTGATTTTTTTATATTTTTTCAGGACTTTTTATGCTTTTTAGGATTTTTTTCAGCATCATATATCAATTTTTTGGTATTTTTTTCAGGATCAATAAGATATGTACAAAGGATGCCCCCAGACAGAATAGGCATCAAACTTCCAAGCAAGATCACATCGTGTAGTCCCAATATCTAGCAATGTGGAGGACAAGATGGATTAGCAAGCTGGTGGAAAACAAGAGAATGAAGGAGAATGAAGGGAAGACATCCTCAAAGGAAAACTCCTCAAGAGTACCCAAGCTAGGGAAAAATTGTCATGTAAAGCACATTTGGATAAGCAATGAAAAGCTAGCATATGATAAGTCACAAAAGTGCACTGCAAAAGAAGGGAGGATGCAGTCCAAAGGAGTAGACATGTCAAGAGACTTCATAACATCGTATTTTACTCTTTTTATTAGATCAAGACCAAGGGGAAAAGGACTAGAATAAATGGAGGAAAGTGAATATGAAGGTTAAACATGAATGAAATGAAAGCAAGATCATCGTAAGATAGCTCACAAGATAGCCAAATGTTTGCATATAGTTCAACCTTGTCAAGATCAAAGAGAGAAGATGGAATGGATGAAATATGTAGAAGAACTACGCATGATGCCTGATTTCCAGGTTTTCATCATGGTACTTATCCAAGGTGCCACAAGGAAGTGGTTTTCACCATAGGATGAATTTATTTCTCTTTACTTTTGCTACCAAGGTGCCTGTTTCCAGGTTTTCACCATGGCACATTTTCAATTTTTTTTTTTTTTTCTTTCTTTTTTCCTTTTGGGATTTTTCTATTTTTTGAATATTTTTTCTATTTTTTAGAAGAAGGCAAGCTTTTTAGATAATGCTCCTTGAAAGGATAACCCATGATATGCCAAGGATTCAAAATAATATGCTCAAAGATGCTGAAGGGGAAAGGAAGATGCAGAAGGAATAGACAAATGAGGAAAAAATGATAGAAGGTAGAAAGATAATGAACGTGAAAAGGTAGATGGAAAGAAAGGTAAGATCAATGTCAATACACACCTTGAAGAGTGACGGGAAAAATGGAGGAAACATAAACCATATTCTAGTCCAAATGCAAACCATATTCTGGTTCATTATTGCTATGTGACTCCTCGAAGAGAGGATTGGTGTGCTTGTTATAATTCTCAAATGTGAATGGAGGAATACGAGAAGGAATATGGAAAATGTTTAGCAGAGGTTGTGGTTCAGGTGCATGGAATGAAAGAATGTTTTTGGAAAAAAGATGAAGTGGAAGCCTTTGGAAGCTTGAATGTCAACTTCACTTTTTGTTCAATATTAGACTCATTTAAGAGAGACTTTGGAATCCATATAGCCTTAGGCTTTTCATTTCCTTTTAATGTCTTAGAGAGAATATCTTGAATGATAGATTTTGGTACCCATACTTGTCTTGTAGTTTTCTTCTTAGATATCTCTTTTGACTTTATGCCCCCATGTCGATTAGAGGAGACATGGTGATCTTTTTTTGATGGATTCTTGTATTGCTTCTTTTTCTTGTATTGAACATTCAAGTTACTTCCAAAAGACTTGGGACTTGTGGAAGAAGAAGGATGATACGACTGGTTTAGATGGGTGGGTGGATGAAAAGGATTCAAGGGTATGTATCTATGTTGATCTTGAGGAAAGATAGGAGATGGAGGGACGTAAGGACCCAAAATGGATGACGAATTAGGAGAATTAGGAGGGGAAAGTGAAGGGACATAAGGACCCAAAATGGAAGGAAGACGTGAAGCCCTTAGTATTGGTGGAGGAGGTCCAAGGATGGAAGTGGAAGATGCAAAAGGATAATCAATAAGTTCATTAGCATCTATATGACAACCAAGGATATCAACATCTTTAGAGTGAGCATTAGAATTTTCAACAGGATCCTGCACATCTTGAATAGGAGAAACTTTGTTGATAGGATCGTTCATAGCTTGCAAAGATTTAGGAAGAGAAGAAAGCGGAAATGAACATGGAGTGGTAGAACAAGAAGATGGAAGACTTTGATCTTGACAAGTATCGTTGGGTAGCATAAGCGTATCAACTTTTTCTAGATTTTCAATAGGCTCAACATTGGAAGTAACAACACCATTTTTAATAACCTTAATGGATGTATCATCTTTAGAAAGCACAAGCGTAGTAAGGTTATTTTGATTATCAATAAGCTCAACGGTGTAAGTAGTAGCTTGATCTTGCTTAGAGGAAGAATTAAGACATGGTGGAATGAATGGGGAAGGGTGTAAAGGATCAAAAGAACCATGAAACGGATAAGAGACATCATGAAAAGAATTGGATGACATGGAGGGTTCTTGATCTTGATCTTTCTTTATATTCTTTTCTTTATCATTTTTAGAGTCCTCTTGACATGGAGCCACTTCTAAGGACAAGGAAGCATGTTGGGATTGTATGGAAGACTTTGGAAGAGGTGGTGAAGGACTAGCTGAAATAGGCATTATAGTGCATAAAGGCTTAGGCTCTTTAGGTTTAGCATTATTGAAAGTATTTGCAGCCAAGTGAAGGTTATCTTGAGTATCTTTAAGAGGTGGCCCTTGAGGATAACTATAGGGAACCGCATGGAAAGTCTTAGGATCTTTGTTGGATGAAGGATTTGTGAAAGATTTGGATGACTCAGAAGCTTTAGGAAGTGTGTGGGTATTGGAGGAAGTGGCGAATGGAAGGGGACCATCACAAGACAAAGGTTCAGCATTAACATGATCTTGTTGGAGAGTGTAATCTTTATTTTCAGCATGAGAGTTTTTAGACAAGACATGCTCATAGTATCTTCGTTTATAATCAGCACGGAAAGCTTTCTCTTCCTCAATAGAAGTAGATGTATCATATTGTTCACAACAAATATCATAATTTCTCTCAAAATCAGAATCATATGGATCACCATCACAATCTATCCAATAGGATGACCCTTTAGTAAGCCTAAGCACACGACGAGGAGGACTCTTAAGAATAGAGTTGCCATAAGTATTACTACATTGTCCATCATCATAGTCATCATAGTCATCATAGTCATCATAGTCATCAAAGGTAGGTGTGTCACTCTTTGTGGAAGAGACATCACAAGGACTATCATGTTGGTCTTTATGGTATGTCTTCTGAAGAGAAGTAAGACTCTTAGGAGAAGTAGAAGAAGAATGAGATTGTGAAGAAGAGGAAATTGAAGACTTAGTGGAAGAAGAAGACTTGGATAATGAGGAATTCGAATAATGTTTAGAAGAGTCATGATAAGATTTAGAAGATGAAGAATGTGAATAGTGTTTAGAAGAATCATGATAAGATTTAGAAGATGAAGAAGAATGAGAAGATTTAGATGATGAAGAATGTTTGGAAGAAGAAGATTGTGATATGATCATGTTTATGATTCTAGCAAAGGCATCTGATTTAATCATCTTTTCTTTTATTTTTGCTATAAATTCATCGCTCCAGAGAATTTTGGAGGAACAACACTTTTCGAATATGTCAATGAGCTCAAGATCATCTATTCTTAATAAAGGTTCCAAAGCTAGATAGTCAAGATTCATGGTTGTAGAAGAGGAAGAATAAAGCATGGAAGAAATGAATAGACGAATAGAAGAAGGTAGACTAGATAATAAGAGGAAAAGAATCAAGAAGAAGAGGAAGAATTTCCCATGGGAATAGAAGACTTCAGAAGAACATGGGAAATGGAGAAGAAAGAAGAAGACTAAGAGCCATCTTGTGCAATTGATACCATAACATTCATTGAGATGTTGAGCAACATGACAACACCTAGGATCTAAGATCTGGACTGACCAAGGAAGACTGAAAATAGAAGACCCTTGGTAATAGGATGACCTCACAAAATGTCAACACCAAACTAGGATAATCAAAGTTCTCTATTGTCCAAAGAGAAATGAAAAGATAGAAGAAGGAGCTTTACCAACACTGTCAAAGAGGTGCTTCAAATCAAAGGGTGACTACCCTTGCACTTTTGAACCAGGAGGTTGGGCTAGGCCAAAAGATATTTGAAATTGAGATTAAATGAAAACTATTTGGACAATAAGAGTACGAGAATTTCCCAAGAATGTAGCTCACAATTTTAGAGATAAACTTTCTCACCAAAAACAACCTTCTAATGCGATATTTCTCTTTGGCTAATGTGATACTGATGTTAATCTTGACCAATTTGTGCAAAATTTTGAGTTTTTAAAGTCTAATTTCAAGTTTTCAAATCTGAGGGTGAAAATGTCTGATTTCAATCACAAATTCAACAGCATTTGGACAGGTTTGCAAACAGTAGAGGATCAAACATGTCTTCAAACACTTGAAACAAGGGCAAAAGCAACCTTGCCAAGACAAACACTTGTGATATCAAAAATAAAATTGCACCCTATGAATGCTACCGATTGTTTGTATTTTGAGAATGTTTACACTGGTATCACACAATCGAAGACACTTCAAGCAAATCTATCCTAGAAAGTCAAGGCTCAATACTTACCAACTTAGCCCACAACTTGATGCCCCCTTGCCTCACACCAAGTGGTTACCCACAAGAGATATTGGCTTTGTCATGGAAGTGTCAAACAACACAACCAAAGGGACACATATGGTGAGTATCTTGGGGTGATCCGGGTTAGTCCACTTGGATCAATCCTTGCACTAAGAAGATAAGCGGCTAAATAAGGTGGCCTCTAACCTATGGTTCTTAGTAAGGGTTTCTGTTCACAACACCCCTCTTGCTCCTCGTAAAGGACTAGGACCTCGCGGCCTCAAGAGTACCTTAAGCATTCTTGCTCAATGTTTTCCTCATGGTCACAATCCCACAAGTACTTACATCAAGCGAAGACAAGTGTTATGTCTACCAAGGTTTTGTGTCCTCGATAGCCTTGAGATTATAGTGAGTTGGAATCACTCGCCACCAAGGAAAATGATGACAAAGTTGTCCCCACTTGGGTCGTTCCTCTTGATTGCTCAAGAGCAGGCCCGCTAAAGGATTTCTATACTAAACAAAAAGTGGATTAACTCTTGAGGTTCAAGGTTTTTGGTTCACCACAAGGGTGAAGAGCATACTCCCCTATCTCAAGAATCTCTCCCAAACACACCAAGCAAAGTTCATTTACCCTCTTGTTTTCAAAATTCAAAGATGGGTCAAGATTTTCTGGTTCACCAAAATGGTGAAGAGCATACTTCTCCTACCACCCAAGAATTCCTACAACAAGATCTTAAGTGCCTAATAAATGAAACAACTAGTTTTTGCCACACTTAAAAGGAAAGCAAATAAACAAGCAAGATTTTTTTTTGTTTTTATGCTTGGGCAGCCCTACAAAAACTGTTAGTAGCCCTCTTTGACATGCGTTTTTAGCAATTTTCAAGCAAAGGAGAGCACTTACAAACACAACTTGTTAGACCCGCAATGTTAGCAAAATCAAAATCCAAATGTAAATGTGCAATAATCTAATGGATTCAAGCTAAAAGATGCAGGTTAGACCTATCTAAACAAAGCAAAACAAAACAGCAAGCTAAAATAATCGAATTCGGACAAAAAAACTGAAAGCGTAAGTCTCTGCCAGACCAAGCGATATTTCTCAGACTTCAACAGTATCGCGCGATACAGTTTCCTATATCCAGGCGATACTTCTCAGTCGCGCGATACTTCGCACAATGACAGGCGATACTTCGCCTGATGTCAGGCGATAGAAGTCAATATATGCGTGCGATACTCTTTCTGAGTGAACTATCGCGCCAAGACAGGAAGTATATCGCGCGATATTTCTGAGAAGTGTCGCGTGATAATCTGAGACAGAAAACTAGAGACACAGATTTTTCTGAAAATTAATCCGAAAATGACGAAAAATGCATCAAATAAAAGGACAAAGCTATCTACTCTGCCCCACGGTGGGCGCCAGAAATGTACACACTAAAATAGTGCACTTCTATGAACCATTACATGCAAGGTTGCTCAAGAATGAGGCCTCACAAAGCGGCTCATAGCTCTCTATGCATGGAGTTGCAAGGGACTATGAGTTTTGCTCTCAGCTAGAGCTACAAGAAAGTGACCTTGCTAGTCAACCATACAATGAGAGATTCAAGTGAAGACAAGGGCAAGAGTGCCAATATCTCCAAGAATCTAAATGAAAATGAAGTGCAAGCTATATGATGATGCAATCTAAGCTATGAAAGGAAAGTACAATGCAACTAATCTATGAAAGGAAATAGCAATGGATTACAATGCCTCCTATTTAGACTATGTGAGCTTATTCTATTGCATAAAAGGAAATCTATACTAAGAATGCCATTATCATGCAACTACGAAAGCAAATATGCAACTAAATGATGAAAGCAACAAGTCTTCAATATCCTCAAAAGCTCCAAATGCACCTAAAACCTGCAGCATAACATTAGCATAAAACATGGTATATATGCAAATGGAGGAGAGAGCTCTCCTTTTATAAGAAATGAGGTGAAATGGACCATGGAGATTAAGACGCAAAAGGTCTTAATCAGCGGTGGAGCTTGAAAGAGGAGCAATCCATGTGCACAAACATCCTCCAATGAGAGTGAAGTGTTGACTTTTGAGCCTCATGTGAGACAAAAAGTGCTTTTTCCCTTTTTATAAAATAGGAATAATGTTTTATTTGTGCAACTTAGGATAAGAGGAAAAGTGAGGGCTTTTTATTTAATTAAAAGGGGAGGAAATATTCCTTTTAATCAAATAAAGACTTAGGATAAATGGTTAGCCCAAGGATAAAAATCCAATATATGATCGAAATTAAGATTTGATCAAGAATTGATAATGTTGATTATTGATAAAAATGATTCAGGATTGATAAATCAAATAAATGGGGCCCAAAGTCTAGGCGACCATTTTTGGGTGCATACAGTAGTAGTCGCAACGCATTGAATAAATTAATAAATAATTATATAATATATTTATTTTTTAAAATAGAATTTAATATAATATTATTAATATAATATTATTAATATAATATAATTACTTTTTCTAACCCTAATTGTATTACGCACCAATTAGTAATCCTAAGATATAGTTGAGTTATTGATAGGGTTAGAGTTTAGGTTGTTGTTATGGTTAGTGTTTGGATTAGGTTTTAGTTAGGGTTCATATTAGGGTTTTGTTAGGGTTAAGGTTAGAGTGAGGGTTAAGACAAATATTACAGCTGAGGTTAGGGTTTGGTTTATGATTAGGGTTAGGATTAGGTTTTGGGTTGATGATATATAGTTAGATTTAGGGTCATTCTTAGGTTAGAGATATAGTTATAGTTAGGGATGAGGTTAGGTTCTAGAGTATGGTAAAAATTAAAGTTAGGATTAGGGTTACGATTTAGTGTTATGGTTAGAATTATGCTAAGTGTTAGAATTTGCATGATATTTAGGATTAGGGTTAGGGTTTGCATTAGGATTTAGATTAAGGTTAAGATTAAAATTATAGTTTTGGTTAGGAATATATTTAAAGGTTACCTTAGGGTTGAATTGTGATTTAGGTTAGTGTTTAGATTAGGCTTTAGTTAGGGTTTGGTTAGGGTTAACACAAGAGTGAGGATTATAATAAAATTAGGGTTAGCGATAAGTTTTAAGTTATGGTTAGTGTTAAGAGTCAACATTATACTTAGGGTTATGGTTATTGTTAGGGTTTATATGTAATTTAGGGTTAAGGTTAGGGTTAGGGATATAATTATGGTTATAGTTAGTGTTTATATTACGTTTTGTTTAGGGTTTAGATAAGGGTTTGGTTAGAGATAGAATTTAGGGTTACATTAGGGTTTGGTTAGGTTTACAGATATCATTATATTTAGGGTTAAATTATGGTTATGGTTCAAATGTGGATAGAGTTATAGTTCAATTGGTTTTATGGTTGAAGAACAATTAGGGCAATGCTTAAGGATATGTTAGTGTTTGGTTTCAATAAGAGGGAAATATTTAAGATATGGTTAGGGGTAAAGTTAATTATAGTTACGGTTTGATTATAGTTAGATTTTGATAGTAATTAGATTAGGTTTTGATAATATCAATTATGATTAGTGCTATGGTTCATATGTATATCTCAAAATTAATAGCATAATTTAATATAATATTATTAATACAATATAATTACTTTTTCTAACCCTAATTGCATTACGCACCGATTAGTAATCCTAAGATATATTTGAGTTATTGTTATGGTTAGAGTTTAGGTTGTGGCTATGGTTATGGTTATGGTTAGAGTTAGGATTATAGTTAGGGTTAGGGTTAGTGTTAGGGTTTATATTATGTTTAGGGTTAGGGTTCAGGTTAGTGTTTGGATTAGGTTTTGTTTAGGGTTTAGATGCGGGTTTGGTTAGGGATAGAATTTAGGGTTACATTAGGGTTTGTTTAGGTTTATAGATATCATTATATTTAGGGTTAAATTATGGTTATGGTTCAAATGTGGATAGAGTTATAGTTCAATTGGTTTTATGGTTGAAGAACAATTAGGGCAATGCTTAAGGATATGTTAGTGTTTGGTTTCAATAAGAGGGGAATATTTAAGATATGGTTAGGGTTAAAGTTAATTATAGTTAGGGTTTGATTATAGTTAGATTTTGATAGTTGTAAAGGTTTAGTTATACTCAGTGTTTGGATTATAGTTCAATTAGGGCTTATATTAGGATTGTATTTTTGCCTAGGATCCAAATAGCATTAAAGTTTAATTAAGGTAATGGTTAGGTGTAGGTTTAGATTAAATTATAATTAGATTAGGTTTTGATAATATCAATTAAGATTAGTGCTATGGTTCATATGTATATCTCAAAATTAATAGTATAATTTAATATAATAAATTATTAATACAATATAATTACTTTTTCTAACCCTAATTGCACTACACACCGATTAGTAATCCTAAGATATATTTGAGTTATTGTTAGGGTTAGAGTTTAGGTTGTGGCTATGGTTATGGTTATGGTTAGAGTTAGGATTATAGTTAGGGTTAGGGTTAGTGTTAGGGTTTATATTATGATATAAATTAGGGTTTGGTTAAGATTCAAGGTTAATGTTATGGTTTGAATTATGCTCAGGGTGTGACCAAATATTTATAGGATATTAGAAATATATTTAGGGTCCATGTGATGGGTAGGGTTTTGGATAAGTGATCAAACTATAGTGATAATCCTAAACCATATTTTAATCTTATACATTATGTAAACCCTAATCCTATATGGTAAACCCTAATTCTAACCCTAACACTAATCATAATATTGACCTTATGTAAACTGATACCGTAATCCTAATCCTAACCATAACCCTAAATCCTACATTCTAAACCATAATCCCAAATGATAAAACCTAATCATAAATTCTAAACTCTTATCTTAACCCCAATCATAAATGCTAAACTATAATCCTTATTTCTCAAGTATAATCCTAAATGATAAACCCTAATTGTAACCTTAATCCTAAATGTTAAGCCCTCATTCTAACCCTGATTCCTAAATCCTAAATCCTAAGATAAAGCATGTTCTTAAATGATAAACCCTAATATTATATGCTAAACCCTAATCGTAAATGCTACATCCTAAATTCTAAAACATGATTTTAACCCTAATCCTAAATGCCAAACCCAAATCATAATGTTAACTCAGTACTAACTATGATGTGAACCCATACCCTAACCCTAATCTTAATCATAGACCTAAATCCTATATTTTGAGTACTAATCGTTAACCATAAACCTTAATCCCTACCCTAATTGATAAATCATAACCCTATTCATAAATTCTAAACAATAATCCTAGATGCTAAACTATAAATCCTAAATCCTAACCTAAAGCATAATCCTAAATGCTGAACCCAAATTGTAAAGAATAAACTATAATAATAAAAGCTAAACCCTAATCATAAATGCTAATTCCTACTCCTAATTTTAATTGTAAATTCCAAGACCTAATGGTAGATACTAAATCCTAAATCATATACTAAACTATAATACTCAATAGTAAACCCTAATCATAAATTTTAAAACCTAATCTTAAATGTTAAGCACTAATTACAAATTATAGACCCTTATCCTAACCCTAATACTCAATACTAAACTCTAATCCTAAATACTAAACCTTAATACAAACCCTATCCCTAATCATAATAGCTACCATAAACCTTAATTCTAATCCTAATCCTAATCATAATATTGACCTTATGTAAACCCATACCCTAATCCTAATCCTAACCATAACCCTAAATCCTACATTCACCATAATCCCAAATGATAAAACCTAATCATAAATTCTAAACTCTAATCTTTACCCCAATCATAAATATTAAACTATAATCCTTATTGCTCAAGTATAATCCTAAATGATAAACCCTAATTGTAACCTTAATCCTAAATGTTAAACCATCATTCTAACCTTGATTCCTAAACCCTAAATCCTAAATCCTAAGATAAAGCATGTTCTTAAATGAGAAACCCAAATATTATATGCTAAACCCTAATCGTAAATGCTACATCCTAAATTCTAAAACCTAATCTTAACCCTAATCCTAAATGCCAAACCCAAATCATAATGTTAACTCAGTACTAACTATGATGTGAACCCATACCATAACCCTAATCTTAATCATAAACCTAAATCCTATATTTTGAACACTAATTGTTAATCATAAACCTTAATCCCTACCCTACTTGATAAATCATAACCCTATTCCTAAATTCTAAACAATAATCCTAGATGCTAAATTATAAATCCTAAATCCTAACCTAAAGCATAATCCTAAATGCTGAACCCAAATTGTAAAGGATAAACTATAATAATAAAAGCTAAACCATATTTCTAAATGCTAATTCCTACTCCTAATTGTAATTGTAAATGCCAAGACCTAATGGTAGATACTAAATCCTAAATCATAAACTAAACTATAATACTCAATAGTAAACCCTAATCATAAATTTTAAAACCTAATCTTAAATGGTAAGCACTAATTACAAATTCTAGACCCTTATCCTAACCCTAATACTCTAATCCTAAATACTAAACCTTAATACAAACCCTAGCCCTAGCCCTAACCCTAATCATAACGGCTACCATAAATCCTAATTCTAACCCTAACCCTAACCCTAATCATAATATTGACCTTATGTAAACCCATACCCTAATCCTAATCCTAACCATAACCCTAAATCCTACATTCTAAACCATAATCCCAAATTCTAAAACCTAATCATAAATTCTAAACTCTAATCTTAACCCCAATCATAAATGTTAAACCATAATCCTTATTGCTCAAGTGTAATCCTAAATGATAAACCCTAGTTCTAACCTTAATCCTAAATGTTAAACCCTCATTCTAACCCTAATTCCTAAATCCTAAATCCTAAGATAAAGCATGTTCTTAAATGAGAAACCCTAATATTATATGCTAAACCCTAATCGTAAATGCTACATCCTAAATTCTAAAACCTGGTCTTAACCCTAATCCTAAATGCCAAACCCAAATCATAATGTTAACTCAGTACTAACTATGATGTGAACCCATACCATAACCCTAATCTTAATCATAAACCTAAATCCTATATTTTGAACACTAATCGTTAATCATAAACCTTAATCCCTACCCTAATTGATAAATCATAACCCTATTCCTAAATTCTAAACAATAATCCTAGATGCTAAATTATAAATCCTAAATCCTAACCTAAAGCATAATCCTAAATGTTGAACCCAAATTGTAAAGGATAAACTATAATAATAAAAGCTAAACCATATTTCTAAATGCTAATTCCTACTCCTAATTGTAATTGTAAATGCCAAGACCTAATGGTAGATACTAAATCCTAAATCATAAACTAAACTATAATACTCAATAGTAAACCCTAATCATAAATTTTAAAACCTAATCTTAAATGTTAAGCACTAATTACAAATTATAGACCCTTATCCTAACCCTAATACTCAATACTAAACTCTAATCCTAAATACTAAACCTTAATACAAACCCTAGCCCTAGCCCTAACCCTAATCATAATGGCTACCATAAATCCTAATTCTAACCCTAACCCTAACCCTAATCATAATATTGACCTTATGTAAACCCATACCCTAATCCTAATCCTAACCATAACCCTAAATCCTACATTCTAAACCATAATCCCAAATTCTAAAACCTAATCATAAATTCTAAACTCTAATCTTAACCCCAATCATAAATGTTAAACCATAATCCTTATTGCTCAAGTATAATCCTAAATGATAAACCCTAGTTGTAATCTTAATCCTAAATGTTAAACCCTCATTCTAACCCCGATTCCTAAATCCTAAATCCTAAGATAAAGCATGTTCTTAAATGACAAACCCTAATATTATATACTAAACCCTAATTGTAAATGCTACATCCTAAATTCTAAAACCTGGTCTTAACCCTAATCCTAAATGCCAAACCCAAATCCTAATGTTAACTCAGTACTAACTATGATGTGAACCCATACCCTAACCCTAATCTTAATCATAAACATAAATCCTATATTTTGAACAGTAATCATTAATCATAAACCTTAATCCCTACCCTAATTGATAAATCAAAATCCTATTCCTAAATGCTAAACAATAATCCTAGATGCTAAACTATAAATCCTAAATACTCTATATTTAAAATACACCGAGATTAGAGGTTACAATTTAATTTAGTGTTAGAGTTGATTCTCAATTTAGTTAGGTAAGTCTCAATTTAGTTGGGATCAACCTAATTTAGGGTAATGTTGTAATTTGAAACAATAATTTTTAGTGTTAAAGTTAAGTCTCAATTTAGTTAGGTAAGTCTCAATTTAGGGTAATGTTGAGGGTAATGTTGTGATTTAAAACATTAATTTAAAAATTATCACATAATTAAATTAAAAATAAATATATAATAGATTATGAATTAATATTTTCAAAAAATTATGATTAATAATAGAAAAAAAGAAATATTTTTAAAATGATAATTTTGTTAATAAAAATAAATATTTAAAATAATAATTTTAGTATAATTATAAATATGGAAAACAAACTTTTTTGGTTATCTTAATTTATTTAAATTCTTATAAATTTTAGAAATATCTTACCTATTTTATACTTTTCTAATTTAGTTATTGAAGACATCTTTTATAGAGTTTCATTAAAAAAAGATATTTAAAAATAATAATTTTGTTGTTATATTTATAAATATGCAAAGATTTTTTTCTAATATTAGCTAAGATGTTTCTATATTTTTTTAATACTTTTATGATATTATACATTTCAAGAGAGAATATTGATGTTTCTATTTAGAAAAAAAAAATTATTGTAAATTATATCATGGTTTTTATATACTCTATATAAAAACCATGATATCATATACCATTAAATATTTATTATGTAATCACATTAAATATTTATTATTTACTTATTTTAAATAACTTTCTATTTCTTGTTTATTCCATTACTATTTCATCAAGATATTATCTCACTTGTCGGATCTCACGGGCATGCTACATCCACGCAATGATAAAAAAAATTAAAGTCGAAATGCCTAATTTTTTAGATATGCATGCAAGATGTGGAATTATAGACATGGCTTTCATCTCATAAATACAATCAAACATTATAAAAATAAAGATCCATCATTAAACAACATATTCTCTTCTTAAGGAATGTTTAAAAGTATTTCTCTTGTCCAGGTTAAAAACAGTCTAAAAACTCAGATATCTATGAAATGAAAATAGAATCTTTCCATTGGGTCTGTAAAAAACAGTTTCAAAAATTAGATATCTATGAACCCAAAATAGAATTTTCTATTAGATCTATTAAAAATAGTCTGAAAAAATAAACAAATCAATACAAATGATTTGGCTTCTCAAAAAATAAACAAATCAATACAAATGATTTAGCTTCTCAATACAAATGAATGACAACAAATTTTATGAATGAGTTTGAAATACAAATCAGGGATATTCATACACAAATCACTACACCCCACTGAAAGAACTGGTTTGAGAAATAGACGGTGGCGATGAGCAAAAGGGGATCTTTGCCCGAGGTTTGAGCCTCTTCATCCACTGCAGCTTTCCATTCGGTGAACAGCTGGTCCCAGTTTTCCATGTCCGCCACGGTTTGTGGGTATTCCCAGTCGAGATCGATGCCGTCGAATGAGTACTGCCTGGCCAGAGATATGGCCGAGTCGATGAACATTTTGCGCAGTGAGGAATCGGCAGCCATTGTGGAGAAGTCGTTCATGTTGGAATTTCCTCCACCGAAGGAAAGTAAGGTTTTTATGGAGGGATTCATGTTTTGGACTACGGATGTGAAGATTACGATGCTTTGTTGGTTGTCTGCAGAGACGGTGATTTTTTATGTTTGGGGATCATATATTTACATTGCATCTGCTATAAAATGATAGTAACGTAGTGCAAGCTGAATCGCTTCATCTTCCACACAATACTTGAATCGCTTTACCTTTCACATTTGTCGAATGGTTTTGTAACGTGGACAGATAATTGATGGGTTGTCGCATTTGCAATATATTGTCCAAAATTGCACCTAAATAAAATAGAGAAAACAGTGAATGCTACGGTTTGTATTCCATGTTCATATTCATATTCCATTATTGTTGCGTCCGTTCGTATTCTATTATTAATGATGCATTTGTTGGTTTCATTATTTTTGGATTTTTCTTACACATAAATAGCAAATTGTGAGTTGGCATCGGAATTTGAAGAGTTTCTTTTTTCTTACACCGTTACTTTGGATGACCTCCTATAGGGAGGGGTGTGATGCCATTGTAGGGTTACGCCTCTCGGCGTAATTAATAATAATATTATATCGGTTAATTATATATTCTTGAGCAAAGCAATGCATTTTTTAAATAATTATCTTTGCATCAGTTATGGCTCATGACATTCCTTTTCACCCACACATAGTCCTAGAATATATGTTTAAGAGTTTCATTATGCTGACAAAATGGACATTTAACTGATTGAATTGTCCCCAACAAAAAGACAACCGTCCATTTCTTTTTGGCCCACACATAGTCCCAAAATTTATGTTTAGAGTTTCATTATGCTAACAAAATGGGCATTTAACTGATTGAATTTTCATGCACTTTAATCTGTCCCAACAAAGAGTTTAAAATGAAGGATTTTTCAAGAAAAATTAGAGCATTTGCTTCAACTTTAGACCTCTAGATTTGAGCACTTAACTTTCTCCAAGTGCTCTCCTCTCTTGAAATTTACAATTCCATTTATAATTCCATTTATTATTAAGCACATGCTTTAGGGGAACTGTATGCTTTACCAAATTCAAAGTAGGAAGAGAGACATGATGATTCATTGCTATCAACGATAATTAGAAAATCAAATTATCAAATTTTGATAATGGCATTATATATAAATAATCATCAAACAATAACCATTTATATAAAATAACAATATCTATTATCATTTTAAATAAATAATTGTTGAATACTAAAAATAATCTAAATTTAAAACAAATTAAAAAAACTAAGATGAAATAGAAAAGCTCGTTATTTCAGAACTTCAAACTTATATTTCATAATCTACCTTTCTAAATTGTAAAAGTTAAAAGTCAAAAAAAAATTTGTAAAATTTGTAAAAGTTTATAGAAAATTACCAAAAAACAATTGTAGAAGCGAAAAGAAATTCACTTGCTTATCTACAAAATAGTTATGTATTAAATCTTCCCCACTTGCTTTTCTCAATTGATGAAAAAAAAATACAATCAAATCGACTCTTTTAGAATCCGTCTTTTAACATTAGTTTACATTGCTTCATATATAGTATATAATTCTGATGCAACGAAAAAATTGGACAGATCACTCTAGACTAGCAAATATAGGCCACATCATGCTAGACTAGAAATAACAATAAACGGGATGTATTTTAGTGCTCTCTAATTGTAACGCATAAGGATTTACCAGTCAAAACATGACCTGATCAAATATGGACACTAAATTTCATTAGACTAAACAGCATCTTCATGGTTTTATTGGGAAAATTCATGGAAAACACTAGGACAGTTAGTGGTATCCAAGTGGAGCAGCAGCCTCTCTCAACTCTTTTCCCTGGTAATGAATATCCTGCATAAAACCAAAGAAATTTATTTAACCCACATGAAAAACCGATATCCATGATATAAAAACTCCCCAAAAACTGTTAAGAGAAAATTAATCTACAAATGAGTGATGGTGCAGGACAGCAAACTTACAGATGCAAAATGATTGACATCGCGATGGTGAGCCTCATCAGCCCTGACTACCATAACCACATCCCTGAGAGTTGAATCCTTGGGAAGCCTCCAGTAATCTATAGCTATGGAAGGTGCAGGCACGTTTGGAATGTTGCCATTGTCCAGTTCCTTGAGGAATTCAGTGTATGAGTGAATGGCTTCTTCTTCAAGGTAACCCACAATCCTGTGAGCAATCTTGGGGGAAATTAAGTAGAGGAGAAAGTAGGCATTGAAGAACACTCCTTGCACTGTAAACACCAAGGCTCTCTCATACCATTTAGGGTTTGCCACCTCCATAAATGTCATCAGGTGCATTCTCTCATTCTCTGCTTCCTCTAAAAGAGCTTTAATCCATCCCCCACTGTGCTGGAATCTCCTCAGTGACTTGCAATGTAGGAGCAGTCCTCCTACCATCCCTGGTACAGCAGCCACAGTTTCAAGCATCATGACACGGCAACCATATCTCCTCTGCAACACAAATTCTTTGTGAGAATGAAGTTCCCAATAAAATTCACAAAAATAATAAATTCTACGGCCATGGCTATCCAGGGAACTAAACTGCACCACATGAGTTAGAGAATGACCATATGCAGAGGGAACTAAACTTCAACACGGGGGTAAGAGAATGATCATATGTAGTTCTCTATGTTGTGACTTGGAGACAAACTGATTTATCTACTGACAGGACTCGTTGATATTAAAGCAGTGTACAAGCAGAGGAGGTCAGATACAAACTCATCTATCTATTGACAGGGCTCATTGAGATTAAAACTAAATCACTGTACAAACAAAGGAGGTCATTGAGATTAGATCAGCGTGCAAGCAAAGCAGGTCAGAGGCAAACTGATCTATCTATTGACAGGACTCTTTGAGATAATATCGGTGTACAAGGATAGGAGGTCAGAGACAAACTGATCTATCTATCGATAGGACTCATTGAGATTACAGGCAGAGGAGGTCAGGCGGCCATCGAAATGACACTTTTTTGAAAACGATGATAGCCACTTCTATAAAAAAAAATGTGGTTCACTTTAAGGCAGCATAAGTTCCTCTCTGTATATTGGTGGCACATATATTGCAATTTAGTGCCATGGATAGCCACTGATATCCCAAATAGCATGGGAAAAAAGCTGGTTTTTTTGAGATAAAATTAACTACATCCAGGTTGTGGAACAAAGGGGGCTCCTATAGGAGTTTCCTTCCCTCTGTAGAAACAGAGGAATTCAGGGGAAAAACGAATCTGCATCAGCAGTGCCACTTACCTGTTATTTGCATCTCACCAGGACGGTGCTTTACTTCATTATCTTAATGTTGAGCACCCCTCCTGGTGTGAAGAGACATTGCAGAGCAGGCTTATAAAAATAAAATCAAGCCAAAACATTGTCTTCAATTCCATACAAGTTAGAAACTAAAGCATCCTGCACCATTTTTCTGCTCAATCACGAATATTGAGATTATTTACTCTAGTAAAAGAGATAACCTCCATCCTAAAAGATGAATCATTTGTGCACCTGAAAGAAGATATCTGTAGGAACCCTCGACGCCTTTACAGTCCAATACGCAAACTTATCAGTAAATGTCTTTGGAACGTGATGCTTCGACAGGTCTATGCCCATGTCTGGAGTATATGTCTCCCAAGGCTGCAAAATGATACCTCGTTAGAACTCTGATTAAAATTTTCTAATATTCTTTAGAAAACTGTCATAAACCCTCCGAAATTGAATAAAATAGATTTACTCAAACCCTACAAATTTAAAGCCCTTTGCCGGAGAAGGAAAAAACCCCTGATTTTTTTCAAAATAATCATGAACTTCAATTTTGATTCTCTCCGAAATCTTAAATTATATAACAAATGCAATCGGCGAATAAAGAACAGGGGCAGAGTGTCCAGCGCTGGCAATGGCACAGAAACAATTCTCTATGGTGTTCCCACACTGTGTAACGACATATTCATTATTTTTAATTAATATTCATGACTAAAATTTTGTAAGAGCCAATTCGGTAGAACGAAACCAGGCAAAATACTCAAAATCATCACTGAATTTTGCTTCTATCAATCTAACAGACGCAATTGCAAACAATCAGCACAAAGATGCATTCAAAACCAGGTTAAATCCTAAAATTTATCACAGAATTCTGCTTCTATCAATCTAATAGACAGAATTGTAAACAATTAGCATTAGGATGGATTCAAAACCAAGTTGAACCTCCACAATCATCACAGAATTCTGCTTCTGAAAATCTAATAGACTGAATTGTAATTGCAATAAACAGGATCAAATTTTGAACGGAGAAAACGAAAAGCATACTGACCCTGAAGGAATTCCACGGCCACAATGATCCATCTTCTCGAGCGGGCTTAGCAGGAGACAGCCCCCAATAACTGGACCGCACCAATCCTTTCGCATTTAAATCCTCCTCATTATACTTCGGAGGCTCACTCATCGCCCTGTCCTGCTTTTCAACTGTTGGGTGCACGTGGCACCCTCTGTTGCCAGCACACTCATTTATTTGTCAATGCTCATTTATGAGCCGGCTACCTATTGTCTTCAAGGCAGGTTTTTCATTTATTGAGAAATGACTTTGTTTTTGGCGGGCAGTTTTTCTTCTTAAGGGGATGTGATCCATTACTTGTGAGATACGCTGCAGTAACAGCAGGAAGGGCATTTTGACCCGGAGTGAAGTAATGATGCATGACAGCCATTTTTGAGGTGCAGTCTAGCAGATGGAAACAGAGAAATACACAGTAAGAGTGTGAAAGAGGGAAAAAGAAAAGGTGTTTTTTCTTTGCTCAGGTTTCACACAGATAGATATGTTAACTGAGCTTCAGTTGATGTATTATGAATTTATTGTGAACTCATGATAGCTGTAATCTCTTTCTCTGTTTCATAGTGAAGTTTTCTGGGACTGCCCTGTGGTTTTTTCCCTCTGCATTGGAGGGTTTCCACGTATATTTTGGTGTTTCTGTGTCTCTGTTATGTGGTGCTTGTTGGAATTTTATTTTGTTTCCATTACATTACTGCTGCTTGGTTGTTATAGATGTTTTAATTCATACACAGTTAGAACAGGGGATTTAGATTTTGCCCAACATCAACAACACTCTTCTCCTCAGTATCAATGTCCTCTACAACAGCCTTCCCCGCAACGGTGCTCTGCGATCTAAATGAGGCTTTCCAACTACCATAGCCAAGAGAACCTTGCAGACGATTCATCCCGCTAACAAATTCATCCCCCATCTTCCAGGCAAAACAATCACCATGACCATAAACAAAAGCCCTGCTATTGTAAAACCTCAAAGCGGGCGTTCCGCTGCTATAATTGCGAGCCATGATAAAATTGGCGTTACTGCGGACAAGGCCTTGCCGCACCTGCAAACTCCTCATCACCATTCTCGACAGCTTCGTAGCCATGGCTGTCTTCGTCCCTGAACCAAATACTGATATCCCGTAAAATTGAATTTTTTACTCTGAAATCTTCGCTTGTTTCCCACACAATTCCAACCAAGATTGTTTGGAAAATGATGATGTACGACAGCGAGAACTTATAGCATCCGCGCTCCAGTGTTACCTGCTACACCCTGTGATCGATTCATCTTGACCGGTGGCCCTCTTTCATTTAAGTTAAACGTGTGCCAAAGAAACGGCTCGCCACGCCCCCAATAGATTACCCAAATAAGGCTTTGAATTAAATTTCGACAAACAAAATTTGTCTTCAACGGCAGGAGAAGAGTCGGTATTCATACAACATACAGGGAAAAGTCCAGATTCCCGTAACGTGGGGAGCAAGCAAAAACGGTTACATTAAAAGCCTGTCACTTCACTTCATCCAACGGCATAGAGTTTTTCCAGTTTATCGGTAAAAGCTTAGCATCCGTCGATGGAACGAAAGTACAATTAACTTGTGGCCCACGACACGGGCGCTTAAGTCGGTTGCCGACACAAACATGCTCGGAGAGCGTCGTCAAAATAGGCGGCGACTGGGAGCGGGACCCACCACATACAGAACGTTGTTCAAACGGGTTTTTTGTTCAGTTCGGAAATGGAATATTCTTTCTTTACATTTATGGAGGAATTGATAGAAAGGTTTGTGATTCAAGGCAAGTGGAGGGACCAATTCCAAGTCACCAGCTGGACGGACTAGAATCCAATTTGGATTTTGTATGGTCGTGGTTAAGTTCTATCTAAAATGTACTAAAATAGGAAAAAAGTCAAAAAAAAAATTTCTAGATTAACAAAAACATAGTGATTTATTTTGCAAATTTTTTGTGGTTCTCGATCAAAAAATGTGCAGATCATGAAGAACAGATGCTGAAAATTTCGCAAAAATCTATTGTGTTTTCGAATTTTTGAAATTTGGTCAAAAGTACATTTTGGATGGAGCTTAGCCGCGTCCAAATTTAAATGTGTTGGGGAAGGGTCAGGCCTAGCCATGTCCATACTCGCTTAATCTTTTAATTATTAATTTTCAAGAAAAAATATAATAATAATTAGAAGTATAGTAAGATGTTTTATAAATATCAATAATTGTTCATTTATATTTTTAATAATCAAAATCTTAAATTTAATTAGAAGAGTTAAGTACCACACTATTACTAGGACATTTGTACATAAATATGATAAAGATAGTTAATAGAGGAAAATGTATTTGATTAATTGTACAAATTTTGAGGTGGTTGTAGTACATAGTTATTACGACATCTTTAAGTAGGCATTAGGCGATGCTTTGCATTGCCCACTTTTGATCTTTACATGCATATTGGATTCTACAACATCCCCCTTTACTTTAGAAAGCCAAAACAATAGATATAAGCAGTTAAGTCACATATGAAAACAACCAAAAAAATCATCAAAATTTGAAGCATTGTTTAGGAGCTTAGGGTGTGCAAAGTTAGCTATAATGGCTAGTAGTGCTCTTCCCCTATAGAAATTGTATATTTGTGCCCCCTTACCACCTCCCTTTTTTTTCTTTTCCTTTTCCAATGTTTATAATAGTTTTTAGGTTATTTCTACAATATATTTATATTGAGAGTACAAGTTTAAGTTGTATTAATAATGCTTTTTGGTATTAAGAATATAGACTACAAATTCTATAAATCTTGACTCATCCTTATTAAACCAACTTTCAAGAAATTTGAATTTTAGTGGATGACATATTTGAGGAATATACTATTACCTTCATTAGTTGTGTTCAATCAATTGAACTACAACCTTATGATGTTTTGGATTGTTTTAATTAGAATAATAAATATAATATTAAATTGATGTGTAGTATAATTATTTGTGAAATTTATTTATAACATCATATTTTTATTGTTTGTTATTAGTGATCTCTAGAGATTCATTCATGTTCCCTAGCTATATCATTCACTACCCTCAATCAAATTTGAAGGTGTAGAGTTACCTTAGATCATTTGCATGGGCATGGATTGGAATCCCAATTATTTTAATAGTTGTTGTGAACTGATTTAGAGTATGTTATATCAATTCATGGACTTGGCTGTGCTAGTTAAGGGCATTCACTCATTCATTTAAAATCATATGAGAGATCATCAAGGACATATTAGAATGGTGTTATTAAAGATATATAAAGTTTGATATTTTCAAAAATAAAAATATTTAGCAAGATTTACATTAGAACACATCATTCTAAAGTCACTACATGCTTGTTGCTTGTCATTAATCATTTTGCTAAAATTCATCTAATTAATCTACTAATGGTTTGATTAAGGTGGCAATTCTTGTTATCTAGGATATTCTACAAAATATTTTCTAAGCATTTCTTGTAATTGCAATAAGCAAGCATAAATAATTAAGATGAGTGTATTGCATCATGTTATCTTTCATCAATTGACACGTGTGATGGTGAATTAGCGGTGAGCTTCTAAAATCAATCTCCATCTAAGTTAATCTGGAACAATGGTGAATTAGAAATCAAGCTAAGTATTGTATTTCAATTCAACAATTAATTAAGCTTTCTCATTGACCTAAGATGAATTTTTTTTATCATTATGATCTAATTACCCATCTCAGGATCATGATTATAAAGGGTTCTTTTATTCATATATGCTTTTGGGGAACCCAACCTATCTTACACTTGTAGGGTGCAACCTTAATAAAAAAATTATTGTCCTCCTCAAATTAGGGTGTTAAAGATATAAGTTTTCTACTTGCATCACGATATTTAAACGTATTTCATTAGAGCTTAATTTCTCTCTCAAATTAGTGTAGCTTCATAAATTTATATTCTTTTAGCATTTAGGGTTAATTGTGTGACCTTACTTTCATATATTTTTCTTTTAGGTTTTTATTTTCAAATTTAATTATTAATTTTTCTAATTTTATAATTCAAGAATAATTAATAATTATTCATGCTTTTTTACTCTTATCTATTATATTTTGTTTCTACCACAAATTACTTGAGATCTTATTCTTCCCTTACGAAGTGTTTGTCTAAATCCTTACATGACTACCCAATCTAACAATAAATGATGTATTTCTTTATGCTCAAATTAAAAACTATTTTGAAAAACCATGATAATTAACGCTTGATTTTTACCACAATACTTATATAGCTACATAATATGTCACTTTTTTAGATAAATACTTATTTATGCACTTGCTCATGCTTAATCTTGTCTACAATTAGCTATTCTTGTACATAAGCCATTAGTGGGTTCTCCATATGTCCTATATTATTATTTTATGGAGTTGGTACTTGGGTTTTTTAATGGTGCATTCTCTCATCTGTGATCCTCTTCCAAGCCTTCAATTTCCATAATTGCTCCTTCCATGACTATTACAACTCATATCATCATGCCTACCTCTTCCATCCATGCCTCTAATGCTCCCTCCACTTTTCCTTCCTTGAGTGTTTTATTCACATCCTATCCTTCCACATCTATACCTGCAAGTACTATTACCATATTATGGAACTCATACTATTATTGTTACAATTTTGTCTACATGTTTGACATTCTTCCAATAGTTCATAATCAAGGATAAGGTATTACACATCACATGCCCATCATATAACAATCATTTTCTAGATTGGAATATAAATTGAACATCATCCTACATCATATAGACCTCTATGTCATCTTAGGTTCACTTGTATCATTCAAATGACTTACTTCAAATTAGTGCTTTCATAGTTAATCACGCCTCTCTCTAGTTATATTATTATCTCTAGGCACGTAAGAATATAATAGAAACTATTGCTCGTCAAAAAATAGTATATATTCTATATAGCCTCATTAACCATTTATCAAAAATAATACATCTAAAACGCTCCTTGTATATTCCTTTACATACTATTAAAATGCAAAGATTACCTCACTCCTAGATGTATGTCTAATAGTTCTACCTTACACACAACCATGCATCTTAGCAACTCTACAAATAATTGCACTAACCTATTGAAACAATTCTAAGTCACACATATGTGCATTGTCTTGAATAGATTCATTAAGCTTATGTTGTCTTTGTATATGTAGTGTATTGCACACTTTCACATTGTGCAAAGCTATAAATATTGTTCTTCTTCTACCTAACATCAAACTATAACATACAATGATAACATCAAATCCTTCATAAGAAAAACCACATACACTTACATCGACTTGTAGACATTAATATAAGAAATGAAGGTCGTGAGTTTGACTTTGACATCATATATACATCCACTAAATGGTGGCTATGCCACATGATATGACAACATTCAAATTTAACAACGTCCTATCCAAACATACCATGCAACCATAGATGATAGGCATATGTTAGCACTGGCTTGGTACTTAGTTATCTATAATTATCCACAACTTTACAGCATGCTCTATGTACATATTATCAACACAGTCAAGCAAAATTAGACCCATAAAACAACTGGTGTTATTGCAGACGAGGCGTCTTTACACTGCTAATCACATATTCTCGAAAGCTTCATACCCATGATTGTCTGCGTCCCCCAACCATACATTGATTTCTTTCTCTAATTGGCTTTGCCTTTTTTCTTTCTTACACAATTCTGACCAAGAGAGCAAAAAGATTATCAAACAAAGCTTGGAAAATGACGATAATATATAGCATCCAGCCTCTAGAGTTACTTGCTACACCCTGTAACGCAGTTCATTTTGACCGGTGCTATCTTTTTGGTTTTAACGGCTACCCTGTCTCCGCGCATGTTGTGTTTGTCACCGACGTAGGCTCCGGTTTCGTTGACAACAAGTTATTCGTAGTTCCGTTCTATCGACGGAGTGTAAAGTTGTACGGATACGCTGTAGTAAATGGGAGCCGTTGGAGAGAGTGAAGTAGCAGGGTTTTCATGTGACCTTTTTTCTTGCTCCGCACGTTACGGGAATCTAGACCTTTTCCTCTGCGTTCTATGAATACCTTGTATTTTCCCCGGGTGTTGTATGTATGTGTAGTCTTCAAGAAATAAGAGATATTGGGAAGGCCAATATAAACAAGAAAGCTATAGGCAGCGACAATTTGAATTGGACGGTGTTAAGCTTCCAATAAAATGCACTGTCGTACATGAAAAATAGAATAACCATGTCATAAATAAATCTCCAAATTGTGATACACGTCAGCAATCATACATTTCCAAATTGCATACACGTCAGCAATTAAAAGAGTGGATTTTCTATGGAAACCATTTGTCAAATGGAGCAGCTGCATTCGGTTTTGATTTGATGTACACTACATTAGAGGATAATTTTAAAACTAGCAATCGCACCTAGGTGTGCAATGGGTATGCCGTATTAATGTTGGAGGAATACGAAATGCATTCAGTTATTTGGTGGCAATATTGTTTGAATGTTAGCCCTTGTCGATATGTACTAGTTTAATCTTTACATCATCATCCCCCATCTTTGCCAGGCACAAGTGTGCAATTTATTTATATTGGCTTTAATGTTACAGTAAACTCAGATGATTGCAAGAGCCTCAAATACACAGATGCTTACTTTTTTACATGTAAAATCACTTAAGGAAACTTGCGAATTGTAGACTTTCCTTATAATAGTTGGCCAACTTTTCACTCTTTGATAAACCAGCTTAAGTTCAAAGTTCGCTCCAGGCGTGACAATATCATTGTTGCCCTGCTTAGGCCTTGGTAAGCCATGATCCTAATTAATCGTGATCCGACAGAGGTCTCATAGCTTCAAGTCGTTAATGTTTTTTGTATCAAAAGATCAAATTATACTAAATCACCTTTGGTTTTTTGTACCTAGAGATAAGATGAATGGACTCACTTTAGTCAAATTTCACTTTATGTAATTCGATCAAATTTAGTTTGTCCATAGATTAACAAACTTTTGTTACAGATCTAGTATATAGGAGAAAAGAGTATCTTCAATTGATTAAGCGATATGCAAGGTCAACTAAGCAATATTTTGACATTTCTTTTGCTTACTTTTTATAGTGTGACTTTAAATTTGTACGTCTCCATATTTCTTCGTCCATCTCTCCTTCTATCTCTATCTTGTTATCTCTCCATCGCTCTCTATCCTAATCTATCACCCCCTCTCAACCTCTCTCTATATATTACTTTCTATCTCTTTGTTTATCTTTGTCTCTCTCTCTCCCTATTCATCACACTTATTAACCAACATGAAATGTAAGAGATATCATCCAAACATTTTATCCCCCCCCCCCCCTTCCCAATTTTTTTCATTTTGTGTGAGGATAACAAATAATTACTCCTCCTCGAATGGGAAGAATGATTTATCCCTTCTTTTCTACTCCCATGCCATATGTGCATCATCCACAATGTCATTAGTGAATTGTAACAAAAGATTATTTTTAAATACACATATACTTATGAGAAAAATAGAAATAAACTATTTTACTTTTCACACTTCTTAGCCAACACCATAATGAAAAAGATATCAACCACTCTCATTTATCACACTTCTTACCCAACATTATAATGAAAGAGATATCCCCATATATTTTGCATTCCCTCAATAACTTTTATTTTGTGTAAGCAAGAGCACAAATAATTGTTCCTCCTATAATAGGAAGACCATTAATAACTATAATGAAATCCATGACTCATCCCTTCTTTTCTACTCTACTACCATGTGTGCATCACCAATTAAATAAGTCACACAAAATATCACTGCATCTACTTACTCCAAGCCAATGAGAACAAGTTCAACACAATCATCCACTCGTAATGCACATAGTCATCCAATAGTTTGGTTTTTTTTTTGCAAACACTTTGTCATACATGAGGTCAATTACTTGACATGGTGTTGTTTTTGCAATAAAAGCATCAATAGAGAACTGATAGCTTCAAATCAATATGAATCAAAACAAATCCTTTCAACCAAGAATATAATTATGTTCCATTTTCGAGAGGTTGGTAGAGAGAGAGAGACTTTTCCCCTTTTCCGAACCAAATAGGGAAGGAAATGGTTAGTGAAAACTTCCTCAATGAGAAAAATGATTAATATTTTAGACAATTATGAAATGATAAATTTTTAGTTCCTGCGAGGGCAAGAAACTATAGCGAAGCCTTAAGCATTAAGCAATTATTAAATTTTATGCCCACAACCAATGAGAATGCATGATTTGTTATATAAATTTATGTTGCATAGTTACACTTGCATGTTGGGTTGTATGGAAGTTGTTTAAAAGCATAATCACATTATTGGCTAAATTGGTTCATTACCTATTTGCACTAACTCACCCCCTCTCTCAATGCCTCTATATACTAACATAAGTAGCATCAGAAACCTCAGAAGAAGAGGAAGATCCATGAGAAGACAACAACTCGTCAAGAGACACCAAACTAAGAGATAGTTGATCATCAACAAAAGGAGCCGGTTCATTTTGAGAATAATTTGCCACTCGCATAGGGGGAAAGGGCAGAATGTCATCTCTTGTGCACTGCTCACAATGTATCATAATTGCCTGAATGGATAGAAAATAGTTTGAAGCTGGAAAAGTAACCTTAGGATCAACCATACACATCAGAGAATCAAATTCAAAGATAATGGATTTGAGCCCACCATCTTGAACTGCATTTTTTACAATAGAAAAACATGTTGAAATTAGTTGTTAGCCATACAAGAAGCAAAACTCATAATCCCAACTATAGGAAGGGACCAGAATCAAGTTTGTGTGTTTTCAACAAAAAAAGTAGATGATCCTAATCATAGAACTCACACTATTAAACTCTACTACTTACCATTAAAAAATTTCTTTTTATGTAATAATCTATACTATGTAATTCTTTTAAGAATTCATTTTATCTTTACAAAAACAAAGGTCCTAGTTGGTATGAGTATAGAGGCTTCTCGTTTAAATTGTGTATTTTTTTTAGTTTGACAATATTTCTAATTAGCCATCCATCATCCCGAAAATGAATATATGAAATTAGATTATAAAAATGATCCTAAAAAAAACATGTATATTTTCTTTATTCTTTCTTTTCATCTCTTCCTTTTGTTAATAATGAACCATTGAATATAATCTAAAATATAAATTAAAAAAAACATATAAATTTAAACCTAAAATTCTATTCATTATATATATATGAACCAAGCATCACTCTCCAACTAATAAACTTTACAATAATGTTCTAAGTTACTTTGACTCTCAATTTGTAGAAATAAAACCATACTCAACCCCACAATTCAAATAAAAAATTAAAAAGTGCATGCATGTAGAACTCGTTGACCAGTCCATAAAAATTAAAAAGTGCATCCATAAAAAAATGTGCATCAGTTAACATATTATTGTTTGTGTGACTAAAAATTAAAATCATATTTGATTCTAGTTTTTTCCCAACATGGACGTGTGTATTCATTGAGAACATACGAAAGATAGGTTAAAAAAACATAAACTTTTGTACTTGAATAGCAGGCGATAATATTTCTTCTTATTGTCATTAATTAAATCCTCAGAAGTTCAGCTTTTTGAAGTGTTTGACAAGATGGAATACCTGCGACCTGAAATTTACTGTCTTTTACTAAATTTGGTCACCCTTTGTACTGTAATGTTAATGATATCGTTTCCTCAATCCAGATTAAGGATATCTTCTTTATTAAAAAGGAAAGTTGCATTCATTGCTTCGTCAATGGTCAAATATTAGCTTTGCAGGAGGTTTGCAGGAGTCGTCCCAAAATCAAGACAAGAGAACGCACTGATTTTGAAGAGAGAGCTGCCAAAATATTGTTTGCAGTGTTCAGTCCTAGAGATTACCGTCGTTGCAGGGGCTGAACATTAACAATGAAAATATGAACAGATGGCATTTAGGGTTTTAGCATGCAAGTGAGACGTGTTCGATGGTTATGAACTATGTACAGCTCTGCTAGACTCTATCCTGCAGATGACTGCATACTGTCAGTGATCCCTATACATTGCTTTGTTGATGTCTGCAAATTGAACAAATGTCCAAATTAGAAAAAGGCTCAGAACTGTCATTTTGTACGCGTGGCTTCATCTTCAAGTAGCGCCTTGCATGGCTTTGTTTCTTCATTACTTCTTTACAAAATTGAGTAAAATTTCATATCACACAAGTTTATTTTGGATTTCAAGCTCTTTCAGAGATGAAATGCATATAGTTAGGAAATCAGAATTTTCATAGCTTATATCTGCAATGCTCTACGAAACACTCAAACTCAGGGGTAGGCTAGAATTCCTTCCCTTTGTTTCAAAAACCCACCATACACTATGTCATAGAAGTTTGGTGGTGATTTCTTAGGTTTCCAATGCCAGGCCTCAATGCTTGTACCATTTTGGCCAAGCCTTGTTAGCAACATAAGTTGTAGGACTGTATCAGGATAAGCAAGAGCATTCATCAAGAACTTGAGTAGCTTGTTTTTGAGCCTTGAATGAGTCGAATCTCTGATGCCCCGTTTCCTTTTATGGATGTCAACAATTTCAGGACTGCTTTCTGGAGCTGCCAATTCTTTACAGAAAATAGTCACATGTGCAATTGAGTTGCAGAAGCCATGGCTACCACTTGGATAATTGCATGTATTAGCTGAACCCTCAGTCAGGGATAGGTCTTGTTTGGATATTTCACTATTTTGAGAGGTTAAATTATGATCAGACTGTGAGATATGAGTGGAGGGAATGCTCTGGGCAGAAGATTCGTTAGTGAAATTTGGAGTGTCCAACAGGGGAGACTTCCCAAGGGACATCACAACAATCCAATTTAAGAATGGGATTAAAGACCAATTGGCCTTGTTAGCATTGTTGTTGCTTGCACCAACAATTTTCTCAGCCAATTCTTCCATTCTTAGTCCAAAATTGTTGGATTCAATGCACTATTTTTTGCATTGTGAAAATTCAAAGTGTTTGTGGGAGACTCTGGCCTCTGCTGCACACAGTCACTGAGAAAAGGGTGTTTTGGTTTGAATATGTAATATTTTTAGTGTCTGAATGTTAGTTTTTATAGTTCGTATCCAAAATGCTCTCTTTCCGCACAAAATATTTTCCCCAAATTTAGCAATGCGGCTAAAAGAAAATGTAATTTGAAAGCCCTGCTTCAATCACTGTAAAAAAAGCTCAGAAATTGCTCTTAATTTCCCTTATGCTGGTTGCCTTAATTTCTGCTCTGTGCCGCCAAAGTCATCATGTGAATCACGCGAGGGCATCGAGGAAGAGCTGTGAGAAGTGTTTAAATATCTTGACGCCAACAGAGATTATATCACTCTTGCAGGACTCCAACGTATGATGCGTCGTCCTGGCATGGAAAATTTCATCTCACTTGATCAGTGTACTTTCATTATAGATGAGGTGGAATTGGATGGATATGGAGTGGTGAGCTTCCACGAACTTTCATTAGCTATAATGCTGCTAAATGTTCGATCAGTGGAAATTTCTCTTAAAATATGTTTTGCAGACCAATTTGATGTTCTCTATGTCCTCATGTTTCTTCCCATTGCATTAGACCTGAAGCTCTGCATATGTAAGGGAAACAATATTGATCATTTTTATCACGGAATGTTGTCTTGCATCTTCTAACATTGGTTGTTGATACAGGACAAATGTATTCATTAATCCCCCTGTAGCTCTACCGCTCTTTGGAGGATATGGATTTGTAGCTCCATCGCTCTTTGGAGGATATGGATTTGGCTCACTCTTCTTTGGTGGTTGGGGATGGTCACCATTTTCATTTTTCGCTCCTGGACCAAGTGTTGCCATTGGTGTTGGAGGAGGCTTCGATTTTTTCGAACTTCTACTTGTGCTCTTATTTGTTGGAAATGTAATCAGAAATTTAACCAGGAGAGATGATTATGATGATTGATGAAGAAAAGCTGTTGCAGAGTTATCAGGGGTTGTGTCACTTGAGATAGTTTTTATTGACGAGAAAGCTATTTGAATCAGGGCATCGGACTATATGAAGGTGACTATAGCTAATTGTGAGGTGATCACAAGGGAGATTAATGACAGAATAACTAGGAAGGAAGCTCATGACCCACTTGTATTTCAGATACAATAGACGGTGTGTGTTAACATAAGCTTGAAGATACACAAATGATAATATCTTTTTACAGCATTAGAGAAAACGTTGAAAAGATTTAGCTTTTGTTAGTTTGCAGTATTTGTAGCTTCTTTTTCTTAATAGCTATCTCTTATGTTAAGTAGCATAAATAAGATCATTCTTATTGTGCAGAAGATCCAGAGAATATCTCCATGTTGGCGCTCCCTTTTGGAGGCCTTTTCAACTCCCTTAAAGTGCGCCCCATACCTTATGATGTTGACTACTTTTCTAGGGGCACGTGGATAGAGGGAGAATCCTAGGAAGCTAGGAAGATGTGATGGGTTTATAGGATGTTTAGAGTAGGTTAGTAGGTAGTTAGTTTAGTAGGATGTTTAGATTAATGGGTTAGTTAGTATTTTAGTTAAGTTAGTTTAGGATGTTACTTAATTAAGTTAATTTGATATTAATGTCATGTTAATAATAATAGTTAGATGTTATTTAGCAATGTTTAAATATTTATTTTGCTATTTATATATGATATCATGTTACTAAATTTATGACACATATATAATGTTAATTAATATATTATAGTATATTAACTAATTAATAATTATATTAATTAATTAATATATTATAATTAATTTCATATATATAATTTAGTTTTAATCTTTGAATATATATCATTAAATAATGTTTCCTTTAGATTTATTAATTAGTTAAAGGTACATTGATTAATTGGTATAATGTAATAATTAATTGAGTTAATATGTACTCATTTTGAACAGAAATTGGTATAGACGACTATTGAAATTTATATTCAATATTTTTCATTAGCTATCAATTTAATTTTCATAATCAAATTGGTCTTGAAATATACATAATTGGTAATGGTTAACCTATTTATAGGATAACGATTAACTATAAGCATTCTATTCCTCTTGGTTAACCTATATGATTAATCGACAGACGATCGTCAAAATTGTTCGTCAAGATGATTAACGAATTCAGATTATATTGAGTTCCAACTAGCATCCTTAGGAATAACAACTTTTTGAGGTTTGACCTCTTGTCGCTTTTGAGACCTCGTCATTAACTCCTTTACCCGCATCATGAACGTAGGAACTTATAACCTTTTAAAAAAAAATTGTTGGTTGTGTTTTGACCCGAACTTTTGGGCATCACAACAATGTCCTTATTGCTCACATGCCTAAATTATAAAGCATAACATCAAGATATGATGTTCAAACATGTAATATTGATGCATTCTACATAAAAATTGACTTACCTATACACATTCTTTAACCATGCCCTACACACATGCCAAATACATAAAAGTATTCGACAATCAAAGGATAATCTACAAGATACATTATAAAAGTTCATAAGTAGTATTGGAACAAAATTAATTTTTAGTATTCAGAGTCATTGTTTCATTGAAATTTATCAAGGAACAATTTGTTAACCAACAGTAACATACAAAAAAAGAGTAAAGAGAAACAATTTCTTTCACTTGTGAAAACATGGCAAACAGACACTTTGGGCAAGTACCATGGTGAAAACCTGGCAAACATGCATCATGTGTAATTTATGAACTTCTTGCATTCCATACTTGGGGGTAGGTTCCATCCATGTATCATATTATATTATACCCCTTTTATTTCCTCCATTATCCTATGTCCCTTATATCCCTTAGCTTATCAACATCCATATTCCCTTTTTCCCAACTTTGATCTTGACAAGGCTAGGGATCTCCCTAGAAGCATCACATGTCATATATGCTTCATTTTGTCCATATTGCATATCTTATCACAACCTTCAATATGTATCCCTTCTACTTGTCCACTATTATCTTTCTTTCCCTATTCATATCCTATCAATTTCCTATCAAAATCCCTCTCTTGGTCTTGATACAAAACAAGGACGTAAAAAAATAAAATAAAATTTCCAAAAACCTCTTGACAGGTCCATTCCTATGCATCACATGCCAATTAATGCACCATATCGTTACCCTATCCTTTCATGTTTATTCCCTTAGCTTGGAAAATCCATATTATCTCATTTCCTGGATAGTGTTTGGCATCCAAACAACTTCAAGACATACTAAGTGACCTTTGGCCGTCATCCATCTACCAATCCATCCATCAATCCATAATTTACTTGCCTTGCTAGACACTTGGGGAAATTCAATAAATCTTTCTCAAGCAAATAATGTCTTGAAAAAAAAAAACATTAAAAATTGCATAAAGTCTTGAAAAAAGTCCATAAAAATTCAAATAACATCCTGAAAAATTATCAAAAACATCATAAAAAGTCTTAAACAAAATCTAAAAAACATTGTAAAATATCCTGAAATAATCCTTAAAAATCACAAAAACATCATAAATCATCTAGGGCGACAATGTTTAGGGTGTTTATGATAGGTACTATCATTTTCATGGCAGTCACACATACCTCAACTCCAAACATATGAACCCTACGATGGACCAAAAATATCAAAAAACATCTTGAAGAAACTAATCACCCAAAAAATTAAAACATATCAAAACCCTTGCAATAAAATCATCTATGTCACAAAAAGCATAAAGTGACAACAAACATCTAAAATCATATCAAAACAAAGAGCTTCATAAACTAGAAATGGACTCATAAGAATTGTCTTTATCAAAAATCCAATCTCTCATCAATAAAATCAATCAATCAATCGATTATCTTATACAGTGATGAATACACTTGAAACTAGACAAATTGATCTTATACTTTTAGTACATTTATAAAACCAAAGACATCCACATCAAACAACAACATCAATCAAAATAATGATTAGTAAGGCATTTGACCAAGTCAGTCATGTCAGTCTATTATTGATTTATCTTTCGTGATTGTGTTCGTATGCTCCTCAAATATACCACTGAGTGGTGAGAGTGGCCATGATGGATCATAATCTTGTTCTCTTTGCTTTTTGTTTGTGGATTGTTTTGATGAAGTTATAGGCCAATAATGTCTAGGGTGTTTGTGATAAGAGCCTTCACATATCTATCAAGTATTAAATTACAAAACATATTGCAATAGATACCTTTAATTGTGATACGTTGAACATACCTCACATCCAAACATATAAACCATAGGATGGAGTGAAACATTCTTGGTTTGCTATCTTTTTGTTCAAACAAAGGTCCTAACTATGTCCAAATGGTCAATATCTAGATGCTTTTGCATCTCTTTTCTTTTCAAATAAGGCGTAATGATGATATCATTGAATTTTTTTTGCAGTGACTCAGATTCGTCACCTATTTAATCTTGATTGGAACTAACTAAATCTTCACTTCTAACTAATTCAGTCATTCTAAAGTCATGTGCTCAAACATGCCATCATAAGTTTTTCATACATGGTTAATATATTGCACAAGAAAAATACAAAAAAAAATTGCATTCATTACCATTATCATATAGAAATCATATCATCATTGCATACATCATCATCATATAGAAATCATATCATCATTTCATACATCATCATCATATAGAAATACAATGTTATCAACAAATTAATGCTCATTTTGTGTGATTTCACTTAATTTGTTGAGGGGGTATAAAATCCACTTGCTATTGTCGAGGCAAGTTGGAGGGGTCTTGATCAAACATTCTTTGACACAACACTCAAAATCACATTGTATCAAAGAGGGGAAAATGTAGACACCCAAAAGTACTAGTACTAGTGGGGATGGTATGGGTACTAGTACTAGTTGTGGTGAACAAGTGCAACAATAAGAAATCTCTCACAAGAGGCCAATAGTAGAAGATACTATACAAGATCCTAGTGATCAAGTCATTGTGAAGAAGAAAAAGGTTATGACAACAATGATAAGTACAACTCCAACTCTGTCAATTTCTAGTGCAAAGGTATTGTTTGCAGCTTCAGAAAAAACTCCTCTAAAGGGTACAACAACTCTAGTTGTAAGTAAGAGTGGGACATGATTAGGCATGGATATTGCTAATGCTAAAAAATGCAATAGTTACAAATACAGGCATAGGTGGAGGTGCCTACATCATTGCAAGTTACATTTCACCATTCAAACATTCAATTGCATCAATAACCCAAGATTTTGATTACAATACTATCATTGATTAATTTAAAGATAGAAAATAAGAAGTTGATTAAGAGGGTTGCAACTACTATAACTTTAGAGCAACAACATGCATCAACTAGGGTATTTATCACATGTGACCCAAACAAATAAATGATGAAGTACATGGTTGTTATGCCCCCAATTAAAAATCAAAATCAACCATAGAGTAATATGGATCCCTCTAAATTTCATGTTAGCACCATCCAAATGGATTTTTTTGGAGTTAAAATGTGGACAAGATTAATGTATTAAAAAATACCAATGAAGTGGTGTACACATCATTGCTCAAGCTAGATAGAGAGAGGGAAATAAGTTGGAGATACAAACATAAAAGATACATGTAGACCTTAAAAAAGAGAAAGAAAAGAGGAAAGCAACATATAACAAGAGTTGTGAATTACATAAAAGGATAAAAAATTATGCCTCTACATCTGCAATTACAAAGAATGAATAGATGGAAGAAAAACTAAATGAACTGAAGAAAAGGTTGGTTGAAAGAATAAAAAATTTAAAATGAAAGAGATTCTTTAGCACAATTATACAAAAAATTGGAGAATGTCACTGCCTCAACAAAAAATTTACAAAACCAATTGAACCATCGAAAGGAAAGAGAAAATTAGTGGAGAGAAAAATAAGAGGAAGAAAGAAAAAAATGTTGAAAGATTGATAAAAGAGATAGATAAGGAAAAAAATATAATTAAATCTTCTCAAGACATATTGAACAAAACTATGAAACAAACAATGAGGTATATAAAACAAAAAATGGGGGCAAATAATGCTAAGGAATTACCATTTGTGTTAATGGTTTGAATCAATTGAAAGTATGAGAGTACATTATGGGAATCTCAATGAATAGATTGCTCAAAATAAAGATGTGTATTCAAGAGAAAAAATTGCAAAACAATTTTTGTAAACACTCTACAAAGCCAATGGAAACTATTTGGCATCCAAGGCACAACTACATTGATGCCTTAGTAAAGACATCATATATCATTAAAAAATATGAGAAACTATGGGAAGCACATGAATGTCTAGATAAGGTTTCAAAAAAGATGAATAAGCTACATGGAAAGGTACAAAAATTGATAGATCTTGGCTTTCTGAAGAGTGTTGATACAACAAATCAATACATTAGAAATGATACTTTCAAAAAGAAGATGAAGGAGAAAATGAAGTATCATTGAGACTTGTTTCCTAAGGACATTAGTGAGGCGAGCTTTATGGGTTTCATCAAGAAGTGAAAACCTTAAATGCAACATTAGCTGAAACAATGTTGTCAAGTGCCTCTTCCAAATACGAATTGCTGACAAATTTTCAGGTCGCTTGCCACACATTACAACAAGTTGGACTTCCATCAAATGAAGAGTGGAGCACCCTACAAAAATTGACATGATGATTTTATGATATGTATCGTATAGTTTGTATTCCTAAATTCTTTCAAGTTCTCTTCTTTTCTTTATTTATAATCTCAAGAATATTGTAATTTGTCATGGATTGAACTAACTCTATTTTATAAATAGGCGAAATACAACAGTTACAAATCTAGCATAGGATGCACACCTTTCGGCTTGTCAATTTGTAATGAGCTCCTAGAGAAAGACAAGTGATGAGGTGGAAAAATTATGATGAGCTAATAAATTTTGTGCCTAGGTAATTATTTTGATGTTGGCATGTTACAAATCAACTTGAAGTTATTGTTTCTCCCTTGTTTCTATAAAAAGGGAGTCTGGGGTCATTTGCAAAGGGTTCTGAAATTTTGTATTGACTCTTGAGCAGGTAAATAAAATAGATATACTTTTACATATTAAATCACATAGAGTTGTGTATTAAATGAATTGTATGGTTATATTTAGAAATAATTAATGAAAATCTCACCATGTATAAATAAATATTACTCTATCAATAAACATATTATGATGTTTCTTATTTTCTTGTTTTCTGATTTTATGTATGCTTTGTTATTTTGTTATTTTGTTATTTTCTATTTGTAAATAAAAATTTAAAAAATGTAATTGCATATCAATATTAAATGTCATTGTCAAAAACATAAAATAGCATAAATTAATCAACCACATTTAGGATTTTGTAATATGAATGATGAAATACAATAATACGTTTAATAAGGACCTAATAACTACTAGTGCTAAATCTCTTAAACTTTCCAAATAATCTCATCATCCTCATCATCAAATTGAGAGCTTCCTTGATTCTTGTTAGTGTTTTCTTCAATCTGGATACCTGCGCTTAATTGCATCTCAAAACTACTAGTACATGTGTCACTTCCATTCATTCTAACTTTGTCAATTGTCCCACTTTGGTTTGAAATGTTGCACAACCCTCATGTTTCACATTTGGACTTTCAGATTGTCAGTGCCCTTTCATAAGGACAACTTTTGACATCATACCTAGATGTATATAACCTCAAGAAATTTTCCAAATTCTTGTCTAGTTAGTCTCATATCTTTGATTTTAGAAACCTCAAAGCACTTAAAACTCTCTCATCCTCCACTGAACCCAATATCATGTTTTGACATAAATCAAAAAGTTTAAAAAATTCTGATATTGAATCACACAAAATTTTGCTCTGACCTAGAATTGTCCAAAGCTTTGTTACTAATCCCTCTTCATGGGGTTCTCCATTTTTTGATATTTTCTACTCATAGTTATTGCAAAATAGGTCGATTTATCTCTAATAGTTTCATTTAAAATTCAATCTATAGTTTGTCCATTGAATTGTACAAATTTGCAAAATTGGTGTATCAAAGTCATTAGTTTCTTACGATAATCAAGTGCATTGTTGAGTTCCCAATATTGAGGAAACATAATAGACACAACTTCAAGTAGATGCTCACGAGGGAATTGATTTCTAATCTCTAAGGAAATAGAATAGGGGATTTCCTTCACAAAAGTAGTTACAACCTCAATGATCTTGCTAAAATATTCTCTTGTAACACTTACTTCTTTCTTCTTAGGGTTCTTTCCTAGTTCTATAACCATGGAAAGGTAGTGCATTGGTATCTCAAATCTATGTACACTAACACATAACTCCCCATTTGCATTGATTTGTAAAAAATATCATGATTGTTCAAATCTATTAGTATGTGCCACCTAAAAAAAAATCATCAGATAATGTTGGTTGAGATTGATAGAGATTATTGAGGGTCATGCATGTCAGTTTACATAACTTAGCATATTTTGTAATATACATGGCTCTTTCCTAGGATTTTTTCGCAAGAAGGTTCATTTTCTCTACTATGGGGAGAAGGCTTCCTAAGTTAAGGTTGTCTCTATATCACTTAACCTATAAATAAGATAAACAACTTTGTCTACTATGTGGTGATGTTCATACATTACTCCAGTCAAGGATTGATATTTTGAATAAACTCTTGATCCATTAGTCCATCCAAGGAGATCCATCTGGTATTAAAATCCTTAAGAAGTTTGTTCCCATTGATTATTCCATAAAAAAAATTAAAATTCCAAAATCGTTTGGGACTTCAATAGAAGTATGAGTAGAGTTCTCTAACTAAATCTTCAACATTTGTTACTAGCACATGCTTGCTCACAATTTTAAAAGCTAGATTCATTCTATGGGCCACACAACGAATGTCAGTCATGTATGGTGATAAAGAAGTTTGTAGCTTTACCCAAAGACCATTCCTATGATCTTGCATTACTAAAGCTCCATCTACTCCTACACATACCAATATTTTGGCTATTGTCAAGTATACCTCCATATTCAATTAAAGAACTCTTAACTAGTTGAAATATAGTTTCCACTATTGTACTCTTCATTTTAGTAAAAAATAGTAGATGAGGTTGGAAAATATGATTTCATATAGTATAAGCATCCATGCATACCCAAGACATATTATCTATTTCCATAACTTTGTCTAAAAACAATGCAATACAATTTGACTCTCTTATTTTTTCCTTTATATCTTGGTTTTCAACATCAACAAGACAACTTGCCCATTCCCATACACTATTTACTGACTAATTGTTGTTAAGATAGTTAAGAATTTTTAAAAAGTGTAATAAAGCACTCATTTATGGGTAGTCTATCATAGGACACCCTCTATTCAAAATATAAAAAAATATCACTTAAGTGCATAACTTTTTCTAGTTGTTCTATTGCCATTGCATTTCCAAAATAGCTTCAATAGAACCTTTACATTCAATAGGATTTTATTGTCTTTTCAAACATGCATTATATTCTAAGGCATTCTTAACATACTGACATTGCTCCTTTGTTTTCCATCTTATCACTAATTTCTCAATTTCATCTATGATTTGTTTTTTTGTAAACTTTACCTATATGATTCTCTATGCTGTCAAGTTTTAGTTGTAACCTCTTTTCCTGTTTATGTTTACAACTAAAAATCTTACATCTACATTCTATTTGGGGGTTACCTTTATTTAGATTCTCCACTGGTTTGATGAATGGATACTTTGATACCTAATAAATTTGAAAATTCTTTGACATATCCCACTCTTCACCCATTTTTTATTTGGATTTTCTTTTCCCCTTTTGTGCATCATCATCATCTACAACATTGTCACCCAAGATGATTATATCATTCATGTTACCCTAGGTATCTATAGAAAATCTTCTTCAAGTTCATCATTATCTGATATATTAGGTTCGCCACCTTCTTCAATATTCAATGCAAGTTATGAATCTTGTAGTTGTGATGTACTTTCATCTTTTTTACCACAAACATTGAAAAAGTATGAACTTAAGGTTCTGCATTTTTCTAGCCTTTCTTAGCCTTCGCTAAATTCAAGAGTCTTACCCTTATTTTTGTTTGACATTCTCAATGAAATAAAGGCTACAAAAAACTAACTATTTGTTTAAGAAGCAATAATAGACTATAGGATTCATTGGCCCTAAGGCCCACAATCTAGATGTCTGAGGTATCCCCACTCAATAAGAATAAACTAAAAATTGCAAGCACATTGAGATGAATACGATAATAACAATTCATAAAAATGATCACTTACCTTTAGATTCTTGGTGAGTAGCACTAGCAATTGATAATGCAACAGTGGTTGTTTCTATAGACACCTAAATTTGTCCACTTAACATTAATTAAATTTAATTTAATTAATGACCCCATATAACATTATGGTTAATTTTAATTAATTCTATTTGTTATATTCATCTATGTATTTAATTAAATTTATTTACTTAAATAAATTCACTACCTATACAGGCTACCCCTCCTAATGTATTAAATTAAATGTATTACATATTTCTCCATATTCCCCTTTAAAAAAAAAATTAAACTGATTGTAAGAAAGTGGTGCACTGGGCCAAGAGTTGTCCCCATAAGCCTCTCAAAACTAGAAAGGAGAATGCTCCTGCTCACCCTATTGTCGTGAATCCTAAAAGAGTTTGGAAAGTTAAGAACAAGGGTTCTGAAGTTTTTCGTGTTGCGTGATGTTCATGTGTCTTCTCATGTTCTTTGTGTCCTTTTATATCTCTCTTTGTTTCGTTTGATAACACTTGTTTTTATTTTGCCTTAGTTTTGGTATGTTGGTTTTGTGCCCTACGTTCCCTCTCTGTGTTTGGGGTTTGGTTTGCTTCCGGTCTGAGTCGCGCGTGTGATGGGAGAGCCGAATCATAATGGGGAGGAAGGGGAAATTATTATGGTTGATGCTAATGCAAATGGTGCCAAGGGTAATATTAATAATGCAAAAGGAGGTAGTGGTGATAATTCAAAAGAGAGGCTTTCTTACAAACAAGTGGTGGCCGAAAGTTCTCCAATTTTCTCAGCCAGTGCAAATTTTAATGGAGTTTTCCGCATATAGAATGTGGAACTAGTTCAGGGAGAATTGGGAGGAGGATGGGCCTCAACCGATGGAGGTGGACAGTCCGCTGGAGGAGATGCTAAGGATGGTGGAAATAGAGGAGAAAATGGTAGGCCTCCTTCTCTGGGTCTGAAAACCCTCTCTCTCTCTCCTAACGAAGACATGGTGAGTGCTATTAAATCTGAACAAAGTAGATTGAAAAGTATTGCTATTTTTTTTTTGTGCCTAGATAAAGAAGCAATGCCTTCTCGTAAATTTTTTGATGATTGGTTAGCGGCAGTTTGGGGTAAAAAACTTGGGATTTATGTGACTTATTGTAGAATGATACAGAAAGGGCTCTTTGTTGTCTTTCTTAAAAACCATAGCATGCAGGAGAGAGTGTTGGACAAAAGATTTTGGAATGTTGTTCACTCCATGTTTAGAGTTTATCTGTGGTATCCAAAAGGGAATTTTGAAAAAGTTGTGGCCAGGTCAACCCCTAATTGGGCTGAAATTAAAAATTTGCATGTAGAGTTTTGGCCTTTCATCTCTCAAATCTTGAAACCCCTGGGTACTGTGCTAAAAATTGAACAATCTCAAGTCACCCTTCCCCATTTGAATGCAAGGGTTATAGTTGCCCTAACACCAGAAGTTGACTTTCCAGACTGCATCTCTCTTGAGTTTGAAGGTGAACTATTTTGTTGGGAAGTTTCCCTATTAGGCAATCTTAATGCCTACTTCCATTGCAGATGCAATGGTCATACAAAAAAAAGAATGCCCGGCCCTTAAGCATTTGCAGAAAGAAAAAATTAATGTGATTAATAATTCAGATAAAAAGGAAGCAAACAACAATAAAGATAACAATCTTGTTAATGGAAAAAACTCTAATAAATTACCCATTAATCCTAATAAAGATCCTATTTCAGTTGACCCCATGCCCACAGAGAAGGTCCAAGCTGTTGTGAGCAAGTTTAATAAACCACCAAACCTTCTTACTAATAACATTTTTATCACTCTCTTGAACCCCCTCTTTGATGATGAATTTAAAGTTGTGCATGCTCAGAATCCTACAGAGGAGACTAATCCCCCTCCCCTAAGTACCCATCCTCCAATTTTGTTATCCCCAGATACCCCTCTTGATAGTTCAACCCCCCTCTTGTTGAATGCTTAGCAATTAGCGATCATCTCCATCAATGAGAGGGCCTCTAAACTCTAGCAGGATAGCAAAGGATTGCAACCCCTCTCTGCTAAACCAACTACCCCCCTGGATCCTTACAGATTGTAGTCTCTAGTAATGAAGGTTAGTTCATAGAGGTGGTTAGGAAGAAAAGGAAGATTGCAGATAGAAGCTCCCTATCTAATGGGAGTAGAGGAAAAACCTCCCTGACTATTTTAACAAATTGTGCAAAAGCACAACACCACCCCCCCCCCCCTCCCAAGTAATTCATGATGATGCACATCCATATTTGGAATGTTCATGGTTTGGAGATGTTTGATAGGAAGTATTTAGTTAGGAGATGGTGTAATCAGTTGAAGGATAATGATGTTATTTGCTTACAAGAGATTAAAGTTGTGGGTTTTCAAGCTCATACTACCCTGAAATTCTTGTGGGATAGAGCTATTGGCTTCCATTATAATCATGAAAGAGGTAAAGGAGGAGTTTCCATCCTCATACACCCTAAATGGCAAAGTCATATTGAAAATGATGGGTGTTCAACATGCCAAAGAGTTATTTGGATAACACTTAAATTTGGTGATAAGACATTTGGAATTTGCAATATATATGCAGCTAATAGTTATAGGAGAGAGCAGGACTTTGGGAATGGTGTTGCTTAAACCTACAAAAAATTCCTTGGCTTTTTGTAGGAGACTTTAATATGGTGGAACATAGATCAGAAAAAATAGGAGGGTTGGCACATTCTTGGAAAGGAAATGAGTTATTCTTTTGGCAAAAATTCAAAAGAAAATTTAACCTCCTCGATCCAATGGAACACATGCATGGTAAGTTCCCAGATATTTGGTTTACATGGTGTAATAACCAAAAAGGTAAACAGAGGGTATATTGTAGACTGGACAGATTCTATGGAGATACCTCTACCTTCTCTTTCATTCCAGAGCTTAATCATGCTCTTGTCATGGTTTGCCCTGTCTCCATTTCAGATCATTCACCTATCCAAACCTGCTTCAAGAGAGTTAACAATATTAACCTTGATGGAGATAGAAGTAGATAAAATACCTTTAAACTCAATATATCTCTCCTTGATGATCTAGACAATATAGATGTTATTAAAATGGTCACCAAGCTAAGAAAGCTTTGCAATCCCCTTGTAGATGCTATTATGTTATGGGATTTAATGGTAGATGCTTGGAAGAGTATTTTTCAAGTGATTGGCAAGAAATTGGCTATGGATAGGAATAAAGAAAAATCTTTCTGGCAAAACAAGTTGAATAACGTAGAGAAAGATCTTCAAAACAAAGGCAATAACCCTATATTGGAAGCACAACTAGCTAACACCAAACACAATTTAAGAATCATTTAGAGATATAAGATTCAAGGGCAGAGAATTAGAGCCAGAATGAACTGGATTAGTGAGGGTGATAAAGGTTTTGGATACTTTTTCAACATTATCAGAGCCAAGCAAAGAAGGGAGTTGATTAATGAAATCCAACTTGAGGGCAGGTCGACTAACAATCCAAAAGATATAAAATATGCCTTCCATCGGTTCTATAGTGACTTGTTTTCATCAGAAGTGTCTAGTGATAGCAATGAAGCTCTGGAATCTTGTATCAAGATTGTTCCTAGTAAAATTTTAGATAGTGATCAATCCAATCTCAACAAACCAATCTCCCTTGATGAGATCCTGGCTACTATCGATTCCTTTGCCAATGGGAAATCTCCAGGGCTAGATGGGCTCCCTGCAGAATTTTATAAGAGAAATAAAGATTGGGTAGGGCTTGAACTTCTGAAGGTTTATGAGGAGGCTTTCTCTAAAGGATCTCTATGTATTTCCATCAATAGAGGAGTTATTAAACATCTTCCCAAAGTAGGGGATAAAACCCTAGTGAAAAATTGGAGACCTATTACTTTGTTGAATCTCTCATATAAAATTTTGGCTAAAGTCCTTGCCAGAAGGATTGCCCCCCTTTTGAATAGATTTATATCTCCTACCCAAACAAGTTTTATTCAAGGGAGATATATATTGGAGAACCTTGTAACTAGCTAGGAAGCTATGCATTGGGCAAAAGTAGATGGATAGGAGGTGGCAATGGTGTTACTAGATTTTGAAAAAGCATATGACAGGATTGAATGGAACTTTGTACTTGGAATGCTAAAAGCTTTTGGCTTTCCAGTAATGTATTGTAAATGGATAGAACTGCTATTCAAAGATGCCTCCATAGTTTTTGATGTCAATGGATCCCTATCTGAACCTATTAGACTTCAGAGGTCTATCAAACAAGGATACCCAATAGCCCCCTCTCTATTTGTTATTGTTGTAGATGCTATATTTTATATTCTAAGGGCTCAGTCTTTGTGACCCTCGGTAAAGGTATTTCTCTTCCTAACAGTGAGGAATTAATAAATGTGCAATTTACAGATGACACATCTTCATTTCTAGGACTTTCTGAAGATAATTTTAATAATGCCATGGATAGAATTAATCTCTTTTGCAAGGCCTCAGGATCAAGAATTTCACCAAGAAAATCTACTATTTTGGGATGGTATAATGATCCACCTGACTGGTTAATTAACAAAGGATGGTAGTGGGCTAGCCCCAATAACATTGTCAGATACCTTGGTATTCCCTTTTCTGTAGAACCCAATCTTGGCAATATGTGGGACTAGATTTATGAGAAGATTAATAGAAAACACATTAAGTGGCAGACTCAGTCATTGTCCATTGTCAGTAGGTTGCAAGTTATTCAGAAAGTCCTCTCGGCACATCATATTTATTATGCCTCGACTTGGTTGTTTGCAAACTCCTAGGTTAACATGCTTGAAAGAATCTTTAGGGATTTCCTATGGTCTGATGGGAAAGGTATTAAGAAAAGACACTGTGTACAGTGGGAATGGTGTTGTCAAGAAAAAAGCCAAGGAGGTTTGGGGTTAAAAGACATTAAAGTCCATGGCTCTGTTCTTGCAGCTAAGTGGGTCCTCAAAGCATTATGGGGTAATGAGCCTTGGAAGATTTTGATTAGAAATAATATTGAAAGGTCAACCATAAGGAAAGGGAAACCGTGGAAAAATGTTCCAATTTGTGATATAGTTTTGGGGGATTTCAAAATGAAAATATTTGGTTCTAAAAATTTTCAAACTTTCTGGAAAGCTTGGATCTAGGTGAGACAGCTGATTCCAAAATGGGGAGCTGTAGGTGGCCCTCCATATTTTTTTGTGGGAGATAGATCTATTTGGTGGGGATTGTGCTATAATGGCAAACCTCTTGCACTCACTCAGAGTTGTTCTACAAAATTATGGAACTAGAAAGGGATCTTTGTGATACAGGACATCTTGGAGGATGGGAAATTAGGGTCGTGGGATTTTATTAGGTCTAAATTTAATATCCTTGAGTCTCAAAAGAAAACATATACTCTCATTAAGAAAGCAATTAATGGGAATATTAAAGGAGACATAATCAACATGATAGCATTTCTTAATAAGAGTAAATGGATAGATGGGACTTTGTTTTCAAAGACTACTACTAAGCAATTGTATCATAGCATGAAGAAAGAATCCTCTCTTATCACATGTGTTGCCCAGTGTTGGGGGAAAATTAACCCTTTTTCTGATTGGTTATTTTTCTTTGATTATTTTTGGAAAGGCAAAGCTGAACCTAAAAAGATCTGTTTTAAGTGGCTTCTCCTTATCAAAAAGCTTGTTGTTGGCCCTATTTTGTCCTCTATTGGTCTTGCTCCTGTCTTGTGTAGTCTTTGTAATTTTGTTGAAACTTTTGAACATTTATTCTTTGAATGTCTTTATGCTCGTAAGATCTGGTCTATTTTTCTTGGCTCACCTTGTTTGAGGAGTAATAATTATGTCATTTCTTGGAGTGAAATCCTTGCTAGTTATGTTGAAATGTTTGATTCTAGACTTAATAGATTATGGTTTACATTGACAATTGAAGTTCCGTGGACTCTTTGGAAGGACAGGAACAGAGAAGTTTTTCAGATGGAGAAAAGGAAGCCTACTTATTTTAATCTTAAACTCACCCACTTTAACATTATGTCATAGGTATCATTGGTGCTTAATATCATAAAGAGTGAGTTCATGAAGCTGGTACAGGAGGGCAATCTACTAGTAAGCAAAGATAAAGTGCAGGAAACACACTATGTTGTTGAATATCAAAGTTTCCTTGCCCCCACTGAGGTGGAGGATTTGAACAATCTTCTACAAAACTGCCATGTAGATTCTAGGCTCCAAGTGGACACTGCTACTGCCACCAATTTGTAGGGAAGGCTATCAGGATGGGACACAAACATCAATCTTGAACAGGAAAATGATCAAAATGCTCAAAATAAAATTACAGGGGTATCAAGGGACACAACCAGTCACTCTGATAGCTGGGAATAGTTAGCAATTATAAGTTTTAGCACCTCTCTTGAACAAGTATTCTAGACCTAGTTAGCTCTATAAGCGGTTAATTTCACTCCCCCAATTTTGTAACTATATATGTTATGGGCTTGTGAATAGTAATCTCCTTTTCAGACTCTTAACCATGATGTTATACTTGTAAATTTTGATAAGCAATCTTAATAGAAAAAATAAATTATTTATTTATTCTTCCATATGTTTTATTTCTACTAAACCATGATTAAATTTAATTTAATTTAATATAATCTTAAACCTAACCTAGATGCTACCTTACACACATCACTTTCTATCTAATTAGCCTATTTATTAATTAAATAAGGTTAATTAAACTAATTTTCATCTTCCTACACAAATTAGTCATAATTATTTGCTCACTCATGTGTGAACAAATAATTTAAAATTCATCTTTTCAAAATTTGCTAAAAAAAAGCCTAAACAAGGCTTCTTAAAAAAATTTATGACACCTCTTACACTTTCCAAAAGTGTGAAATTTGACTTTCTCTTACACATCTCTTACACACACTTACAAATGTGTACTTTGAGTACACATTAATCCTTCACATCCCAAGTTGCTCACACATGTGTGAGCAAGTCTTAGACTTTGCATGACATATGTGTCTCCTTGGTGGAACCTATGTAGATGCCACATAGATGCCACCTCACCCCATCCCTCCAAAATGTTATAAATATGACCCTTGCCTCAAGCAAATCATCCATCATTTTGCATATTAGAATTATTATGCTACTTTGCGCTTAGAGTTTTCTTTCTTGCATTTGGAGTTTTTTACTAACCATTTGGTAGTTGTTAGCTTTCATTGTAGAATTAAAACAGGGTTCCATTAATAATAGCTTCATTTTTTTTCTTAGTTTTCATGCCATACGAGCTTGAAGGTTTCTTCCATAGCTCCTCCTTGAGCCTCTTTCGCTTCTTGTATTGAATACTTAAGGGTTGCTTCCATAGCTTCCCCTTGAGTAGTTCAATATTTTCTTCAATCGATCTTGCATTCAATAGCCGAATTTATATTTTTGTTGGGAGAACACACCCACAAACTCTCTAAGAACTTAAATCAAGCAAGTCTTGGGTGCACTTGCTTCATGATCATATGAGGTTATGTGGAGAGTAGTGTAGGAATAAGGTTAAACATGATTTCTTTGTTAGTTTAAGATCTTTAATATGCATATGTCTAACTAACATTTGAGTGTTTATGCTTTCTCCACACATGTCACTTTTCCACATATACATTCTGGCATGCCTAGTGGGACCCACATTCTGATTATCTAACCTCTTTTCTTGGTTTTGTGAAAAGTTTATCTAAAATTTATAGATAGGCATCTCCGCATGTACATAGGAATATCTTCTTGTTGATAGATGTCTTTGCTACATAGGCATCTATGTCTATACATAGGTGTCTCTGCCTACAGACAAATGCCTCTACCAAAAAGGGATATTTCTTACCATTGATCTTGTTTAAATAAAAAAAAGTTTGCATTTTAATCACATTAAGGCTAATAATTGTTGAATATCATCATTAAAACACTTTATTATATCTGCAAATGAAGAGAAACACATAAAAATAAGAAAATATTTGTTTTTATTTCCTTTTTGTGCATATAGGTGTCTCTACCTGTACACATGCATCTCTGCTAGAAAGGGAGTTTCTCTTTCACATTAGCCTTTTTAGTTGATTAAGTAAAGTTTTGTGGCATATTAAGGTTAAAACCTTATGCATTTACAAGTTAATGTGAGTATAAAATCTTAAAAAATTATAGTTGGTATTTCCTTGTTGTACAAATAGGTGTCTCTTCTTGATAGGTGTCTCTGTATGTACACAAGCATCTCTACACATGTGTCTCTGCCTGTACATAGGCTTCTCTGAATAGGTGTCTCTACCTGTAGACAAGCATCTCTGACAGATAAGCGTCTCTGCCTAGACACATGTGTCTCTTCTTGTTTTTAGCTCTTGTCCATAATATCTTGCATTTTGAGGTTGTTGATCTAGGTTTTTTGAAAGCTACTAATAGTTTCTACCTTCTAACACTGATTTTGTAGAACGATTGGCCAAGATTTGAATATTTTGAGACTACTAACTTGTTTTTTTTGCAGGACATTGTTAGAAGACCAAACATATTGAACTACTCACCAAGGTTATTTTGTAGGTTCCCAAGGAGATTCAACCAAACATTGTGTTTTCTTAATGATTTCTTATGCACATAGCATTATTTAGGAAGTTTATTTTTTATAATGATTCACTATCTAGGGGGGTATGCTCTTTTCTCCAAGTGGGAAAAATAGAAACCTAGAACCTTTTGAATTGTTATCTTAAAGAAACTTGGAATTGATCAATTGTTTGGTGTGTTTGTGAGAAAAATTTGTTGGATAGGAGAGTATACTCTTTTCCCCTTGATGGAAAAATAAAAATCTAGACTCCTTTTGTGGCCAATCCATATGTTCTTTCATTAAACCTTTAGAGAGCCTTTCAATTGAGGAAAAAATCTCCCAGGAATGACTCAAAGTGGGGACAAGAAAACACCAGCTCTTCCACCCACTATAAATATACGCTTCCTTGAGATTAAAGTCTCAAAAGACATGGTTAATTCTATGTTTATACTTTTGTGTTCGCATATGCTTCATCACATGTAGGGCTGAGTGGACTAAATCCTTCTTGCAGGACTACATTAGTTGAAGTACTTGTAGGGCTATAGGCCTCAATCTCACAAGTCAGGACTAGAGGGGATGATCATGAACATATGCCTTGACTAGAAGATGTAGAGTAGTGGCCTCCTAGTTCACCTTTGAAAGGTTGATAATCTATTTTCAAGGAGAATTGTAATCTCCCCAAGACACTCACCATATCAAGCCCCCATCAATGTTAACACTTTGATAATATGACATCATGACTTGAGCCATTGCATGCTTGGTGATGATTGTATTCTGAGGAGTTGTTGGGTGTGTTCCTAAGTCAGTGAGAAAAGATTTTTAGTCTCAACCAATCTCCTTCTAGGGATAAAAAGTGTGCTTGTTACTTTTTAGTGCAAAATAAACCCATAAACTTGAATCCCACGAGGTTTCTTTGTCCCTTGCAGGACTGTTTTCGACAAATGTACTTGTAATCCAAATGTTTGATATATGCATGAAATAAGTTCTTTCCAAGAACATTCTTTGATCTTTCAAGATATTGCCTTCCTAATTTTTGTCATCACATTCTATATCATGTTTTTCTTCTTTTTAAGCCATGACTGATGGTGTGAAAGTTGAGAAGGTAAAACTTCCAGTTCTTGAAGTCTACAAAGAAAAGAAGATCATTGATAAAAAGGCTAGAGTTAACAAATCCTATTTGAAATCTATCCAAAAGACTCTTGAAGCCAGTGAAAAGTTTCATAAAACCAGCTATAACAATCAGTCACTAATTTTGTTGCCAAGAACAAAGTGAACATGGCCTTCATCACTTGGGAATCTTATGATTAAGTACATTTGACCTTCATCCTTCTTCAAATCACTCATCATTCCTCATCCTTAATCAAATCTTCCTTCATCCACATTTCAAACTATTAGGAGCATTAATCAAAACCTTGGAATTCAAATCAAAATCAAATCAATCCCTCTTTCACACCTTAATCAAGCAATAGGGTGAAAGAATCAATCCAATAGTGTCAAATAGACCTTTAATCAAAGAAAACATTAATCCCTTTCTACTTTGAGAATTGAGTCTTTCTGTAGTAGGTTTAATCCAATCCTATTTTGTTTGGGGATCATTAGTCTATCACCCAAATAAGAGAAGATTTTAAATCAAATCCAATCCTTTTTTTGCACAATCACAAGGTCTTGTTTCACCTAGATTTGTTCCAAACCTTTAAATCAAATCAATCTTTGAGGCTTAGTTCCTCTCCAATCCAATCAATCAAATCAAAACAAATCAATCATTGAGGCTTAGTTTCTCTCAAATCAAATCCAATCAATCCCTGAGGCTTAGTCCTCTTAATCCAATTCAAATCCTAGTCCAAGTTGATCCTAATATGATAATTCATTTCTTCCTCTCATCATCTTCCATCAATATTTCAACATTATTCAATACCATCCAAGGTCACTCGTGCATGGTACTTACCAAATCTCAAGCCAAGATTAGAAAAGAATATCTCACCATGAATAATGATCAAGAAACCATTTATCCTAACAACATGAGTCTAGTGGAAGATTTAATCCAAGAAAACAATTTTAATATCTTCCTAAATCTTATTCAAATAGGAATCACACTCATTGATAATTTTGATGAGACCCTTCTTGAGAACAATCTAATTTGAACTAACAAAGGAAAGTTCATTCTCTTTATGCCTTCAACATTTGATAACATGAATCAACCTTCCAATCATATCCTTGAAAAAATATAATAGCTTCTAAATATGCCCAACTAAAATTATAATAAAAATAATGGAGCTAACAATAATGACATGAACAGAGGCCACAAACATGAACATCCACCAGGGTCATTGGGATGACTCTCTGCTTTAATTTTCTCTAAACCTAGTGGGGTCTTGAAGAATAAAAATTCTTCACATACAAACAACAACAACCTTCCTCCTGGTGGACATAACATGAATCCTCCACCTCTAGGGGGACATAACACATCATTTGGGGGAGGAACGAATCAAGGCCATACAATCATCAACAATTATCCTCTTGAGTCAGTGCAACATATCAATGAGCTTAAGAGCATGATGAAAACTATGCAAAAAGGTGGGAAGAAGTAATTTTCTTTCAAATAAATATGTCCTTATCCATTTGATTAATCAATTAGCGTTTAACCATTCCCCACCAATTTTGAGATTCCTAAATTTGATATATACAAGGGAGAATCATGCCTTGTACAACATCTTAAAGAATTCTATGTAGCAGCTCAAGAAGTCCCCCATAAAGATAATTTCCTTCAAAGACTCTTTACTAGGAGTCTTGGCGGCCTTGCCCTTGAATGGCTAATGAATCTTGTTCCTAGCTCTATATCAACATTCCTTGATCTTGCTGAGAAGTTTGTTGCACAATAATCTTAAAACATCGAACACCAAGAGTCACTTAGTGACTTATTCAACACAAAGAAAAGAAATGGGGAAACCTTTGCCAACTTCCTTCAAAGATGGTGACATCTTGCAAATTGTATGCCTTGGAAAATTCCAAATTCACACCTCGTCAATATTTTCACTAAGAATCTAGTTACAAAAATGTCATTCCAAACGAAAATGGTTGTCCTAGACTCATTTGAGGCACTCATTAAAAAGGGGAAATCTATTGAAAGAATCTAGTTATAGAAATGTCATTCCAAATGAAAATGGTTTCCCCAGATTCATTTGAGGCACTCATTAAAAAGGGGAAATCTATTGAAATAATCTAGTTATAGAAATGTCATTCCAAATGAAAATGGCTTCCCAAACTCATCTGAGGCACTCATTAAAAAGGGGAAATCTATTGAAGATGGAATTTCAATGAAAGGGACCATTAAAGATTATCCCTCTAATTTATCTAACAACACCAATGATAAGCCCAAGTTCTAGTCCAAGAACAAGGGTGTTGTTAATGATGGAGTGACAAATGTTAAGAATGTCCAAAATGTTCAAGCATCCAATAATAACAACCAAGGAAATCAAAATAGCAATAATCTGAACAATCGTAATCTAAACAATAACTCAAGAAATCAAGGTAATCAAACCAATCAAAATCAAAATCAAGGATTTGGTTATCAAGGTTCCCTGTTCTCACTTTAAAATGACAACAACAACAACAATACACCACCGCAACAATGATAATTTACATAGCTAGTGAACTCCCTGGATGTCATCTTTCGACATCTAGTCAATTAAGGGATGATGGTATATCCTAAAACAAGGCTTTTGATGATAATCAATCAAAACCAAACTGGTATAAGGATAATGAATGCTTTGATTATCATCACATCAAAGGGAATGAAATCAAGAAATACATTAAATTTTTCCATTTTGTCCAAGATTTGATCGACAATGGAAAGATCGAGGTAGAAGGTCTGAATGCCTCTGGCTCCAATGCCCAATTTAAAATGTATTCTAAGCCTTTTCCAGAACACAATCAAAACAATGTCTCATCATCCAAAGGCTTCCCCTACGATTAAACCACCAACAAGATCTTAGGAGATCAACGCACTTGTGGTAGCCTAAAGGAAAAGGATGTATGTGGCTTTGACTCATTGTGTGGCCACATTGAATAATTTAAATCCCATGTGAACACGCTAACTCTAAAGAGTACTGATTAAAATGTCACCACCTCTCGTCCTTGAGTCACAGTATAAGCCATTGTAAATCCACCTGCTACAGATCCACCTATTGCACCATCAACATCAACACAACCCACATCACATTATGACCTTCTTTTCCAGTTGAAGAAGACTCATGCACAAATATCCATCCTAGAGATTCTCTATACATCCCCTATCCACAAGGAAGTCCTTGAAAATGCCCTGAATAAGTCTCGTGTTCTAGAAAATATCAATACATCTTATTTCCAAGCAATGATCATAAATTTAGCCGCCCAACAATACCTAGTATTTAGGGACAAAGATTTCCAAGGTCCTGATCCTCACCACAATAAACCCCTGCATATCGAAGTCACCATCCATAATACCCGAATAAAAAGAGTCCTCATAGACAATGGATCCGGTCTAAATTTGTGCACTTTAAGTATGATCCATAACATAGGTCTTTCTGAGGACCTTATTGATGTAAATAAGAGAATCACAATAAAATCACATGACATTAGAGAAAGGGTGAGTAAAGGTCTCATTTCACTCCCCTTACAAGTGGGCCCAACCCTCATTGAAAGAATTTGTTAGGTGCTAGACTTAGGTCTACCCTATAATATTATTTTGGGTAGATCATCAATACATGCTAGATTTGAGGTGTCCCATCCAGATTTCATCAATGTTTAAATTTCCCACACCATGGGGCCAAAATAGCAATCCCTAGAGATCATGAACCCAAAAAATATTGCAAAAGGATGGAAGGTAAGCAATCAAATTACTACCTGTTGAACAAATATGTTTGTCCTGTTGAACAAGAAACTCCTGTCCAACCCACTTCTTCTGAAGATAAGGAAAAGATGTCTAACCAAACTAAAGGAAAGGAACAAGTTACTCAAGAGAAGAACATTGAGTCTAAAAAGAAGGTCCAATTCACAAATCAAGGTATGGGGGAGTATAAATTCACAAATGCCATGTGTATTGGTCAGCTCCCCCTCTCCCCCAAGTCCTATGGTAAACCTTCACAACTCTTCCCTAAGGGAGATAAGGAAATCATGAAATGCAAGAAGACAACATTTGAACACTGGGGGTCCCTTTTAGATGAACACATGGAACATAATGTCCAATCCTGATTATTTGATGATGATGAAGATAAACCTATGGATAGCCCTAAGGGGAAATATGTTAAGGCCACTCCCATTGTTCAAAGCATGGAATATCATGGTACTGGCCTTGGAGAAAAATAAACTAGAAGGAGAACTCTCATTAAAGCAACTGGATATTCTCGCGGAAAAGGATTGGGTTCCATAGAGACTAAGAGACCCTTTGCCAAGAACTATCATGTGAATGAATCTGATTTAGACACCGACAAAGAGTTCTTCGAAGTCCCTTTCCAATACATTGAAGATGATCTCGACACCCGTATCCTCCATATCACCCAATCAAAACTTTCCTCATCTAATCTTCCCTCACCAACCCTAAGTTAATTTATTGGGACCAACAAGATTCACCACTTGCCTTAGATGTATGTGATTTAGATGAGGACATTCTAGCACTTTTTGGACTAAGGAATCTCCTAGACAATGAGCATCATATCCACCACTACGAGCAAGCCTACTTCGGTAGCCAAGTCAACTCCTTTAGTCGCAAAAGTGAAGAAGAAGTTAAAAATCCAAAAAATGATAAAACATCTTTGGGTGAAAACCTTTTTGAGACACCTCTGGATGAAGAAAAAGATAAAATAAAGGACATGTCCTCTAGTGAAAACCTTTCTGAGGTGCTAGAGGAGGGGGATGTTGAATTGCCTTTTATATCATTGCCGCTAGAAAAATATTCTATTCTCATAGAAGATATAATAGCTATTAGTCTTGGTACTGAAGAGGATCCAAAGATCACATACATTACAGCTTCCCTTAATGAGCAAGAAAAAGAAGTCATGACTACATTTTTAAAGAAGGCACAAATCAACTTTGCATGGACTTACAAAGATATGTCTGGGCTAGATACTAATCTAGTTGTACATCCAAAAATCAAACTTGTAAAGAAAAAATCATGCAAGATGCATCCACAAGTGGCACTCTTAGTCAAGGTTGAACTACAAAAGATGCTTGAAGTAGAATTTATCAAACCCATAGATTATCCTGAGTGGGTCTCCAACATTGTAGTAGTAGGTAAACCCTCTAGGGGCATCCAGATATGTACTTATTTTAGAGACCTTAATCTCACATGTCCTAAGGATAATTTTCCACTTCCTAATATTGACATCATAGTGGATTTGACTATTGGGCATGCGACGTTGTCCCTTATGGATGGATTTTCTAGATACAATCAGATTTGTATAGCACTGGAGGACCATAACAAAAATGCATTCACCACACCTTGGGGTACGTTTGGTTACCAGCTCATGCCCTTCGATCTAAAAAATACAGGTGCCACATATTAGAGAGCCATGACAACTATCTTCCATGATCTCCTTCATGTAATTATGGAAGACCGTGTGGATAATATTCTAGGAAAATCCAAGACATGAGAATCACATATTACTATCCTTACCAAAATCTTTAACAAATTGGAGAAGTACAAGGTTCGACTAAATCCTAAGAAATGTGTCTTTGGTGTATAATCAGGCAAGTTGTTAGGCTACATTGTCTCTTGTAGAGGAATAAAAGTGGATCCTAAAAAGGTGAAAGACATCTTGGAAATGCCACCTCCTAAGACTCTAAAACAATTATGGAGCTTACAAGGAAAAATTTAGTCCATTCGAAGATTTGTGTCATAATTGGTAGACAAAGTGCATCCTTTCTCCCACCTGCTGAGAAAGGATATGAAATTCATTTGGGATTTATTATGTCAAAATGCCTTTGAACAACTCAAGGAATATCTAGCTACTACACCAATGTTGGTCTCGCATGTTCTAGGTCAGCCTTTGATCTTATACATTTCAACAACTACATTAGCACTAGGTGCTCTCCTAGCACAATTAGACAAAAATGGAAAGGAGTGTGCCATCTACCACCTTAGTAGAACTTTAGTAGGCTATGAGCTCAACTATATGACTATTGAGAGAGATTTCCTAGATATAGTCTTTTGCACATAGAAGCTACGTCATTACATGCTCAATCATAAGATACAACTAATAGCAAAGATTGACCCACTCAAGTATTTGTTATCTAAAGCCACTCTGATGGGCCGCATATCAAAATGGGTCATGATACTTAGTGAGTTTGATATTGTGTACATAGAACGCAAGGCAATCAAAGGGAAAATAATCATAGATTAACTTGTAAAGGCTCCCATTCTAGGAGATCATCCTATTATCTAATTTCCCAGATGAAACCATCATGATTGTCACCCCTAACATTCAGTGGAAGCTCAATTTTGATGGATCTTTAACTCAAAAACAATCAGGGGTAGGTATTCTATTTAATACACCACAAGGGGATTTGATCCCTAAATCATACAAATTGACATTTGTATGTACCAATAACATAGTAGAATATGAGGCCTTGGTCATTGAGCTTTGCCAAGCTGTCAGATGGAAGATCACAAGTTTGCCTATTTTTGGTGACTCCTGATTGGTTATCAATCAAGTAACTGATGAGATTCACACAAAGGATGATAAGTTTCTTCCTTACCTTTGCATGGTCGAAGATCTCAAGCAACATTTTACAAGCATCAAATTCTAGTAGATCCATAGAGAAAACAATAAAGCAACCAACACCATGGCTACCATTGGTTCCCTGGTATCCATGCCAAAGACAAGTACACAATGCAAATTTCTTATCAAGAATCTCATGGTCCCTGCCTATGACAAGCCAAATTTTGTGATGGTGTGTGAAATTGTTGGTCCTAAATCACCATGGTACCAAGAAATATTTTCCTACCTTCATGATAAGATCATCCCCCTCACCCTTACGCCTAACCAACATAAAACCTTCATCTATCGTGCATCTTGCTATACAATCCTTGGAGACACCTATTCCAAAAATACTTTGATGGATCTCTTCTTCAATATCTAAATACTGAGGAAGCACAAACAACCTTAGAAGAGGTACATCAAGGAATGCATGGAGCCCATTCCAATGGTCTCACCTTAGCAAAGAAGTTTCTATGCACTGGATACTACTGGTTAATAATGGAGCAAGATGCTTATCACTTTGTAAAGAAATGTGTTCCTTGCAAACAAAATGATGATTTGATACACACACCTAATCAGTCCCTCCAACCCACCATCACACCTTGGCCTTTCTCATGCTAGGGTTTTGACCTTGTGGGTTAGATATTCCCCAACTTTTCCAGAGGCCACAAGTATAGCCTAGCTACCACAAAATATTTTACCAAGTGGGTCGAAGCAATCCCCCTCACCTATACTACTGATAAACAAATTTTCAAGTTCATTCTGAACTATATCATTTATCGCTATGGCATCCCAAAAGAGCTCCATACTGATAATGAATCAGCCTTTAAGATTAAAGATGTCACAAACCTCTATAAGAAATTTGGTACTAACCAACATTGCTCATCCAAATATTTCCTGCAGGGAAATGATCAAGTTGAGGCTACAAATAAAACCATATTGAAAATTCTCAAGAAGACTATTGATGACATTGGTCATGATTGGCACCTACAACTCAATCCTTTCCTCTTGGCCTACCACACGTCCATTCGTACTCCCACTAGTGCCACTCCATTCACCCTTGTCTATGGTTCTAAGGTTGTCCTTTCCATCAAAATTGAGCTCCCTTCCCTTAGGATTTCTCTTAATAACCTGATATCTGAAGAAGACTACTGAATTGCCCACTTGCAAGAGCTGCAAATCCTTAATGAGAGACACCTCAATGCCATCAACCACCTTTGTGTGTATCAAAATTATCTGCACTTACAATTCAATGGGAAGATCAAACCTCATGAGTTTGAGGTTGGTGATTTGGTCCTATAGCACAACATGAAGAATCTCTAGAGTCGAGAAAAGAAAGGAAAGATTGAACTCAATTGGTTGGGTCTATTTGTTGTTATTGCCAAGTTTAGTTATGGAGCATATCAAATAGAAACACTTGATGGAGATCCACTCCCTGATCCTATAAATATTCTGCATCTAAAATACTTTTATGCGTAGGCTAGCATTCAATTGTTGTATAGTGTTTATTCAACAAAAAATCTTAAAAACAAAAAAAAAAGTCCTAAAAAAATCCTAAAAACCATAAAAAGTGTTAAAGTAAAAAAATTCCAAAAATAATACATATGATCCTAAAAAACCTAAAAATTTGAAAAGCAGAAAATCCCTAAACAGTAGAAAAAGTTCTTTAAAAAAATCATTGTCTTGGTGAAAACTTGGTAAACAAGCACCTTGAAAAAAAGGGGGGGGGGGGGGGGGGAGAATAAAATCATCCAATAGTGAAAACTTAGCAAACAAGTACTCTGGACAAGTACTATGGTGAAAACCTGTTTCAATAAAAATGGTAGCAGATTTGGATCCATTGTCATCTCTTTCTCATTGTACATATCCATCCTCATCCCAGTCCTAGTCCAATTTCTGGTCCTTGTTCCCCATGTCGCAATAAAGATCCAAGAAAAATCTCAGCAAGTTGAGCTTAACCCCATCACACTGAGCTTTTCCCAGACACAATGATTGCAGAAGTGCGTATCAAAATCAACATTGAGATCGAATCTCTAAGTTATTTTTCCTTTCACATCTATTGCCAATGAATACCCATCTTTATCAATCAATCAATCTTTGCCCTACAGGATGCGTCCTTCCTCCGTCAGCTCAAATCTAACCCATCAATCCTATCTTATTCATGGCAAGAACTGTGGACCAAATGACTACTTGGTCATGAGGCCTTCTTTGTTGATCTTATCTTTTTGTGTCAGTGGATCCTACTCATTATTGCCTCGATCTTTCATATCTTGGTATATTGTGAATGGTGAAACTAGATACATGTGCCATTTTTCATATGATCTATTTGTTGATACTTCAAGAATATTCTTGTTAATTTATAAGTTATGGTTATGCATATCTTACAAAGGGCAACAAGTTAGCACACTTACATCCCTTAAAAGACTTGGGTGTGCCTAGACCTCTCCAATATGATATGTCATTGGTTCCATCATAACTAGAAATTCTACATCTACATTCTTAAAGCTATCTAGTGCATCTGAGAGTCTAGTCCACACAAAGGAACAATGTCATCTATGCTTTTATAAAACATGATGCATACCTCATGTTGCAACATCAAACTATAGTGTTCTCTCTAACATAAACACAAGTGATCCCACTAAATCATATAGTCAGGTTGCATTATAGTTCAATTGCATATTAGTTAGTTTCTTTTTGCACTTTGTTTGAGACAAGGGTCCTATTTATTCACCTTCCCCTCCCCCTCCCTTAGTGGTTAGTTGATCCTATTGGTTATGTTGGATAGACAAAAATAAAAAAATAAAAATGGTTTCATCCTGAGTTCATTTTGTTATTGACATTTAGTTCCTAAATTCATTTAGTTCATTAATAATATTCATTTACATTAATTACTATTGTAATATATCTCATTAATCATTAAATACTAATTGCATGTCAAATATATCTCATTACTCAGTAAATATTAATTGCATATCAAATATATCTAATTAGCTATTAATCATTAAATATGCATTATATTTATCATTAATCATTAAGTAAGTATTAATCACCATTAATCATTACTCATTAGACATTCATTGCATATACCTATCCATAAACATCATATATGCACACTAATTCATTAATTTATCCCATCATGCATACATAGGACTTGCATCATAAACATATTAGAACATCATGTAGTGTAACTTTCACATAATTACATACATCTTGCATCACACATGTCAGTAACATAATCTAGAACTATGCATATAATAAAAGCCTCATAGTCCATCACATAAACCCATAAAATGTCTCCACAAAAAAAATAGATCATATAATGACATCATAGTACATCAATAAAATGATACATTAGGCACCTAAGTGTTGTTATGCATATGCATCTCATCCAAAACATCCCAAATATATATATATATATATATATATATATATATATATATATATATATATATATATATATATATATATATATATATATATATATATATATATATATATATATATATATATATATATATATATATATATATATATATATATATATATATATATATATAATCCACTAGATCAAGTGACCCCTAGGAAGATGTCCTTATTGTCCTGTCCTCCCCCTATGAATCTCATGTAGCTGGCCCCCTGCTCCTCTAGCACTATCAACTCATGTATCCTTGTCTCTTGGTAGCCTCATAGCTGCTAGACCTGATGACCCACCCCGGGTCCTCTTTGATAGTCCCCACTCTGAATAAGGTGGTTGTCTCTGTTCTGGAGGTATTGCCTAGTGATAGAGGTCCATATAGTAGGTCACCCCTCTCCCTACCCTCACCGCATCTCTCTGTGCATCCATGTTGGCTATCAGTAACTGCCCTACACTAGCTATAGTTGTTGCTCATCTCGCTATCTCCCACTCCCCTCAATATGTCTCTGTCTGTTTCTGCCATGTTTCCCTATCCTTCGTTAGCTATTGGGTGAGATGGTATGTCTGTCTCTGCATATCCTCTATCTTCTCTTGTAATCAAACTATCTCCCCTTATGTCCCCTCTGAACCTATACCAATCTCTATCATGGTGAATTCTTGTGTGTCCACTCATCCCTACAGTATGGATAGCTCTCACCACATGCTCTCTACCTAGGCCTCAACCATGTCTACTTTGTCCCTCTCTATTACTACCACTGCCTCTAATCATGTCACCTTAGTCTGAAGAATGAATATCTTCTCATGGCCCCTATCTCTCATCCTCTCCTAGTCCTCCTAGCCCCATATCCTCATCCTCTGATAGTGGTCCCTATCCTACCTCATCTCTATCCATCTACACTGCTCTTAGGGCATGAGGAATCCCCCTACAACTAGTCTCTGCACTATCCCTCTTCTGTGCTCTATAGCCCACCTCTATGTCCCGCACCTAAATCCTAGCACTGCTATTGATATGTCCTCTCCCTCATCTCTATCATCCTCCTCATCTCTCTCCTTGTCATCCTCCCCATCTCCCTCCCCACCATCCTCCTCATCCTCCTCCTCTAACTCTGTCTGCTCTCCTACCCCTCCTACTCTTGCCTCTGTCAGCCTCATTGACCTGTGCCTATCCCACCATGCTGCGTACTTAGTCATCACCCCTGCATCTTCCACTTGTCCATGTCCCTGTGTTTTTGTTTATGGTACCGACTATATACCTCTCCAAGTGCTCCTCACATTACGAAGATCTACTCCGATCTCCCATACTGACCCAATCTCTCTAGAGATGATACGACTTGGATAACTATCTAGAACAATACCTTACTTAAGGCCAAACTATCTGCAAACTCATGGAGACATGTACTTGGCTATCTGGAACATCATCCTCCTAATAAACCAATAGTTTGTTTGCACATATCCTAGATACTCTACATCTAGGTTATTGTCCTCTCTACCTGTTTGCTCATCCTAATAACTCCACACCTTGCAGCCTTTGTATGATGTCCACTTGAACCACCACAACTTGTCCAGAATCCTTTGTTAGGTCTCTACTGATCTCACATCTCCATACACCAATGGTGGTATATAACGAAAAATGAATGGCTCATATTGCTCTCATCTAACCTCTCTTGGCAATGGTCATACCACTACGATGTGATCCCAAGCCCAGACAAGAAGTAGTGTCACTCATGCTCCTATCATACGCTAGGTGCGACACACACACATATGGAGATCATAATATACTTGCACCAAGATCGAATAACAACAACAATACTATATCCCCTCCTCCTCCAACATCTGACTCAGCACCCTCGACCATCCAATCAAAAAACCATGCCCTGAATAGTTGGACATCAACCTCCCTCCTATCAATCCGACTAAATACAATGCTAGTCAAGGCAATCCTGCCTCCATCCCCCCTCACCATGACATCCATTGGTGATCAATGGGAAGTTAGTCTACCTGTCGCATGAAGCTCTCCTTCAAAAACTACTTTGTACTCTCCAGCTGATACTCAGACATCTCTCCCTTGATAGGTACTCGTAGAATCCTCCATACATCCAGTAACATTACAATCACCTTTATGGTCAGTAAGTGGAAGCTTGATGTGTTTGAATGCCATCTATTGATTAGAGAAGTTATGCGTGTATTATGCACTCTCAAGTGTGACTAATCATGCACACATTGTAGGTCGCATAGTGTCACCTATCCCCACTCCACATCAGTAAACTTTGCTCGCAATGCCATTGTCTCTGACCATCGCTCCTTCAACCTAATCCAATAGTCCACCTCCTGCACCTAGTCAAACCTGACACATTTATTGCCAGCCCTAGTCAGTACCCAAATCCTCATTCATCCCCCCCACTCATTCCACTCTTTGACAAGTAGCAGTGCCCATCCAAATGCTCCCCCCCTTAGTTTCCTTCTCCCATCTATCAATGGGTAGCCCCATTCCACCTTTGGGCGGGTGGGGCAGCCCATGAGTAGGCTTCCCCACCCTTTGGAAACAAAGATGCCCATCCACAAACGTGCGACTTCGTTCCCTCATGGGCGGGGCGAGGCACCTGCCCTATGGTGAGCAGAACTTCCCATCCAAGGATTGGCGACTCCGTGTTCTCTGAGGCTTGGTGGGGGTGCTCAACGACGGCTCTGCACTGCCTATCGACAGACGCCTCTAGTGTCTCTGCCATGCCCGTCCCCCTATTGTCTAAATTTCCAATCCACATTCTAAAAGTATGAAAATCATGCAAAAATCACCTAAAATTGACAACAAAGGTGGGTTCTCGAACTCACTGGATCCCCCCTATCCGCTGCCCACCGACAGACCCATACTCTCTCGCCCAGCTGCTGGCTATCTCATCGCCATTTCATTTTCTTCTCTTTTCCTCTCCTCTTCTCTCTTTCCTTGTAGTAAAAATGAATTCTTTTACCCCCCTTTTACCCTTTTATAAGGGGCTTTTTAAAGAGGTTCTTTTTTTACTTCTTTTTAACCCTCTTTTATAAAAAAAAAGTCATGCAAAGCCTTTTCCTCTCCTTTTTTTCATGAAAATTAGCTAAATTTTTTTATTTTGGCCTATTTTCTTGAGGGGACACATTCTCCTACTGACTTTTCCTCTATGCATCCCTTAGGTCTTGTTTTTCCCCTAAGGCATCTATGTTTTATTTTCTTTGACACGATGTCATTTTTCACACCGCATCAAAGAGGGGCAAAATGTAGACACCTAAATTTGTCCACTTAATATTAATTAAATTAAATTTAGTTAATGACCCCAAATAACATTATGGTTAATTTTAATTAATTATATTAATTATATTAATTATATTAATCTATCTATTTAATTATTTAATTAAATAAATTCACTATCTATAGTATTTAAATTAAATTAAAATAATACCCCTCTTAATGTATTAAATTTAACTTATTACATTTTTGTCCATATTCCCCTTTTAAATAAACTTTTAATTTATTTATTTCTCCACATATTTTATTTATACTAAACCATGATTAAATTAAATTTTATTTAATATAATGTTAAACCTAACCTAGATGCTACCCTACACACATTAGTTTCTATCTAATTAGCTCATTTATTAATTAACTAAGGTTAATTAAGCTAATTTTCATCTTCCTACACAAATTAGTCCTAATTATTTGCTAGAAGGTGAAAATTATTTATTAATTAACTAAGGTAATAATTTAAAATTCATCTTTTCAAAATTTGCTAAAATATGCCTAAACAAGGGTTCTTACAATTTTTTATGAAACCTCTTACACTTTCTAAAAGTGTGAAAATTGACTTTCTCTTACACACACTTACACATGTGTACTTGGAGTACACACTAATCCTTCACATCTCAAGTTGCTCACACATGTGTGAGCAAGTCTTCAACTTTACATGGCTTATGTGTCTCCTTGGTGGCACCTATGTGGATGCCACATAGATTCCACCTCACCCAACCCTCTAAAATCCTATGAATAGGACCCTTGCCTCAAGCAAATCATTCATCATTTTGCATATTAGAATTATTATGCTAGTTTGTGCTTAGAGTCTTTGTTCTTGCATTTAGAAGTTTTTTACTAACCATTTGGTAGTTGCTAGCTTTCATTGTAGATTTAAAACTTGGTTCCATTAATAATAGCTTAATTTGTTTTCTTAGTTTTCATGCCATATGAGCTTGAGGGTTGCTTCCATAGCTCCTCCTTGAGCCTCTTTGGCTTCTTGTATTGAATACTTGAGGGTTGCTTCCATAGCTTCTCCTTGAGTAGTTCAGTATTTGCTTCAATCTACCTTACATTCAATAGTGTGATTTATACTTGTGTTGGGAGAGCACACCCATAACCTCTCTTTAAAGAACTTAAATCAAGAAGTCTTGGGTGCACTTGCTTCATGCTCATCTGAGGTTATGTGGAGAGTAGTGTAGGAGTAAGGTTAAACATGATTTCTTTTTTAGTTTAAGATCTTTAATATGCACATGTCTAACTAACATTTGAGTGTTTATGATTGCTCCACACATGTAACTTTTCCACATATATAGTTTCTTATCTAAAACTTGGCTATTGATTCGAATTGAGAGTTTCATAACCAACCAAATTGTGTAAAAATAAATTTGAGCTTTGATTGCATTTATACCAATCCATATTTGGCAAATTCAATGATATTTTTTTTAATACAATTATTTGGCAAACCCCACTTAATTCTAACACGTCTTATGCAAATGTAGGGCGAGTCAAACCTCGACAAAACATATACGTTGTAATTTTCTAGGTGATTATGGACTGTCCATTGGAATGGACTTATAATAGAATTGGAAAAACCAGTCCTCCCACACGATTGAATGATTAATGGTATTGGTGAATATGGTTGTGAATTAAGACACGCAGAGAAAAATTAACTAGATCGTTTGGAAAATGTAGATTCTATTGGAAAAATATTTATATCGATACATAAATTAATTAAAATGATGGGAGAATTGAAGTGCATTTGACCAAATATTTAAAAAGTCAATGCGATTCGGGTACCCCGTTTGGTCCCACTTATTCTCCAATTTTTGAAATGGCGATACAAAATACTCAACAATTGGTGAATATTCACCACTAAAGTTTTCCCTATAGTTAAATTGTTTGTGTGCTTAAGGATTTTTGGAAGCTTATTATTCACCACATAAGCTTTCTTCTAGTGTTTAGAAGATTTTAATTGCTCAAATATATATCACTTTTTCTTAGTACATTAGATTAATGGTCAAGCAATAACAAATGTTCATTGGTTTGTTTTGCTAAGTGCATGGTTTCTAAAGGTACACCATTCTTTTTAAAATGAATATCTCTTGACATATTTTCCCTATTTTCTAAAAATATAAATATGCTTATAATATAATAATTTATCAAATACTATAATAAATAAATATGATATACTTTACATATATTCCTCTAATTCAAATATTTATTTAAATTAAATTGTTTGTGTGCTTGAAGATTTTTGGAAGCTTATTATTTGTTACAAAAGCTTTCTTTTAGTGTTTAGAAGATTTTTATTGGTCAAATACATATCACTTTTTCTTAGTACATTAGACTAATGGTCAAGCAATAATAGATGTTCATTGATTTGTTTTGCTAAATTCATGGTTTCTAAAAGTACACCACTCTTTTTTAAACGAGTATCTCTTAACACATTTTTCCTATATTTTTAAAATATAAATATACTAATAATATAATAATTTATCAAATACTATAATAAACAAATAAAAACACAATCAAATCTAGAAGCTTGAAGTTATCAATTAATGGATTGTGGAGAAATAATGAATTTAAATATGATATACTTTACCTTTATTCCTCTAATTCAAATATGATACATATGAGTTACCTTGAAAAATGTAGAGGATAAGAATATGATTCTTAGAAATAGAAAGGTTACTTAGGGGTACATATTTCTACTTAGATGTGTGTGTGTGAATTTTGTACCTGATCTGTAGACACAACACTTCAGTAAAACATTAGAGGTTAGCAAAAATGAAATCATGCAATGAATTGAAAGCTAAATTAACCAGGTGATTTATTGCCTTCTAATAGGTGCGAGTATGATGTTCTCAAATTGTTATCGAGATCAGTGACCTTGACGACACCTAAACGAAGGATTTGAATGCAAAACTGATATGAAATATGAATGCAATTAATCTATTTTTTTTATTTTCTATGCAATGATATGATGAAAACTGATATGAATCTATGATATGTAAAAATTGATATGCTATGACGATCTAACAAATGAAAACTAATATGATATGAAAAACTATGCAATGTTAATCTCACAAAGCTTGGATTCGCAAAGATGATTCTTTAGTGTCCAATTCAGCAGTGTGATTATGTAATTCTTGTGAATGATTTGTGAAGAGCTGAGCCTTGATTTTATAGAAATCCAGGGCTTTGAGGATCATGAAAGAAAGCCATAAATCACTCAAATAACTCAGGTTGATTTTTGAGTTATTTTTAAATAAAGGATATTTAACTCACAAAAACATGCAAAAGCAGAGTTCAACTCAAAATAGAGTTTAGCTTTAATTGATAATTGATAGTTGTCTGCTTTTCTTGATTGTGCATGTTTTATTTATGAATTAATTTAATAATAAAGTGATTTATTTCCAACTTAACTGATTTTGAAAAATAAAACAATTGGTTTATGGGTTAATCAACTATTTTTCAAACTTTTATTCAAAAACAATATTATTAAAAATTGACAACTTGCTTTAATTAATTAAATAAGAATTTAATCAATTATTCATAGGATTTTGGATTTATTGTCAAAATTAAATAATACAATTTAGGAATAAATATAATTAACTTCAATTAAATAATTAAGTGGCAGAATTAAATCTAATTAATTAAATATTGAGAATATTCAATTAATCAAACTTTAGGATAAATTGGATTTATCACCAAATAATCATTAAATTAAAGATAATTAAGATAAATTAGGAATATTACTAGGAATATTCCCCGATGCAAAATTTATGATAATCAATTAGGATTCGATGATGTTTAGATGTGCCTTAGGTTAGGACTTTGATGTCGATTTCATTCGATGTGTCGATGTAGGAGGTTAATGAACTTATAGCCCATTTTTGGGGTATTACATTTTGCCCCTCTTTGAATTGCTATGCGAAGCGCAGTGGTTCAAAGATAGTCTATGTATGATAGAGATATGAAACTGATTCGAAAGATATGATGATATTAGGTCCTGAATGACCAAAGATAATGTTAACTATAACAACAAATGAACCGATGAAACAAAAGCGTCAAAATGCATGATTCCGAACCTTATGATTGCGAAGAAGTGAGTGACTAATTCCAGACTCGATTGTCCTTAGAAGAATCACATAGGTATCACATCTGAACCCTTCAGTTACCGAAGAACCAAGGAAATAACACTAATGAACCGATAGTTACGAAAAACTGATACAGTTTACAAGATTAGGAGAATATTAGATTGATATGGATCTCAATGAATCTGATATGCCCCAAGCGATGATAGATTTGCCCCGAGTGATGAGGACTTTTTGATGAATCAGTAACTAGACGTGGTTGTTGTCTTGATTACTGAGGAAAGATATGATTTCCATAAAGATATGATTTCAAATTAGATTACAGACTTTGAATGATGTGCAATACCATGCCCCCTTTGGGATTAAAATTGAAATCTGATAGGAAAAGTCAACGTTAAATGGTTTAGAAGCATGTTAATTGATTTGAGAAGTGGTTAAACACATTCTACATCGTTTGGAGGTCCTGGAGACCAAGTTTGACTAGGTTTGACCATGAGGTGACCATGGTTGACCAAGTTGAAATTTTGATAGTTTGATGTAAGATAATCAGTTAAGTTGAATTCTAGATTTATGTGATGATCGAAGGTCGAATATGCAAGCAGTAGACCGTCTTGGGTCCAAAAATTTTAAATCGCGATTTTGACATAATAAATGATCTCAGATTTTGATTTTGATCCTGAAAATGGATTCAGAACGTCAAAATTAGCTAGGGGTGCAATTTTCATGGAAAACAGAGCACTTTTGAAAATTAGGTCAAAAGCTATATAAAGGCCAGAAGGGTCATTTTCAAATCATTTCAACCAGTTGACTTTTGAGATCTTGTGGAGCCCTTTGAGCAAGAAAATGGTAGAACAATGAGAACCAAAGGTACCTGTGAGTTCACATCGATTTGAGCGCAACCGGAGACATGATAGACCTCGACAGTATGGACATCCGGTATGTGGACCTCTGTGCCCCTCTGAAAATTCAAATTTTTCATGTTTTATAGCATTTAAAAAAAATTTGTACGCATTTTGCTTTTTGAATTTCGCATGTATGAAAACTCGTACGAGTCCCAACCTAGACTCGTACGACATTTGAATTCCATTTGCTTTGTCGTTTCATGACCCACCCAGTGTCGTATGAGAGGGACCCATGAGTCGTATGACATTTCATCGGGTCCCTTGAAACTCGTATGACTAAGCACCCAGTGTCGTATGACCATGGATTGTCGTATGGTCTATTGTAGAGTATCGTACGACTTTCGGTGCCAGTCTGGACTGTCGTATGACAAACAGTGAGCTAAAAACTGATATTTAGGTCAAAATTTTGACTTTTCTAATTGTTCTGCTTGATAACTAACCTTTTAACCTACCTTCTGAAGTACCAAATTGTCCAATTTCTACCTTATTAGCCTGTTGTTGAACCCAAGTTCTGATAGAATTTCCTATTTCTATATGATATAGGTGACATATCCAGATGTTCATGTCCGACATTCATACCCGGCAACCCAGAGATTATGTGTCTCACTTCCTGACCCTATGAGGGTTCATCTTGCTGCTTGTGGGTTTGAGTATTTGATCCATTTACTCGATATTAGGGTAAATCATGGCCTGTTGACTCCACTTATCGAGAGATTCCACTCTGAGACACAGACGTTTCATTTACCAACTGGAGAGATCACTGTGACTCTAGAGGATGTTTATAGGATACTACGCATTCCATTTCATAGCAGTTGGCGTCCTGAGTATGTGAGTACTAGGCAAACTGGTCTTCATGCCTGTAGGTGTCTGTTTGGGGATGATACACAGTTGACGGAGTCCATTTCCTAGGAGACCCTTTTACAGAGATATGGTCAGATGCACCGTTTAGAGTGCATTATTGTTGGGATGATTGGTGAGCTCATCATGTTGGGCCATCAGCAGAATGGTTTCTTGATGGGATGGGCCCCGATGGTAGTACTTATTATGGTGACTCCCAGTGAGCTTGCTTGGGGTCAGTGTCTTTTGGCACATATGTTTTCAGAGATGCACGAGGTTGTGTATCAGGATTGCAAGAGTTTCACTTTTGGAGCTCTTGTGTTATAGATATGGGCCTGGGAGCATATCCCAGTTTTGAGACCGGTTTTTCAAACACAGCGTCAGCCACAGGAGCCAGTGATATATACGTATGTTGGTTATGTTACACAAGTCCACATGGGTCATACTAAGTATTTTAGATGATGCTTGGATGATATGACATTTGTGCATTGGAGACCCTACTTGTAGATAGAGGCCTGGCCCACTGCAAGGGAGCAATATAGTTCTCTTTTTCAAAGTTGGGTACTCATTGGTCGTTCCTCCACTATTTTGGAGAGATTTTTGATTGCTAGAGTGTGGCATCAGTATGGACACAGACAGGATGCCCCACAGGAGTATACTATATATGCACGCATTGTTTGTGAGATTGGGCTCGGATGGACACAGAGGCTCACCTATTCTTTATGTTCAGAGGAGTACAACGCTATCATAGGTAGAGACTGGGACTACTGTCCATAGGTTGTTAATGCAGGGGTCACAGATGGATACATCTCTTGGCTAGCTGATCATCTTGTTCACAGATTCTCAGATCCTACTGAGTTGATACCCTCCATGGAGGAGGCGATGGATGTTACAGGTGCTCCCGCGGTACAGGGTCCGAGACCTCAGGCAGTGCATCCTACACCACCTAGACAGAGAGTTATGGCTCCCCTTCAGAGACCATCAAGACATATGAGGCCCCCTCGTCCTTCTACTTCTTCAGTAGGTACATCCATAGGTTCACAGAGATGGACCAAGGGTGAGAGAGGTACTTTGGGCGGTGTTGGTTCTATAGATGATGTCTTAGCAGTTGAGCAGTTTGCAGGTGGTGATGGAGATCCCTTACAGGAAGATACCACATTTGATCTAGGAGCTGAGGTTAGATGTCGTAAGGTGCATAGAGTAGATACCACTAATCAGCAGCCAAAGCAGCCAGCACAGGACACAGAGATGCCAGCAGCTGAGGCAGATCCTACTGTTCCTCTCACTTCATCAGAGACTATTAGAAGTCTCAGAGCTCAAGTTCGGGACCTGAAGGTACAAAGTGCTAGGTGGGAGGAGAGGTATCTAGAGGTAGATAGGCAACACACAGAGCTTCATGCAGAGTTTCATTTAGAGGTTCAGAGATTACAGACAAAGGTGACCCATCAGACTTCACGGGCTTCGTATTATGTGTCTGCCTATTATGTTGTTGTCCCTGCAACGCAGAGAGTACCCACTTATTCAGATTAAATGGCAACCTCAGAGGGAGCTAGGGCACCGAGAGTAGAGGTGATACTAGATGCACCACCCCCTCCTCCACCAAATGCGAAGGAGCATGCCGATAGTTGATTCCTGTTCTTATGTTTTGATATACTCTGTTCTTTTTTATCATTGATATATTGTTCTGACTCTGATAGCTCTCTGGAGCTCATTCTTTTGTATATTGTGCTAGTAGTGCACCCCTGACACATTTTGAGTTGATGATATATATGAGATCGATATTTTGGATCATGACTTCATTTGTACTTGTCATGTTTGGATTTATGATGATATCATGTTATGCTTATGCTATGAGTAGTGTAGAATGTATGTATGGATTAATGCAATACAATGATTTCTTTCATATGTATGGATGTTATGCAAATGTAATTGATTATGAAAAGATGTATGTATGATTTATGCTTATGCATTGGATGTAATGTAATGCAACAAATGGTAATGATATGGGATGTAAATGCAGCGATACACATGATATATTTTTGTAGGTTGATGAAGACAAGTACTCAGTCTTATGTCAAAAGGATGTTTAACCCAGGAGGGTTACTGCTTGTGGTTTGGTGAAGAGACCTTCAAGTGAGACTCAGCTCTTGTTAGATGTGAAGAATTGATATGAAAAATTGTTTAAGCGTTGAAGTGTTTCCAAACATTTGTGAGATCATGTAGACATGCAAAATGTAAAGAAACATGCAAAATGACATGCAACCTAAGACCTAGGACCTAGTCACTGATCATATGTCGATTTGTTATCATCATTGAACTTTTAGGTAACCGGATAAATCAATACAATGCCCACTAGCTATGAAACCATAGACATATGAATATCAATTTGTATACGTAGGAATCAATACAACACCCACTGATTAGGAAACCATGGATATATGAATATTGATTTTGTTTTCGGAATGTCGGATTAGATATAAGCACCAAGGCATAAATGCCAGGATGACCTGAATATCATGTCCATTTTGATATAGCAATTTGTATAAGCATCAAAACATAAACATTGTGATGACCAGAATATGCCTTGCGTTACAAACACATCAAACAGTCAAGAGATCATTCTAAATCCAATGTGAATTACCCGTAGTGACCTTTTATCGTTCACATCCTTAGGTAAGATCACATTTCACAATAGGAGAAAGAACTCACTTGAAAAGACAATAGTTAGATCAAACTTCCTTGAATTTTTCAGGTATCAATGGTCAAGGTACGTATGGCCATCCAATTCGAGATAGAGGCTCTTATAGTCGGACACCATTTCAATCTAGAATTTCCAAAGTTGTTAGATTTTCACATACAAGAAGAAAACAAAGAAAAGATTATGCCCCCAGTCATCACTCTCTAAATCCTATAAAGGACATCATCGAAGAGTTCGAAGGGACACTATGCAAAAATCTCAATGTGAATCAGTAAGCATACAAGGAGATAAAAGCATGTAAAAAGCATAGATTGTTTTTAGTTTGAGTTTGACGTTTGATGTTGATGCAAAATCCTTTCTGGAGACGAGACTGACTGACTCAAATGAAGCTTCAAAAGGACACTGACTAGATATGACACACCTAAGATACATTGGAGGCCATAGGATATGACATTGATTGCCCCCATGTTTGAACATGGATAGGATACAGACGCTTGAGCTGATTGGTGTACAGACTGACTTATTGAAAATAGGAATGCAGAAACAAACTGGGAGATATGTACAAACTAAAGCAAGACTGAAAGTTGGGAAAGACCAAGATTGCGCTGATAGATGGAGCATTTTGAAACAAGTGGCACCCATTTGCCGGGTTTCACCATCTTGGCAGAGATTCTATTTTTTCTACCAAGGCGCTTGTTTCTAGGTTTTCACCAAGGCACTTTTTCTTTTTCTCATTTTTTTGTATTTTTCATTTTTTCAATTTTTTTTGATATTTTTGATATTTTCAATTTTTTTTTTGTGAATCATCAAGGTGCCTATTGCTAGGTTTTCCCCAAGATGTTCATTTTTTTCAGGACTTTTTCCAGTTTTTAAGATTTTTTCAGGACATTTTACCATAGATTGAATGCCTCAGGCATAGAATTTCTTCAGATGGAGAATGTTGATTGGTTCTCGGAGTTGTTCTCCTTCAGTCATTGAGAGTTGATAGGCACCAGAGCCAAAAGTAGCAGTGATAAAAAAGGGACCCAGCTAGTTGGGTTCAAACTTCCCCTTGTGTTCTTGATGTGATTGATTTTTAGGATTTTCTCTCAAGACTAGATCACCAACCTGAAATTCTCTGTGTCTAACTTTCTTGTTGTAGCCTCTGGACATTCTCTTCTGATATACTCTAAGATGATCATACGCTGCTTGTCTGCGCTCATCTAGTAGTTCAAGTTCTTGCAACCTAGACACTCTATACTCATCATCAGTTACTAGACCATGCATTCTGATTCTTAGTGATGAGATTTCAACCTCAATAGGCAGTACCGCTTCAGACCCATAAACTAAAGCAAAAGGTGTAGCCCCAGTGGGCGTTCTGATACTTGTTCTGTAGGCCCAGAGAGCTGGATTGATCATGAGATGCCAGTCTCTTCCTATTTTATTAACTGTTTGGTGCAAGATTTTCAATAGATTTTTGTTAGAGGCCTCAGCTTGGCCATTCCCTTGAGGATAGTAGATAGAAGACCAATGTTGTGTGATCTTGAATTTGGCACATAGATCATCTAGGTCCTTGTTCTTGAATTGTCCACTGTTATCTGTGATTATGGAATGAGGTATCCCATATCTGCATATGATATAGTTCAATATGAACATAGATATTTACTTTCCAGTGGCTTGTGTCAAAGTGACTGCTTCTACCCATTTTGTAAAATAATCTGTAGCTGTGATTATATGGGTATGTCCATTAGAAGAGTGAGGATGAATCATCCCGATAAGATCAAATGCCCATTGATGGAAAGGCCATTGTGTTGTAAAGGGGATTAGATCCCTCCCTGGAGCATGAATTAGGTTGCCATGTACTTGACACTTTTGACAATTCTTAGCAAATTTGATAGCCTCTTTCTCCATTTCAGGCCAATAGTACCCAACCCTAATAAGTTTTCGAGCTAGTGTTAAACCGTTCGAGGGTGACCCACAAATACTATCATGGACTTCCTCTTACACACATTGAGACTCTTCCCATTCTAAACATCTAAGTAGTGTACCATCTAGACCTCGTTTGTACAGATCGTGACCAATGATGAAATATTGAGAGGCATTTTGGATAAGGTATCTCTTTTCATGGCAGTTGAAGGTATCGGGAATGATTTGGTCTTGGAGATAGGAAAATAGGTTTTTGTATCTGGATGAATCATGACCAACAACAGTGTAGATCATGTGGGTTTCGGGGGAATCATATGTAGGATAAGATAGTGCTTCCACCAGGAACTCGTAGCGTAGCTCATGTTCAAGCTGTTGTAATAAAGTAGATAGTGTTGCCATTGCATCGGTAGCCTTATTCTTCATTCTAGGAATTTTCTCAAATGTGATAGATATGAAATACTTCTTTAAATCATCTACCATTCTCTTGTAAGGAATGAGCTTTTCATCTTTAGTTTGGTACACATCATTGAATTGATGAATAACAAGTTGAGAGTCTCCATGAATGTGTAGCTCTGTCACTCTCCACTCAATTGCTAGTTTCATACCATTCAAAAGGGCTTCATATTCCGTAATATTGTTTGTGCAAGGAAACTTTAATCTGAATGCTTTTGGGATTGAGTATCCTTGAGGAGTTATGAACAATATGCCTGCTCCGGATCCATTCTGTGTATAGGAGCCATCAAAGAATAATTGTCATTCTCTAGAAGAAAGATGCATGATAGAGGAATCTAGAAATTCCATTTGTAGTGGTGTGTCATCAAACAATGGTGCTTCAGCCAATTGATCAACAATGACCTGTCCTTTTATAACTTTTCTCTCAACATATTCAATGTCAAATTCACTCAATAGCATGACCCATTTAGCTAATCTACCCATGAGGGCAGCTTTGCTTAGTAGGTACTTTAGTGGATCAATCTTGGCTACCAATTGAGTGGTATGCTCTAACATGTAGTGTCTCAGTTTCTGTGATGCAAAGATCATAGCTAGACAAGCTTTCTCAATCATTGAATAGTTCTTTTCATATGCCACCAATGTTCTACTGATGTAGTATATAGCTCTTTCCTTTTTATCTTCATCGCGTTGTGCTAGCAATGCCCCTAGTGATGTATCTATTGCGAAGACATATAAGATCAATGGCTTTCCATGAATAGGAGGCATCAAGATAGGTGAATTTGATAGATACTTCTTGATATGGTTAAAGTTGTTCTCACATTCTTCATTCCATGTAAAGGTCACACCTTTATGTAATGTTTTGTTAAAAGGCTGTGATATATCTGCTAGCTGTGATATGAATCTTCTGATAGATTGAACTGATATGCTATGATGATCTAACAAATGAAAACTAATATGATATGAAAAACTATGCAATGTCGATCTCACAAAGCTTGGACTCGTAAAGATGATTCTTCAGTCTCCAGTTCAACAACATGATTATGCAATTCTTGTGGATGATTTGTGAAGAGCTGAGCCTTGAGTTTATAGAAATCCAGGGCTTTGAGGATGCATGAAAGAAAGCCATAAATCACTCAAATAACTCAGGTTGATTTTTGAGTTATTTTTAAATAAAGGATATTTAACTCACAAAAACATGCAAAAGCAGAGTTCAACTCAAAATAGAGTTTAGCTTTAATTCTTAATTGATAGTTGTCTGCTTTTGTTGATTGTGCATGTTTTATTTATGAATTAATTTAATAATAAAGTGATTTATTTCCAACTTAATTGATTTTGAAAAATAAAACAATTGATTTATGGGTTAATCAACTATTTTTCAAACTTTTATTCAAAAACAATATTATTAAAAATTGACAACTTGCTTTAATTAATTAAATAAGAATTTAATCAATTATTCATAGGATTTTGGATTTATTGTCAAAATTAAATAATACAATTTAGGAATAAATATAATTAACTTCAATTAAATAATTAAGTGGCAGAATTAAATCTAATTAATTAAATATTGAGAATATTCAATTAATCAAACTTTAGGATAAATTGGATTTATCACCAAATAATCATAAAATTAAAGATAATTAAGATAAATTAAGAATATTACTAAGAATATTCCCCGATGCAGAATTTATGATAATCAATTAGGATTCGATGATGTTTAGATGTGCCTTAGGTTAGGACTTTGATGTCGATTTCATTCGATGTGTCGATGTAGGAGGTTAATGAACTTATAGCCCATTTTTGGGGTATTACAAGATGAAGATCTAACTTTTTCCCAACAAGAACAAAGGAAGGAGTGGGAAAAGGTAAAAATAACAAGAAACAAGGGGAAGTAGACATGGTTGAAGAATACAAAAGCTCAAATTAGTGAATGTTTCTTGAATGAGAAATAGGAATTAAGACTCCTACATGATTGCTTAAGTGTTGTGAGTTGGAGTTGCAAAGGTTATCCATGGAGAAGAGGTTGTGGGTGGGACCCATGATAGAGAGGAATGATATAATCATTCTTGTAGAAACACGTGAACATGGCAGTTGAAAGGTGCTAGATTGTAAAGGTTACAAGAAATTTTTAGTTTGAAACAAAGGGAATTAGACAAGTAAAGGTCATGGTGGAGTTACAATGCTTATACATAAGAAGTGGTACAATATTGTGAAATTTGAAAAGGAAGACCCAAATAAACAATAAATTTGGAAAACAATAGTGAATGAGATAACTTTCAGAGTGGTTGCTTGTTACTTTGTTGCAAAAAACTATAAGTTATATAAAAGAGGGAATTTAGATAATGAAGACTCATATGCATTATTGAAAAAAGATATTTCAGTGTTCAACACCCTAGGGGACATAATGTTATTGGGGGAATTCAATGCTATGACAACTAATAATCAATCATTACAGTTGAGTAGTAGTGAAAAAGGAGAAAATAATCCTTTATGGTTGGAAGAAGGCAACAATCAATTTGGAAAAGAGCTTTAGAGGATGGTAATGAGAGTGCCTCACATTTTGGAACAAAATTATTGGGGTTGTGCAGTTTGTTTGATATGGTTATCTACAATGACATGAGAGGTTGGTCAACTTCAAGGGGTATCACTTGCAAAACATATAATAGACAAAGTGTGATAGACTATGTTATTTGACCACAAAACCTTACAATTAGAATGCTAGAGTTTGACATTGGAGTATTCCCTATAGAGATCAAATTTGATCAGATGTATCTATTTGCTAAGTTGGACCTATCTTCAAATAGTCCACATGATAAACAAGATCTACACATGCAAAAGAAAGTGGCTAACAAAGGCAAAATCCTCATAAATCGGGATAATAGGGACATCTTCAATGTTGTGCTTAACCAACAATTTCATGAAATAAATAACTTCTTGGCGGATCAAAAGGTCAATGAGGAATGTGGTCATGTTCATAGTAGTTTGTCGATTCCTACGATACACAAGGATTTAAGTGCATGTAAAAGGTCGTGTAGTAGGAAGAGGGCTACAAATACTTTTTCAACAAGTCCATGGTACGATGAGGAATGTAAGGCAACAAAAAGATCGATAAAAGATAAAGACTTAAGCAAATAATAAAAATAAGTACACAAAATTGATTCAACCAAAAAAAGAAGAGTGTAAAGGCAAGAAGGGAAGAGTTAATCTCCCTTGGAAAACACAATCCCAAAAAGTTTTGGAAGGAACTATAGTAGGGCAGAAAATAAATTGAGAACAATATTACAGATGCACAATGGCTAGAGTATGCAAAGTTATTATATGAACGCACACAAGAGGAGGACACTCCTCCCATAGTGAATACATAAGAGGAACTCTTAATGGTGGATGATATCAAACTGGGAGTAAAGAAATTGGCAAGTGGTAAAGCTAGTGACATCGATGAGCTTCAAGCTGAATTTTTAAAATGGGGAGCAAAACTCCTTGTACCTCACATAAAATGAATCTTCAATAATGCCATTCATGATGGTTTTTTGGTGGATCAGACAACCGCTATGGTTATTCCCCTCTTTAAAAGTGGGGATATCAATAATCCATCTAACTATCACACTATTATGGTCAACCTCCTTTTTGGCAAACATTTTGGGAGCATGATAAAACGTAGAATCAACAGTTGGGAAGAAGGTGAGGGAAAAAGAGAAAGAGGGCAAGCTAGTTTTAAACCTAGACATTCCACCATTGACCATTGCATCAGTCTTTGACGTTTGATAGAGAAAATATGTGACAATCAGGGGAAGAAGCATATTGTTGTTTTGTAGACTTTAAGAAAGCTTTTGACATGGTGCCTAGAGACAAGCTAAGGAACATAATGAAAGAACTGCCTATCCTTGACAAGTATAGAGCGATAGTGCATAGATTATATGAGTGTGTTAGAGCCAAAATATAACTAGTGAAAGAATGTTTGAATGTTTGGGTACAGTGACATTTGCATTAAGCAAGGATGTCTTTTATCTCCCATCTTGTTTGGATTATACATTGATAAATTAGAAACTACGTTAAAAAAAACAAATGGGGAAGGTGTTTAATTGATAGGGTATGTGGTGAAGCTTCTTTTGTACACAAATGATTTTATGTTAATAAAAAAAAACTCAAAGATTAAGAGATCATTTAAAGGCCTTAGAATAATTTTGTTAAGAGGTAGGGATGCAGGTGAACATTACCAAAACCAAAATTATGATTTTCTCTTTAAGGAGGAAAGAAAAGCATGTTACCCTCCTTTTTGAAGGCAACCCATTGGAAATTGTGAAAGAATACAAGTATCTTGGGATTGACTTTCATTATAAGCTCAGTTGGGAAACTTATAGAGAAAAAATGATACAAGGGGGATGGAAAGCATCATATTTACTCCAAAATAGGTGCAAAAAATAAAGAACTCTAGGATTGGAAAACCAATAAAACTCTTTTTTTGTTTTGTTAGTCACATCGGTGGTTGTGTATGGTTGCGAAGTTTGGTGAGGTAACATGTCAAATTATGGATGGATACAACTAGAGAGAATTCAGAAATATGTAATCACGAGTAGCCTTAAAGTTAAAATCTCCATACCATATGAAATTCTTTTAGCAAAAGCTAGTAATTTTCTATTGGGGGCATCAATGATAACTTAGTTACTAAGTTATTTAAAGAAGGTTGAAAACATGCATAACCACCTTTGGCCGAAAATTGTGAAGGAAGAGGGTCTTGATTGTAAAAAGAAAACTTGGATGAAACAAAATAAAAAGTGGTTGAACAAATAGAACATTAAGCTACATGAGTGTCCTACTACAAATGAGGAAATAAAAAAGTTTGTCATAGAGAAGTTTCAGAGTGCCACGTGGACTAATAACATTGGTAAAAAAAAAGCTTACTACATCCAAGAGTTTAACCCAACCTCAGAGCATGGAGAGAAAGCATATTTAGGGGCAACTATTAAAAGGAAGCAACGCTATTAGTGGCACACTTGAGGACATAGTCACATCATCTCAGGTGCGTGAGGAAAGAACTTGCATGTTCTGCATGATGGGTGCAATTGAGATAGAATGACACTTTCTCATAGGATGCGCAACATATGCTAATAATTGTGCTCAGTATGAAATCATCTTGAAGGTTGACAACATGCACAATTTATTTGAAGGGGATAAGATCAACCAAACCAGCCCAACAAGGGCCACCACAAATAAATATTGCTACTTGATACGAGAGCATAAGCCTATAGATTGAAAAGTCTTTGGCTAAGAGCCAAGGACTGAGGGGTATCCATTCTACCAAATTAACTTGAGGCACAATCCCAACTTCATCCCTCCCTCGTGGACTCATTCAGAAACAATCCACTTCATCGATAGATCAAAGGCCCATTGATGTCCCTTAAAGTTTTCAGACTAGTATATATCATTAAAATCAATCATTCATTCAAGTACTGCCCCAAGCCCCTCTCTATACATTCCCCTTGAGCCTTTCTCTTAATATTATAGACGTTTCTGCATCCGTTTTGGCCGAAAACAAATTTTTCTGGACTACCATCGAAACGAAAAATAGGGCGTCATGGAGAGAGCCTTTCTACCGAAAACTTATCCGCCGATCCTAGATAGTCGTCTTTCTTTAGTATTGGGTTCCCCTTCTTTGCCCACTCGAATCTTACATGCTCGTCTAGCACATTCATGGAAGCAGACGAACGCTACCTCCCATTCCAAGACGAGGATTGTGTGCCTGTTTGGGAATAAAGGAGAAAATGATAAGGTGTGTACACAAATTTGTTTTATGAATGTTTTTCTGTTTCATTTCATTTGAATCACGTTTAGTTAACTTGGACTCGTAAACTATTTTAATTTTCAGTCTCTGGTCCGTTGAACATTTTTTTTGTTGTTGTCATGAACCTAACTTCAAGGTTCTTTGAGGTTTAAATTTAGACAGAACTTGAACCCCAATTAAGCATGGCAATGCCAAGGAAGTTATGCATAACCACATGAATCGGGTTCGAACGCTAAAAGCACGTAGCTTAGGAATTCACGGGGTTTCTTGTAGTGTATATTTCGCGATTTTAAGAATTCTTGACCCATTTCATTTCACAATATTCTTCCACATATCAAAGATTTTTCTTTTAAGGTCTTGCTCTTGCGAGGAGATGCCGAATTCGCCTATTTGAGGAACCACGCGCGAATTTCATTCTACTTACCCATTCATCAATTTTTCATTCCATGGTTTTGACCGTCCTGCCAAGCTTGGGGGTAAATAGCAACGTTGTAATTGTATGCCATCTGCTCTATTTTTTGGCATTGCACGTACTAAAACCTTTGGCAATCTGGAGGTAGGCTTTGGAATTCAAGGCTTCTGGTTGATGTTATAGCGTTTTCCTCCTTTGCTGTACTGAATTTGCCGATGCTATTAGATCCTTCCTGTATGGTTATCTCAACCTTGCAGTTGTTATCTATGTGAGGCTTGCGACTTTCAATAGCTTACTATGGTGTATAACCCTGCAATGGGAATTTTTTCTACATTAATATTCTTGTCCTCCTATGGCAGAGTTTGACCTTCTTATTGAAGCTTTATTTTTCCAGCATTTGAACAATTTAATGTCTATAAATCCGAGCTTTAATGCTGTAGGAAGAGACAGAGGGGGCCAGTTTCTAATTTCTTATCACACAAGGATTCATGGAAATTGAATATTGTTAATGGGTAAGAGTGCAATATAACAGAACGTGAAATATTGTGAATGAGGATGTTTTATTTTCAAAAACAATATAGGGAGTGGACGGAAATGTCATTTTCACAATATCAATATAATGGAGTGCAATGTCCATGCTAATTTAATAATGTAAATATACCTTAATCCCCTGCAAATATACAATATAAGTGATTTGCTCTGATACCATTGTAATGTTCTGAGCTGAATTTGAGGCAGATTTTTTTTATTGGCGAATGAATCATATTTTTTTTATTATTAATATTAAAAGTTTAGCATTATAGTATCGAATAAAACCAGGTGAATCTCTGGACTGATACCAAACCTTGAAACCCTAAACTGCTCCGACTTGCGCTATATGGCTTATACATCATATACAAAAATTGTTCTGTAAACTGAGACCTCCTTACTTCCACAAGTGGTAAATGCAGCATATACAAAATTTGAACAGAGCCCTTCTAAACCCCTATACATCCCTATGCATTGAGCATATACAGTCCGTTATGAATAAAAATTATACCATTATTATACCGAAATTCTGCAAAAAATCAAAACTACCACACCACCAAAGTTTTCATTTCTTCTTTGCTTTCCCCTTTGGGCTGTCGTACCAATAGTCTTGTGGTCCAAACTTTACTCGCTTGCCTCTCTTCTTCTCAAGTCTGCTTCCATTTTTGCTCGCTCCAATTCACATGTCCGCAGGAAGTCCTTGACTGCTTCCCACTCAATTTGCGCCTCTGCCTTGCATTCTTCCTTGTTGCTGGATGCATTCCATATCACAAAAGGTTGCAGCAGTGGCTCCAACTCCCCCACCTTTCTCCAGTCCCTATACTGGGCATGAAGGCCCACCCGGGTTCTGCCATGGCCAGCACCGGTTTCATGCCAAAGCACCACTGCTTGTGCACAAATTCCTGCATCGTCCACATGGCTTCTTCTTTGCTACCCAGGTCCAATGCCCATGCCATGAAGGCCAATGCGGTATTGATGTTCATTCAATCTTAGAAACTGAATACTGTACATACATTGCCGCCGGTGTTTTAAACTGCTGTCTTCACGCCTGCCACGTACGCCACCCTTTCCATTCAATAGTTGCCCAGTCCCTTCGGCGGCATATGGGGTGTCTAAGAGATCGGGCTAAGATCTTGGTAATCATCCGCCAGCTCCTTGTACTCATTTGTATTTAATGAGACAGCAGAGTTTGAAAGGATATTTCGTGTTTCCACCTCATCTGACGTGAGTGACCTTGTAATTATCAAATGTGGAAAGTAGGATTTTGATTTGTTTGATAAATCTATTTAAATTCCAAGCCACTTTGCCTTTAGTAATTAAATTTATTATTATTAACAAGTCACCCTCCAAGTGACCTATAGATACTGAAAGTTTTTTGGCCAATTTGACTACATACATAGCGCCTTGTGCTTACACTTCATTATTCATTCCATCTTTCAGCCTCTTTGCTCCACTGGCCAATATACTGCCGTTCCAATCCCTCACTACAAAGCCCGCACCTGATAGTCCTGGGTTACCTTTCGACGCCTTGTTGAAATTCAATTTGATCCATCCTATCTCCGGCTTTACCCAAACAACACTTGAACTATTATTTCCATCTGGATCCACCCAGAAAGGCTTATTTGAGGCAGATATTATGGCGATAAATTTGGGTTTAACTTTAAATATCTAAGACCAAAACCCTTTTTTTCAATATTAAACATATTGTACAAAACAGAGATACATTCTGAAGAGCAAAGCTCCATCGGTCCAAAATCTCAAACACCTTACTACATAGAGGTACTGCTGAAGCTACCAGCCATGATAACGGATACAAAAAAAGGATTAAACATCTGTATTACAGTTACTCCCAGCAACCCTTTACATTACTGCTGGTCTCACAATGGTCACAGTCATATGTATCAATGGGAGGGTCTATCATATCCTCAGGATCCACATCTGTAACTAAAGGGCAGTAGTATAATTTGTCTCCACATTTAGCTTTAGTTTTTTCCACATCTGGAGGCTTCTTGATATTGTTCTTGTCCATGAACTTATTTAGAATTGCAGTCTCCTCATTGTTCATATTCTCTCTTTCACGTGGGAAGAAATGGGTGCTCTTTATGTGTTTTGTACACAATGCTAAGTCCTTTTTTTCTACAAGATCATAAACCCATCTTTGAGAATATCCTTAACCTTAGAAACCCGCAACACAATATTAAGGAAGGTGAGTTCACTTTGGAACTCAGTGTTGGTTCCCAAAACCACAGATTGGAAATCCAAGAGCTTGCCAATTCTCCAATAGGATTCCACAATCAGTTCTAGCCAACGAATGGGAATGACTTTGATTCCCATGCACTTCAGGCTTCGCTATACCTAGGTGGGTAAACCTTTACTTTGAATCAGATCACCTTGCTCAAAGCTTTTATATAGCGAATTTAGACTTGGTGAGTTCTCCGGTTGGCAAAGTCCTCAAAACTCGATCAATATAAAGTATTGTGAATGCTTGAAATGATTGTATGTTTATGAAAGGTTTTTTAATAATTGATTTGATGCTTGCAAGAAGGAAGTATATAGATTCTGACTTCAATTATAAATCCAATAACTATTTTCAATGGTTTTAAAAGACCAATGCCTTTGCTTATCTGGGCAGTAGAGTCAATCACAATGAAGACTATTATGTACAACTTTATGAGACAATATTTATCCAAAATATCGTCAATTACTCTTAAGCTCTGCAAAAGACAAATCTTATATGCAATTCTTTGTTAGTCCAAAAGGAATTAACTTATCCAGCTGGAAGTCTGATTAGACAGAGATAAGGAAACACATATATTTCACACTATCCTGATTGTCGAACAAAGAATGCAGGAAAATATCCAATGCAAAAATAAAGCCTTGTCAAAATAATCCAATAATCTCTTTATTGATCATAAAGGACAAATCAACATGCCAGTTGTAATCTCTTGAATGTGTGCTGATCCGTCAACCTCCTTACCATGGTGGATTGAGAAAAAATTTAGACCATTCTTCTCAACGTGTCTTTGGTATTCTATGTTTGATACCATACAAGTATCGTCATGGAAAAATCTTTCCTTAGACTGTCCAAAAAAGTCTTCTCCATTCAAATCTGAAACTTCACTTGACTCATGTTATTTTAGTTCTGCATTCATTCTCCTCTGCAACCAATTCATTATTCATAAGTTCGAGAAAAGTAAGAAACTGATGATCATATAAGAGACCTAGTTCTCGCATTCTGTTGAAAAGATCAAAGGATAGGGGTTTGCATTCTGAAGGTATTTCTTGACAGATATTAAACATCCTCACGAAGAATTGTACTGCAGATTCTTCTTCTTGTTTCTCTAAGTTCAAAAATGCGTCCAAAGGGGATATGTAATTTGGATCTTCTTCATCGTCATTGAGATTGCCATCAAGCACAAGGCCTTGTTCAATCTGATCATAAGCCTCCTCTTCTCTGTCTTCATCATCTTCTTCTAATATCTGAAAAATAAGCTTCAAATCAGGGTCATCTAGCGAGATTCCCAAGTTTTTGACCTTTCTCATTAATTCTTTTTGTGAAGGCATAATTGTTACAGGTATCCTCTAATACATATTCACCATCCTCAAGAATAAGTGTGCAGAAGACTTCCCTTCAAATCTCTCCAAACTAAACAATGCATCAAGTAGAGACATACTATGATCCTCTTCCATGCTGCAACTTCAGTCTTCATACTATTCATAATACAAGTCATCTTCCTCAATTACATCATGAAATTCATACAAGAACCATCGTTCAAATTCCTTCCAAGATGGGATACTTTGTGTAGGTAGTGATTCATAAGCTTGTCTCGCATTTTCTTTTAGTGTCTTGACAAATAGCTTCATTACCTGATACTCTGCACGAATTTCATAATCTTCTAAAAATATGTAAAATGCATCCAAATGTTGAAGTGCTGATTCATCCCATTCTCCATGGAACTTCAGTACAAGTTTTGAAAGTTGTGGGGATAGCTTGCTAGGTTCATAATCAAAATTGCTGAAATCCAATGGCCTGATGCCATTTGGAATAAAAGGCTTTCTTTGAAATGATTGATACATTTGAAATAAAACTAACAACCATCTCCGTTTGAGTCTTCTCCCTCAGCAGAGTTACCAACTGAAATCTTATTGAATAGAATCGCCACCTCTTTCGAGGAATGTATTGATTTGTTGATCTTCTAGGTTCTTTCTTCCAACAGAGTACGCTTCCAAACAAATGGATTCAATTGCTTTCTGTTTTGACTTGTGAAATCTGGAATTCTGGGTAACTTCACAATATTGTGAGCAACTCTGCTCAGTAGAGTCGCCAATCTGTTGGTTCCCAAAACCATAGATTGGAAATCCAAGAGCCTGCCAATTCTCCAATACGATTCCAAATTAGTTTTGGCCAATGAACGAGAATAATCCAAATTCCCCTGCACTTTAGGCTTTGCTACACCTAGGCGGGTAAACCTTCATCTCGAACTTGATCACTTTATTCAAGGCTTTTCAATAGCGAATTTAAGCTTATGAGTTCTCCAATTGGCAAAAATCCTCAAACTCGATCAATTTGAAGTTATGTGATTACTTGAAATGATTTGAATGTTTGTGTAAGGTTTATCAATAATTGATTAGATACTTGCAAGAAGGAAGTATATAGATTTATGACTTCAATTAATAACTCCAATAATTATATTCCAATGATTTTAAATGACCAGTGCCTTTGTTTATCTGGGCGATAGAGTCAACTATAACAAGGATTATTACGTACAACTTTATGAGACAATATTTATAAAAAATATCATCAATTACTTCTAAGCTCTGCAAAAGACAAATCTTATATGCAATTCTCTGTTAGTCGAAAAGGAATTTAACTTCTCCAACTAGAAGTCCGATTAGACAGAGATAAGGAAACACATATATATTTCACACTATCCTGATTGTCGAACAAAGAATGCAGGAAAATATCCAATGCAAAAATAAAACTTTGTCAGAATAATTCAATAATCTATTTATTGATCGCAAAGGACGAATCCACATTTTAATTGCAATCTCTTTGCTTTGAAAAAAGGACCTTTTATTTATTATTAAAATATAATATTAAAATTTATATTAAAGTCATGCTTTAATATTTACATCTTCCCTTACAAATATTATTCTTCTAATTGCTTATTTTTATATGTCGCTGTCCTTTCCCGTATATGAAACAAGTCTTCATTCGCTGCTGTTAAGATCTCAATCGTTGTAGAACTTTATCAATCATTTGTGTTGCTCTTAAATCCTCCATGAATTTGTTTCTCATCTTTTATCAATATAATTATCATAATGTCTCTGCCATGAATATAATCATCCTTTTAATATATGCTTGATGTATTCGAAGATGCTGCAAAAATTGTACTTTTATTGGATTTTCAATTTGTCAAACTGTCTTCATTCCTATGTGTCATGAGGTTACTCTTATAAGTTGATTCTCTTGTGCTTTCATAATATGCATACATAACTAAGATTGCTGCATCATTCTTTTTTTTTTTTTTTTACAAGACATATCAAATATATATGTGGCTGTTATGTTTATTCAGTCACCAATCACATATGTGTATCCGTTCAAACTCTCTTATTTAAGTTTGATATTGTGTGCCATACTTGCCTTTCCATTAAACTCCAATCTTCCATATTACTGTTGGGTGACTCACATGTCTTTAATTTATATCTCTAAGTTGTGTGAATCATGATCACAGTGGCTTTTCCTTCCCTAGCATATGTATTCCTTATAGACATTTGTATTTGTATTACCGGGAAGTTATCTGATTTAATACTGACATCAATGACAATAATTCCATCATGTTTCTCTAACATTATTTGTCAAATGGAGGCCCTAATTTTTTATAAAAATTAGGGCTCTATCACTCAGTAAGGCACCTTCTTTTGCCTTGGAAAACTTTTTTGTTTCTCTTTTTCCAGATAATAAAGAAACCCTCCTTTGTCAAAACTAACCAAAAAGCATTAAGTTCAATAGAAAAGGATTTAAGATACGCAGCAAGAATTTTAGACCAGTTAAAACCATCCTTACAATCCTTGCCAATAAGGTTACCCAAAGACATAGGCCAAAGAGAGAAAGTGTGTTGACAGTCAGAAAATAAGTGCTCAAAAGTCTCTGTTGTAACTCTAGCAGGCTAACTCCTTAAGAAGCAACAACCATATAAAACTAGCTCTTTCTGAGTCACCTGACTGGCCCAAATATGGGCTAACCTAGCGTACTAAACATTCCAAACCAAGATAGGTTCCAACATTTGTATAACCACTCAACAACAGCCCTCATATCAGTTAGCATTTATTATATAGTAATTATTTATTAATGTATATGTGTATGTATCACTATGTATGTATGTATGGATGTATGTATGCCGACATTAGAACTCCAAAATTTACTGTAGGTTTCATTTTATTCCCCTAAAGTACATTAATGATTACACAAGAATGTTTATAGCTCAAGATTATACTTCATACTTAAATATTTGATCTTAACATGACAAACTCTAATCAATTCTATCAGAAACTAGTGAATCTATAAAATTTCTTTTACACTTGCAAAGATAACAATAAACCCTAATATAAATAGTCAGTTTACAAATAGAAGACAGATTGTAGAATATATTTTCCCCTAATCTACTAAACTTAATTAAAAATACTAATTTGGCATTATGAAAGAATACCTAATTCGCTAAACACATTTGAGCTTTCCCTCCATTACATGGGTCTGCAAATAGTTTATAAAACTTGTAACAACAGATACTATGGCTTAAATAATTTAAACTACCACTTGTAATAAATGTGTTCACTAATGCAAAAGGCACTTTAGAACATATACTAAATTAAAGGGCCTATATAAGCATTACATCAAGGTGTTGCAATGTAATGTCCCCTAATGGGACTTTACTTTAAGTTGCCTTAGAATTTCCAAATAAGGTATATGATATGTTGAAGAAGCAGATTGTCAACTTATATCTGGAATTGGAGAATGCAACCTGGTTAGTAATCGTTATGAACAATGAATAAATGTATGTAATTCCGCAATGTTATAAATAGAATCCTAAACATCATTATAATTAATATAATGTTCAAGTAGGATTCTCTTAAGATCTTCCCCAATAACCCATCTGCATTATGAAGTACCATGGGGGATCATACAAGGCGCCTCGAGCCTATCCATCAAGCCTAGGAGCTACTTGTGTTCCTTGTATGTACCATATCCTCCCTCAACAATGGGATGGCATGATGGTTGTAGTCTTAAAGTAATCTTCATTGTTATTATACAAGCTTACTTCATTACTAACTGTGCATATATTAGAGGCAATGGAATATCTGCATATATCGAATGAAGACATATAACAAAATAAGCAATTCATCATGTAATGCATTATACTTCATACCACAATATTAAACCATTAAATAAACTGCTGTTTGCTATATTAATTTCTGAGTTTTGGTAATCTTGAATCTGATTGAATGCTCACTGTTCTTCTCTGATGTTTGAATGATTAATATAGGTTGATTGAATTGATGGAAGAATTGATTGCTGGTCTGTTTGCTTGATTCCCAGTTGATGTTTGATGGATGATTGAATGTTCCCTTTGATTTGATGATTTGATATATTAATGAATGATGATTGAATAAATGGGAATTCATAGAGTGATGAGTGATGATTGAGTGTGTGCTGATTTGATGCATTGGTGAGTGATGATAGATAAGTCCCTTGAGAGCTTGGAATGATTTCTCCTTTATACTTTATTGGTGAAAGGGTCACCACCTTTCATTAGAATAGAGTTACCACCTTTCATTGTTGCCTTGGAGAATAATATATTATTCCCCCAAATTGATCTTCCTTCCATCCTCCTCAAATGAAACCTTCTCCCCTTTATATCTTCCAATTTGAGGGAGAAGTCACACCTCTTCAATTTCATCATTTCTGACCTTTGCAAGAGTCACAACCTTCCACAATCACCACCCTACGAAAGGGTTGCAACCCTTCATCATTGCTGCCTTTTGAGAGAGTCGCAACCTTCCATAATTACAACCCTTTGGAAGAGTCACTATCCTTCCTAATTTCTACTCTTTGGGAGAGTCACAGCTTTTCACAAGTACAACTTTTTGAAAGAGTCACAACCCTTTATCATGGCTGCTCTTTGAAAGAGTCACAACCTTTCATAATTACAACCTTTTGAGAGAGTCACAACCCTTCATTATTTCTACCTTTTGCGAGAGTCGCAACCTTTAATAATTGCAAACCTTTGAAAGAGTCACAACCCTTCATAACTTTTGCCTTCTGAAAGAGTCACTTCCATATTTTCTTCTCTATTAATTCTTTCTTGATTCGCACCTTCCCTTCTCTTTTCCTCTCCCCCTTTAAATGAAGTTCTCTTCTCCCTTCTATATCTCATCTTTGAGGGAGTCACAACTTCTCATCTCATGCCTTTTGTTTAATTTTATTCTTTTATATTCTAAGTTGCTGATCCTAGTTCTGATACAGATTTGGGTTCCCGGATTTGGCAAAAATATTTTTTGGGCAGGTTCTAGTACCATGGGTATATATATATATATAACATGTTCAATGTTCATTCATCATTGGTTCAAAACTTCAAACATATAATAATAATAATAAGAAGTTAGAAGCGTGATACTCATAAACCATAATTGCCAATAAAATTATAAACAAAATATCTCATATATCATATTCATACTTTGCAAAAGTCTTAAAATGCCATTACACAATGAAATGTGAAATTGTCAGCCATATTTCATATTTAATATCCAAATTCATCTTCATTATCATCATAGGAATCAAGGTCAACATTTGGTTCCACTTCAACTTTATTTGAACCAATAGCCATGCCACTCGCTATGTCCATTTCATGTGGAACAATTGCCTCTTGTTCATCTACAGAGTCATGGGCAAGTTGTGCAACTGTGGCATCTAAATCAGCACACTTAGGGACTAGATCCCAATTCCTTGTCACACTCTCATTGTAGTCCATTTTAGGGTTTTAGATGCTTTTTAGATTTTAAAAAAATAGAAGGCATTTGGGGCTTGTTTTTGGGTGCCCACAGCCTTAGATGCTTGTGGGTTCCGCCGGATTCTATCTAGATTCCGGTCAGGTTCCTCATGGGCGGTTGGATTCCCTGGGTCCTGCAAAGTAGGACCCACAGGGAATCCAACCACCTGTGAGGAATCCTGCCAGAATCCTGGCAGAACTAGCCGGGAACAATACCAGAATCAGAGTCCGGGCCTATATATAGGAATACGGTAACTTAGTTTATATTTATAATTTAATTTTTTTTTATTCTTTTATATTTAAATTTAAATTTTTAAATTTTTATTTTATTTTATTATTATTGTTTATTATTAAACCCTAATTCAAAAGAAAGGGGACATTACAGTCCACCCCTCCCAAATTTGCTTGTCCTCAAGCAATATCAAATATATCCAGGTCTTCTAATGCGAGGGTCCCCAAACTAATCCTTAGATCTCTTTGTCAAATATAGAGCTTTTGCTGCACAACTTTCATATTATCTCAAGACATATATCTTTGTCTTTAATTCATTTGGGAGTTATCTCAATCAATGATTGGAAATTTGCAAGGTCTTTAATGTTAAGACAACTTTTCTCACTTGCATAATGTCACGGATACCTCCTTGAATCATAGCAATGGTGTGCTTTCCACACGTTAAGATGAGAATTAGAAGCATGCCATACATTTAGAATGTTGCATGTATTAAAAATGGAGCATGTGCATCTCATTTTAAATTGGAAAGCAAGAATATGGATCTAGAAACAGTTATAAGTATCCACACATGGAATAACTTGCTGAAAACACATCAGACATAAACCATGCTGAAAATACCCATGAATACATGTAGGGTATGGATCATACACATGAATACACGTAAGGCATGAACCATACACACAAATACACATAAGGCATGAAGCATACATGCCAGGCATGCAAGACATGAAGCAATATCCATAAATAAACGTCAGACATGTAAGACATGAAGTACACAGAAATATTTGTCAGACATAAGGCAATACACAAAAGGCACAAAGCATACAAGGATTGTTCTTATGGAGTAAACATGTTGAAGTCCATCTGTGGTGAAGCAAACTCAAGGCATACATGTGAAGGGCATGAATATAATACACACGGAGTAAGCATGCTTATATTAGAAAGTAGTAGTTAAAGGCACATTTGTATAGGAATGCAATGTCATACTCAACTTTATTTTTGACCTACTTATGAAAAGGGCTGAACAGTTAACCCTTATTAAGTGGCAGTTTAAGCAGGTTGGCAGGAATATTACTTTGATACCAATTGTAATGCCCCCTATTGGGACTTTAAGTTGCCCTAGAATTTCCAAATAAGGTATAGATTATGTTTAAGAATGCAGATTGTCAACTTATATTTGGAATTAGAGCCTGCAACTAGATTAGTCATCATTATGAAAGATGAATAAATATATGTAATTCCACAATGTTATTAAACATCATTATCTGTACAAGTAGGATTCTCTTAAGATCTCCAATAACCCATTTGCATTATGAAGTACCATGGGGGATCATACAAGGTGCCTCAAGCCTATCCATCAAGCCCAAGAGCACTGAATGACACTTGCCATTTGGCCTTCCAGCCCCCAGCCCGACTCGGGTTACTCTACTTGAATGGACCCTTTTGCTACGTGCATTCCTTGAATGTACCATATCCCCTCTCCACAATGGGACGACATAATTGTTGTAGGCTTGAAAGGAATCTTCACCCTTATACATGCCTACTTCATTACTAATTATGCATATATTAAATGCAATGGAATATCTGCATATATCAAGTGAAGACATATAACAAATTAAACAATTCATCATGTAATGCATTATAGTTCATACCACAATATTATATCAATAAATAAACTGCTGTTTGCTATATTAATTTCTGAGTTTTGGTAATCTTGAATCTGATCGAATGCTCACTGTTCTTCTTCGATGTTTGAATGATTAATATAGGTTGATTGAATTGATGGAACAATTGATTGCTGGTCTGTTTGCTTATACCCAATTGATGTTTGATAAATGATTGAATGATTTCCTTTGATTTGATGATTTGATAAATAGGAATTTATAGAGTGATGAGTGATGATTTGATGTACTGGTGAATGATGATAGATAAGTCCCTTGAGAGCTTGGAATGATTTCTCCTTTATACTTTATTGGTGAAAGGGTCACCGCCTTTCATAAGATTTGAGTCACCACTTTTCATTGTTGCCTTTGAAAATAATATATCATTCCCCCAAATTGATCGCCATTCCATCCTCCTCAAGTATAACCTTCTCCCCTTTATATCTTCCAATTTGAGGGAGAAGTCACACCTATTCATCATGTCTGCCCTTTGCAAGAGTCACAACCTTTCACAATTACCACCCTTCGAAAGAGTCACAACCCTTCATCAGTTCATAATTACAAACCTTTGAAAGTCACAACCCTTCATCATGCCTGTCCTTTGAAAGAGTCACAACCTTGTATAAATACAAACTTTTAAGAGAGACACCTTCATCATTTCTACCCTTTGGAAGAGTCCCAACCTTTCATAATTACAACCCTTTGAAAGGGTCACAAGTTACAACCCTTCATAACTGTTGCCTTTTGAAGGAGTCACTTTCTTATTTTCGTATCTATTCTTTCTCGATTCACACGTTCCCTTCTCTCTTCCTTTCTCTCCCTTTTCAAATGAAGTTCTCTTCTCCCCTTTATATCTCATGTTTGAGGGAGTCACAACTTTTCATCTCGTGTCTTTTGTCCATTCGTTGAACTTAACTAAATTTTAGTTATGTTATGTTTAATTTTATTCTTTATATTTATTATTTAGATTTTATTTGTATTCTTTTTTATTATTAAATCCTATTTTAAAAAAGAGGACATTACATGCAATAGCCATTACAAATTGGAACATGAATGCTTACATCCACAACTACTACGTGTGTAAAGTTGAAGTTGGTGAGATTCATGATCATGAAGTTCAAATATGAACTCAGGGCGAGTTCAGCCTCCAAATGACCAAGGTTTGATGCCCTTTTATACATGTTGCAGGCACACAATTTAAAAGTTTTGTTGCAGCAGTAGACACATAATGATCAATTGAAATTGAGTTGGCTTCAGCCCAGGGTGAAATTGGGATTTTAAACATTTGGGTCAAATCTGCTTTGCAGAATTGACCTACGTTAGAACTTAGAACCATGCCCATGGACTTGACCTTAGAAGAGAGATTCAATAGTTTGTGATTTGGAAATTTTTTCAGAGGTAACTTCTGTTTCTGAAGGTTCATATAAATATATATATTTTGGGACTTGGGTTCAAGGGTTCATCAATATATGTATAAAAGATTCAGAAAATTATTAGCTGAACCCAGCTGTAGTAAACATGGGGAAAATTTGGAAATTATAATTTGCATGTGTATATAAAAATATATTGGGATTTCGGTTCAAGGGTTTTCCAGTTTCATTAACACGTTCAGTACAGCTAGGTTCAGCTGATAATTTCCCAATTCACACGTGTGTGCACACAGACATGATGCGGCAATCTTGAACAGCAATTTAGCCTTTTTGATTTATGGTTAATGATGTGTGTGCATGTGGTATGATTTTCAGCTTGCTAGAATTTGTCCGAGTTCAGCGTTTACCATTTAGAGAAATTTATATGTATTCTTAAATGGATGATCGACTGAAAGATTGCCATGAACAATTTCTAGTGCTCATCAGGGAATTATATTTCATGTCCAAAGAATCCTAGTGTTACTTTGGAATCAATGTTGTAACCAATGGACGGGGTATTTGACAAATGATATATATTTCATATTTTTGCCTTCTGGGTGAAATCTCTTAGATAGCATCTGTTACTCAGCTTCTTGTTTACTGGTAAAACTCATGGCTTCGGTTCTTAATTTGTCTGTAGAAGTAGTGTGGCTGAAGGCTGAGACAAGTTTTTGGTCTGTTTGAGAGAAATAGTCTCACCTGGGAGGAAATGCGTGTTATTTGAATTATAGATGGCTGATGGCTTACCCTAATTGGAATAAAGATTTTTGAACTAAACTTTTGGATTATTTATGCAGTCATTAAGAGATGAGCAGGGCAGAGATTAAGTGGGTTTCCCACAGATCAAACATTTATGTACTTGTTTAATGTGCTTTAGCGTGCAGGAGGAGGCCGCCATCAGAGCACTACAAAGTGCTCTTGGAGGGAAGAAAGATGCATTTAGTAGATGGGATGAAGAAATTAAGAAGAGGGAGGAGGCAGCTGAAAGTAGAGGTGGAAACAGTGGCGGAGGGTGGTTTGGGGGTGGAGGGTGGTTTGGCGGCTTTGGAAATGAGGATTCCTGGAAGGATATCCAGCAAGCAATCTTTGCGGTGGGTGGATTGGTTCTTATGGTGAGTGCCTCGTTTCTTTTTAGTACTTATAAATTTTAACTCCCTCCAGGGACATATTGCATTGCCTGCTTGTCTCTATTTAATATGGCAATTCTTTTCAATAGCCTAATAATTAATTCTTGGGAACAAACGGTGTCACTGTATGTTTATATTTTCGTTTGTCTTGACTTGTGATCTGTTGTCTGGGCAGTATCTTATGCTTGTCAAAGGAGAGGCAATGATTTCAGTTGTATTGAACGCCATGGTGTTTCTGTTGCGTGGACCTAGAGATGTTGTCAGGTACATTACTACAGGGGAATTCAAAATGGAACCTGCACCAGACTCTGATAATGAATTTAGCTTAAAAGGCGTAGATGCCACACCTGGTTCTGCACAAGCTAATGTGATCAGAAAGTCAGGGCGAGATATAATCTCAGTTTTATTGTCTCCCATAGTGTTAATATTGCGTGGACCTAGATATATTTTCAGGTCTATTACTACAGGTAAATTCAAAAGGGCACCCGCACCAAATTCTGGCGATGAATCTAGCTTAAAAGGTGTGGATGCTACACCTAGTTCTGCACAAGCTAATGTAATCAGGAAGTGGGGGCGAGATTGACATTTGCAGATGAGGATTGTCTGTTATTAATTCATGGCAGATTGTTATGCATAGAAGTATTCTGTTTGGAGCTCATATTTATCTCTGCTGCGCTCAACCTTCAAAGTTATCATACTAATTTTTAGTAGGATATAACAGGCATGTAATTTGGGCGATGTATTTTTGTTGTTGCTCCTAAATTGTGAAAAGGACTAGTGAAATCAACAAAAGAATGGTTGAACCTCAAGCACTGCACAAGTTCATAGTTTAACTTGTTTGTGAAGAGGTATGATTGATGCCTGAGAAGTCTCTTTCTGTATACTTGCACAGGGTAGATAGTTTTGCTATATAAAATGAAAAATTCAAGTTGCCCTTTACAATTTTTATTTATTTCCGTTCTCTTTTTAATTTTTGATATGTATGTCAGAGTCTAAATTTCAAACGATGTGAGTAGTGCAGTGGACTTCAGACTCCAAAGAAAGGATTAGTTGTTATGTCTGTCATCCATGTAATTTAAATGCTCTATAAGTCTATTAGACACAAATATTAAAAAGCTCCTGCCATCAGTTTGAGACAATTCTCATGTCGCTCAATGGGTGCTTAAGCTCTATTTTTTAAGGAAATTCTATGAATATTTTTTTTATTTTACTATAGTATTATTTGGAATTTAAAAAAAAAAATAGAAGTTCCTATTTTTAAAGCATTTTGTTACAGTATTATTTGGAATTTTTTCTTAAAAATAGTTTCTATTTTTAAGACTTGCATATTTGAGTGGGTGAAAATGGGACGGGGCTAGAAATTGCCCCACCAGCTTAGAAATGTTATCTGCCACTTGTCAAAAAAATAAAATTTAGATATTTCTTAAAAATGATTTCGAAGGGATTTTTTTTTTAACAGATTTTAATTACTGCACAAATTATAGAAGATAAAGATACTCATTCATGAAACTATCAGTTTTTTAAAATTGTGGAGCTTAAATTTTTAAGTTGAACTAGACTAAAAAATTTATAAGACCATCCTTAAGAAATTTTTTTAAGCAGCTCTACCTCTAATTTTTAGAAAATCCCTTTTCATGAAATTCAACCTTAAAAGAGAATCTTTTGAGCAGTAAATCATCCAGCCTAAGTCAAATTACAACTAAAATATTAGTCAATTTTCTTCTTGATTAAGATCTATGAATCATTTGGATTTTAGCCTCAGAATTTGGACAACTGAATTTATGTACAAATGGCCTAGATAATTAAAATATGCTATAATAATTTGGGCTTATGACACCCGTTCACAATGCTTTTTCTTTAGTGTATTATATTTGTCCTCGAAGAACCGTAATACACATGAAGGACTTAATTTTAATTGTCAATGCCATTAAGGTTAATTATTTTGGGTTAGGTTCTAAAGTTAATTGATATATTATGTGGCGTATCTATAAAGGAGGAATCATTTATTTTTTTATTTTTTGAGTATTTACTGTTTTGGGATTTTTATCTTTATTTTCAAGTTAGCAATGTTACAAATATATGTTAATATAGAGAGGATTACATTCAAAGTTATAAAAAAATATTATTTGGATTTTTGTCTTTTTAATATAATTTTTAATTAGGAAAGTCATAATAATTATAAAATATGTCAAATGTGGGATAAATATAGACTAAAATACATTTGATTGTTCATTTGCTGTTAAACTAGTGTTAAATTAATGGATCAATAGTAGAGAGGAATTTACTTCATATTGTTTCAAACATAATCTACACAGAATCAGATTTTAATGCCTTATTGAAATATATATCTACTAATATAGTTTCAGATAAATTTGAAACTGATTAGATCACAATATATATATCTTGGAATACTTATGCATAGTGTAATGACTATCCTTGATAGTGCTAGTTTGAATGAGACTAAGATTACGTATTGTCGCTGATTGTTGTGGTTTGATAATGCCGTGTTTATTGATTTCAAACCAAGCAATCAAATTGAACATATGTATGGAGTGAACCGCTGTATTCAAGTAGGGGCATGACCTGTACGTGGCTTATGCCACGTACAGTCATGACCCTACGTGGATACAACACGTCTCCATTCTAATCACAACGTTATGTTAATCGTTGTGTAATCGACTAACAATGAGCCAATACATATGTATAAGGAAATATAGACTATAATAAGAAGTTGATTTACTTCAATGTTAATTATATTAAGTTAGATCAATATAATAATTATTAATACTATATATATCAGATCGAAGCTATTTTCTAACACTCCCTCTTAGCAAGAGAGGATTGAACATCATTGTAATATCTAGTATTATAATGACGTGTGTGTTATCATAATCCCTGACTCAATTCAGAACTAGATTTTAGTGATAACAACATAACTTCATATCAATATATCCGGCAAAGTTCGAGACATCAATTTAATGTACTCAATCTTGATAGAAGAGTTATCATAATCCCTGACTCAATTCAAAACTGGATTTAATGATAACCAATTTTAAAATTCAAGATATCTGGCACATTCCAGGACAACAACTTAATGTAGTCAAATCTTGATGCATATGATATCATAATCCCTGACTCAATTCGAAACTGGATTAATGATAACCTCCAAAGATTTAGTTTCAAGATAGCAACCCAATATAGTCACTCTAAACACTAGGTCAAACTATTGTTTAGGTCATCACCTTACAATAGTAACACATGAAAGATTGTCACCTTTCAAAAAAGAACAATATTGCATAGTAGCAGCATAGTAGCATAGTAGCAGCATCATTTCTCATTTTAGAGGTGTCACTAGTGAGGATTGTAGCTGAGAGCTTCACTTACCACTTCTTTCTAGAGATCCATGGGATAATATAGATCATAATTTCAATTTTAGTTAAATTTGCATTGTATTTGATTAAATTGGTGTTAGTAGATCTTAATTTCATGCAGGTGAGTAACTTCATCACACAAATGGCACCCACCGTGGGGCTCTAAGCCTCACTTCATCATTTTCATCTCCATTTGCATGCTTGGATATTCTATTTTCCATGAATTGCTTGCAGGAAACAGGAAAAGTCACGATTATAGGAGGTTGAATCACGCCTACAGTCGGTTCTCTGTCGCCTAAGAGCTCTGTATTAACACCTACTAGCTGGAGATCCCCGCTTCCGAAGACAAAACCTTCAGCCTTTACGGCTCACAGTCACGCTTGTGACTCAGGGAGTATCATCTACAATTTATTTTTTGTCGCTTTAGATTATGCTTTGCTTCGCACTTTAAAGTTATAATCACGCTTGGAATAGAAAAAATATCGCTTATTGTTGTTAAAGTGACGCTTAGCATTAATCCTTTTGCGCAATTTTAAGTTCTGCTTACGCATTTGAATAAACTATTCGCGCCTGAGTAACTTTGAATATCGCTTGAGCCGCTGTAAAGTGACGCTCACTATTCTCAAAGTTACGCCTGTCAGTAGTTTAGTCACGCCTATTAGCTGGACGATGTCGCTTGAGACCTGATGTCTATATTTGTAGTTAATTTGATCAAATTACTTGGCTAACTCTCTATTTTTTATGACCTGACAGTATATGAGTAGTCACAGAAAAGCGTAGAGACCTGAGAGCAGATTCAAAAAAGAGGAAAAAGCTTTAAGAAAGAGGATCAAGAAGGAGAATTTTGAGCACATAAAGGCTATTCTTGAGAGTACACAAGAGGAAGAAAATAAGGTATTTCAAAATTACCTTAAAATTGTTGAAGCCTATAAAACAAAGTTTATTTCGTTAAATTGGATCTTTAGTCCATACTTCAAATTCTTGTTTGAAAGATTTGCAATTAGAAGGCTTAAAATTCATTACATAAAATGCATGCTTTGTAAATTCGATTTTGGTTTCCCCACACTTTGCTTGGTTGTGTTGGACTAATTTGTTGGAGGAGGGAGCGGGAACGATCGCCACTAGGTGAGTGGAAATAAGATGAAAACCAATGATTCAAAAATACCCCTAGCCTTTTGCTAGCTACAAGGAAAGGTATTTTACACGATCAAGCTTGCATTCCCTTAAATTGTGGCATTTCATTTGAATCTAGCTTTAATAAGGAGGAAATTTAACCAAATATTTCAATTTTAAGAACCTCCATGTCAAGAGGTTGAGAAAGAACAATTAATTGCTTGAAGTGTTTAGGAACAAAAGGGAAAGTTAGGGATATGCTCTTCACCTTTTAGGTGAACCAAATTCCCAAACACTTAACCTTAATTCCATTTCATTGCTTTCCATGAACATGTTATTTAAAATAGAGATTTAGTGGGCTCACCTCCCGAGTTTGCCTTAACGAGGCCGGTGAGAGGGACAACCCAAAGTGGGATACACTCGCTTTTGCCGCGGGAATCCGACCCACTCTAAAATGAAACGCATGTATCCTTAATGGGGTGCATGACAAACGGATTTTGGTTTTTCAACCTTCCTCTAGTAGTCTTAACGGATTGCGCAAAATTGTACTTCAATTCGTGTGGGAAGCCTCCTTGGAGGATTGAGAGATTGAAGTCTATTTGAATGGAATATTTATTAAAACCTGGTAAAATAGCAAAGCCACCTTGTAGAGCCATGTTTACAAGCCAAAATTGACTTTAGGTAGGCTGTTTGGAATTCTTTATTGTGATATACTTGTGAAAAACGTCGAAGAACATACATGTTAGAATGGTTTTAGGGACATGATGACAAAGTCATGTGTGTGTTGCGCTTGTTTTTCTATTTTCAAACACATAAATTTCCAAAGGCTGATCTTACACATTTTAAAAATTCAAAATCTTATACCCTGGTCAGAGAAGTGCCACCTGTGCACAAAACACACTCACCTATCAGAGGTCCAGTCATGCTTGTGACTTGTTTAAACACGCGTAGACATACTGAAGTCATGCTTAGAAAAATTTCAAACACGCTTCGAAAAACTGAAAACCCACCTGGCATTAACAAAGTCTCACCTAGTAACCTACAGTGTATCGCTTAACAAGAAACTAGTGCACGCCTATAGAAGTCTCAGTCATGCCTATGCTTGGTTCAGTGATGCCCAAAAACCTAAAAGGGAAAATAGAGAGTACTTGCAGGATAAATCAAAAAATTTTGAACATATTTTTGAGTACCCTTTTTCATGTTCTTACTGCTCAGGCTTTTAGTTTGGTCAAAAATCCTGTTCTATATATTTTTTTCAAAATTTGGCAAAGGATTAGACCCCAAGTGATATCAATTCTTCTTCTCCAAGGTTCATGCCTGCTTTCACTAGATCTTACTATGTTAAACAAACCTTTCAAGTAGACGGGACCTATTTGAGACAAGAGCTCCCTTACCCAGGAGACGAGTTTACCACTCCTAGAGTACCCCAAAAATTGCCCGAACAAGAAGTAGAAGACAACATGATGTATTATGGTGGTTTGGGTGGTAAAGATAACAGTGGTATTGATCTCACTAACCAAGGTGATGCCAATAATGGGGGCAATGATATAAATAACCAGGGCAACACTACTAACCAAGGCAATACCAACAATGGAGGAGCAGATCAAAATGCTCAAGGTATTGACCAAACTCACACTAGAACTCACACCGAAGCAACGAAAAAAGATGCCACGGATGAAAAATTTAGTGAGGCTATCCAATGTCCTTATTTTTGAAAGCTCATGGAAAAGGCAATGGACAGAGATAGAGAAAAACACTTCCTAGACTTAGCACAAAAAGGTCTCAAGCTACCCCGTGACTACGATGTCAACCAACTCAAAGCCCCGGAAGTTGAGGAAAGTACCTTAGACATCATGAACAAGAAATTCAAAATGTTTCAAATGCAATTGGACAACATTAAGCAAAGCGGGGCTCCTAAGCCTTTCTCCATAGAAGCATTGTGTCCATTCTCGTTTGATAAAAGCTTGGTTATGGTGCCATTCCCAATCAATGTTGTGTTCCCCAAGTATGACAAGTATGAAGGAACAATAGATCCCCAAGATCACTTACGAGAGTTTTGTGCATTGAGCTTAGAGTTCATGCATGATACAACATATTTAATGAGATTATTTCCACGAAGCTTAGGAGGCATGGCTATGGAGTGGTTTTCTAAGTTACCCTCCGACATTAAGACCTTCGAAGAGCTAGCTTCGACATTCATGGCCCATTACTCATATAATATTAAACATGAGGTCACAATGATAACATTATGCAACACTAAACAAAAGGATGGAGAGGCATTCCTCACTTTTCTACAAAGGTGGAGGATAGTTTTTCCAAGATATCCTAGAAGTGTGCCTGAAAAAGAGAAGATTGATATCTTCATAAACAGTTTAAGCAATGAGTTGAACTACCGATTACGAATGCAATGTCCAAAGACCTTTCAAGATCTAATTGAAAATGGAGGAAGTGCTCGTCAAAAGTGGAGAACTCAAAATATACAAAGATAACAAGAACAACTCCAATAATGGCAACAATGGCAACAATCAAAAGAATAACTGGTTCAATAGTAACATCCATTATAAGAACAACGATAAGGGAATTGTGAATGATGGAGTAGTTGAATCTAGCAACTTGAAGGTGGTCCCCTTTGCTCTTACAAGGACACCTAATCAGGTGAATAATGCTAATCAAACATCCAATGCACCTTCCAATAACAACAATACTAATAAGGGCAACCAAGGAAATAATGCAAGAAATAACAAATTTGATAAATATTTGGCGCCCACTCCTCAAAGGAACTTCACACCCTTGGGTGAACCCCTCAAAAGGGCATTAAAGACTCTCATGGCTAATAATGTCATTAGTTTACCCAACATTTAGCCTTATGAGCCAAATAACAAGCCTAGTTGGTGGAGTGCTAATAGCCATTATGAGTACCACAGAATTCGAGGGCACACAACAAATGAATGTCTGCAACTAAAGAATGTAGTGCAAGATTTAATCGATAATGGCACAATCACCATTGATGGACCTCAAAACAATGAAGATCATACAACATTCAAACAACCTTTCTACAAACATGATAAAGGGGAGTCATCTAATGGTAAGAAACAAAGTGCCAATAATCTTAACTTTGCGCCACCTTATGATAACATTGTGAATGCTATAATAATCAATGAGCAGCCACAAAAAGAGGCATCAAATGTCATTACAAGAGGGAAGAATTCTAGAATGACTCTACAAGGAGCTGCTCCTAAAGTCATTAACACTCCACAGTCCAACATTGTGGTCAAGCAACCTTCTATAGCAGCAAAACCTTATAGCTTGGTTGATTAGTTGCAAAGAACTCCAGCGCAAATCTCTATCTTAGAATTGTTGAAGTTGTCCCCGAACCATAAGGATATTTTGGAAAAAGCTCTAATAGAGACAAACGTTCCTACTAACTTAGAAGAAGAAAAGTTCCAAAATATGGTAGGTCATCTTGTGGCACCTCATTGTCTCTCATTTTTCGATCAAGATGACATGTCTATAACCCATCCTCAAAATCTACCATTGCATATAGAGGTCCTAATAGAAAGGCATAGAGTCAAAAGAGCCCTCATTGATGGAGGAGCTGGCCTTAATATTTGTACATTAAGTCTTGTCAAATCCTTAGGGTTGTTCGAGTCTTGCATTGACCCTACAAAAAAAATCACTATCAAAGCTTATGATAAAGTTGAAAGGGCCTCTAAAGGCATGATCGTATTGCCCATACAAGTGGGACCTGTCAAGAAGGACACCGATTGCCAAGTATTGGACATGAAGTTACCTTATAATATTTTGTTGGGGAGACCATGGATTCTTGAGATGCAAGCAGTCCCATCCACGTACCACCAATGCATCAAATTTCCGTACATGGGTGAAGAAATCACGGTTGGAGGGGACTCAAACCCGTTCCAATGTTGCAATGCACTCAAACCCCTTCATGAGTTATATATTCCACATAACTGGGAAGGAATCATTCAAAGAGTCACCATTGAAGATACCAAAATGGATGATCCGGTCATAACATTAAATGCTACTCAAAATCCTCCTCAAGCTAGCTCAACGACATCAACTAAGGGAAAGGAAAAGATGATCTATGAGGGTCCAATTATTAATGAGGGTTCATATAAAACTCCCAAGTCAGAGATAGTACCCTATAAACCTACTAGAGAAGAAAAAGATGAAGTTAAAAATGAAAATTATAAGAAAATGGATAAGATGATGGAGGCATTTGACAAACAGTGCAAAATTAGTTCAAAAGGAGTAGGGGAATACTTCGTTTCCTTATTTGACATGCCCACATCTCCAAGGACACATGGAAAACCATCAAAAGGATCTTTGCCTCACAAGTACAACTCTTACTTTGTAAGAGAAAGTGACAAAGCAGCATTCGACAAAGAGGAGAATGAAGTCCTTCAATGGCTCTATCACGATGAAGAAGATACCTCAAACACTCCCATGGAACGAATACAACATGTTAATATATGAATCGAGCAATATGGGAAAGGTTTTGAGATTATGCAGAAGATGGGATACAAGGGAAGACGACCCTTAGGCCAAAGGAATAGAGGGTTACTAGAACCCATTGAACCTACTTGGAGGGAAAAACAAGAAAAATCTAGAGTGGGCTACCAATACAAAGGCAAAAGCTCTAGCCCAATGCAAGATTTTTATCCTCAAATAAATGCCTTAGAATCTGATGGAGATAGTGATGACTCTCAAGATTATGAATGGGATACCATATCGGATGAATCATGTCAAGATAAGGAGGTGATTGCAATAGATACTTATGCAAAAATCGCAAGGCAAGAAATTCAAATCAATGAAGAACCTAACATCCAAGATATTAACATAGGGCATGCACCTACCAATCAAGCATGGATAGAGACATTTTGGATGCCTTCGGAGGAGGGAGATTCAAATGTTAGGTTTAATCCACTCATGGCTTTTCCCATGTTGTTTCCCATAGAAGTTGAAGAGGACTCAAGTGAAGGGGATTTTGACCCTTCTTCCATGGACCATCTCGAGGAAGCGCACATCATAGATCTAAATGATACAATGTATGAACCCTCAAATGAAGTCATGTCCATAAACCCTATTGATGACATCTTACCCAATGAATCCTTACTTTTGATACATCCATATCTCATTGATTGGGACCAAACTAAGCCAAATGATTTACTTTACTTTCCAAACGACCAAACAACAAACCAATACCTTAATGCAGTTGAACCCTCTTTCATCAACGAATTCGATACGGACATGATGAGAATAGCGGGGGTCCATTCTCTTAGTCAAAAGAAAAAAATGAAAAAAAATAAGAAAATGAAAAGTTCTAGTGCTAAAAACCACTATGTGGCACCACTAGAACCAAAAAAAATAAAAATAAAAGACGTTTCCTTTTGTGAAAACCCAACTGTGGCACCAAAGGAAGAGAGATTGGATACCTTGCCCGAACATGAGGAAGAAAGGTCACCTATTCTTATAGAACCGACATAAAAGGTCAACATTGGGACGGAATTGGATCCAAAGTTTATACACTTTGCAGCTTCACTTACACCTCTAGAAAGAGAAGATTTCATCAAATTTTTCCAAGAGCAACAAGTAAACTTTGCATGGTCATATGCCAACATGCCTGGATTGGATCCCGATTTCATAATGCATCATTTAAATGTTAGACCTAGGGTTAAACCTGTGAAGCAAAAGCTACAGAAAATGCACCCACATGTGGCTCTCCTAGTGAAGGCAAAATTGGAAAAATTGTTAAAAGTTGGATTTATAAGGGCAATAGCATACAATGAATGGATCTCTAACATTGTACTGGTCACTAAGCATGATAAATCTATTCGGGTGTGTATGGATTTTAGAGATTTGAATCTTGCATGCCCTAAGGATGATTTCCCACTTCCAAGCATAGATGCCATAGTGGATTTGACAACTGGTCACTCCATGTACTCATTAATGGATGGTTTTAGCGGCTACAACCAGATCAAAATTGCACCCGAAGACCAAGAAAAGACAACTTTTACTTGCCCTTGGGGCACTTTTTGTTGGAATGTCATGCCCTTCGGTCTTAAAAATGCTAGAGCCACATATCAAAGGGCCATGACAACTATCTTCCACGACATGATGCACACTTTTTTAGAGGATTATGTGGACGATATACTAGCAAAATATCACAAAAGAGAACACTTGCAAATTCTAAAGAAGATATTCATCCAGTTGGAACAATTCAAAGTTAGATTAAACCCAAAGAAATGTGCCTTTGGTGTCCAATCTGGCAAGCTATTAGGCTATATAGTTTCCGCTAAAGGAATTGAAGTGGACCCGAAGAAAGTACAAGAAATCATAGACATGGAGATACCTAAGAACATCAACCAAATGAGATCATTACAAGGCAAAATCCAATCCATAAGAAGGTTTATTTCTCAATTGGCTGAAAAGTGTCATTCTTTCACCAGATTGCTACATAAGGATACTATATTCATGTAGGATGAGGAATGTGATCGAGCTTTCACATTATTGAAGACCTATTTGATAAATCCACCTATTCTCATGCCACCAATCAAGGGAAAAGCATTGCTTCTATACATATCCGCTACCGAAAGATCACTAGGAGTGCTTTTAGCACAAGAAGATGAACAAGGAAAGGAATCAGCTATTTACTATTTGAGTAGGACATTGATCAAATATGAGCTTAATTACACATTTATGGAAAGGGCTTTCCTAGCAATGGTGTTCGCATCTCAAAAGTTGAGACATTATATGTTGATGCATAAGGTCAAGTTAATTGCCAAAATTGATCCTCTCAAGTACTTGTTAAGTAAAACTGCCCTAATGGGTAGGATAGCCAAGTGGGTTATGATTTTGAGTGAATTTGACATTGAATATGTCGATAGAAAGGAAATAAAGGGGCAAGTGATAGCGGATCATTTAGCGAAGAATCCCATGACTTCTACACAAACTATTCAAGTGGAATTTATGGATTTTGCCATTGTCAACATAGAAGCAAAAACATGGAAGTTATTCTTTGATGGCTCTTATACTCAAGTAGGTTCCGATGCCGGCATACTATTGGTCACTCCTCAAGGCTACACCATTCCAAAGTCCTACAAGCTTATGTTTCCATGCACAAACAATATAGCGGAATATGAGGCACTAGTCATAGGCATTAAAATGGCCTTAGAATGGAACATAACAGAGCTACAAGTTTATGGAGATTCTCAACTCATCATCAATCAAGTCAACAATGAATATAACACCAAAGATGAAAAGTTGATGCCATATAAGACTATGATTGATGGATGGAAGAAATACTTTGTTTTGATCACTTTTAAGCAGATTCCTAGAGAGAAAAATAGAGCAGCTGATGCCATGGCCACCTTGGCCTATTACAAAAACCAGATCAAAATGAGAAGTATGAGTTCTTGGTGGAAGAGTTGGTGAAACCAGCATTCAACCTTCCCGAAACCCAAATTGTTGCCTTATTACATGGACATGACTCCCCTTGGTACAGACCTATATAAACATATCTAAAAGACCAAGTGCTACCCTTAGACCAAACCCGAGCTCAAAAACACAATTTCATACGCCAATCAGCCTGTTACCTAATCCTGTCAAAAATATTGTATTGTAAGGGTCTTGATGGGACGTTACTTAGATGTCTAGAGGAAGAGTCTAAGTTAGCTTTACACGAGGTTCACGATGACATTTGCAGGTCACACTCAAGCGGTCTAAACCTAGCTAAGAAAATCCTTTGCTTAGGGTATTTCTGGAAGACATTAGAAAAGGATGCTTGCCATTTTGTGAAGACATGCAGTAAATTTCAATATCATGGCGACATGATACATGCACCGGCACATGAATTACACCCATTTGTTACACCATGGCCTTTCTATCAATGGGGGTTTGATCTAATTGGCATCATACATCCACCTTCTTCAAATGGGCACAAACACATCATAACCGTAACAAAATATTTCACTAAGTGGGTTGAAGCGGTTCCTTTGATAACGGCAACGGGTAAACAAATTTCCATGTTTATCTTAAATCACATCATTTGCCGATATGGTATCCCTCATGCCATAATAACAGATAATGGAAAACAATTTAAAAACAAGGATGTGGATGAACTTTGTGCAACATTTCATATCACACACCATTCATCATCAATTTATTACCCTCAGGGAAATGGGCAAGCCGAAGCCACGAATAAGAATATCTTGAAGATTTTGAAAAGGTCGGTCAATAAATTAGGAAGGGATTGGCATATGCAAATTAATCCAACATTATGGGCCTATAGAACCAGCATAAGAACACCCACAGGAGCCACACCATTCTCATTAGTCTATGGGGCTGAAGCAGTTCTACCATTAGAGGTTGAAATCCCATCTCTACGAGTGTCATTACAAGGATTGATCACAGATGAAGACTATAGAGTAGTAGCTAGGCTTCAACAATTGGAATTACTTGAAGAACATCAAACACAAGCATATGAGCACCTAAAAGTGTATCAAAATAGAATCTCGAGGAACTATAATAAACATATCAAACCGACAGTCTTTCAGGTAGGAGACTTGGTGTTGCGAGAGAACACAAAGAATCAGGTTGAAAGAGAGAAGAAAGGAAAATGGGAAGCTAATTGGCTTGGCCCATTCATCATAGTATCTTCATTTGGCACAGGCACCTATAAGTTATCAGATTGTGAAGGAGAGGAACTCCATGAACCCATCAACATTATTCATCTCAAAAGGTTCTACACATGAGTTAGACGAAAGAGTATAAAGAGTATTAGATGAGAAAGCATCATATTTATTGTACATAGTTCAAAAGCGATTCTAAAAATACCAAAAACATTGAAAAACACAAAAGATCAAAAACATTCAAATAAGATGTTGTCTTGGTGAAAACCTAGCAAATAGGCGCCTTGATGATAAAAAAAAAAGAAAAAAGAGAGAAAAATACAAAAAAATACAAAAAAAATGGAAAAAGAAAAGAAGTGCCTTGGTGAAAACCTAGCAATAGGCACCTTGGTAGCAAAAAAAGTAAAAAGCTTTAAAAACAGAAAAAAAGAGCTTGATCCATCCAAAGGGTGAAAACTTGGTAAACAAGCACCTTTTGTTCCCTTAAGTTTGTCTTTCCTAGTCACATATGTCCATATTGCATTTCCACCATCTCATTTGTACAACCACCATTGCATCTGTCATTTGTACATAGTCATAATAAAGTCAGTTAGTCGCATTGTTGCATTGTCTATCAGCCCTAAGTTTGTCAACCGATCACATTTATCCTCTAGGGGTAGAAGAAGATTGCAAAGTTGGTACCAAAGGGATTCAATAAGTGCGACAATCAGTCTCATCAGAGAGAGATTTATCAGAGTTTCGGAAGAGAGGAAAGTTTATTTAGCCTAAGTATTTGACCCTACAACATGATCCTTGAGCCTTCATTGACTTTATTATTCGGGATTAAAAATGGACAAAAACACCTTAAAGATCAGAATACTTGGAAATACTTGTTGGAAAATCTTAAAACATGGCAAAACATTCAAAGCTTTCTTTCTTGCCAAAATAATGAAACATGGTAAAATACTTGAAATTTTCTTGTTGATTAATCTTGATGAAATTGACTTTTCATCATATCGTTTGAGCTATTCAATGATGTTTCGACTAGATTAGCCATGATAAAGATGTGATATTTTTCTTGCCTTTGAGTGATTGTTTGGAGGAAGATTCATCAACTTATGAGAGTTCGTCTAATGACATGGTTATCAAAGAACCATCGAGGACTATCTCATAAGAGAAAGGATTAACCTTTGCTTGTTTATGCAAACGAATCCCTTGGCTATTTAGATTTTCTATATCTTAATACAAAAAATCCACTTGCAACATTGAATCTGTTGACACCGGTATTCAGACTCCCATAGTTTGGTCATCCAACTAGTGAGGGTTGTACTTGGTTCAAAAAGGAGGTTACCAAAATGCGATAAAAGCGGTATTCATATCATCATGATGTGGTCAGTGGTGATTGTACTAAGCTTTCCAGTCCTGAACTGCTCAATGATGAAAATTTATCCTCAGGGCATTTATTTGCTAAAAGTTGGTGACACTTAGGTTGCATTGCATTGCATGTTAGATTAATTGCATTATCTTGTTAAATTAAATGAATTTGTTTATGGTTAATTTTCCAAGGGCAAGAGGGCGTACACCAATAATCCTGGTTAGTCAAAACATTAAAGCAAAATGGGGTTCAAACAAATGTTTATTCATGATCAAAACACTACAAAGAAAATGAGATTATCTTTTGCATCCATGCCTTATTTATTATCCACATATTAGAAAAATAAAACATCCATACATCATTGCCTACATCTATATATATCATAAAATAAGATACTGCATCCATAACATAAAAACAAAGTAAATGCATACACACATCATACCGCTGCATAAAAGATAATCTCATAAATCAACTCATCAAGACGATCCAAGGAGTATATCATCATATATCATCAAAAAGTGTACATCAATGATCCATCACATCAGTACATCAAGTATCAAGGTACAATCTCATAAAAAAAGGGTACATCAAATGTCTCGATTAGTCCAATAACATGAACTAGGGAACAAAGGACATCAAGGATGGATGAATCTGTCAGTAGACAATCATGATCCTGTGGCACCTGGATCTCTACCATCTGATGAAGGAGGAGGAGCTTGAGAAGTACTCGCTCCATCCTGTCTCGAAACAACCATGGCTGATACAAACTGCTGTAATAAAGAGGCAACCTGATCCAGCTGACCTACAACAACAGACATATCTATCCTCAATACCTGCATATCTCAAGATAATCCATCAATATGATCACCCTATGCACCCTGTGGTTGTGGAGCTGGGGGAGGCATCTGTGGAGCACCATCATCCTGCTGTGCCTGATCCTACTGAGCTGCATCATCATCATGCTGAGGCAAGGCTACTCTCTGTAACTATATCAAGGGATCCAATCCCCTAGGAATCTGCCTAGCTACATCAACCTGTGCCTGTCTCTGAGCTCTCTGATGTCTATGAGCTCTATTATGTCTATCTTCTCTAGGCTGTCTATCAACTGCATCATCCTGCGCTCTAGCCGGTCTATCTCTAGCATCCCCATGATCATGACCCCATCTCATCTGTCCTCTACCTACTGCAACCCGAGGATGTCTACGTCCTCGTCCTCTCTGATGTCTATCATCCCTATCACCATCATGAGGTCTAGGAATAGGCTCAGCTGGATCAGTGAAACGAGGAAACCTGTTGCGAGCCCACCAATCTGTATACTCATGTGACATCCCTGCATCTCCAATACCTATCAGTATCTCCCATCTACAAATAGTCATACCTGCAATTTGATCTAATGCAAACTAATAATCAATACATGGACCCCATAGATAGATCTCTGCCTGTACTCGAGCATATAGCGCATTGCCCTGAGGCATATCCTGTGTCTGACCATACTGTCTCAAAACTCTGCTGAAGCATAAGTGCTCAATAGTAGTGGTAGTACACCCAATCATCCAGTGAGGGGCGAACATGTATGGTAACTCATCCTCATCCTCTCTCCATCTATCACAACCGAGGAAAGGATGCCATGTAACCTGATCGAGATCATCAATTTGACGTCTCCAGTAATCCAAGTGACCCAAGTGGTGCTAAATCACCATCCTAGTATAAAGGAAAGCATCAGGAAATCCTTGATGTCGAACCCTATCAGAAATGGGCCTAGTAATGGGAAGATGCTCCCATATCCACAACTGAAGAACAATGGCACCAGTTGATAATGATGCACTCCCCCGATAAACCACCTCATGTAAATCATGATACAACTGCACCAGGACGCAGGAACCCCAATCAAACCGTCGAGGATGAGAAAGTAAATCCTCCATGATCCTACCCCAACCGACTGAAAAACCACGACCTCGCCGGTCGGGAAGTAGTAAACCACCAATCACTGCACCCAAAACTGCTGGTAATGTCAAAAAAGATGCAAACTGAGGCCATGTAATAGTATCCCCATCTCCTATAGTGTTGTCTACGAATACTTGTCGGCAGACATAAGAATCATAGACAAAATCATAATATACCACCTCTCCTCTGCACGGGATCTGAAGCAATCTATACATGTCCTCGGGCGTGATAGTCATCTCTCCATACGACAAGTGGAATGTGTTGTGGTTAGAGTGCCTGCGCTCCGCCACTGCAGTCAGTAACCCATGGTTTAGCTGAAACTGTGGGAGGTCAAGCAAAAATCTCAATCCACATCGCTCGATAACACAGAATTCAGCTACTGTGAGTGCCTGACTCAAGTCAATAACCCAAGATGCTACTGACCAAACGTATAATGTAGGGCAGTGATCCTGTTGGCAAAGTAAAAGGAATCATATCAGTACATCGTATCAAGGAATTATCTCAAGTCAATCTTCTCAAAAGTCTCAAGTCATCACACCAAGTACCATCATTCGTTTCTCTGTATCCTGAGAATGAAGCGACAGTATCAAAATCATATCGGTTTTCACTCTGATTGATTTATCTTATTAATCACTATCCTAAATGGGATTGACAAATCATATTTCGAGGTACCACTATCCATATATCCTAAGCCAATTGTTTTGTTGACAATAACAGACCTACACTTATCATCCAAATCTATCATCAAGAGTTATCAAATTTTTCATCAGACGCAATCAAGTACACGTGGGAAAAGTACAATTTTTTTCCAAATAGTCAGTAGGCGTGATTTTTATCATGCTAGGTGACATTTAACCTCAAGCGATAGTGAACACATGTCAAGCGATATTATTCTGGTGTCAGGTGATTGTTTGCCTGCTAAGCGACAGTGAATTAGGCTATGCGACAGTGAATGCTAGCCTAGGCGACAGTAAATCCGTTAGGGTTATCATAAGCGACAACCTATCGGAAAAGGGGTAGTTTAACCTAGCTCTAGGCGAGAGTTGTTCTAGTGCTAGGAGAGAGCAAAATATTCTTGGGCGAGGATAAAATACATGGAGGCGGGAGTAAAAATCACCGACGTGACAGTAAAATACCCTAAGCGACATTAAAACTGTTCCTAGCTGAGAGTTCTTAAATTCAAGGCAATGATGAAACATGAAATTGCAATAAATGATCATAAATGCACCATAAATGCACAATCGAGGTTTATAACGACTTACCGGAGGTCCATACTCAGGCGGCCTCGCATATCTCCGGCATCTCTCGAATCTATGCTCCCGAATCGGCACAACCATATCGAAATTCACCAGAGGATCAGAGCAAAATTACCAAGGATGAAAAGTAAAAATGAATAGTAAAACAAGGTTTATCAACCTATTTAAGGTAGTTTGACCTAATTTTGGAGGTGAAAATGGAGGTGAACCTATATGGAGTAATTAAAACAAACTAGGGCATATTCTTCAAATCATGACATCTCATCAAATAGTCAGAAATGAAAACATATTTGATAAATCAAACATCAAATCAAATTTTTTGAAATTAAGAAATTAATATGTTTTAATTTCTGAGGGGGCATAAGGATATCAAATCAAAATTGCAATCAAACATCATGAAATCAGTGGGGCATCATAAATTTTTTTTATCAAGAGGCAACAATCAATCACATCAGGAATCAGCAATCAGGACTTAAAGGATCTTTGAATCAATGTTCTTTGTACATCAATTCAAAGAGGGACATTTGTAGACACGTAAAATTGGACAAGTGATAATCAAAATGCATTAAATCATCAAAATGGATTAAATCATCAAAATGGACATAATTAAATAAAGTTGAGCAAAATCAATTAAAGCAAAGAAAAAATTAAATAATGAGGTTAAATGATTAAATTGAAGCTTAAAAGGGCCAAAAACAATATATAATTGATTTTAATTAATTAATTGTATAGTTGTTTTAATAAAAATCAAAATGAACCTATTACCCTTCCATGGCTAAATTTAATTAATTAATTGAATTAATATTCCGTATTTTCTTTCAGCAAAGTGATGAACCAATGAAAATTGAGGACAAAAAGGACACAAATCACTCAAAACATTTAAATTGTCCAAAGCTTTGAAACCATTTAAAGGCTTGTCCCCTCATTTGTCCCTCCATTTATGAACAAAGCAAAGTTTTTGACTTAACCATGGGATAATCATGATTACTTCACTCCACCCCCTACCCTTGGGAAATTACTATAAGTATGAGGCATTTTGGAGAGCATTTCCATCTTGGAATTTCATTTGCATAGCATTGTTACTATAGGCAATTGAGATCATTTCCAAGAGCAATTTGAGCATTCTTGAGCATTTAGTATCATAATTTCATCATTCTTGAGCTAGAATCATCATAGAAGCATAGCATAAGCATAGTAACAACATCATTTCTCATTTTAGAGGTGTCACTAGTGAGGATTGTAGCTGAGAGCTTCACTTACCACTTCTTTCTAGAGATCCATGGGATAATATAGATCATAATTTCAATTTTAGTTAAATTTGCATTGTATTTGATTAAATTGATGTTAGTAGATCTTAATTTCATGTAGGTGAGTAACTTCATCACACAGGTGGGTTGGTTCTTATGGTGAGTGCCTCATTTCTTTTTAGTACTTATAAATTTTAACTCCCTCAAGGGACATATTGCATTGCCTGTTTGTCTCTATTTAGTATGGTAATTCTTTTTGTTTTTTGATCGATGAAGGGCCGAAGCTGAGGTTTTTATATTTATATGTAAAAGCAAATATTAACAGAATTATCTTCAGTTTTAAGCCCATTTCTACAGGCCCAATGTTCAGAGCAGAGTGCTAGAAATTATAGACAACAGTAATCGACTACCACTTTCATCGCAAACAGCTAACTACTTGAAAACCCTGCAAAACAATGGTTGTCGCATGATCGCATAGCCAGGAAAAGGGCTATGCGAACATGCGACACACCTCCACCCCTCACCACCGGGTACAAAAACATCATTGCTATTGACCACTGAGACCCTCGGATCAGTCGACAACATCCAGCGCCACCAAACCAGTCAAGATCAGCTGCTAAAACCATAAATTCGAGTACTTCATGTTGCAAAAACCCCTAAGAGAATTTTGAATTTGAAAAAAAATGGTCATGTTTATGGTGCCAGTGTCACAAAGTCACGCGGTCAACAGTCACAAACCCCTTGAAAGATCCTTGGTCACTTTACCAGCAAGCAGCCAACCAGAAACAAGCACATCGGCAAGACCCACTTTTACTCTGCAACGACGACATTCTTAATGGTTGTTGCATGATCGCATAGCCAAGAAAAGGGCTATGCGAACATGCGATAAATTGCTTACACTTACCACCGTCACCGCCACGCCGACCAAATATTCACCGCCATTGTTTTCCCAAAGGGTTTGTCACATGATCGCATAGCATGAAACTGGCTCATGCGAACATGCGACAAACCGTTAACATTCACCCCACCGACAAACTGGCAAGTCTCCGCCACATCACCGCTCCCTACCAATGAAAAATGCGCAACACCGGCAACACAAGACAACGGGCCCACTGTCGAGAGAAGCTTTACCTTTTGGGAAGATCGGATGACGGTCGCATGATCGCTTGGGCTGGAAAGATTCCATGCAATCATACGACAATCACAGGATCAAGAATCTTTCCAAAAGAACTGGGCACATCTGCCATCTTGCCACCTTAGACCACGCGGACCAACCAAAACACAACACATCACTTTATTCTCTGACAAATGGGACCACCAGTCAGGAAAAGCAGACAAAGCAAGATCTACGACTAGTCTCATATTCGCATGCCTCTAACACATTGCATAAGCTCTTACGCCCACCGTTAGATGAGAAGCCTATTAGGGAGCCGGGCCCACCAACCGATTGCACTTGCGCACATAAGACCGACGGACAAGGAGTGCCGAAAAAAGGGAAGAAGCATGAGGTCGAAAACATCCAGGGTTTTCGGCGCGAAAAGATAAGTGCGCAAATGCAGAAAGGCACAAGGTCGAAAACAACCAGGGTTTAAGAAGACACATGTTTGCAAGGCCGATGTTAAACTTCTAATTCTACCCCTATTTTCTAGCTGATTTCCAAAATGTTACCAAAATGCTACCAACAAACCAAGTAAATAGCACCCGTTTAATGTCGAACCCGATGAAGAGTCCATTTCCGTGGAGGAGGAGGAGGAATACTTGCAGCAAGTGGCCTTGAGAAGCTATCCGCTAGATCTGTGCTAATTTTGTCCTGTCAGATTCCACTAACACTGAAGCGTACTGTTTGGGTTTGAGCAATGGAAAACATCCCATCATTGATCAATAAGTGGCTACTCCTCTTGTCCTCGATCTGGATTCCATTTAATGCTCTGAGCTCATATCCATGCTATGAGGAAAGACGCTTGTCTTATCACCTCAAGGAGCCGTTCTGTCAACTTGCGAGGCAAGAAACCATCGGGGTCTGAACCAATGAAAGTATTTTGATGACTAGACTTGAAGAGCTTCGCTGACATCAAATATACTTTTCAAATTTGATCCTCTGGCTGCCAAGTCCGCCAACTCATCCGCTTCTGTGTTTCTTTCTCTAAAAGTGTGGTTGATGGTTTTTGAATCAAATTTATCCATGAGTTGTAAAATGGCCTCTAAAACTACCATTAACTGCCAATTTGGAGTTGATCTAACCTTGATTGCGTTGATGGTAATCAACGAATCACCTTCAATTTCAAGTTTTGATATTCTTGCTTCCCGCGCCAGGATTGGGCCATTCAGTAGTGCCTTAAATTTCGCCATGTTATTTGTGTCTTTGGGCAATGGTATGGCTTGTTTGGCAATCACATTCCCTGATGGGGAGCGTATTATGCATCCTGCACCTGAGGGCCCTGGGTTTCCTTTGCTAGCTCCGTCAAAATTTAGTTTGTACCATCCAATTGGGGGAGGTTTCCAAATGCATGCCTTCCTTAATTCCTGATTTCTTCTTGGTCCTCTGCCTATGGTGATTGGAGTTTTTATCCCGAACCAACTTTTTGACATCTGATCATCCCAGCTGGTGAAGAATTTATGTTGTGCTGATTGGGTCTAGATCCTAGAGTTCATTACTTCTATTATGGCTGCCTCCACTTTATTGATTATTGATTCAAGTTTCAGAGTTTTATCCTGGAATAGTCTTTTGTTTCTTTCTTTCCAGATCTCCCAAATGAGAATTGATGGTGAGATCGACCATAGGTTGCTGAATAAGCTCTCCCATAATTCGTGGCCATGATATCAAAAGCTGAAGTAAATTATTAGAGGGGGCTGAAGACCATCCTAGTTTTGAGTAGAGCCAGTACCAACATTCCTTAGCAAAGGGACAGGATAATAATAGATGATTGGCATCCTCTTCATTATTAAGACACATGATGCATCTGGATGGGCCCTGAAATCCCATCTTGATAAATTTGTCTGCAGTTAAAATTCTGCCCTGTGATGCAGTCCATGTAAATATCCCGACTTTTGGAAGTCCAACCTTGTTCCAACATAAATGTGTTGGGATCTCTTTTGTATTGGGCATGATTGATCTTGCTATGAGATTATATCCATCTTTAACACTATATGATCCTGATCTTGCTCCATTCCAAACTATTTCATCTTTCCCCTGTTTGAGGAGGAAGGACCGATCTTTAATAAATGATCTGAGTTTATCAACCTCCCTTGCATCTGATTGTAGTGATGTGAAGTCTTTCCAATCCCAGGAACCATCTATATCAGCCGAAGGTAAAGGAGTGATATAATCACTGAGATATGGTCCCCATGCTGAACTGCAGATATGACTGATCTGGTTAGGACCTAGCAGTGAATTGATGGATGGATACCCACCCCAAGAGTCTTCCCAGAATCTTGCTACCGTTCCATCTTTGATATTCCATGTTATGTTGTTGTTTATTACGTGTCTGGACTTAGCTATAAAGTTCCATATTCTTGATCCTTTGGGGAGCTCTTTGATTCAGGCAATGTCTTCCTCATTATGGTTGCCTAAATATTTTGCTTCGAGAATTCTAATCCATTTAAAATCCTCATTTTTTATTATCTTCCAGTAGAGCTTTGCACCAAGAGCTTGGTTCTGCCATAATTGGTTTTTGATGCTAGTGCCACCCGAAGATTTCAGTTTGCAAATTTTATCCCATGAGATTAGTGCAAATTTTCTTTTAGTGTCTATGCCCTGCCAGAAGAACTTCTTTAGTTTCTTCACCATATCCATATACCCCTCAATGGTAAGAGAAAGACAAGACATTAAGTAGATTGGTATTGCTAATAATGTTGCTTTAATCATAACTAATCTCCCAGCCCAAGATAGCCATTTAGTTTTCCAACTATCCATCTTTCTGTCCATCTTTTCATTGAGAGGTTTCCAAACTAATGATGTTCTAAGAGATTTGTCAATTGGAATGCCTAGATATGGACATGGGAGAGAACCTGATTTTCATGCCAAAGTTTTTACAATTTGCTGTTGGAGTTTCTTTTTAATGTGGAAGAAAAAGACCACTGATTTCTCTCTGTTGGCTAGTTGTCCTGAGGCTAGCCCATATTGTTCTAACACCTTAGAAATCTGCTTAGCTTCTTGAATACAACCCTTTCCCATAAGAAGAAAATCGTCTGCAAATTGTTGATGGGTTATAGGTCGGATGGTTGAAGATATTGAAATACCATTGATGAGGTTTTGGTCCTGCAGTCTGATCATACTTCTTCCAAGTGCCTCAGCCATAATTATGTATAGGAATGGCGATAATGGATCTCCTTGTCTGATGCCGTTGGAGCCTTCAAAGAAACCTTGAGGGGATCCATTCACTAAAACAGAGAATTTAGGAGTTGAGATGCAATAGAATATCAAATTGATCCATGCTTTAGAGAACCCAAATCTCTCCATACATTTAGCCAGAAATCTCCAGTTAACCTTGTCATAAGCCTTCTTGATGTCCAATTTTATGATCATACTTGGTTGTTTATTATGCTGAATTGAATGTATAGCTTCTTGAGAAATGATTATCCCATCTAGAATTGATCTGCCCGGAACAAATCTGGTCTGTTCCTCCCCAATTAGTTTGCATAGGACCTTTTTTAACCTATTTGCTAGAGCTTTAGAGAGGATTTTATAAATTGTGTTGCAGAGAGCAATAGGTTTGAATTAATCCAAATTAATAACATGTTCCTTTTTAGGTATTAACACTATGAAAGTATTATTGATTTTAGTTAGAAATCTACCTGAAGCTCTTGCAGCCTCAAGAGCAGCAGTGAGTTCTTTGCCCAAGATACTCCAGCAGTGAAGAAAGAAGCTTGAAGGAAAGCCATCCGGACCTGGTGCTTTGTCTGGAGCCATTTGGGAAATTGTATTCCATATTTCCACTTCTTGAAAGGGTTTAGATAGCATTTGGTTATCAGCTTCTGTGATGATACTTGGGATGTTTTCTAAGAGGCCCTGTTGAATCCCCGCGGGGGATGAGATTGAGGAGTTGAGAAGCTGAGAATGATACCTGATTATTTCTTTGATAATCTCATTTTGATCCTCCAATATAGTTCCGGCAGCCTCCTTGATTTGAGAAATCCTGTTTATACCTCTCCTCTGTTTTGTGCTTGAGTGGAAAAATTTTGTATTCTTGTCTCCTTCGGATAGCCAAGTCTCTCTAGACTTTTATTTCCAATATATCTCTTCTTTGGCTAGGATATATTCCGAGTCCCTTAAGAGGGATTTCTCTTCTAGATATCTTCCATGATCCATTCCTAATTGCATTATGTTTAGATTCAGATCCTCCAATTTTTGTTCAATATTCAATTTTGATGCAAAAATGTCCTTGAAATGAGTTCTGTTCCAAATGAGAAGGTTTTGCTTGATATATTTCAGTTTAGAAACAAAGCAAAATAGCTTGGAGCCCTCAAAATTACAATCCATCCACCTTTCCTTTATAAGCTCCAAGAAATTCTCCTCTTTAAGCCACATATTTTCAAATTTGAAAGGGCAGCCAAGGGGTTTGTTTGCCTCAAGAATGTTAAGTTGGATAGGGAAGTGATCAGATCCTAAGATTGGAGTGATAGAGGCTTTCAAATCAAAAGGAAATTCTATAAGATCTCCTTTGAATAGGAACCGATCCAACTTTTCTGAAATGTTGCATATGCCCATTCTATGGTTTGTCCATGTGAAGGATCCATTCTGCAGCTCCACCTCCATTAGACTTTCTTTTTGCAACCAATCTCTAAAGTCATTCTGTGATTGTGAGGTTCTGATAGATCCCCCCAGTTTCTCTGATGCGTGAACTATAGCATTAAAGTCTCCCCCCACTATAAAGATGTCCTCTGGCCATTGATCAAAGTACAAAGATTTTTCTGTCCATAATTCTGCCTTCTTCTTGTGTGAGATGGGGCCATACACATTCACTGTATGGATATTTAAGTTAGACCTGGTACTCACTAAGTTGCCAACTATCCAATTTGATCCGTGAACCATTGGTATGAAAGAGGAAAACCTTGAATTCCATAGAACTGATAATCCCCCTGAGGATCCTATTGCATCAACACTGTAAGCCTTCCATTCTCCTAGATACTTGGCGAAGATTTCCAATTGCTCTTTGTCCATCTTTGTTTCTTGAAATAAAACTACTTCTGCTTTGGAGGAAATGATGCAGCATTTGACCAAACACTGGTTTTTAGGGGCATTAAGGCCCCTAACATTCCAGGAGATGATTCTCATTGCAACTCGGGAAGGAACTTCCCCTTCCTTGCATTAATATATGATGTTATTTTGGCTTGATTTGGTTCCTCTCCTACTTCCTTCCTGAGAGATGCATTAGATTTTCTTCCTCACCTCTGATTCTTGTGCTTTCCACAGTCCATGTGACAATCTTGAATAGATTGCATTAATCCCAGGTTATTACCTTTTGGTGAAAAATCCTGCTGGGAATCTTCCTCTGAGTACTCGTGGGATGGCTCTGAGATGTCTAATAAGCTTTCTTCATCCTCAATATGATTCTCACTTAGTAGGCTTTCCACATATGTTAACTTCTGAGAATCCCTATTTGATTGTTCACATGATGCAGCACCAAAGATGTCATAGACTGCTTGAAGTTTTGGTGAGATTTGAGATTCCTCAGACAATTGGGGAGGTACACCTCTATCCAATTGAGAATTAATATTTTTATGGTGTTCCCCTTTTGCTGCTACTGGTTTGAGATTGATAAGTCCTCCTTTAACTCTGGTTGAGGATGGGGTTTTCTCTGTTTGAGAGGGTGACAACCTAGTCATCACTTTTTGTTCTTCAAGTCTGAGTCTGGAGGATGTCCTACGCCCCGAGTAAGGAGAAGAAGGTGAAACAGGGGATTGGAGAGTATCCCCTTGAAAGATCGGTGATGATGATGTTGTGGAGAAGTCTTTTGTATTGGTTGTGGCCTGGAGGTCGCACAGCTTAATCTTTAGAATATCCTCTTCCCCTGCTACAACATCTGCACTTAGATTTTCCTTTTCCAGTACAATTGTGGATTTCGGCTCCTCCAGCAGCAACCCCATTGGTTGAAGTGCTCTATCTGAAGATTCTTCTTCGAGCATTACTTGATCTGCTATTTTCTCTATCAAATCTAGTTGGACTTCCAAAACCCATATCCTAATAATTAATTGTTGGGAACAAATGGTGTCACTGTATGTTTATATTTTCGTTTGTCTTGACCTGTGATCTGTTGTCTGGGCAGTATCTTATGCTTGTCAAAGGAGAGGCAATGATTTCAGTTGTATTGAACGCCATGGTGTTTCTGTTGCGTGGACCTAGAGATGTTGTCAGGTACATTACTACAGGGGAATTCAAAATGGAACCTGCACCAGACTCTGATAATGAATTTAGCTTAAAAGGCGTAGATGCCACACCTGGTTCTGCACAAGCTAATGTGATCAGAAAGTCAGGGCGAGATATAATCTCAGTTTTATTGTCTCCCATAGTGTTAATATTGCGTGGACCTAGATATATTTTCAGGTCTATTACTACAGGTAAATTCAAAAGGGCACCCGCACCAAATTCTGGCGATGAATCTAGCTTAAAAGGTGTAGATGCTACACCTAGTTCTGCACAAGCTAATGTAATCAGGAAGTGGGGGCGAGATTGACATTTGCAGATGAGGATTGTCTGTTATTAATTCATGGCAGATTGTTATGCATAGAAGTATTCTGTTTGGAGCTCATATTTATCTCTGCTGCGCTCAACCTTCAAACTTATCATACTAATTTTTAGTAGGATATAACAGGCATGTAATTTGGGCGATGTATTTTTGTTGTTGCTCCTAAATTGTGAAAAGGACTAGTGAAATCAACAAAAGAATGGTTGAACCTCAAGCACTGCACAAGTTCATAGTTTAACTTGTTTGTGAAGAGGTATGATTGATGCCTGAGAAGTCTCTTTCTGTATACTTGCACAGGGTAGATAGTTTTGCTATATAAAATGAAAAATTCAAGTTGCCCTTTACAATTTTTATTTATTTCCGTTCTCTTTTTAATTTTTGATCTGTATGTCAGAGTCTAAATTTCAAACGATGTGAGTAGTGCAATGGACTTCAGACTCCAAAGAAAGGATTAGTTGTTATGTCTGTCATCCATGTAATTTAAATGCTCTATAATTCTATTAGACACAAATATTAAAAAGCTCCTGCCATCAGTTTGAGACAATTCTCATGTCGCTCAATGGGTGCTTAAGCTCTATTTTTTAAGGAAATTTTATGAATATTTTTTTTATTTTACTATAGTATTATTTGGAATTTAAAAAAAAAATAGAAGTTCCTATTTTTAAAGCATTTTGTTACAGTATTATTTGGAATTTTTTCTTAAAAATAGTTTCTATTTTTAAGACTTGCATATTTGAGTGGGTGAAAATGGGACGGGGCTAGAAATTGCCCCACCAGCTTAGAAATGTTATCTGCCACTTGTCAAAAAAATAAAATTTAGATATTTCTTAAAAATGATTTCGAAGGGATTTTTTTTTTAACAGATTTTAATTACTGCACAAATTATAGAAGATAAAGATACTCATTCATGAAACTATCAGTTTTTTAAAATTGTGGAGCTTAAATTTTTAAGTTGAACTAGACTAAAAAATTTATGAGACCATCCTTAAGAAATTTTTTTAAGCAGCTCTACCTCTAATTTTTAGAAAATCCCTTTTCATGAAACTCAACCTTAAAAGAGAATCTTTTGAGCAGTAAATCATCCAGCCTAAGTCAAATTACAACTAAAATATTAGTCAATTTTCTTCTTGATTAAGATCTATGAATCATTTGGATTTTAGCCTCAGAATTTGGACAACTGAATTTATGTACAAATGGCCTAGATAATTAAAATATGCTATAATAATTTGGGCTTATGACACCCGTTCACAATGCTTTTTCTTTAGTGTATTATATTTGTCCTCGAAGAACCGTAATACACATGAAGGACTTAATTTTAATTGTCAATGCCATTAAGGTTAATTATTTTGGGTTAGGTTCTAAAGTTAATTGATATATTATGTGGCGTATCTATAAAGGAGGAATCATTTATTTTTTTATTTTTTGAGTATTTACTGTTTTGGGATTTTTATCTTTATTTTCAAGTTAGCAATGTTACAAATATATGTTAATATAGAGAGGATTACATTCAAAGTTATAAAAAAATATTATTTGGATTTTTGTCTTTTTAATATAATTTTTAATTAGGAAAGTTATAATAATTATAAAATATGTCAAATGTGGGATAAATATAGACTAAAATACATTTGATTGTTCATTTGCTGTTAAACTAGTGTTAAATTAATGGATCAATAGTAGAGAGGAATTTACTTCATATTGTTTCAAACATAATCTACACAGAATCAGATTTTAATGCCTTGTTGAAATATATATCTACTAATATAGTTTCAGATAAATTTGAAACTGATTAGATCACAATATATATATCTTGGAATACTTATGCATAGTGTAATGACTATCCTTGATAGTGCTAGTTTGAATGAGACTAAGATTATGGATTGTCGCTGATTGTTGTGGTTTGATAATGCTGTGTTTATTGATTTCAAACCAAGCAATCAAATCGAACATATGTATGGAGTGAACCGCTGTATTCATGTAGGGGCATGACCTGTACGTGGCTTATGCCACGTACGGTCATGACCCTACGTGGATACAACACGTCTCCATTCTAATCACAACGTTATGTTAATCGTTGTGTAATCGACTAACAATGAGCCAATACATATGTATAAGGAAATATAGACTATAATAAGAAGTCGATTTACTTCAATGTTAATTATATTAAGTTAGATCAATATAATAATTATTAATACTATATATATAAGATCGAAGCTATTTTCTAACACTCCCTCTTAGCAAGAGAGGATTGAACATCATTGTAATATCTAGTATTATAATGACGTGTGTGTTATCATAATCCCTGACTCAATTCAGAACTAGATTTTAGTGATAACAACATAACTTCATATCAATATATCCGGCAAAGTTCGAGACATCAATTTAATGTACTCAATCTTGATAGAAGAGTTATCATAATCCCCGACTCAATTCAAAACTGGATTTAATGATAACCAATTTTAAAATTCAAGATATCTGGCACATTCCGGGACAACAACTTAATGTAGTCAAATCTTGATGCATATGATATCATAATCCCTGACTCAATTCGAAACTGGATTAATGATAACCTCCAAAGATTTAGTTTCAAGATAGCAACCCAATATAGTCACTCTAAACACTAGGTCAAACTATTGTTTAGGTCATCACCTTACAATAGTAACACATGAAAGATTTTCACCTTTCAAAAAAGAACAATATTGCAATATTTTATTTATATCAAAAAATATTCATGAATATATCAAATTAAATATGAATGAGATTTAATCTCAAAAGTTTAATCACATTTTAATCATACCAAGTTTATTTTTGAAGTACTCGACTTTCAGCTTTGCAAGAGGCTTGGTAAATATGTTAGCATTTTGTTCTTCATTACTAATGTATATCAGTTTGATGACATCTCTGTCTACCATGTCTCTTATGTAGTGGTATGGAATCTCTATGTGCTTGGAACGATTATGAAAGACTAGATTCACTGAGAGTTTGATGTAGCTTTGATTACCACAATGGATTACTGTGAGTTTTAGGGGCTTCCCAAACAATCCAAATTGTAACTTCCTTAACCATACTGCTTCCCAAGTTGCAATAGAAGCAACCATATATTCTTCTTTTGTAGAGCTTTGTGCAACTGTTGATTGTTTCCTACTAAACCAAGAAACCATAGCTGATCCAAGACTATGCAACATCCTGTAGTGCTTTTGCAATCAATAGAACTGCCTGCCCAATCACAGTCGGTAAAACCTTGAAGTTGTATGTCAACATTCTTGTATTTCAGGCCAAATCCAATAGTATCGCTTAAGTATCTTAAGATATGCTTAGCAATTGTAAGATGAATCTTCTTTGGTTCGCACATGAAATGACTTAATACATTTGTAGCATAGAAAATATCAGGGTGAGTGTTTACCAAGTGCATAAGTGATCCAATTAGCTGTCTATAATATCTAGGATCAGTAGGTTCTGAATCTGCAGCTTCATCTTTGAGCTTATGAAGATTTGTTTCCATTGGAATAGATAAAGGGTTACAATCCATCATGCCAAATCTAGTTAGAATGTCAGTGGTGTATTTTCCTTGATTTAAGAAAATGTATTTTTCCTTCTGCAATACTTCTAAACCTAGAAAGTAGTGTAGCAGACCTAGATCCTTCATATCGAATTCATTTGTGAGATCTTGTTTACATTTGGCAATAAGATGATCTTCACCTGTTATCAATAAATCATCAACATAGAGAACAAGAATTACCATATCACCTTTGGATGTTTTGAAATATATGTTAGAATCAACTTCATTTTTGGAGTATCCTAACTTGGAGAGATAACTGTCTATCCTTTCATACCAAGCCCTGGGAGCTTGCTTAAGGCCCTAGAGAGCTTTCCTTAGTTTGCAAACATAAAGGTTTTTGTCATGTGTGGTAAAACCTTCAGGTTGTTCTATGTATACTTCTTCTTCTTCAATAACTCCATTTAAGAAGGTTGTCTTTACATCCATTTGATGTATCTTCCACCCTTTGGATGTTGCAATGGCAATAATAGTTCTCACAGAAGTATATCGAGCAACTGGAGCAAAAGTCTCTTCATAGTCAATTCTGGGCTTTTCAGAAAAACCCCTGGCAACAAATCTAGCTTTATGTTTTTCAATACTACCATCTGAAGCATACTTGATTTTGAATAACCATTTTGAAGAGACAACTAATCTGTCTTCAGGTCTAGGTACTACCTCCCAGACATTATTTTTTATGATAGATTGATATTCCTTGATCATTGCATCTTTCCAGGCTTGACTAGTTAAGGCCTCTTTAACATTAGATAGTTCAATTTTTGTAAGCTCAGTCATAAGTGCAAGATAACAATTTTGATTCCGTGTTCTCTTACTTTCTTTGAATATTTCATTAGGTTCAACATTATTCTCTTCAATCATTTTTCTTTCCCATAGAGGCCTTTTCTTATTGTTGGAAATTCCAAGATCTTCAGGGTTAGATGAAGGTTGTTCATTACCTTCTATGATATTCTCCCTTTGATTTTCAGTTATGTAGTTTTCATCATCTTCTATGGTATTCTCCCTCTGATTCTCAATTGTGTAATCCTCAGTATCTTCTATGATATTCTCCCTTTGATTCTCATTTGATTAATCTTTTGTAAGTGTAGAGAGTTTAAAGGCAATGTCTTCTTCAAATTTGATATCTCTACTTATTTCAATAGATTTTTGTCCTGGAATGTAGACCCTGTATCCTTTAGTAGTTTCACTGTAGCCAACAAATATGCCTTTCTTTCCTGATGGTTCTAGTTTTTTTCTTTTCTCTTTAGGGATGTGAATATACACAAGACAACCAAAGATTCTTAGATGACTTAGATCTAGTTTCATCCCTGTAAAGGCTTCTTCAGGTGTAATATTTTCTAGGATTGAGTGAGGGCATCTATTTTGGATGCATATTGTCGTATTAGAGGCTTCGACCCAAAATGAGGTATGAAGATTTTGATCATGCATCATAGCTTTGGCAACTTCAATAATAGTTCTATTCTTCCTTTTTGCTACTCCATTCTATTGAGGGTTATAAGGTGATGTATACTCCTTAATCCCAACAGAAATGCAGAATTCTTTAAAGTTTTCAGAAGTATATTCACCCCCATTGTCAGTTCTTAGAGTTTTTATTTTCTTTCCAGCCTGGTTTTCTACTAATGCTTTGAATTCTTTGAATTTTAGCAACACTTTAACTGTTTGAGTTTAAGGAAATAGATCCATGTTTTCCTAGAGTAATCGTCAATGAAAGTCACATAATACGAAAATCCCCCTAATGAGAGAGTTGACATTGGTCCACACAAATCTGTGTGGATGAGTTCTAGTACAATTTTGGATTTATGTTCACTAGGAGGGAAAGATCCTTTGATATTTTTACCTAGAGCACATCCTTTACAAGTGCAGATGTGATTTGATTTGAGATTAGGTATACCTGTAGTAATTTTTCTTATAATAGGTAGAGAACCGAATCCAAGATGACCTAATCTTCTATGGCAAAGTTCATTAGAGTTTGATACTTCATGACATAGTACTAGTTTTTTATTATTACATAATTTGTATAGACTTCCATCCCTATACCCTATAGAAATAGCATTTTTAAAGTTAGAGTTTTTAGGCCATAGTAGCACTTTAGCTTCTTGATAGGTGACTCGATATCCTTGATCAACTAGGCTTGAGATAGAAACCAAGTTTATTTTAATGCCTGGTACAAAGAGAACATCTTTTAAGTGTATGGTTACCCCTGCTTTTAATTGGATTGAGCAGGTCCCAATTCCTTTCACTCGATAGGTGGAATTGTCTCCAATTGTGACTTCTTTAGAGGAATGTTCTTTGAAAGTTTCAAATTGATCTCTGAATCCAGTAATATGTCTGTTTGAGAGAAATAGTCTCACCTGGGAGGAAATGTGTGTTATTTGAATTATAGATGACCGATGGCTTGCCCTAATTGGAATAAAGATTTTTGAACTAAACTTTTGGATTATTTATGCAGTCATTAAGAGATGAGCAGGGTAGAGATTAAGTGGGTTTCCCACATATCAAACATTTATGTACTTGTTTAATGTGCTTTAGCGTGCAGGAGGAGGCTGCCATAAGAGCACTACAAAGTGCTCTTGGAGGGAAGAAAGATGCATTTAGTAGATGGGATGAAGAAATTAAGAAGAGGGAGGAGGCAGCTGAAAGCAGAGGTGGAAACAGTGGTGGAGGGTGGTTTGGCAGCTTTGGAGATGAGGATTCCTGGAAGGATATCCAGCAAGCAATCTTTGTGGTGGGTGGTGTAGACACGCAAAATTGGACAAGTGATAATCAAAATGCATTAAATCATCAAAATGGATTAAATCATCAAAATGGACGTAATTAAATAAAGTTGAGCAAAATCAATTAAAGCAAAGGAAAAATTAAATAATGAGGTTAAATGATTAAATTGAAGCTTAAAAGGGCCAAAAACAATATATAATTGATTTTAATTAATTAATTGTATAGTTATTTTAATCAAAAATCAAAATGAACCTATTACCCTTCCATGGCTAAATTTAATTGATTAATTGAATTAATATTTCTTATTTTCTTTCAGCAAAGTGATGAACCAATGAAAATTGAGGACAAAAAGGATACAAATCACTCAAAACATTTAAATTGTCCAAAGCTTTGAAACCATTTAAAGGCTTGTCCCCTCATTTGTCCCCCCATTTATGAACAAAGCAAAGTTTTTGACTTAACCATGGGATAATCATGATTACTTCACTCCACCCCCTACCCTTGGGAAATTGCTATAAGTATGAGGCATTTTGGAGAGCATTTCCATCTTGGAATTTCATTTGCATAACATTGTTACTATAGGCAATTGAGATCATTTCCAAGAGCAATTTGAGCATTCTTGAGCATTTAGTATCATAATTTCATCATTCTTGAGCTAGAATCATCATAGAAGCATAGCATAAGCATAGTAGCAGCATCATTTCTCATTTTAGAGGTGTCACTAGTGAGGATTGTAGCTGAGAGCTTCACTTACCACTTCTTTCTAGAGATTCATGGGATAATATAGATCATAATTTTAATTTTAGTTAAATTTGCATTGTATTTGATTAAATTGATGTTAGTAGATCTTAATTTCATGCAGGTGAGTAACTTCATCACACAAATGGCACCCACCGTGGGGCTCTAAGCCTCACTTCATCATTTTCATCTCCATTTGCATGCTTGGATATTCTATTTTCCATGAATTGCTTGCAGGAAATAGGAAAAGACACGCTTACAGGAGGTTGAATCACGCCTACAGTCGGTTCTTTGTCGCCTAAGAGCTCTATATTAACACCTACTAGCTGGAGATCCCCGCTTCCGACGATAAAACCTTCAGCCTTTACGGCTCACAGTCACGCTTGTGACTCAGGGAGTATCATCTACATTTTATTTTCTGTCGCTTTAGATTATGCTTTGCTTCGCACTTTAAAGTTATAATCACGCTTGGAATAGAAAAAATATCGCTTATTATTGTTAAAGTGACGCTTAGCATTAATCCTTTTGCACAATTTTAAGTTCTGCTTACGCATTTGAATAAACTATTCGCGCCTGAGTAACTTTGAATATCGCTTGAGCCGCTGTAAAGTGACGCTCACTATTCTCAAAGTGACACCTGTCAGTAGTTTAGTCACGCCTATTAGCTGGACGATGTCGCTTGAGACCTACTGTCTGTATTTGTAGTTAATTTGATCAAATTACTTGGCTAACTCTCTATTTTTATGACCTGACAGTATATGAGTAGTCACAGAAAAGCGTAGAGACCTGAGAGCAGATTCAAAAAAGAGGAAAAAGCTTTAAGAAAGAGGATCAAGAAGGAGAATTTTGAGCACATAAAGGCTATTCTTGAGAGTACACAACAGGAAGAAAATAAGGTATTTCAAAATTACCTTAAAATCGTTGAAGCCTATAAAACAAAGTTTATTTCGTTAAATTGGATCTTTAGTCCATAGTTCAAATTCTTGTTTGAAAGATTTGCAATTAGAAGGCTTAAAATTCATTACATAAAATGCATGCTTTGTAAATTCGATTTTGGTTTCCCCACACTTTGCTTGGTTGTGTTGGACTAATTTGTTGGAGGAGGGAGCGGGAACGATCGCCACTAGGTGAGTGGAAATAAGATGAAAACCAATGATTCAAAAATACCCCTAGCCTTTTGCTAGCTACAAGGAAAGGTATTTTACATGATCAAGCTTGCATTCCCTTAAATTGTGGCATTTCATTTGAATCTAGCTTTAATAAGGAGGAAATTTAACCAAATATTTCAATTTTAAGAACCTCCATGTCAAGAGGTTGAGAAAGAACAATTAATTGCTTGAAGTGTTTAGGAACAAAAGGAAAAGTTAGGGATATGCTCTTCACCTTTTAGGTGAACCAAATTCCCAAACACTTAACCTTAATTCCATTTCATTGCTTTCCATGAACATGTTATTTAAAATAGAGATTTAGTGGGCTCACCTCTTGAGTTTGCCTTAACGAGGCCGGTGAGAGGGACAACCCAAAGTGGGATACACTCGCTTTTGCCGCGGGAATCCGACCCACTCTAAAATGAAATGCATGTATCCTTAATGGGGTGCATGACAAACGGATTTTGATTTTTCAACCTTCCTCTAGTAGTCTTAACGGATTGCGCAAAATCATACTTTGATGTGTGTGGGAAGCCTCCTTGGAGGATTGAGAGATTGAAGTCTATTCGAATGGAATATTTATTAAAACCTGGTAAAATAGCAAAGCCACCTTGTAGAGCCATGTTTACAAGCCAAAATTGACTTTAGGTAGGCTGTTTGGAATTCTTTATTGTGATATACTTGTGAAAAACATCGGAGAACATACATGTTAGAATGTTTTTAGGGACATGATGACAAAGTCATGTGTGTGTTGCACTTGTTTTTCTATTTTCAAACACATAAATTTCCAAAGGCTGATCTTACACATTTAAAAAATTCAAAATCTTATACCCTGGTCAGAGAAGTGCCACCTGTGCACGAAACACACTCACCTATCAGAGGTCCAGTCATGCTTGTGACTTGTTTAAACACGTGTAGACATACTGAAGTCACGCTTAGAAAAATTTCAAACACGCCTGGAAAAATTGAAAACCCACCTGGCATTAACAAAGTCTCACCTAGTAACCTACAGTGTATCGTTTAACAAGAAACCAGTGCACGCCTACAGAAGTCTCAGTCATGCCTATGCTTGGTTCAGTGATGCCCAAAAACCTAAAAGGGAAAGCAGAGAGTACTTGCAGGATAAATCAAAAAATTTTGAACACATTTTTGAGTACCCTTTTTCATTTTCTTACTGCTCAGGCTTTTAGTTTGGTCAAAAATCCTGTTCTATATATTTTTTTCAAAATTTGGCAAAGGATTAGACCCCAAGTGATATCAATTCTTCTTCTCCAAGGTTCATGCCTGCTTTCACTAGATCTTACTACGTTAAACAAACCTTTCAAGTAGACGGGACCTATTTGAGACAAGAGCTCCCTTACCCAGGAGACGAGTTTACCACTCCTAGAGTACCCCAAAAATTGCCCGAACAAGAAGTAGAAGACAACATGATGTATTATGGTGGTTTGGGTGGTAAAGATAACAGTGGTATTGATCTCACTAACCAAGGTGATGCCAATAATGGGGGAAATGATATAAATAACCAGGGCAACACTACTAACCAAGGCAATACCAACAATGGAGGAGCAGATCAAAATGCTCAAGGTATTGACCAAACTCACACTAGAACTCACACCGAAGCAATGAAAAAAGATGCCACAGATGAAAAATTTAGTGAGGCTATCCAATGTCCTTATTTCTGAAAGCTCATGGAAAAGGCAATGGACAGAGATAGAGAAAAACACTTCCTAGACTTAGCACAAAAAGGTCTCAAGCTACCCCGTGACTACGATGTCAACCAACTCAAAGCCTCGGAAGTTGAGGAAAGTACCTTAGACATCATGAACAAGAAATTCAAAATGTTTCAAATGCAATTGGACAACATTAAGCAAAGCGGGGCTCCTAATCCTTTCTCCATAGAAGCATTGTGTCCATTCTCGTTTGATAAAAGCTTGGTTATGGTGCCATTCCCAATCAATGTTGTGTTCCCCAAGTATGACAAGTATGAAGGAACAACAGATCCCCAAGATCACTTACAAGATTTTTGTGCATTGAGCTTAGAGTTCATGCATGATACAACATATTTAATGAGATTATTTCCACGAAGCTTAGGAGGCATGGCTATGGAGTGGTTTTCTAAGTTACCCTCCGACATTAAGACCTTCGAAGAGCTAGCTTCGACATTCATGGCCCATTACTCATATAATATTAAACATGAGGTCACAATGATAACATTATGCAACACTAAACAAAAGGATGGAGAGGCATTCCTCACTTTTCTACAAAGGTGGAGGATAGTTTTTCCAAGATATCCTAGAAGTGTGCCTGAAAAAGAGAAGATGGATATCTTCATAAACAGTTTAAGCAATGAGTTGAACTACTGATTACGAATGCAATGTCCAAAGACCTTTCAAGATCTAATTGAAAATGGAGGAAGTGCTCGTCAAAAGTGGAGAACTCAAACTATACAAAGATAACAAGAACAACTCCAATAATGGCAACAATCAAAAGAATAACTGGTTCAATAGTAACATCCATTATAAGAACAACGATAAGGGAATTGTGAATGATGGAGTAGTTGAATCTAGCAACTTGAAGGTGGTCCCCTTTGCTCTTACAAGGACACCTAATCAGGTGAATAATGCTAATCAGACATCCAATGCACCTTCCAATAACAACAATACTAATAAGGGCAACCAAGGAAATAATGCAAGAAATAACAAATTTGATAAATATTTGGCACCCACTCCTCAAAGGAACTTCACACCCTTGGGTGAACCCCTCAAAAGGGCATTAAAGACTCTCATGGCTAATAATGTCATTAGTTTACCCAACATTTAGCCTTATGAGCCAAATAACAAGCCTAGTTGGTGGAGTGCTAATAGCCATTATGAGTACCATAGAATTCGAGGGCACACAACAAATGAATGTCTGCAACTAAAGAATGTAGTGCAAGATTTAATCGATAATGGCACAATCACCATTGATGGACCTCAAAACAATGAAGATCATACAACATTCAAACAACCTTTCTACAAACATGATAAAGGGGAGTCATCTAATGGTAAGAAACAAAGTGCCAATAATCTTAACTTTGCGCCACCTTATGATAACATTGTGAATGCTATAATAATCAATGAGCAGCCACAAAAAGAGGCATCAAATGTCATTACAAGAGGGCAGAATTCTAGAATGACTCTACAAGGAGCTGCTCCTAAAGTCATTAACACTCCACAGTCCAACATCGTGGTCAAGCAACCTTCTATAGCAGCAAAACCTTATAGCTTGGTTGATTAGTTGCAAAGAACTCCAGCGCAAATCTCTATCTTAGAATTGTTGAAGTTGTCCCCGAACCATAAGGATATTTTGGAAAAAGCTCTAATAAAGACAAACGTTCCTACTAACTTAGAAGAAGAAAAGTTCCAAAATATGGTAGGTCATCTTGTGGCACCTCATTGTCTCTCATTTTCCGATCAAGATGACATGTCTATAACCCATCCTCAAAATCTACCATTGCATATAGAGGTCCTAATAGAAAGGCATAGAGTCAAAAGAGCCCTCATTGATGGAGGAGCTGGCCTTAATATTTGTACATTAAGTCTTGTCAAATCCTTAGGGTTGTTCGAGTCTTGCATTGACCCTACAAAAAAAATCACTATCAAAGCTTATGATAAAGTTGAAAGGGCCTCTAAAGGCATGATCGTATTGCCCATACAAGTGGGACCTGTCAAGAAGGACACTGATTGCCAAGTATTGGACATGAAGTTAACTTATAATATTTTGTTGGGGAGACCATGGATTCATGAGATGCAAGCAGTCCCATCCACGTACCACCAATGCATCAAATTTCTGTACATGGGTGAAGAAATCACGGTTGGAGGGGACTCAAACCCGTTCCAATGTTGCAATGCACTCAAACCCCTTCATGAGTTATATATTCCACATAACTGGGAAGGAATCATTCAAAGAGTCACCATTGAAGATACCAAAATGGATGATCCGGTCATAACATTAAATGCTACTCAAAATCCTCCTCAAGCTAGCTCAACGACATCAACTAAGGGAAAGGAAAAGATGAGCTATGAGGGTCCAATTATTAATGAGGGTTCATATCAAACTCCCAAGTCAGAGATAGTACCCTATAAACCTACTAGAGAAGAAAAAGATGAAGCTAAAAATGAAAATTATAAGAAAATGGATAAGATGATGGAGGCATTTGACAAACAGTGCAAAATTAGTTCAAAAGGAGTAGGGGAATACTTTGTTTCCTTATTTGACATGCCCACATCTCCAAGGACACATGGAAAACCATCAAAAGGATCTTTGCCTCACAAGTACAACTCTTACTTTGTAAGAGAAAGTGACAAAGCAGCATTCGACAAAGAGGAGAATGAAGTCCTTCAATGGCTCTATCACGATGAAGAAGATACCTCAAACACTCCCATGGAACGAATTCAACATGTTAATATATGAATCGAGCAATATGGGAAAGGTTTTGAGATTATGCAGAAGATGGGATACAAGGGAAGAGGACCCTTAGGCCAAAGGAATAGAGGGTTACTAGAACCCATTGAACCTACTTGGAGGGAAAAACAAGAAAAATCTAGAGTGGGCTACCAATACAAAGGCAAAAGCTCTAGCCCAATGCAAGATTTTTATCCTCAAATAAATGCCTTAGAATCTGATGGAGATAGTGATGACTCTCGAGATTATGAATGGGATACCATATCAGATGAATCATGTCAAGATAAGGAGGTGATTGCAATACATACTTATGCAAAAATCGCAAGGCAAGAAATTCAAATCAATGAAGAACCTAATATCCAAGATATTAACATAGGGCATGCACCTACCAATCAAGCATGGATAGAGACATTTTGGATGCCTTCGGAGGAGGGAGATTCAAATGTTAGGTTTAATCCACTCATGGATTTTCCCATGTTGTTTCCCATAGAAGTTGAAGAGGACTCAAGTTAAGGGGATTTTGACCCTTCTTCCATGGACCATCTCGAGGAAGCGCACATCATAGATCTAAACGATACAATGTATGAACCCTCAAATGAAGTCATGTCCATAAACCCTATTGATGACATCTTACCCAATGAATCCTTACTTTTGATACATCCATATCTCATTGATTGGGACCAAACTTAGCCAAATGATTTACTTTACTTTCCAAACGACCAAACAACAAACCAATACCTTAATGCAGTTGAACCCTCTTTCATCAACGAATTCGATACAGACATGATGAGAATAGCGGGGGTCCATTCTCTTAGTCAAAAGAAAAAAATGAAAAAAAATAAGAAAATGAAAAGTTCTAGTGCTAAAAACCACTATGTGGCACCACTAGAACCAAAAAAAATAAAAATAAAAGACGTTTCCTTTTGTGAAAACCCAACTGTGGCACCAAAGGAAGAGAGATTGGATACCTTGCCCGAACATGAGGAAGAAAGGTCACCTATTCTTATAGAACCGACATAAAAGGTCAACATTGGGACGGAATTGGATCCAAAGTTTATACACTTTGCAGCATCACTTACACCTCTAGAAAGAGAAGATTTCATCAAATTTTTCCAAGAGCAACAAGTAAACTTTGCATGGTCATATGCCAACATGCCTGGATTGGATCCTGATTTCATAATGCATCATTTAAACGTTAGACCCGGGGTTAAACCTGTGAAGCAAAAGCTACAGAAAATGCACCCACATGTGGCTCTCCTAGTGAAGGCAAAATTGGAAATATTGTTAAAAGTTAGATTTATAAGGGCAATAGCATATGCTGAATGGATCTCTAACATTGTACTGGTCACTAAGCATGATAAATCTATTCGGGTGTGTACGAATTTTAGAGATTTGAATCTTGCATGCCCTAAGGATGATTTCCCACTTCCAAGCATAGATGCCATAGTGGATTTGACAACTAGTCACTCCATGTACTCATTAATGGATGGTTTTAGCGGCTACAACCAGATCAAAATTGCACCCGAAGACCAAGAAAAGACAACTTTTACTTGCCCTTGGGGCACTTTTTGTTGGAATGTCATGCCCTTCGGTCTTAAAAATGCCGGAGCCACATATCAAAGGGCCATGACAACTATCTTCCACGACATGATGCACACTTTTTTAGAGGATTATGTGGACGATATACTAGCAAAATATCACAAAAGAGAACACTTGCAAATTCTAAAGAAGATATTCATCCGGTTGGAACAATTCAAAGTTAGATTAAACCCAAAGAAATGTGCCTTTGGTGTCCAATCTAGCAAGCTATTAGGCTATATAGTTTCCGCTAAAGGAATTGAAGTGGACCCGAAGAAAGTACAAGAAATCATAGACATGGAGATACCTAAGAACATCAACCAAATGAGATCATTACAAGGCAAAATCCAATCCATAAGAAGGTTTATTTCTCAATTGGCTGAAAAGTGTCATTCTTTCACCAGATTGCTACATAAGGATACTATATTCATGTGGGATGAGGAATGTGATCGAGCTTTCACATTATTGAAGACCTATTTGATAAATCCACCTATTCTCATGCCACCAATCAAGGGAAAAGCATTGCTTCTATACATATCTGCTACCGAAAGATCACTAGGAGTGCTTTTAGCACAAGAAGATGAACAAGGAAAGGAAAGAGTTATTTACTATTTGAGTAGGGCATTGATCAAATATGAGCTTAATTACACATTTATGGAAAGAGCTTTCCTAGCAATGGTGTTCGCATCTCAAAAGTTGAGACATTATATGTTGATGCATAAGGTCAAGTTAATTGCCAAAATTGATCCTCTCAAGTACTTGTTAAGTAAAACTGCCCTAATGGGTAGGATAGCCAAGTGGGTTATGATTTTGAGTGAATTTGACATTGAATATGTCGATAGAAAGGAAATAAAGGGGCAAGTGATAGCGGATCATTTAGCGAAGAATCCCATGACTTCTATACAAACTATTCAAGTGGAATTTCTGGATTCCGCCATTGTCAACATAGAAGCAAAAACATGGAAGTTATTCTTTGATGGCTCTTATACTCAAGGAGGTTCCGATGCCGGCATACTATTGGTCACTCCTCAAGGTTACACCATTCCAAAGTCCTACAAGCTTATGTTTCCATGCACAAACAATATAGCGGAATATGAGGCACTAGTCATAGGCATTAAAATGGCCTTAGAATGGAACATAACAGAGCTACAAGTTTATGGAGATTCTCAACTCATCATCAATCAAGTCAACAATGAATATAACACCAAAGATGAAAAGTTGATGCCATATAAGACTATGATTGATGGATGGAAGAAATACTTTGTTTTGATCACTTTTGAGCATATTCCTAGAGAGAAAAACAGAGCAGCTGATGCCATGGCCACCTTGGCCTATTACAAAAACCAGATCAAAATGAGAAGTATGAGTTCTTGGTGGAAGAGTTGGTGAAACCAGCATTCAACCTTCCCGAAACCCAAATTGTTGCCTTATTACATGGACATGACTCCCCTTGGTACAGACCTATATAAACATATCTAAAAGACCAAGTGCTACCCTTAGACCAAACCCGAGCTCAAAAACACAATTTCATACGCCAATCAGCTTGTTACCTAATCCTGTCAAAAACATTGTATCGTAAGGGTCTTGATGGGACGTTACTTAGATGTCTAGAGGAAGAAGAGTCTAAGTTAGCTTTACACGAGGTTCACGATGACATTTGCAGGTCACACTCAAGCGGTCTAAACCTAGCTAAGAAAATCCTTTGCTTAGGGTATTTCTGGAAGACATTAGAAAAGGATGCTTGCCATTTTGTGAAGACATGCAATAAATGTCAATATCATGGCGACATGATACATGCACCGGCACATGAATTACACCCATTTGTTACACCATGGCCTTTCTATCAATGGGGGTTTGATCTAATTGGCATCATACATCCACCTTCTTCAAATGGGCACAAACACATCATAACCGCAACAAAATATTTCACTAAGTGGGTTGAAGCGGTTCCTTTGATAACGGCAACAGGTAAACAAATTTCCATGTTTATCTTAAATCGCATCATTTGCCGATATGGTATCCCTCATGCCATAATAACAGATAATGGAAAACAATTTAAAAACAAGGATGTGGATGAACTTTGTGCAACATTTCATATCACACACCATTCATCATAAATTTATTACCCTCAGGGAAATGGGCAAGCCGAAGCCACGAATAAGAATATCTTGAAGATTTTGAAAAGGTCGGTCAATAAATTAGGAAGGGATTGGCATATGCAAATTAATCCAACATTATGGGCCTATAGAACCAGCATAAGAACACCCACAGGAGCCACACCATTCTCATTAGTCTATGGGGCTGAAGCAGTTCTACCATTAGAGGTTGAAATCCCATCTCTACGAGTGTCATTACAAGGATTGATCACAGATGAAGACTATAGAGTAGTAGCTAGGCTTCAACAATTGGAATTACTTGAAGAACATCAAACACAAGCATATGAGCACCTAAAAGTGTATCAAAATAGAATCTCGAGGAACTATAATAAACATATCAAACCGACAGTCTTTCAGGTAGGAGACTTGGTGTTGCGAGAGAACACAAAGAATCAGGTTGAAAGAGAGAAGAAAGGCAAATGGGAAGCTAATTGGCTTGGCCCATTCATCATAGTATCTTCATTTGGCACAGGCACCTATAAGTTATCAGATTGTGAAGGAGAGGAACTCCATGAACCCATCAACATTATTCATCTCAAAAGGTTCTACACATGAGTTAGACGAAAAAGTATAAAGAGTATTAGATTAGAAAGCATCATATTTATTGTACATAGTTCAAAAGCGATTCTAAAAATACCAAAAACATTGAAAAACACAAAAGATCAAAAACATTCAAATAAGATGTTGTCTTGGTGAAAACCTAGCAAATAGGCGCCTTGATGATTAAAAAAAAAGAAAAAAGAGAGAAAAATACAAAAAAATACAAAAAAAAATGGAAAAAGAAAAAAAGTGCCTTGGTGAAAACCTAGCAATAGGCACCTTGGTAGAAAAAAAAGTAAAAAGCTTTAAAAACAGAAAAAAAGAGCTTGATCCATCCAAAGGGTGAAAACTTGGTAAACAAGCACCTTTTGTTCCCTTAAGTTTGTCTTTCCTAGTCACATATGTCCATATTGCATTTCCACCATCTCATTTGTACAACCACCATTGCATCTGTCATTTGTACATAGTCATAATAAAGTCGGTTAGTCGCATTGTTGCATTGTCTATTAGCCCTAAGTTTGTCAACCGATCACATTTATCCTCTGGGGGTAGAAGAAGATTGCAAAGTTGGTACCAAAGGGATTCAATAAGTGTGACAATCAATCTCATTAGAGAGAGATTTATCAGAGTTTCGGAAGAGAGGAAAGTTTATTTAGCCTAAGTATTTGACCCTACAACATGATCCTTGAGCCTTCATTGACTTTATTATTCGGGATTAAAAATGGACAAAAACACCTTAAAGATTAGAATACTTGGAAATACTTGTTGGAAAATCTTAAAACATGGCAAAACATTCAAAGCTTTCTTTCTTGGCAAAATAATGAAACATGGTAAAATACTTGAAATTTTCTTGTTGATTAATCTTGATGAAATTGACTTTTCATCATATCGTTTGAGCTATTCAATGATGTTTCGACTAGATTAGCCATGATAAAGATGTGATATTTTTCTTGCCTTTGAGTGATTGTTTGGAGGAAGATTCATCAACTTATGAGAGTTCGTCTAATGACATGGTCATCAAAGAACCATCGAGGACTATCTCATAAGAGAAAGGATTAACCTTTGCTTGTTTACGCAAACGGATCCCTTGGCTATTTAGATTTTCTATATCTTAATACCAAAAATCCACTTGCAACATTGAATCTGTTGACACCGGTATTCAGATTCCTATAGTTTGGTCATCCAACTAGTGAGGGTTGTACTTGGTTCAAAAAGGAGGTTACCAAAATGCAATAAAAGCGGTATTCATATCATCATGATGTGGTCAGTGGTGATTGTACTAAGCTTTCTAGTCTCGAACTGCTCAATGATGAAAATTTATCCTCAGGGCATTTATTTTCTAAAAGTTGGTGACACTTAGGTTGCATTGCATTGCATGTTAGATTAATTGCATTATCTTGTTAAATTAAATGCATTTGTTTATGGTTAATTTTCCAAGGGCAAGAGGGGGTACAACAATAATCCTGGTTAGTCAAAACATTAAAGCAAAATGGGGTTCAAACAAATGTTTATTCATGATCAAAACACTACAAAGAAAATGAGATTATCTTTTGCATCCATGCCTTATTCATTATCCACATATTAGAAAAATAAAACATCCATACATCATTGCCTACATCTATATATATCATAAAATAAGATACTGCATCCATAACATAAAAACAAAGTAAATGCATACACACATCATACCGCTGCATAAAAGATAATCTCATAAATCAACTCATCAAGATGATCCAAGGAGTATATCATCATATATCATCAAAAAGTGTACATCAATGATCCATCACATCAGTACATCAAGTATCAAGGTACAATCTCATAAAAAAAGGGTACATCAAATGTCTCGATTAGTCCAATAACATGAACTAGGGAACAAAGGACATCAAGGATGGATGAATCTGTCAGTAGACAATCATGATCCTGTGGCACCTGGATCTCTACCATCTGATGAAGGAGGAGGAGCTTGAGAAGTACTCGCTCCATCCTGTCTCGAAACAACCATGGCTGATACAAACTGCTGTAATAAAGAGGCAACCTGATCCAACTGACCTACAACAACAGAAATATCTATCCTCAATACCTGCATATCTCAAGATAATCCATCAATATGATCACCCTATGCACCCTGTGGTTGTGGAGCTGGGGGAGGCATCTGTGGAGCACCATCATCCTGCTGTGCCTGATCCTACTGAGCTACATCATCATCATGCTAAGCCAAGGCTACTCTCTATAACTGTACCAAGGGATCCAATCCCCTAGGAATCTGGCTAGCTACATCAACCTATGCCTATCTCTGAGCTCTCTGATGTCTATGAGCTCTATTATGTCTATCTGCTCTAGGCTATCTATCAACTGCATCATCCTGCGCTCTAGCCGGTCTCTCTCTAGCATCCCCATGATCATGACCCCGTCTCATCTGTCCTCTACCTACTGTAGCCCGAGGATGTCTACGTCCTCGTCCTCTCTGATGTCTATCATCCCTATCACCATCATGACGTCCAGGAATAGGCTCAGCTGGATCAGTGAAACGAGGAAACCTGTTGCGAGCCCACCAATCTGTATACTCATGTGACATCCCTGCATCTATAATACCTATCAGTATCTCCTATCTACAAATAGTCATACCTGCAATCTGATCTAATGCAAACTAATAATCAATACATGGACCCCATAGAGAGATCTCTGCCTGTACTCGAGCATATAGCGCATTGCCCTGAGGCATATCCTGTGTCTGACCATACTGTCTCAAAACTTTGCTGAAGCATAAGCGCTCAATAGTAGTGGTAGTACACCCAATCATCCAGTGAGGGGTGAACATGTATGGTAACTCATCCTCATCCTCTCTCCATCTATCACAACCGAGGAAAGGATGCCATGTAACCTGATCGAGATCATCAATTTGACGTCTCCAGTAATCCAAGTGACCCAAGTGGTGCTAAATCACCATCCCAGTATAAGGGAAAGCATAAGGAAATCCTCGATGTCGAACCCTATCAGAAATGGGCCTAGTAATGGGAAGATGCTCCCATATCCACAACTGAAGAACAATGGCACCAGTTGATAATGATGCACTCCCCCGATAAACCACCTCATGTAAATCATGATACAACTGTGCCAGGATGCAGGAACCCCAATCAAACCGTCGAGGATGAGAAAGTAAATCCTCCATGATCCTACCCCAACCGACTGAAAAACCATGACCTCGCCGGTCGGGAAGTAGTAAACCACCAATCACTGCACCCAAAACTGCTGGTAATGTCAAAAAAGATGCAAACTGAGGCCATGTAATAGTATCCCCATCTCCTATAGTGTTGTCTACGAATTCTTGTCGGTAGACATAAGAATCATAGACAAAATCATAATATACCACCTCTCCTCTGCACGGGATCTGAAGCAATCTATACATGTCCTCGGGCGTGATAGTCATCTCTCCATACGACAAGTGGAATGTGTTGTGGTCAGAGTGCCATCGCTCCGCCACTGCAGTCAGTAACCCATGGTTTAGCTGAAACTGTGGGAGGTCAAGCAAAAATCTCAATCCACATCGCTCGATAACATAGAATTCAGCTGCTGTGAGTGCCTGACTCAAGTCAATAACCCAAGATGCAACTGACCGAACGTATAAGGTAGGGCAGTGATCCTGTTGGCAAAGTAAAGGAATCATATCAGTACATCGTATCAAGGAATTATCTCAAGTCAATCTTCTCAAAAGTCTCAAGTCATCACACCAAGTACCATCATTCATTTCTCTGTATCCTGAGAATGAAGCGACAGTATCAAAATCATATCGGTTTTCACTCTGATTGATTTATCTTATTAATCACTATCCTAAATGGGATTGACAAATCATATTTCGAGGTACCACTATCCATATATCCTAAGCCAATTGTTTTGTTGACAATAACAGACCTACACTTATCATTCAAATCTATCATCAAGAGTTATCAAATTTTTCATCAGACGCAATCAAGTACACGTGGGAAAAGTACAAATTTTTTCCAAATAGTCAGTAGGCATGATTTTTATCATGCTAGGTGACATTTAACCTCAAGCGATAGTGAACACATGTCAAGCGATATTATTCTGGTGTCAGGTGATTGTTTGCCTGCTAAGCGACAGTGAATTAGGCTATGCGACAGTGAATGCTAGCCTAGGCGACAGTAAATCCGTTAGGGTTATCATAAGCGACAACCTATCGGAAAAGGGGTAGTTTAACCTAGCTCTAGGCGAGAGTTGTTCTAGTGCTAGGAGAGAGCAAAATATTCTTGGGCGAGGATAAAATACATGGAGGCGGGAGTAAAAATCACGGACGTGACAGTAAAATACCCTAAGCGACATTAAAACCGTTCCTAGGCGAGAGTTCTTAAATTCAAGGCAATGACGAAACATGAAATTGCAATAAATGATCATAAATGCACCATAAATGCACAATCAAGGTTTATAACAACTTACCGGAGGTCCATACTCAAGCGGCCTCGCATATCTCCAGCATCTCTCGAATCTATGCTCCCGAATCGGCACAACCATATCGAAATTCACCAGAGGATCAGAGCAAAATTACCAAGGATGAAAAGTAAAAATGAATAGTAAAACAAGGTTTATCAACCTATTTAAGGTAGTTTGACCTAATTTTGGAGGTGAAAATGGAGGTGAACCTATATGGAGTAATTAAAACAAACTAGGGCATATTCTTCAAATCATGACATCTCATCAAATAGTCAGAAATGAAAACATATTTGATAAATCAAACATCAAATCAAATTTTTTGAAATTAAGAAATTAATATGTTTTAATTTCTGAGGGGGCATAAGGATATCAAATCAAAATTGCAATCAAACATCATGAAATCAGTGGGGCATCATAAATTTTTTTTATCAAGAGGCAACAATCAATCACATCAGGAATCAGCAATCAGGACTTAAAGGATCTTTGAATCAATGTTCTTTGTACATCAATTCAAAGAGGGACATTTGTAGACACGTAAAATTGGACAAGTGATAATCAAAATGCATTAAATCATCAAAATGGATTAAATCATCAAAATGGACATAATTAAATAAAGTTCAGCAAAATCAATTAAAGCAAAGAAAAAATTAAATAATGAGGTTAAATGATTAAATTGAAGCTTAAAAGGGCCAAAAAAATATATAATTGATTTTAATTAATTAATTGTATAGTTGTTTTAATAAAAATCAAAATGAACCTATTACCCTTCCATGGCTAAATTTAATTAATTAATTGAATTAATATTCCTTATTTTCTTTCAGCAAAGTGATGAACCAATGAAAATTGAGGACAAAAAGGACACAAATCACTCAAAACATTTAAATTGTCCAAAGCTTTGAAAGCATTTAAAGGCTTGTCCCCTCATTTGTCCCTCCATTTATGAACAAAGCAAAGTTTTTGACTTAACCATGGGATAATCATGATTACTTCACTCCACCCCCTACCCTTGGGAAATTACTATAAGTATGAGGCATTTTGGAGAGCATTTCCATCTTGGAATTTCATTTGCATAGCATTGTTACTATAGGCAATTGAGATCATTTCCAAGAGCAATTTGAGCATTCTTGAGCATTTAGTATCATAATTTCATCATTCTTGAGCTAGAATCATCATAGAAGCATAGCATAAGCATAGTAACAACATCATTTCTCGTTTTAGAGGTGTCACTAGTGAGGATTGTAGCTGATAGCTTCACTTACCACTTCTTTCTAGAGATCCATGGGATAATATAGATCATAATTTCAATTTAAGTAAAATTCGCATTGTATTTGATTAAATTGATGTTAGTAGATCTTAATTTCATGTAGGTGAGTAACTTCATCACACAGGTGGGTTGGTTCTTATGGTGAGTGCCTCATTTCTTTTTAGTACTTATAAATTTTAACTCCCTCAAGGGACATATTGCATTGCCTGTTTGTCTCTATTTAATATGGTAATTCTTTTTTTTTTTTTATCGATGAAGGGCCAAAGCCGAGGTTTTTATATTTATATGTAAAAGCAAATATTAACAGAATTATCATCAGTTTTAAGCCCATTTCTACAGGCCCAATGTTCAGAGCAGAGTGCTAGAAATTATAGACAACAGTAATCGACTACCACTTTCATCGCAAACAGCTAACTACTTGAAAACCTTGTAAAACAATGGTTGTCGCATGATCGCATAGCCAGGAAAAGGGCTATGCGAACATGCAACACACCTCCACCCCTCACCACCGGGTACAAAAACATCATTGCTATTGACCACTGAGACCCTAGGATCAGTCGGCAACATCCAGCGCCACCAAACCAGTCAAGATCAGCCGCTAAAACCATAAATTCAGGTACTTCATGTCGCGAAAACCCCTCAGAGAATTTTGAATTTGAAAAAAAATGGTCATGTTTATGGTGCCAGTGTCACAAAGTCACGCGGTCAACAGTCACAAACCCCTTGAAAGATCCTTGGTCGCTTTACCAGCAAGCAGCCAACCAGAAACAAGCACGTCGGCAAGACCCACTTTTACTCCGCAACGACGACATTCTTAATGGTTGTTGCATGATCGCATAGCCAAGAAAAGGGCTATGCGAACATGCGATAAACTGCTTACACTTACCACCGTCACCGCCACACTGACCAAATATTCACTGCCATTGTTTTCCCAAAGGGTTTGTCACATGATCGCATAGCATGAAACTGGCTCATGCGAACATGCGACAAACCGTTAACATTCACCCCACCAACAAATTGGCAAGTTTCCGCCACATCACCGCTCCCTACCAATGAAAAATGCGCACCACCGGCAACACAAGACAACGGGCCCACTGTCGAGAGAAGCTTTACCTTTTGGGAAGATTGGATGATGGTCGCATGATCGCTTGGGCTGGAAAGATTCCATGCGATCATACGACAATCACAGGATCAAGAATCTTTCCAAAAGAACTGGGCCCATCTGCCATCTTGCCACCTTAGACCACGCGAACCAACCAAAACACAACACATCACTTTATTCTCTGACAAATGGGACCACCAGTCAGGAAAAGCAGACAGAGCAAGATCTACGACTAGTCTCATATTCGCATGCCTCTAACACATTGCATAAGCTCTTACGCCCACCGTTAGATGAGAAGCCTATTAGGGAGCCGGGCCCACCAACCGATTGCACTTGCGCACATAAGACCGACAGACAAGGAGTGCCGAAAAAAGGGAAGAAGCATGAGGTTGAAAACATCCAGGGTTTTCGGTGTGAAAAGATAAGTGCGCAAATGCAGAAAGGCACAAGGTCAAAAACAACCAGGGTTTAAGAAGACACATGTTCGCAAGGCCAATGTAAAACTTCTAATTCTACCCCTATTTTCTAGCTGATTTCCAAAATGTTACCAAAATGCTACCAACAAACCCAGTAAATAGCACCCGTTTAATGTCGAACTCGATGAAGAGTCCATTTCCGTGGAGGAGGAGGAATACTTGCAGCAAGTGGCCTTGAGAAGCTATCCGCTAGATCTGTGCTAATTTTGTCCTGTCAGATTCCGCTAACACTAAAGCGTACTGTTTGGGTTTGAGCAATGGAAAACATCCCATCATTAATCAATAAGTGGCTACTCCTCTTGTCCTCGATCTGGATTCCATTTAATGCTCTGAGCTCATATCCATGCTATGAGGAAAGACGCCTGTCTTATCACCTCAAGGAGCCGTTCTGTCAACTTGCAAGGCAAGAAACCATCGGGGTCTGAACCAACCAAAGTATTTTGATGACTAGACTTGAAGAGCTTCGCTGACATCAGATATACTTTTCAAATTTGATCCTGTGGCTGCCAAGTCCGCCAACTCATCCGCTTTTGTGTTTCCTTCTCTAAAAGTGTGGTTGATGGTTTTTGAATCAAATTTATCCATGAGTTGTAAAATGGCCTCTAAAACTACCATTAACCGCTAATTTGGAGTTGATCTAACCTTGATTGCGTTGATGGTAATCAACGAATCACCTTCAATTTCAAGTTTTGATATTCTTGCTTCCTGCGCCAGGATCAGGCCATTCAGTAGTGCCTTAAATTCTGCCATGTTATTTGTGTCTTTGGGCAATGGTATGGCTTGTTTGGCAATCACATTCCCTGATGGGGAGCGTATTATGCATCCTGCACCTGAGGGCCCTGGGTTTCCTTTGCTAGCTCCGTCAAAATTTAGTTTGTACCATCCAATTGGGGGAGGTTTCCAAACGCATGCCTTCCTTAATTCCTGATTTCTTCTTGGTCCTCTTCCTATGGTGATTGGAGTTTTTATCCCGAACCAACTTTTTGACATCTGATCATCCCAGCTGGTGAAGAATTTATGTTGTGCTGATTGGGTCTAGATCCTGGAGTTCATTACTTCTATTATGGCTGCCTCCACTTTATTGATTATTGATTCAAGTTTCAGAGTTTTATCCTGGAATAGTCTTTTGTTTCTTTCTTTCCAGATCTCCCAAATGAGAATTGATGGTGAGATCGACCATAGGTTGTTGAATAAGCTATCTCCCATAATTCGTGGCCATGATATCAAAAGCTGAAGTAAATTATTAGAGGGGGCTGAAGACCATCCTAGTTTTGAGTAGAGCCAGTACCAGCATTCCTTAGCAAAGGGACAGGATAATAATAGATGATTGGCATCCTCTTCATTATTAAGACACATGATGCATCTGGATGGGCCCTGAAATCCCATCTTGATAAATTTGTCTGCAGTTAAAATTCTGCCCTGTGATGCAGTCCATGTAAATATCCTGGCTTTTGGAAGTCCAACCTTGTTCCAACATAAATGTGTTGGGATCTCTTTTGTATTGGGCATGATTGATCTTGCTATGAGATTATATCCATCTTTAACACTATATGATCCTGATCTTGCTCCATTCCAAACTATTTCATCTTTCCCCTGTTTGAGGAGGAAGGACCGATCTTTAATAAATGATCTGAGTTTATCAACCTCCCTTGCATCTGATTGTAGTGATGTGAAGTCTTTCCAATCCCAGGAACCATCTATATCAGCCGAAGGTGAAGGAGTGATATAATCACTGAGATATGGTCCCCATGCTGAACTGCAAATATGACTGATCTGGTTAGGACCTAGCAGTGAATTGATGGATGGATACCCACCCCAAGAGTCTTCCCAGAATCTTGCTACCGTTCCATCTTTGATATTCCATGTTATGTTGTTGTTTATTATGTGTCTGGACTTAGCTATAAAGTTCCATATTCTTGATCCTTTGGGGAGCTCTTTGATTCAGGCAATGTCTTCCTCATTATGGTTGCCTAAATATTTTGCTTTGAGAATTCTAATCCATTTAAAATCCTCATTTTTTACTATCTTCCAGTAGAGCTTTGCACCAAGAGCTTGGTTCTGCCATAATTGGTTTTTGATGCCAGTGCCACCCGAAGATTTCAGTTTGCAAATTTTATCCCATGAGATTAGTGCAAATTTTCTTTTAGTGTCTATGCCCTGCCAGAAGAACTTCCTTAGTTTCTTCACCATATCCATATACCCCTCAATGGTAAGAGAAAGACAAGACATTAAGTAGATTGGTATTGCTAATAATGTTGCTTTAATCATAACTAATCTCCCAGCCCAAGATAGCCATTTAGTTTTCCAACTATCCATCTTTCTGTCCATCTTTTCATTGAGAGGTTTCCAAACTAATGATGTTTTAAGAGATTTGTCAATTGGAATGCCTAGATATGGACATGGGAGAGAACCTGATTTTCATGCCAAAGTTTTTACAATTTGCTATTGGAGTTTCTTTTTAATGTGGAAGAAAAAGACCACTGATTTCTCTCTATTGGCTAGTTGTCCTGAGGCTAGCCCATATTGTTCTAACACCTTAGAAATCTGCTTAGCTTCCTAAATACAACCCTTTCCCATAAGAAGAATATCGTCTGCAAATTGTTGATGGGTTATAGGTCGGATGGTTGAAGATATTGAAATACCATTGATGAGGTTTTGGTCCTGCAGTCTGATCATACTTCTTCCAAGTGCCTCAGCCATAATTATGTATAGGAATGGCGATAATGGATCTCCTTGTCTGATGCCGTTGGAGCCTTCAAAGAAACCTTGAGGGGATCCATTCACTAAAACAGAGAATTTAGGAGTTGAGATGCAATAGAATATCAAATTGATCCATGCTTTAGAGAACCCAAATCTCTCCATACATTTAGCCAGAAATCTCCAGTTAACCTTGTCATAAGCCTTCTTGATGTCCAATTTTATGATCATACTTGGTTGTTTATTATGCTGAATTGAATGTATAGCTTCTTGAGAAATGATTATCCCATCTAGAATTGATCTTCCCGGAACAAATCCGGTCTGTTCCTCCCCAATTAGTTTGAATAGGACCTTTTTTAACCTATTTGCTAGAGCTTTAGAGAGGATTTTATAAAGTGTGTTGCAGAGAGCAATAGGTCTGAATTAATCCAAATTAATAACATGTTCCTTTTTAGGTATTAACACTATGAAAGTATTATTGATTTCAGTTAGAAATCTTCCTGAAGCTCTTGCAGCCTCAAGAGCAGCAGTGAGTTCTTTGCCCAAGATACTCCAGCAGTGAAGACAGAAGCTTGAAGGAAAGCCATCCAGACCTGGTGCTTTGTCTGGAGCCATTTGAGAAATTGTATTCCATATTTCCACTTCTTGAAAGGGTTTAGATAGCATTTGGTTATCAGCTTCTATGATGATACTTGGGATGTTTTCTAAGAGGCCCTGTTGAATCCTCGCGGGGGATGAGATTGAGGAGTTGAGAAGCTGAGAATGATCCCTGATTATTTCTTTGATAATCTCATTTTGATCCTCCAATATAGTTCCGGCAGCCTCCTTGATTTGAGAAATCCTGTTTATACCTCTCCTTTGTTTTGTGCTTGAGTGGAAAAATTTTGTATTCTTGTCTCCTTCGGATAGCCAAGTCTCTCTAGACTTCTATTTCCAATATATCTCTTCTTTGGCTAGGATATCTTCCCAGTCCCTTAAGAGGGATTTCTCTTCTAGATATCTTCCATGATCCATTCCTAATTGCATTATGTTTAGATTCAGATCCTCCAATTTTTGTTCAATATTCAATTTTGATGCAAAAATGTCCTTGAAATGAGTTCTGTTCCAAATGAGAAGGTTTTGCTTGATATATTTCAGTTTAGAAACAAAGCAAAATAGCTTGGAGCCCTCAAAATTACAATCCATCCACCTTTCCTTTATAAGCTCCAAGAAATTCTCCTCTTTAAGCCACGTATTTTCAAATTTGAAAGGGCAGCCAAGGGGTTTGTTTGCCTCAAGAATGTTAAGTTGGATAGGGAAGTGATCAGATCCTAAGATTGGAGTGATAGAGGCTTTCAAATCGAAAGGGAATTCTGTAAGATCTCCTTTGAATAGGAACCGATCCAACTTTTTTGAAATGTTGCATATGCCCATTCTATGGTTTGTCCATGTGAAGGATCCATCTGCAGCTCCACCTCCATTAGACTTTCTTTTTGCAACCAATCTCTAAAGTCATTCTGTGATTGTGAGGTTCTGATAGATCCCCCCAGTTTCTTTGATGCGTGAACTATAGCATTAAAGTCTCCCCCCACTATAAAGATGTCCTCTGGCCATTGATCAAAGTACAAAGATATTTCTGTCCATAATTCTGCCTTTTTCTTGTGTGAGATGGGGCCATACACATTCACTGTATGGATATTTAAGTTAGACCTGGTACTCACTAAGTTGCCAACTATCCAATTTGATCCATGAACCATTGGTATGAAAGAGGAAAACCTTGAATTCCATAGAACTGATAATCCCCCTGAGGATCCTATTGCATCAACACTGTAAGCCTTCCATTCTCCTAGATACTTGGCGAAGATTTCCAATTGCTCTTTGTCCATCTTTGTTTCTTGAAATAAAACTACTTCTGCTTTGGAGGAAATGATGCAGCATTTGACCAAACACTGTTTTTTAGGGGCATTAAGGCCCCTAACATTCCAGGAGATGATTCTCATTGCAACTCGGGAAGGAACTTCCCCTTCCTTGCATTAATATATGATGTCATTTTGGCTTGATCTGGTTCCTCTCCTACTTCCTTCCTGAGAGATGCATTAGATTTTCTTCCTCACCTCTGATTCTTGTGCTTTCCACAGTCCATGTGACAATCTTGAATAGATTGCATTAATCTCAGGTTATTACCTTTTGGTGAAAAATCCTGCTGGGAATCTTCCTCTGAGTACTCGTGGGATGGCTCTGAGATGTCTAATAAGCTTTCTTCATCCTCAATATGATTCTCACCTAGTAGGCTTTCCACATATGTTAACTTCTGAGAATCCCTATTTGATTGTTCACATGATGCAGCACCAAAGATGTCATAGACTGCTTGAAGTTTTGGTGAGATTTGAGATTCCTCAGACAATTGGGGAGGTACACCTCTATCCAATTGAGAATTAATATTTTTATGGTGTTCCCCTTTTGCTGCTACTGGTTTGAGATTGATAAGTCCTCCTTTAACTCTGGTTGAGGATGGGGTTTTCTCTGTTTGAGAGGCTGACAACCTAGTCATCACTTTTTGTTCTTTAAGTCTGAGTCTGGAGGATGTCCTACGCCCCGAGTAAGGAGAAGAAGGTGAAACAGGGGATTGGAGAGTATCCCCTTGAAAGATCGGTGGTGATGATGTTGTGGAGAAGTCTTTTGTATTGGTTGTGGCCTGGAGGTCGCACAGCTTAATCTTTAGAATATCCTCTTCCCCTGCTACAACATCTGCACTTAGATTTTCCTTTTCCAGTACAATTGTGGATTTCGGCTCCTCCAGCAGCAACCCCATTGGCTGAAGTGCTCTATCTGAAGATTCTTCTTCGAGCATTACTTGATCTGCTATTTTCTCTATCAAATCTAGTTGGACTTCCAAAACCCATATCCTAATAATTAATTGTTGGGAACAAATGGTGTCACTGTATGTTTATATTTTCGTTTGTCTTGACCTGTGATCTGTTGTCTGGGCAGTATCTTCTGCTTGTCAAAGGAGAGGCAATGATTTCAGTTGTATTGAACGCCATGGTGTTTCTGTTGCGTGGACCTAGAGATGTTGTCAGGTACATTACTACAGGGGAATTCAAAATGGAACCTGCACCAGACTCTGATAATGAATTTAGCTTAAAAGGCGTAGATGCCACACCTGGTTCTGCACAAGCTAATGTGATCAGAAAGTCAGGGCGAGATATAATCTCAGTTTTATTGTCTCCCATAGTGTTAATATTGCGTGGACCTAGATATATTTTCAGGTCTATTACTATAGGTAAATTCAAAAGGGCACCCGCACCAAATTCTGGCGATGAATCTAGCTTAAAAGGCGTAGATGCTACACCTAGTTCTGCACAAGCTAATGTAATCAGGAAGTGGGGGCGAGATTGACATTTGCAGATGAGGATTGTCTGTTATTAATTCATGGCAGATTGTTATGCATAGAAGTATTCTGTTTGGAGCTCATATTTATCTCTGCTGCGCTCAACCTTCAAACTTATCATACTAATTTTTAGTAGGATATAACAGGCATGTAATTTGGGCGATGTATTTTTGTTGTTGCTCCTAAATTGTGAAAAGGACTAGTGAAATCAACAAAAGAATGGTTGAACCTCAAGCACTGCACAAGTTCATAGTTTAACTTGTTTGTGAAGAGGTATGATTGATGCCTGAGAAGTCTCTTTCTGTATACTTGCACAGGGTAGATAGTTTTGCTATATAAAATGGAAAATTCAAGTTGCCCTTTACAATTTTTATTTATTTCCGTTCTCTTTTTAATTTTTGATCTGTATGTCAGAGTCTAAATTTCAAACGATGTGAGTAGTGCAATGGACTTCAGACTCCAAAGAAAGGATTAGTTGTTATGTCTGTCATCCATGTAATTTAAATGCTCTATAATTCTATTAGACACAAATATTAAAATGCTCCTGCCATCAGTTTGAGACAATTCTCATGTCGTTAGAAGATTTTCTCAATTGGGGCTTAAGCTCTATTTTTTAAAGGAAATTTCATGAATACTTTTTTTATTTTGTTACAGTATTATTTGGAATTTTGTCTTAAAAATAGAAGTTTCTATTTTAAGACATTTTGTTACAGTATTATTTGAATGTTTTTTTAAAAAATAGCTTCTATTTTTAAGACTTTTATATTTGAGTGGGTGAAAATGGGATGGGGCTAGAAATTGCTCCACCAGCTTAGAAATGTTAACTGCCACTCGTCAAAAAAATAAAATTTAGATACTTCTTTAAAATGATTTTGAAGGGATTTTTTTTAAAACAAATTTTAATCACTGCACAAATTATAGAAAATAAAAATACTCATTTATGAAACTAATTGTAGAGCTTAAATTTTTAAGCTGAACTAGTCTAAAAATTTTATAAGACCATCCTTAAGAAAAAAATTTAAGCAACTCTAACTCTAATGTTTAGAAAGTCCCTTTTCATGAGACCCAACCTTAAAAGAGAATCCTTTGAGCAGTCCAACCCAAAGTCAAATTCCAACTAAAAAAGTAGTCAATTTTCTTCTTGATTAAGATCTATGAATCATTTGGATTTTAGCCTCAGAATTTGGATAACTGAATTTATGTACAAATGGCCTAGATAATTAAAATATGCTATAATAATTTGGGATGGCACCCGTTCACAATGCTTTTTCTTTTAAGTGTATTATATTTGTCCTCTAAGGACCGTAATACACATGAAGGACTTAATTTTAATTGTCAATGCCATTAAGGTTAATTATTTTGGGTTAGATTCTAAAGTTAATTGCTATATATTATGTGGTGTATCTATGAAGGAGGAATCATTTATTTATTTTTTGAATATTTATTGTTTTGGGATTTTTATCTTTATTTTTAAGTTAGCAATGTTACAATCATTACAAATATATGTTAATATAGAGAGGATTGCATTCAAAGTTTAAAAACAAAATATTTGAATTTTTGTTCTTTTAATATAATCTATGTATACTTCAATGGCTCATATTTTTCTTTTCATTTTATCTGCGTTGCCCTTCTATGTAGAAAAGTTGGTGGCAGCCCTAATATCTATACTTCTTTGTAAGGGCACTTAAGCATGATGGGGTAGGGTTCGCTTCCTAACTCCACCTTATCCATGCGGTGTGCTTATTCATCCATTATGATACCCTCTTTTTTTTGTCAATAATACCTATTTTTGATGCTATGGCTATGAAAATGATAGTGGAATTATGGGTAAAGTGGAATTCAGCAAAAGTATTTTGAGTTGAATTGTAAGATAATTGGCTAGTGACTAGTGGGGATTTCTTTAGTTAAATCTGATCTATTTTAACTATATAAATGTATAAACTACAAATCATATAACAAAACTACACAAACACCCTTCTACATAACTAACTAGAAATATGCTTATATAAAAGTTACAATACCCCAAGACTCTTAAAAGAAGGAACATATTCTAACAAAACACATATAGCCATAACAAAACAATGCAACTTGAACAACAAAACCTAGGCAATCTAAGACACTACCAGTGTGTAATACTAGTTTTAGAAAGAGTTGTTAACAAAATCATAAACCCTCTTATAAACACTATTGTTCAACTTGTCAATCAACTCTACAAAGAACAAAATACAATCCATTGTCTCTTCCAAGTGGTTAAACATGAAATTATGATTGAACTCTAGTTGTCACAACTCTTACCAAGCAATCATTCTTTAGAGAGGGCAATGTATATCCACTTGTTAGTTCCATGCCTCCTTTATGTTGTGAGATGACTATTCACTTTATATCTTGGCAAAACTTCTCAATTTTTAACATATCCACCTTTAGATCTTTGTATTGTGGCATTCACAACTCGAATATCTACATTTGACACCTCCAATAGCTCCTTTCCCTTGTCCATTGCCATCAAAGGCCCAACTAGAAAATCCACATGAACATCTTTGAATTCTATTTGAGATGGAAATTTCACAAAAAAATCCAACAAACAATCTTATACTAAATTATCCACTACCACCACTTTCAATTCGCATATTCCATTATAAGTTTATCATCCCAAAACTATTACAACTAATATCTTTTTAAAGCCTTATTCATCATTGTTTTAGGATATATGGATACTAACCACCTCATACCAACCATTTGCAACATGCCCAAACAAATGTAAATCAAGCAATTAAACCTTTTGTGAATGTTGACACTTCAACCAATGCCCATAGCAATCCATAGGCCAAGAACAACTCAAAGCCATGCCTAAATTATTTTACATGTTCCAAGCCAAGGGAGAACACTTGCTAGAACAAAGCTAATTAATATGGTCCAAACGATAGGGTAATCATCATATGGTGGAAAGTCATGTGAATGGTGCCAACCATTTCCAATTGGGAGCTTTGAAGCTATTGCATAAATTTTCCCCATGTCTACAAATAAAGACGATGCCAAATCTAGAAAAGCCACAAAAGTGAATTTTGTAAAAAGGTGCTGTGAATTGGCAAAGATATAAGGAATAATGAGATACTAAGGAAACATAGTGGAGGCTTCACATAGAGTTAGTTCCTCCCAAAAATAAGAACAATATTGCATATGAAAGGGGAAGTAGATAAATTACATCTCTCAAAATAATGAATTAGTTGTCAAGTACCACAATGAGGAAAGGTGCATGTGTTAGTGGGTCACAAGATGAGAGACAAATATGCTCTTCCATATTGAAATTCAGCTCAAAAGAAGAAAAGTAGATGCTCATTTTGATACTATTACTAAGCAATTTTGATTACCGAATAACTAGTAGATGAACTTGTCTTAGATGTAGAGAAGCATCCAAATCCTTATTCCTTGGGGAAATTAAAATACGAGGTACAATTATAAATCATTAAACAATATAAAATTATATTTCAAATAAATCCATAATTTGTGGATGATGCGCTAGTTGATGTGATTTCTACTTGATGTTTATTAAGTGTTCTTGAGAGCTTATACCTCTACATGGTAGTAAGGATTCTACCATAAATCTATATGTTGGAAAATAAAAATATCTTTAATTAAAGTTGGTTTTGAAGAGATCATAAACCCTTTTACAACAATGAGAAAAATATAAAATATTGTAGTTGAGTTGCCAAGCCAAAACAAACACAACTGCAACAACAAAAGAATATCTAGTTGAAAAGCCAATCAATGAAAAGTTAGATCAATATATTGGTGGGGATCAACAAAGGGAGCCAAAGCATTTGTAGGAGTGGGACTCTCCTAAGCCATTCAAGTTGCTAGATAAACTCCCTCCAAAAGACACATCACAAGGAAAAAAAGAGTAGAACGACTTAACATCTTGAGAAGATCCATAATCAAGGACCTACCAACCATAGAGTTAAATCCATTGACAAACAAGTTATCATTGTGAGAATCCATCCACTGTAGTTTCACCCTTGCATTGAGAGAGTGGACAATCAAAAGCCAAGTTGTCGAGGAAAAAAATTTGACTATAATTGCAGGGGAGAGAAACACCATACTCTTAAGGCTAGACTCACATCATAAAAGCATATCTCCATAAAGTGTTTTAGTGATATCAATGTCTACAAGAATATGGGCATATGCAAAGTGACCCATGAAGTAGTGGATTCAACCTTCAAGAATTAGCCAATAACATTGTCAATAACCTCATAGTAGGAGGCATCCTAGAACTAGAGAGGAAACTTCAGTAGCCTAACCCAAACATGTTTAATATTGAGAGATTTCAAAAGAGGATTGAAAGAGATAGACCAAGGCCTAAAGAAAAGAGAGTTCTCCCCACATCCATAGCCTTCCATCAATTATCAAATCTATATTCTCTAAAGAGTTAAAAGTAGCAATGAAAAAACCCCTAGCATAGTGATAAAGATTACTCTTACCCATAATGAGATGCTTCCAAGTTTCTTGATTCCAATTATAATTTTTGAAGAGAAGGGTACAAATTGTCATATTTTCAAACCAAACTTTTACAAAGATAATATTCTTCATTTTTTATCACATCTTATTCATAGACCATGACATGGAAAGTTTGTGAGCAAGGATGAGGCCAAATTTTTAAACGTTGAGAAGGTTAAGTTGGATCCCCTTAGTTAGTTATGGCCACATAGATCCATTGAAAATCATTGTTCAAGCTCACAAATCCATTTTGTTAAAGCTGCTGCTCATTTGGACCAGCTAGGAATCAAACCCAAGACCTTCTATTTGTTGTTGGAGTGCTCTATCAACTGAGCTACTGTTATGTCTTGGCCATTCCATCTGTGGTCTGGTGTGGCTTATTTCCAACACCCCCCTTAAGCCACATTGCAAGAGCTTGGGGATCCTAGCCTAGCTCTAGGACCACTTATTAGAGCTACTATTTATTTGGACTAGCTAGAACTCAAGCCTAGGACCTTCCATTTTCTAATGAAGTGCTCTACCAACTAAGCTATTGACCCCTCTCGGCCAACCCATCTCCAGTCTTGTTGTGGCTTATTTCCAACACATTAAAAATTTGTTGTAACCCCAACACCATGTCTAGGCAGCACCCCAACCACAAGCTTAATGTCATTGCCACCACATTTTCAAACATAAGTATTTAATTAGTGCTTGTAGTAAGTTATCATTGGTGTTATTGCATTCTAGCAAAAAATAAAGAATAGGAAAAAATGAAAATGATTCATGGTGTACAGTCTAACATAGAAAAGAAGAATATAGATGAGTTGGAAAATTCGTTTAAACAATTTTTTTAAGAGCCTAAGGGGTTGCCACCTTATAGAGCCATTGTGCATATGATTTGCAAAATGGATCCAAGTTTAGTTAGAGAGTTGATTGAATGGCCTACCTTCATAAGGAGAACAATGTCACCATGATATGAATTATATATGCTATCTTGGGAAAGTTTTAATGTTTTAGGTTTGATAGAGAATAAGTGTAGAAGTGACATATAGATTGGTTTTGAGATTTAGTGAAATAATTGGTTTTCATAATGGTGATTTTTTAATCTACAACCAAAAAAATTGCCTCAACCATGGTAATTTCATTTCTATTACGATGCCTAAATTCTTTTATGTCTGGTAAAAGAGGCAATTTCATTACAATGGAAGCAATGTGCAATATTTGAAATTTTCTCTTAAATTTCTAACTTTTGTGTTTCTAGTCAGCATCCAAAACTATTTATATTGATCAAATGACTCTTTCTACACCATTAATGGGGAGTTGATGGGATCATAAGTAACTATTGAGAGAAACTAGTGCTATCTTGTTTGGGCATTGGGAGCATGCTAGTATCTCTTTGGATACTAGCAATTCTAGGATATTCGTAGAGCCATGGGTTATGATTTTAAGTATTGCTTCTATCGATGTGTGTTGGTTGGAGTATGTAGAGGGATGAGTTTCTCTACTCTATTATGGATGGATCGAGGTATGTACTTGGTGTCTTGTTGGCACTTTTATGTGTAGATGTGTAGTGGGTTGAGTATGCTATCTTGTTTCGATACCATATATGGTCTAGGTGGGGTTGATATTTTGAGATTTATAATATAGTAGATTTTTCTAGTTGTATTTTTCTTCCCAATTCGGGGTTTCTCTAGGTTAAATAATTGTGCTATGGTCCACTTTGATTAGACTATATTGTATTTCTAAGAATTTATCTTTGCATTGTAATTTTACAATTGCTTTATTGCTAGAATTTGAAAGATTATCCAAACAATGTCTTGTCTTCATTCTTATAAATCTGTTTCAAACATTTATAATAAACCATTATCTCTATGGATTGTGAAAGTGTTTATGAATATAAATTATTTGACAAAATTATGCATCGAGTGGAAAAGGGAAAAATAAAGAGAAATCACAAAATGAAATTAGGGGTGGTCATTACATTTCCATTAAGTGTGTTATGAAATTCCATCTCGCTTTGATAGATACATGAGTTGCATATTGAGCCATTACGATTGATGAAACACATCAATGAAGCTAATGATAATGTTGATTATCTATGATACAAAACAAAATGTTTCCTTTAATAATTCATCATCCATTGGTCTATTTGGTTTTCATCTAGATTTTACAAATCAAGAGCTATCAAATGACTTTTCTTATATATAAGGGTTTGATAATATATTATTATATGCAAAGGTTCTCTAATCTCATTCCTGAAGTTAAAAATTAGATGTTAAATTTAGTCATGGGTGAGTTGTATTATGTCTTCTAAAACCATTCTTCTGTATGTAGTATGAATTATATAGCGATTGAACTTACTCATGGTTCAAGGAATCTTCCAAGGGGTGGCCAATGTGTGGGCTATTAATAGAAGTGTTCTTAACATAGTTGGTTGAACCAAGTAGTTTGGGTTATACATGATTTATTTATGTGTTGCAATCTCTAGTCGAACTTTGTGTTTTCT